>CM077876.1:79258807-79858807 GCA_039720435.1 Amazona ochrocephala | reverse complement strand
GTTTTATCATCTGCTACTTTTATTTTTTTTGCTGCAAAAAATTATCTATTTTGCTTGGAAAGAGATAAAAATAAACTCCAGTCCTAGAAATACAGCTCTGAAGCAGCACAGCAGCTTATCTGATACACTGTGTGCATCAGTCCAGAAGAGGAAGATTATGAACAGATACGAAACAAATGTCCATATCAATATAGATAACGGAACTGCCAAAGGGAAAAAAAAGATGCATTCAGCAAGTCCTCAGTTCTACTGAAGGGAGAGAAAGCCATAGGGGAAGGGAGGGAGTGAAGCAAGTCACAGAAATTGCATTAGGAAGAATCATAATCTCAGACGCTATTTAAAGCAACACATGTCATGCTTTCCTATGCAAAAGTTCAGCAACACAGAGCATCCCAACGAAAGGAATTTATCCCATGCAGATTTTAAGACATCCTCCAGTACTCCAATAAAAAGGCTGCATATTAACTAAGATATTGTAAGGAAGTTTGAGCAATCTGATCTTGAAAGGAAATAGGGGATGCACAGTTCTACCGGTGCACTTTTGAAATTGAGAATATACACATGGATAGGGAGGAAACCCACTTCCACTACCTTAAGTGTGATAAAAACAAGCCTCACAGTTACGAAGAGAAAAAGCAATCATACATAAAATCTACACAAAATGCTGAGCCAACATTGTTACTTTTTCTTTTGACCAGAGGAATATAAAAATTTGAGCAAGCATAAGATCTGCCATGTATTTACATGAGTGGCTCTAGAAGATGAAAGCAGACTTATTTAATTATTTCTCTTTTCCAAACACATTAAAAAATTCCAACACATGAGAAAACCTCCAAAAATTCTCTAGTAAACCTGAGCGAATATATGGTGAGTCGTACTTTGAGATACAAAGGGTAGATAATAATAATTGGGCTACAGGAACAAATAATACAAAAGAAATAATGACTTTATCAAATTTCACTTGTTTGAAAATCCCAAGTTATTAGACTGCTTGTACTAAAAAAAACCCAAAACTTGTTTCCTCTTCACCTACTGAAGTTATACATTAGCCTAAATACACATAGTAACCCAACAGCAATTTCAAGAGTCTTTGCTTCTTTTCCTCTATACTCTTGATTCAAAGCAGAAGAGCTCATTAGAACAACTAGCGATTGTTTGGAGCCACAGTTTTAGCAACAGCTGTACAAACACATCAATCTCAAGTTAGGAACTCTGCCACAAGCTTACTAATAATGTATGATTTAGCTTTGGGGCTATTACAATAACTTTGGTCATTTTCTCTTTCCAAACATTATATACTGTTTCAGCCCTTAAAAAATAAATTGAGAAACTAATTAAAGGAATTGGGAGGGAAGATGGAATGGCTAAAACAGTGACAAAAGTAAGTCCTCCAAAATTCATACATATAAAAAAGATGTTTCCTCCTTATCCAACTGATTCATACTAGTGATAGTGCTAGAAACTAATTGTACTAACATTGCCTGGCGTTGTAAAATCTTGACCTTTTTAGTGCACACACCACCTGGAGTATTAATGAGCAGAGTCAGGCCCTTGCAGTCATGCCACTGCTTTCAGCCTCAACACTGCAAAACTAGAGGACTGTAGGTGATGACAGACAACTTCCTCTGAGTTCAATCCCACCTCAATAACTACATTTTCAAGAGCAGAGTCAGATGACAGTGATTAGAAACTGAACTGGTTTTAAACTTTTTGTCCTCAAATGGAAATGTAACCTGAGCAATGCAATGACAGCACACATGATTTTAATAAAGGTCAGTCACACTGGAAATGAGAGGTTTTTTAAACAGATGCACAGTCCAGGTGGACTAGCAGATAGCTATTGGAAGTCATAATGCCAATCTGCTGCAGAGATGCCTTTTCAGGACAAAGTATTTTAACAGGTTAGGAAATGAGAAGATACTCCTTCACAAATTCATCAATCTTTAATAAAGATTGAGTTAAAAAGGGAAAGATAATACCTTGGTATAGATGGTTTTTAAAACATGCAAGCTATAAATTAATGGAAGATGTGACATTTTATCTCAATGTACAATTAAAATACACTGAATACTAAAAATGCAATCCACCATTGTCATGTTTGTTAACTTGATTACAGCCTCTTCAGGACTAACGCATGCACTGCTGATTTTTCTTTTTGGCATGATCAAGCCCACATCGCATACTCAAAAAGCTTCATTTTGCCACGCAACTGCTCCGGTGGTTTTGTTTCCTTAAATTATTCTCAATAAAGCCTCAGAAGAAAGGTGATGTGATCTAAATCTCTATACTTTGAATCGTTCCCCAGCTGCCATTCATCTAGCATTACCTAAAATGTCCATATGAAAATTATGTGATAGGATCATGGGAGAGCTGTCCAAAACTGGCTTTGAAGGAGAAATCAAAAGGAAACAAAAAGGCAAAGAAAAAGAACAAACTTCTTTTGAAAGGAAATAAAATAGAATTCTTATTATTAGCTTTAGCAAGAAATGAAGCAGATGGGGGGCGGAAAACTTGTATCAAAACAGCAACTACTGCTACAGCAAGTCACCTTTTTAACTTACAGACTCAACCACAAGCCTAAATTCAGGGCCAAAACAGGTTTTCTAGAGGAAACAAGATAAGGAATGTAATTAGCTTCTATTCCTTCTTCTATTGAAATACCCCCCCCCAACATCCTTTTCATCAACTCCCCAGCATTTCATACAATGCATCCAGAGAGCTGATCTCTAAGAAGCTCTCGTTAGAGAAGAGATGATATGTAGCCGATATGTAGGGTGGTGGGGTTTTTCTTAACCACTCATTCAGGAAGACTGACTGAAGGAATACAATCCCCTGTTCAAATGCAAGGAAACAAACAAACAAAAGGTTAAGGATTGTTAACGTTACTGATGACATTTTTTCAAAGCAGGATGGAATATACTTATACCACCTAAATTCTGTTTTTCTCATTACCTTCACTAAAGGCCAGCGCTGGCCTAGATGAGCAAATTCAATAGATTGTTACAGCGGCTTGTAGCCACATTTCAAAGGCAGATTATGAACACATTGCTCATTACTAGTCTCACAATGAGCACCTAGAGGAAACTTTAATTATGTAAGGTGATATCTCATTCTTGTGCTGATGCCTCACTGAAGTAATTTGTTTAAAATAGAGCTGTAACACAGCAAGTGGGAAATTAAGCTGAAATATTAGTTGAAGCAGTTCTACTTTGCTCAGTTTAAGCCCATCCATTCAGAACAGACTTTCGCACATGGTACATAACTGTTGTTATCAGATATTTAGTTACAGGCATTATGAGAGATGTGAGAAGGACCTAAAGAGGCAACCACATTTTTCCTAGTATGAAATCAAACTCCACCCTTCTTTTCAAAGTTTTATCAATATTCCTTCTGGTGTCAGTCTGCCTGGGAATCCTTCTTGGTATTGACTAGTCATTTTCCTATCATCTTTTTGAAGCTAAACCTAAAAGTTTTTAATTACTTAGCTTTCTGAATATGCTTTACTAGTGATACAAAGGAATACAGTCAAGTTAGCAAAATCCAAAAATGTTTATATATAAATACTTTCTTCTTCTTACAGAAGTGGCATTATAAGTCCTTATTGCATTAAGTTTGCATTATAAACCTATCTACATTTTCTTCAGAAGAGCGCATGTTTTCCTTTTACATCTTTCAAAATATCTTCAAAACTTGGAGCTGAGTAGCTAGCTTGAGAAGGAGCTGAGGCAAATAGACCCATTTTAAATTAACTGTTTTAATGCAGTACTTATATAAGGTCAGAGCAGAAAGCACTGCAGTGGAGGGAGCAGACTTCCAAGGACCAGAGGCAGTAGGCTGCCTGAGGCTAACTCTGCACACATTTGATCCACACTGCTGCTCAGTCTTGGCCTATTTCCCAAAGCTTGGCCTATTTCACAAAGGTAACCTGTTGAGAGCTATGCGAATGAAAATATAGCATTTTCAAGTGACTGAAAAGATGTATCAGAGTTGTAAGAGACAAAAATTATGAGTAGTTCAGATAACTGTGGAGCTTACCAGCTCAGAGCATAAAACTTGAGACTCAGGTGTTCAGGACTACGAGTAGGGATGGCAGTCATGAAAGAACATCAATATCCCTTTTTGCATAAACTCTTACACCAGAAAACATTTTATGCTGGATCAACTCCCTGGCCTGGCTGCCTGTGTGATTGCTAGTGCTGACACAAGAGAAGCAGCTGTATCACATGTGCAAGTGCAAGGTAAACAAGCTGGCAGTACCTGATAGGTAGTTCAGTCTACTAGTCACGAGAAGGTACCTTCCTCTAACTCTCTTGCAAGTCCTGCAACCTAAGGAGTCAAAAAAACCATGGTCCAAGAACAGTGAGGAAGGACACAGAGGTCAGGAAAGTAGTACCTTCGCATACGTAACTATATAGCCAATACATGAGCTCAGTTTCAGGAGGATTTTTGTTGCATGCTCTTCATGGAGATGGAAAAGCACACACAGCACATACTTAACAGCTTCCATCTGTATTCCAAAAGAATAGACTTTCAAAATGTAGAGGTGGATCCATGCCAAGAATTACACCAACCCATTAGTAATATGGACTCTCCCACTGCATCCTCTGAGGCCAGTCCTCAGAGACCTCTTATCCTCTCCTGGACACCATTTGCTAACAATTACTCTATAGTAAAAGTATCCTGCCTTATGGATGAATTATTTCTGAGGCTCGATACACCATAAAATGCTACAAAAGGGAGAGGGGAAAAAAGCTAGTTTGATTCACATACATTCCTTTAAGCAATCTATTACACATATAATAAACGCATTTCTTCAAAGCCTAATGAGAGCTCTCTCTACTCATACAACTACCTTCCCTTCTCTGAAACCTAGCCCCAAGATGGTTAATAATTTCAGGACAAATTTTGGTTTTGTAGATCTATTGTTTATACAGATCTATTATTTATGTAGATCTATTTATCTATGAGATTTGCCTCTCAAAATTTCCCAAGTTTAATACAGACTCACATGAACCACTTAGGGACTGAAACACACACATCCTGTTGTTTCTTCTAGCTCATAAGGTAACTGAAAAAAGATGTTATTTCAAATATTCAGTTCCAGACGGAAACTATTCAATACTCTCTCCAGCCAGATAACCATAAACAACTTTGATATATCCACACTTGTCTCAAATGCAGAGCATTTTCAAATTACAGGAATGGGCGGAATTACCGTGAGAATTGGTTTCCTCCTACCATTACCACTGCTTTCTCCAACTGATGTCAGATAAAGGCAAAAATACAATACTTATTTATTAGTTTCAGTAGTTTCTTGCCAATTCATTACTCAAATCCCTATTTTCTATCTACTTAAATCTGAATACATTTTTCTCCCTTCAGACTTCATCAAGGGGGGGGGGGGGGGGAAGAAGGGGACCAGATAATTTAATTAAACAGGAGTACATAATTATTAATTGCTGTACTTTAACATTTTAATGAAAAATAAACCAAACTTTTTAATTCCTAAAAAATTCTTTAAGCAAAGTCAAAGTCTGAGTTACAGTCTTCTATGAATAAAATAATGCACTACAGTACATTCTGAATATTATACCTAAATCCTAAATCACCAGTTTTAAGTTTGCAGTGGTCAGAAATAACACGGACACAATTTTTTACTCCTTCCAGTTCAAGAGATGGCATAGCCATACTGGGTCATGCAAACAAGCTTTGCTCCCCTATTATGAAAGGCTACTGAGCCTACTTACAGCATGTTCTGTACGCACGGACATCTGTTTTTAAGACCCAGAAAGAGAACAATGAAGAATGTTTGTGAAACCATGTATGCTTGCCAAACAAGACTTCACACACGTCTATGATCTTAATTTATGGTAATAACGGAAAGCATCTCGCTGGTCCGGATTGACTACACCCAGCACTTTATAAAACATGTTTTCTAAAAACTCTTTGGAAGTAAAAACCAGGGAGATCTGAGCCTCACTACCCGCTGCAGCAACAAGAGTTCAAAAATGAAGCAAATAAGTGCCAACAAAGACAGTGGAATGGAAAAGGGGAAAAGATTCTCCCTGTGCTATTAACAGACCTCCAGCTGACTAGGTAGTCACAGCTCTGGGTAAGCACTTGCTGTAAAATATTTTGCCACAAAGCATTCTGCCCATCAGTTATTATTTGTAATTGACTCCCTCCTTTCACCCTGACATCCCCCGTGGTTACTCTGTACTTGCTTACTTCTAAAAACTGCAACAATTGTTGTTTTAGGAAGTAACTGTGCAGCATGGGCGGGCTACAGAGCAGCTTTCTGAGAACACAGCTCCACTGCCGGGATCAGAGACGACAGCCTGCTAAAATTAACTCCCTCTGGCTGGTACTCTGATGCCCCATTATCTTTTCAGGAACTACTCAGTTACTAACATCCCACAGACATGCGACCCCTATCTTCAGATGTCCCCTATAAGATTACTTTCCATTACATCCTTGATTTCATGTTCGCAACTCTTCTACCATCCTCCCTCTCCTCTCAGTCCATCTGTAAGAGCAGTTTGGATCATCTCAAATAACAGAGATTATAACTTGCCTTGCATATTTTAACTATATGCACAGAGCATAGAGCAACAGGTATATAAGACTTGAGCTTAGCTGCAATCAATCTGCATATGAAAAGGAAACTTCCTGACAGGTGTATCAGCACCAGACACTGAAGGTTAGCACTGTTTTGTCCTGCAGACATTTCAGACTGTTACATATGAAACTCAAACTTGTCCTGCAGCAACAGTCCAAATGCCAAGGACAAGTATTGTTTTTTGTTAAAACTACAAAGGAGGAAGGGGAGAAGACCCACCAAACAACTGGGTTTAACACGAATATCCCTACCATTACCTCTGTTCTCCTCCAGCTGAGCCTGAAACAGCATGGCTTTCCTCCACACTACGTTTTAGAATCAATGATGTCTCTAAGTTTCACACAAACCAATTTATTTCCCAACCACCCTTTCTTTCCAAGCTCTGTTCCCCAAAACAGTACTTCTCAACAATAATCTAACAGCAGTGTCACAGATATTAAATAATCTATAATTTTTGGTTTAGCAGCAACATTCGAAGGAAATTTCTGCAAAACTCTTAAAACAAATTACTACCATTAATAAAATGTCACACAGCAAGTTACCATTTCTCATTTCCACAGTTCAACTAAAAAAAATATGAATAAAGTACCACATGCATTTTACATGCTTTTTTTCTTCTGAAAGAGCTTACTGTACAGCATCCCAGTAGTTTACAGAGCATATTCATTCCGTAACTGCTCACTTTCCCATACAAGTCCTTTCTGTCATACTCTGCATTTTTTGACTGGGGTCAGAGGAAGGAAAGTAAAGGCAGAGAAATAAGAAAAGAAAGCATCCCACTAAACTCCTATGATCTGAAAACATCCTTCAAGCAACCAACCCTTCTCCCGCAGCCCATTATAGCTCCATTGCACATATTTGTACCTAAATCCAGGATCCAGTATTTACAGCCACTCGGCTGCCCGTTGCTGCAGCAGGTAGGATTTACTGAGTGAAGCGATCCCAGAGTGTCAGTCTGTTTAATCCTGTTTGGCATGGTGAGGAGTCAGCTGTTCCGATACCCACAGCTTACAAATAACCTACTCGCCCACACCCCAGGGATGTGTTACAGTTTCTCCTGAAGATGTTCACCCCAATAACGTTACAAGCAATGCCATTAGATTGAGGAAACTGCTGTTATCTTCTCAGTCTGGTTTAGCCCCCTGCCCTGCCGTCAGAGCAGCTCCTCTCTTCTAGGGATGCTCTCCTCTGACTCACTGAGCACAGTTCCAGTCTTTAAATTCACATGTGGGAATAGCCAGATGCAGCAGATTACACTCTACCGTAACTACCCTAATTGAGGCTCAAGATGATCTGAAAAAATATAGCAAGCCAGTTATTCTTCCTCTCAGCTTTAAGAAAAGATGCAGTCTAGTACCTCTACTAAGCTTTACAGTAACTGGATTGCAGAAAACCAGCTTTTAACACCTCTTTTTTATTTTGCAGTGCATAGTTAAGTTTTTAATGCTTTAGCTAAAGCTGTAGACGCAAAAAAGCAAGACATTTTCTGGTCAGCTACACCATCCAGCGCTTGCCCTGGAACTTCCATTTTCCTTGACAAAATCTGTACCAAACAGCAAATTTTGCCTTACCTTCATCTCCTCTTAAGCCTTGTTTGTGAGAAGTAAAATAACCCAAACATTTTGATAAAGTTGTTGAAGATCTCACACTGGTTTAAACTGCATTTCAGATCTTTTAACCTCTAAGCTCATATTCTGCAGAATAAATTTCTAGGTCATCAAGCAATCTTCCTGTTCAGTAAACTGAAACCGTGTGCATTTTAATTTTTATCTATGCATTCTTCACCTAGCATGCCACACAAGCATTTGTCCATAAATATTCATTTCTGGGTTCTTTTTTTTTTAGCTGTATGTTTTACAAACCTAGAAAAGATGTCTGGTTTCTTCCCCCGAACACCTCATCATCTAATTTTAAAGGACATGCAAAAAGCTGCATTCACTAGATAAAGAGCTATGAAGCCAAGGCGAGGATTAAATTTCTGTAAAAACAGAAATGAAATGATTTCATCATACTGTCATGAAAAAAAGGGACTTAAAATGAGACTGAACAAACAGTACCGTAAAAGACACAAGCACATAGGGGGAAGAAGAATATACAAGAGTGAGGAGGTTGCCAATCATAACAGAACAAACAGATGCATGTAATTGAAGGATAAATAGGAATTTCATGTGGAACTCATAGCATGTAGAATCCCAAGAGTCAAAGAAGGCTTATCATTAGCACTTATCACAAATTGGGTACACACACGTTACCCTGTTTGCACTATTAAAGAGCTCTGCACACCCTCCACCTGAGACTGAGGTTTTGCTTTCTTCATTTGTCTAAGGAAAGCCACCCTAAATTCTCAATCAGCTTCCCCCTCACAGCCTCCTGCACTGAAACCATTAATTCCAATTCCTGAACATTTTTCTGCTGACCCAAGATGACTTTTAAATGACACTGAATTCCAGAGGGGGTGGGGGACAGCAGAAAAAACCCTCTTTCTTCAGGGTAAGTGATCTTTATAGTTGCCACCTACAGTGAGACTTCCACTGAGGCTAGTTTATCCTTCACGAAATTGTAGAACATCTGAAAATGATTCTAGATTTCAGTTAAGTAAGAAAAAAAAAATAAATGAAACAATCCTTTTCCTCTACTCCCCAAGAGTTCCCACGCACACTGGGCATGCTAAAGAATATCCAACCATTCTTACTGTAGTTAAACTCTTACATCTTTTAACTAAAATTTAAGAAAAGGTAGTGATTTTATCAGTGTGGCTTTAAAAGAGTGATTTCCATATGTAAGAAAACTTCTGACTAAAATACAGAAAAAATTATACGTAAAACTGTTTCAGGGTTGATTTTATTTTGCTTTTCAACTGCACGTAGACTGACCTTATAAAACCAATAATATCTGGAGGAAGATATTTTAAATGCTCTGGGAACCACATCATTTGCAGCTTGCCATTGCAAAAAGTTCTCTCGTTCCTAACTCAAATCAAACACTGTTATTTTTAGGTTTTGCTTTGACCCCTTCTCTTCTCCAAAGACAAATCTGAGAAGTAAATCAAGGTGGTGGGAGAGAGGAAATGACCACATGCACCACTATATAAATAAAATTGCACATTACATGGTTAGGAAGAAAGGATCATGGACATGCAGCTGTCTTCTATGCATACAACTGTGAAAAACAATTGCTCCACAGGAACACTGGAGTGGAGACAGCAGACTCCATGTGAATGTCCTTCAGAGTGACTGTGGATATAAGGTAAGCATTTGATTGAAAAACATCAATGCATATAGTGAAATAATAGCTACAACCTTCTTATGGTTGGTCCAAGACATAAAGCCCAGACCAGTAACTTCTCCTACTAAAGTATAAGCAAAAGGGAGGTGACTTCTACATCACAAACCCAACACTTATTAATAAAACATGCAGGGGCTTTATGAATTTCCATCTGAAACAGAGACCTATATCAATATATGTAATTTTAAGCCCAAACAAGCAGCCTATTAATGTCTTTCTATGGTTTACTTCAGGCTGTACCACAAAGCTCTCTTTGTCCTTTAGCTCCATCAGGTCTTCTGTATTCCAGAGCCTTATCCTACAGTAACTCTCCTTCTCTGCTAGACAGCTCTACCTGCAGCTCCTCACATTAACAAGTTTTTCTAGGAACTCATCCTCGGTAAAAATGAGCCAGTCAGGTAATCTTATTCCTGCAGGCAAGAATATGCTTACATGGAGAATACCTTCAGGCAAAACCAAAGCTGAGCACAGAGTACAAGCTTAGTGCAGAAGAGGTTGGATTGCTGGCATGTTGCACAGCAGCACTGAGCTGCCTCATCTCCTCCCCTTCATCTGCTCCTTAAATATTCATATACCACAGTCCAATGGGACAACAAATTGATCAAATTAGCAAAGAAAAAAGCTCATATGCCATGCCATTTGACAACATTTAAAATGCAGCTTTGTATTTTTTTTTTTTTTTTAAAGTAAAAATTAACTGTTTCTTTTTTCACCTTGCCTGCAAAAAGCAGAAATGTTTTTTTGGCTATACTTGTTATATAATATATATATATAATATTTTATATATATATATAATTTATAATTTCAGCTTAATTTCTGAAAGCAAAGAACTGATGAAAGGCCCTTCAGACCCCTGGCAATTTAAGACATTTCTCAGTTACTTGAACCTGTGTCAAAGTAAGTGGTCAGGTGAAAATTTTGTTAATGGCCATTTCATGAAGAATTTAAAATTCCAGGCAAAAGAGCTCTCTCACTTTTAAGGCAGGATTTTGTAAGAAAGACTACATCCCAGTGAGCAAACAAAGAAACTAAAAAACACCCAAAACCCAAACAACAACAACAACAAAAACGATTAGAAGAGCACTGTATATCCTCAGTAGGTAGGGCAGCACATACTTTGTATGAAATACAGAAATTAAACATCATATCTATTACTACAGTGAAGGAACGGGATGAGCTTTCTGCAATTAAGTAGGTCTCTGGGCTTACTGATGGACAATGCCAGATTGCCAAAACCATTGTAAAGTATTAACATTTTGCCAGCTTACCCCAAGCACAGCTGTAACAGCTCAAGTCTCTGCCACTGACAGCCAATGGATCAGCTTCTCACAGGTACCAGCTCTTAACTGCATCATCTGCAACCTCTTTGCCACTGGATTACCCTCACTATGGAAATGCTACCTCATCTGAGGGTACTATTACTAGTCTTGCATGTAAGAATGGAAACATGTATCCCTTCTTTTGTTTAAGAGGACAACTGGAGTTAAACTGACTGCGTTTATCATACTCCAAGACATCTGCATGGCAATAGAAGCAACAACTTATATTAGAACAAGGATAAACAGTATTCCAACTTAATCTCTGAAAGGCCCCATTACATTTTATACCATTCTTGGTGAAAATAAGCAGAACAAGAAAGAGAAGCTAACAAAATCAGAAATTTCATTTTTAAGCACTTATTTTGAGTTGCCTCAGAGCCTGAAAAAGAAGACAAAGAACCAGCCTTTTTCCCTTAATAACTACCTTCTTTTTGGTGGGGGGCTGGGAAGAAGGGGCATGTTCAAAGATGATAGCAGTAAAAAAATCCCAGCTTTAAATTCTTACATTGTAATTAAATAAATCTTAAATAAAATTGTTGTTCTCGAGTAAAATTAAATCTGTCGTCTTCTCAAGAATCTTCCCTGTGTATTCCAGACATTCCATTTACAAAGGCAATTTATGAGCACCTCCTGTATGAAAATAGGATGAGAAAATTGGGGCTGTTCAGCCTGCAGAAGAGAAGGCTACGTGGAGACCTCATAGCAGCCTTCCAATATCTCAAGGGGACCTATAGGGATACTGGGGAAGGACTCTTCATTAGAGACTGTAGTGAGAGGACAGGGGTAATGGGTTCAAACTTAAACAGGGGAAGTTTAGATTGGATATGAGGAAGAAATTCTTTAGTGTAAGGGTGGTGAGGCACTGGAATGGGTTGCCCAGGGAAGTTGTGAATGCTCCATCGCTGGCGGTGTTCAAGGCCAGGCTGGACAGAGCCTTGGGTGGCATGGTTTAGTGTGAGGTGTCCCTGCCCATGGCAGGGGGGTTGGAACTAGATGAACTTAAGGTCCTTTCCAACCCTAACTATTCTATGATTGTACGTATTTTTAAATCATTACTGTATTAAAAAAAATACTGTTTATCTTATGAATGGAGAAGTGTATACAGGACAGCTGAAACTAACAGAAGAGTGAATTCTTTACCGAGTTCTGCCAGCATCTGAATGTCACAATTTTAAAACCGTTTTGGAAGTGATGTGTGAGACAAATGCTTTCACTGCCTAGAAGTGCATAGTTCCTAAAATTTTGAATCATGTTTCTGCACGTGGGAGAGAAGACTCAGACTTTTCCAAAACTCCAGGACCAAAGACCACCCAGACCTAGGAGCCAAAGCCAGACATAAACCCAGAACTATTAAAATTCTTGAACTAAATTAACATTGCACAAACCAATAGGAATTCTATTTACAATAGGCATTTCTGATATAAATAAATAAATAAATTGGTCAGATATTGCATATAAAACCTATCTTTTGCAAGTTAGACACTCTGATTAGACACATTAAACACAGACATTCACACCAGAACAGTCTAACACAATCAAGAAACTGTAAAACAGCAAAAACACATCAATAAATAAATCTGAGGTTGAATCTTAGAGGCGAGCTCCCACACTATGAT
The DNA here is from genome assembly GCA_039720435.1 of Amazona ochrocephala. NCBI lineage: Eukaryota > Metazoa > Chordata > Aves > Psittaciformes > Psittacidae > Amazona > Amazona ochrocephala. The sequence goes on along the minus strand of CM077876.1, from coordinate 79,845,968 downwards.
GAAAATTGTGAAAGGAGCTTGACTTTGCCTTTTCCTCAGTGTACAATGTGTCCACAGTTTAAATGCTCGGAGCACAGCTGCACCACTAGGATCTAGTTTCTTCAGCTCCACACACAAAGATCATCCTGTTCCCAAAAAAAGAGCCTCGCTGCTCCTCAGTCTCACAGATAACACTGCCGGACTGCAAGGAGCGGAATCATTACAACAGTGGTTCTTTGGACTTACATTCAGTGCGCTGTTTCCTGTTCTTTGCTACCAGTGCTGCCAGCTGCCAGAGACACTTTAAATTGAATCAGCCAGAAACTGTATTTTGCAATGAATTGTGTGAACATCCTTAATTTGAGATTTCCAAGAACTCCTTTCAAAATAGTGGGATGTTTCAATCAAAACCAAAAAAAAACCCCCAAACAACCCAAAACCCCAACCAACAACCATCTCTAACAGAACATGCGAGCAACCTGATTAGCTGGCAAACCTGGGAAAAGTATTTTCTGACTGACGGTAAAGAAATATTTTCAGCTGGGTGATTAATAACCTTCCCTTCTCCATGTTGGGTAAAGCATTTTGTCAAGAGCAACTGACAGCAAGACATTGAACCACTTAGGCTTTAATTAAGAATATTGGGAAATGATTCATTTATCCAGCTCTTCAGTCACATAAGTCCTTCCTGTCTCCAGCTTTGCAAAACATGCCCTAGCTGCTGCTTAAGCCTACAGTAAGAAAGAATATCAAAAAGCACATGACATTGTAAACTCTCTCCCATCTTAGTCATTTGGCTATTATTTTCTTGAGCTTTTAATGCTGTTCTATGCCATAGCCAAGGAATTGGAGCCTGTATACCACTCACAGGAATGTGGAGGCCTTTCAAAGAAATGACAAGATGTTCACTGTCCCTGGCCGTCTGTTATCTGGAAAAGCTTTGGGAAAATTCTGACTCAACACAGTCACCACTGCAGCATGCCAAATCAGCTTGAAGGATCCCAGCCACTGTCAGCAAAACCACAACAAACCAGCTTCAGATAATTCAAACAAAATCTTTTGGATGAGTGTAAGGAATGTTGTTCCACATATATTCACTACTTAGAGAGGGTGGGAGGGGAGAAGAAATATGCCATGCCTCATCTCTACATTGGAGAAAACACGAAAAGTGTTCCAAGAGAGAAATACTTGCTGTCCTAATGAGACATATTGATGAAACACTCATTTTTTACATTAATTTTATTACCCAAGTTACCCTTCCTGTTTTTTTTTCATTTGAATTTTCTGATGTAGCCTCCTCAACCATATTTAAAACACTCCTTCTCTTCCCTTCACACTCCAAAGAAAAAAGGAATCAGCCTGTTGGCGTGAAAAAAAAATAAATCTGGTCAAAACAAGGTTTAATTCTTCAAAACAGTTGTAACTGAACATACAGGAGGTGGGACTTTCTTAAACATAGATCTCCTAGCTAATTATCTTAACTGGAAATGTATGCAAAGACAAAAGGAAAGGTTAAGAATATATGCAGAAGTAGTGTTCAGAATATTCAGTTATGGTCTGGACTTAAAATTTGTTTCTTTTAAGTCACTTAAAAGGAAAACTAACCATTCTAGTAACCAAACTAGGTCATTAGAAATGAAAGAAATGCTTGCCAAAGTGGACATGTTCTCCCTGTGAGAAATACTGATTCTGAAGTTCCACACCTATGCGTGTGGAAGAACTGCTTTGGCAAGCCGTGTGGGTTATATGCTGGCTGGTATTGCTGACCAAAACACTTTTCTTTTTCCCCTTCTGCTAAATTCAAATTGTACAAATGCATGTTGGTTAGTTACAAAGGGTTACACTAAGACCATTCCTCCTTTTGTCCCTGCTCAGTACTGCCTAACGTAAGTCATGTCCATGTAACAGACCAGGTTAAATTTTAGATTGGTAATAGTGTTAGCTTCCTGAAGCACATAAAAAGACCTAAGCAGACTCGATATTCCAATATGCATGCCACTTGCTGACAACAATATGAGGTTAGTATTCTTAAAAACTTAAACTTTTCAAAAAAGTATTACTGTCTTTCAAAAGCTCACAATCTGACAAAACAATGCAATCCTCTTCTGCACTTCTGCCATTTAGAATGGCATTTTGCATCATAAAAATAATAAAATGCTCCTACATGAAAGACGAAACTGTCAAAATAGATTACTTTTTTTCAAATAATCATTACAGAAATGTAAATGTTTATCATCACCCCAACAAATTCAATAACAGAGTAAGATTTTGTTATTCCAAAACCATCAAACGAAAGTAGTAGAATACTATTACTGCTAATAAGTTGCTCCAGTTCTGAAGGTTGCAAGCTCAGCAAAGTCTTACAATGATGAAGTGAGTAAGCACTGGATCCCATAGCCTGAGCTTTTACTTAAGACCACTCAGGGCCTCATCTACACGGTTTTTGAACACTTCCAGGGATGGTGATTCCACTACTTCCCTGGGAAGCCTGTTCCAATGCTCGATCACCCTCCCTGTGAATAAATCTTTCTTACTGAATATGCACCCAAAATAGTAGCAAAACATTGCATTATGAAGCAGTTATTTAAAGCCAAACTTAAGGTATCTAATGCATCTGTCAAAAAGCTTCTGATAAAGTTGCATTAAAAGTGATGCAACATTTCTAGTTTAGCATGCATAACAGACTAATATTGTACAATATGATTGCAGGAAAAGTGAAATGAAGTCAATGGGACTTCACTTTCAGCAGCCGCCTCCTAAAAACTGAATTGGAAGAAGTCAGTAAAATGCTAAATCCTTCTATTTCCATCTGCAAGCAGTGATGATGACAGATGATGTGATGTAATGCGATGATGTCCTGAAAGGTGCACAAGAACATTGGCTCTAGCCTGCTCAACAATTTTCTCGTCTCCATTAAACACAAAATACATAAATACTCCTCCCCCTACCAAGTTTAAGAACATAAGCCGTAACAGTGTTAAGTGCCAGAAAACTAGAGAGTTGGAAAAATAACAGAAGACCTTATGGACTCTGTCAATATTACACAGTTCTGTGACAGAAAGAAAACGCATTAGGTAAAATTGCCCAGATAGTCCTTGGAAATGAACAGCCATCCCAGCTGCAGAAAAAAAATACACCAATAGCTCCTTGTCTTCTGTCATGGGCAAGGCAGTTACCACATAGCTAAGACAACTCCATGTCTCTAGGAGTTCTGTCCAAACAGGCATTTGTAGCTCCACTCTCCCTGTCCATCACCACACTGCCAAGCTACTTATGCACTGAAATGGAAGAGAAATTCTTTGGGTGGCTCTTAGATGCTCTTTTGAGTACTAGCTCTGAAGATTTATTTAATCTGAAGCAAAATATAGGCAACAAAGACATCCTCAACAAGTAATTCTGAAAACACTGAGACAACTTTTACCACAGTTTGTTGCACCTGAAGAGGGACAGTTAAGGAAAATAAACACCTCTCCAAGATGTTTTTCTTCAGTAGAAACATATGAGCAACATTTGCAGGATATTAATTTAGTTTGTACTCTGTTCTACCTCAATGCCTTGTTTAGAAAAAGAAAGTGCTGTCAGAGAAAGGCTAATTGCAAGCAAAGTAACAACTCTCTCGGGAAATCTAAAGCTGTCAGAATTGCTGGTTTATATCCACCTTCTACCTCCCAAAGATCAGCTGTGCAAATACATCTGTTCTGAAGCAGATACATTTTACACACTGATTTCCGTTCCAACTGCGATATACAAGAGAAATATATTTGGCAGCTGTCTGGGACCAAAAGTACATTCAAGCCAGTTCTACAAAACTTCTTCTAATTGTCAGCTGTAATACTGAGCTCCCAAGCAGGGCAAAAAGCTTTCATTACCTATGAACAAAAATTCCAGAGATGAATTAACCACATACTTATGCCCACAAATAGAGTCAGCACAGGAAATACAGACATACCTGACAGGTCTTCCTGAGCTAGGCTATGACAGTAGAATAGTGCAGGAGTTAAAGGCAGGTTTATGCACAAATCAATCCTATAAAACACATGTGAACTTGGCTTAGAAAGAACTCTTGTAGAAATTCTAATGGTGAGATTCATTGAATCTCCTCATCTAGTTTAGGAATGCACAATGCCAAGGAAGCAATTCATAGACTTTACTGTTTATTCAATGCTGAATTAGAATTTGGCTATTAACTCTGACCATCTGATGTAGTTTGGCTATAAAGCTCAATGCAAAGATTATGATCTAATAGACCACAGTCAATTGCTGACATTTTCCTTAAGTTTACTTATGCTTAAACCACATTTTTAACTGTAAACTCAAGTAAAACCTCAAGGTGGGAAAGTCAGGATAGAGAATTCTTGGTTTACTTTATACTGCAGCTATTTTATTTACCTGGACTAAAGCATGAGAATATGTTTGAAAAACAACACACAACCCTTAAATTAAACTTATCTTTGCTGCTATTAGAACTAGCAATGCTTTCTGGCAAAATATGTGTAATTACATGGAAATTCATGATTTATTAGGCTTTCAGAACAACTGATAAGTTAAGGTGAACTTAAGCTAATAAAATGCACGCACCTCTGTTCAAGCTCAATTCTGTCTGATAAATAAGTTGAACTGACACTGCAGCACAGCTTTTACAATTTTTTGCTAATTTAGATGAGCAGAGTGTGAAATCCTACTGACTGCTCAGCTTTGCCTCCCATGAGCTCCTCATAAAGCTTTCTATCAGCTGGTTATCTGGATGGGAAGCCTGTTATTTGGAAATTTTATGAGGAGGTAACTGATTCATCAAGAAACAGAATTTTTAGATAAACATTTAATATCTTGTACAACTACAACATGTTCCTCAATATCACCTTCTGCATGTGATTGTGTCCAGCTGTGTTGCACAAGCAGATCCCTTTCTCTGTGGTGCCCTGGAAACTACAGTCCCTACCTTTTGCCACATGGCCCCAAGGCAACAAGGAAAAGCAAGTACTCTACCTACTCATTGTCAGGAGTTACTTTCCCTGCCGGCCTGGACTATAACTCATTTCCTGCAGCTGCAAATGCTGTCAGACAGTCCCACAGGCACTTTGGCTCTGAGCCATGGGTGGGGATCCTTTTTCCTTACACATGGCCCAAGCTTTACTTGCTTGCAATCTCAAAACAGCAAATCCTCCCCTTCTACAGCCTCCCTCTGTTTGTAAAAAAACAATTCCTGCCTAACTCGTTCTCTTCTTCCATTACAAACAGGGAGCCCTTCTTCAATTATTCAAAGTGGACTTCCATTTTATTTGATCAAATTCTGCTGCTGTTACTATCCTCTTCCTAAGTTAACAGTATTTGGACTCAACATGGGAACACTCAATTTCTCAATCATAACTTTCAAAGTTCTCGATCATACACAAGACATTTTAGCTTTACTCTCCTCCACTTTCCCTTACATCTAAAAACAATATTCTGAATAGAAAGTCTCCAGTCAGAACTCTCTTTTATCCTGTTCTGTGGCCTCAACTATAAAATATTTGTCTTTTCTGAAAAAAGATCTCTAGATCACCCCTGCAATTTCTCTTTTTCTTAATGCCTGAACAGAAGGTCAAGAAGAGCTCTGACACCTATGATACCTGCTCTGTACCACTCCTTCCCATCTTGCAGGTATAGAGAAGGGCTTACTACACAGCTCTTTAAACAAATTTGTAAATCTTTGTCTTGGAAAATGTCAGCCGTTAAATTCTCCTTATTATGGGAGATCCTTGACAGATACTGCAGTTGGGAGAAAAAAATACTGCTGAAATAACATTTTTCTGTTTATGGCACCAGTTAGGACGGTATCCTGAAAGTGAAATCAAAAGCCAGTATTCAGTACTGAAGTGGTGTGTGGTATGTCACCATGTTAGTAAGCTATCATTTACCTTTCAGATCTGAATAGACCTATACAAGATAACTGGATTACAAGAATGCATGAAACAAGCAGACATAGAATTATAGAATTGTTTAGGTTAGAAGACTTTCAAGATTGAGCCCAATGTTAACCCAGCACTGCCAACTTCATCCCTAAACCTATGCACCACAACTACACATCATCTAAGTACCTCCAGGAATGGTGATTCCACTCCTTCCCTGGGCAGCCTGTTCCAATGTTTGACAACCCTTTCAGTGAACACTTTTTTTTCATATTCAGTCTAAACCTTCCCTGGTGCAACTTGAGGCTGTTTCCTCTTGTCCCATCACTTATTAGTTGGGAGACAGACCTACAACCTCCTTTCAGGGAGTTGTAGAGAGCAATAAGGACCCCCGAGCCGCCTTCTCTCTGGACTAAACACCCCCAGTTCCCTCAGCTCTAGGCCCTTCCCCAGCATTGCTGCCACCACATTTCATAAAATTTTAACAATTATAATTATACAAATTTAATTATTTGGTAAACGAAAGTTCCCAGGGGCAAAGTTTTGAACCAAACAGATAGTAACACGAATCATCAGCTAGACGTGTTCTCAAAAACCTCATGAGCAAAGGTTTGTTGTAGCTTTTGTAGCTCTCCAAACAGTAGCATCTACAGAAGGGATCTGATGGACTACCACAAATTCTTCAGACTTCAGAAATACTCATAAAGTCAGATAAGACAGTGAACTTATGATCTAAACAAGCGAGATATTCGCAAACAATTTAAAATACCTGCCAATTTTTCTGAGCTTACAAGTTTAATTTCATTATACGGAATCCTGTCCCCTGCCCTATATTTACCCAAAGCTCTATATTTACCCATGTGTAAATGCCCTGTAATCAAAGGAAAGAGAACTGCACATAGGAAAAAGACGTACCGCTGAATGAAAAGAAACACTTATTAAAAGAAGGAAAAGCACCAAAAAACCAAAAGGAACATTCTTTCTCCCCACACCCAATAACATGTGGGGAATCATTGCAAAAAAAAATGTTGCCTTCTGTATTACTTGTGAAAAACATGTTCTTCCAAAGCTAGTAATTTATTTTTTGTAGTGCACCAACTGTTATTCAACCTCTTCACTACCCACTTGTTTGTCTTTTTTCCTGTTATAAAAGGGATTCAGATTTTTTTAAATGTACTCATCTGTAAACTGCACATCAAATTGATTAAATGACCCAAAATAATGTACAAAAATAGATCTGATATCAAGCAGAGCGAGCAAGAGGTCTGAAATTTGAAATCAACCCTTTCCCTAAATGACTATCCACTAGTGAATATCTTTTTTCTGGGTAACGCTTTCCCCATCCTCTTAGCAAAATACTTGTCACCTTTACGACAATAAAATTTTAGAGATTGAAGATAGTGTAAATGATATCTTTTTTTAACCACCGATACTGGTTAGATATTTAAAGTAATAGACATTCTTAGAGGACAAGTAACACTTGCAGCCAAGCGATGAGGGTCATTTTCTGGGGCTCTCTTCTAACATTAGAATAAAATGACATTACCTTTCATGGTTGACAGAGAATATGCGGACAGATGAGGAATGACTAAGATGAGCTGTCAGAACTAGGCTTCACTGAACATACTTCCTGCTTTAATAATCTTTCTTGTTACCCTACTTTGGATGACAGTTTCAGATTAAAGGCATTAAATATCCCCCAACATTTCTGTACTCAGTGATGAGATGTGGTTTCACACAACTTAAGAACCAGCTATAAATTAGAAGAGGTCTGTGATTTCAAAACTTTGAACCTTACATCTGATATGCTGTGGCTTTGCAACTTGCACTGACAAAACAGCAAATGATATTGACAAACACTGCTGAAAAGACCAAATTTGTAGTGTCCAGATATACTGAAAGGAGGGCAAAACTCTTTGCTTCACCAAGCCATTTGTATAGGCTAAGCACTCAGCATCCAAGCATCCACCCCCACCACTTCTGATGGTGATCACCTCCCTTTTTCCTTTGGAATTACATAAAGCCTCTCTCCCTGAGCCTCTCACAACAGCTTGAGATGTCAGATATGTAGAGATTCCAGATCTGTGTCTGTTGCATGTGGCTTAGCCCATGAACTATAAAGAATTATTCAGAGCTGATGCTCACACTGTGAGCCTCACATATATTTTCAGACCTAAAAACTATAGAGGTCAATATCCTAATTAGTTGAATCATTAAAAAACTCTGCAAGTTTTAATGAATTATGGAGAAAAAAGGAAAAAAAAAATCTGTATTAAAAAGATGAGCTGCAGGATCAAGTACTAGAAATCCAGGAAATACAACAGTTAAAAATTGTCCACTCAAGTACATGGTCTGCCTTAAATTATGTAAGTCATTAACTTGTTCTTTGTTATGGGGGTTGTGGTCTGTTTTATTTTTTAGGAATTCATACCTCAATCAATGTCCACAATGAACAATTCTGAGAAGATGTAATTATTTTTCCATTCTTCTGACTAGCATATTCCCCAGTGCCTTAAAGATCTTTAATCAAATGCAGCACTTGAGAATGAATAATTGTTTTGTGGGATTGTTTGAGGTACTTTTCACTATGGGGGGGGGGAACAAAATCAGAGCACTCCACTAATTTTGCTTAATTTTTGTAATCCCTCTGTGAAATGAACACTATCAACTTCATTCAAGCAACAGAAAGTTGACGTAAACACTGAAGTCAAACGTATCCAGTGGTTTCGAGTACCCTGCCTAAGGTTCTTCAGGGCTTTTTTTCCTTCCACCCACCCCAGATTCTTAAAATTATATAACAGTCTGCATGTTCAAGACAGTTCACAGTGACTTCAGTCACAGGCATGGAAACTTTACAAATCAAACATCCAGCTCCTAAAGTCTGACACCCAGTAATGTGGGAATAAACTATTAGCAGCTGCTTCTTATCAGCTGGGGTTTAGACAGCATGCCATTACACCCCACAGGAAGCCTGTGGCAGAAGCAGGGACAGAAGTCACTGCTAAGGATGCATTCAACCCTGCAAATCATGCTCCTTCTAGCAATGACCTTCTCTTCTTCAGTCTCCAGATTAATGTAATTAATTAATGCTCTTTATTTCAAAGCAACACGTCAAAGAGAAACAAAGCACCTTTACAATGTGCTCTGCCCCATTTCTCACAAACACATGGTAATGGAAAAAAAGCAATACAGGTTTTGTCCACTGGTTTGACTAATAGAAGTAACCTCTCAAAGACAAAACCAGCTCTGTCTGTCCTTTAGGAGTCTGACAGGCTCAATGCTCTTCATATACCATATATTATTCAGTACAATCTGCCGTTCCTAATAAAATTCTCTGCATTCAAAGATGAAGTCCCATAGCTCCAAAGGAAATTGGATTTATCAATTTTGTGTTGTGAAAAAAATACAATTCCTCTTGACATTTCCATGATTTCACCCCTAGTCAAAGGAAGAAATGTTTCAATGAGACCCAACTACGTTTTCCAATTTTATCATCAGAACTGCAAACTTTTGCTATCCAAACTGTTACAGGACACAAGAGGATGAAAAAGTATCCCAATTATACAGCTCAATCTTTCAGACTCCCCCTCAGTCACCCTGCATTCAGGAAGTTCTTGCTGTGCATACTCCTAATGTAAGAAACACAACCACTCTCCTCTTTTAGCCAAGCATATTTACACAGTGTCTGATAAAAATAGGGAAAATTGTCATGTGATAGCTGGGATGGACTGAAAATTTGAAAATATTGTGGTTATATTTATGAAAAACTCTCCAAAACCAGTAGTTTGAGTTTTGGAGACCAAGTTTTCCCAAACACCACTTTCCTGTTAATCTTGTTACTCGCAATAACCAACTTTTTGAAATGCATCTTTTCCTCCAGTTTGTGACGAGACACCTCCCGATGAATTGTTTTTCTGGTGTTTCTTTTTAATCATATTGCTTTCTGTTCACAGGCTGTGAACTCAAGTAGTTTCAAGCGAAGCAAGGAAGCATTTTTTCTAATAACAGAGATCCAGAGGATTGCAACACACCAAAATGTTAAAAACTTTCAAAAAATTATCAGATTTTCCTTGCACCCTTCAGGGGCACATTCTTTCACACATCTGAAAAAACAAAGCAAGATTTCAGAGCTGCTCTGGGAAAAAAGGATGTATGTGCCACTGCTACTCTGGAAAACTCAGTTAAGTGAAATACGAAAGTCCAAATAGCCAATTCCTCAGCGAGGGCAAACAGATGGGTACATTTCCCTTTTCTGTCTCTGAGCCTGATGTTGTCATGATTTCTTACTGCAGGATTTCTCAGGAATCACTGATAATGCATGCTGGAGATTTTCTTCCCTCCCCTTTTCAGCACAAGACAGATACAGATTTTCCTATCACTGCGACTTGATCTAACATTATATATAACTCTTTTCACCAAGACATGATTTGCTTATGTCTCTTCCCCGTCTTCAGCCACATTTTCACTTAACACTGAGAATTGCCAATTGCTTAGTTTGGAATAGACAGTGTGGCTGCAAGTCGCTAAAGGCATTGTGCTTTAATGAATTAAAAACCAGAAACCAAAACAGCACAAGAACACCAAAGTTCCCATCTGCACAGTACTCCCCATTACCCCAAGCTTGTGTTGCTGACTACTAGACTTCATTTCCATCATTTCTTACCTTTGTGGTTAAAAATCCCTTCCATCTCCATACTACTGCGAGAGTGAGCAATGCAGAGGGACCCACAGGGGACCAGGCCTTCTGCAGCTGGGGACCGATCCGTGGTTCGAACCAGACACCAGTCGGGCTTGTCATGGGGCCTCTCCAGGACCTCCACTGTCTGCCCACGGCGGATTGTCAGCTCATTACTGTTGCAGGCGGTGAAGTCGTGGATTACCACCGTCAGCTCGCACCCACCAGACAACTGTGAGGGGAAAAACAAGGGGAGAAGCCAGATGAATGCTCGTTATCAAACCATCCGTCATGCACTGTTACCTATTTAGGATTCCTGGCAGGAGTCATATTTTGGATGAGATAGCAAGCTCCCGCGGCTTTCCACATCAAGAAGAGACCATTTCAAAATCAGGCAGTTCTGGCATTTTAGAACTGATTTCTAACTCTGCTTGTCTCTGCCTATGTTCAAAGCACACTGGTTGTGGCAGTGCTGGGCGGAGGGTTTAAGCGGTTTTTCTTGCTAGACTGCTCCTTACCCTGAAAGCTGAAGTAGCATTTGCTTCAGAATGTATTTTATGGGTGATAATAGGCACCAAAAGCCCAATATTACTTAAATACAGTCACTCATGAGCTTTGTTATCTTCAGAATTCAAGGCAGGAAGAGGGTCCTTTTTTGAATGAGCTTACTGCCCACCCCACTCACAGTTTATGCATGCAGGTCACAAAATCATCGAGGACACTCCATACAAAATCATCATGAGGTTCTTCATATAAGATTCCCAAATCTTAACTATTTGCTAGAAAATCCACACAGGCTCACAACTTTCACATTTTTACTGATTCTCCAAATGAAAACACACAAACTTGAATTGAAGGCATGCAAGCTCAGGGTTTTTCCTCCCCCTCTTCAAAACACTTCATTAGAATTACTTTGCCTAAGCTTCAGTTTCGCTCTTTGATTGTTTCATCTGCTTTGACATGAAATGAAAATTACTATCAGAACTTTGCAAAGTTCCCAAGATTTCTCAGCACCAGAGCACTCATCCAACTTAAGCAAACAGCCTGGGAATTCTTTCTCCTTCCACACAGCAATGGTGTTCCAGGCTACTTCAGCTTTTTGCATGTGAATATTTCTATAGCTCAGGCTGCTTCAGTGCAACATTCATATCAGATGTCAGCTAGTATGCAACTTCTATGAATTCAGTCATATTGGACCAAGCCAATAAACTCCACTTTAGCGAGGTAATCCTGCAATGCTTGACACAGACAAAGGAAGACAAATACGCTGTGAGTTCCAACTACAGCAAATATAAAAATACTGAAAGGTTCCTGCCACGTTATTTTTGACTATTACATTTAGGCTCTTACATAGCTGGCAGCTACACCCCACGAGTGTTAGGAAAAGGAGATAAGAGACTGCAATGTTACTTATTTATTGGTTTTCATTATGAGCCTGGAACTGAAGCACCAGATAGGAACTTCTCTAGGATAACACTATTTGTTATCAAGCAAGAATTTTAAAGCAAAAGCCAAAACCAGCAAAACCCCAGTAAGACTCAAAGGCTAATTCCAAACTTCTCTTCCTCAAGCCTGCAACAAACGACAGGACATAACTCCTAGCAGATGGTCTGCAGTAACTCCAGAGCTTTCCCATGGTATCTGCCTGCTAATCTTACTGGCTACCCTTGCTTTTGTCTGCATACAAAGAAGAAAAATTTTCTTTGGGGAATGCAAGGGCCAAGGAAGGCAGAAAACCCTCATACATCCACTGTTTAAGGAAGATAAATCGGTGGCACTCAGGTTCAGGCTAAATATTAATCACATTGCTTCTACTACATCTCTCCAGATTGCTCAAATTCCCAAATTACAGGAGAGTGTTTGTACATCTTCAAAACATGCTACTTTTTCCCTTATTAAAAGATTTCCTGATCCCTTACACTCTTTCCCGATATTATATTAGTTTTTAGTCCATGCAAAGCTATGACAAAGGGGAAAAAGTAAAGAGCCTTGCCTTGTTTTCTGGTATTGATTTATGTTACAGCTTTCTTCAGACAAACTCAGAAACAATTGAAACCATCTGTATGCCTGATGGGGACTAACAAAAAAGCTGATAAAGTATGACTTCACAAGGTGCCCAATGCAGACCAAATTTTTCCCTAGAGAGTCCATATCCCAATCAGTGCAAGCACCAAGGCTGTTAAACCACAACACAAGTTGATACTTTCCAGAAACAGCATGCAGTCTTTGTATTTTCTCCTAAATACCTAACGGGAGCATAACTTTGGTGCTCTGCTTGTTTTTCTGACCCTTCACTTCCTACAAAGAGAGATTAAAATACTCTTTGTGACCAGTGCAATGGCTGCATGTTTTTTGGCTTTAATATTGACATTCTTTCTTCGCCTTTCCCTAATTAAAAAAAAATCCTCGGATTTTATGTTCCCTGAGTATTTTATATAGTATTAATCTACAGGAAAAAGCAAACAAAGGCTGTAAATGGCTATGTCAGAAGCTATTAAAGTACAAAAAAAATCCCAGCCTTTCAAGACTGTGTGGGAATCAGATATCCTAGCTGGTCAGTATTAGACTGAAATTCAATATTCAATCACACGTCAGTATAGCGTGTAAGACACATCCTGCATGCAATTGCTACACACCATCCTCAAACATGCACTACTGCTGTTACATGCAACTTGGTGTGTGATTTCTCTGCTCCTACACACTGAAAACAATGACATAGATGTGTGTTGGGTAGAGAACGTCATTATGGAGAACTGATCAAAAAAGCATTTACCAATTTTCCCCTCTTTTGGGATAACCACCCTTCTTTCCCCCTGAACAGCAATGGTTAGGAAGTGCTGCTTTCCTCTTTGTTTCATTGCTGGTTTTCTCTCCATAACACACTTTCTCAACACAGTTTTATCTTTCACACTGATTAAATGCAGTTGGACAGCAAGGAGTGTCTCTGATTAAGCACACTGCTCAACAGCTGTTGTTGGACAGCTTTGGCAAGGCTCTCTAGGCTAGCTGGAGGGAAGAGCAAGAGGCACAGCAGAACTGGGAGAATGATTTGCACTGAAGAGAAAAGAATTTCAAACCATCTAAATCCAAATTTAGGCTGAACAAGGGCTTTATATACTTTATCCATCCTTCTCAAGAAACCCTTTATGTAAACTGAATTAATCATGCATGATAAAAATAAATGAGGCTATGTCTGAAACATAGAAACTGCAGAGACAGAGACGGGATGAGAAACAAAAGCCAGACAGAAATAGAACAGCAGATTAAAAAAGGTGCAAGGTTTAATTAAACAGCTTATCATGGGACACAGTGTCTTGCGGTCACTAAATAAATGTTAACCATCTATGTTCATCTCTCTTGGGCCTTTTAATCACTGTTGCTTGTAGAGAGAGAAAATAAAACCGTAATACACTCACTGGCTGAACAGATTCTTAGTGTAGGCTTGCTGAAGTCAGAAACAACACACCAAAAGCTCACTCGCCACCGATATCTAGGAGCATCACCACTGACAAGAATTTTGCCACTTAGAACAGCCTTTGTATCAGGCCATATAACCTCTTCTCAGAACTGCAAATTAAATTTACTGTCCCCTGGCTATTTTACATTAAGGAGAAGCGAAAGGAAAGATAGCAACTAATAAGATTTCTCAATTATTTCAAGTATGAAAATCTTTAATCCCCTTTTAAAATGGAAACAAGTGCACTGTGGGAGAAAAGAAATGGGAGACACAGAAGCGCTGTCTCAAATACAGTGTATTTTGCTTTGACGAGGTAGCTGCCCAAGACTTGGTTTCTGACTCTGAAAAGAGGTGTTAACTCAGAGCAATGTCTGGTTTTTAACTAGCGTTTCTTTCTATTGATGGGAACCTTTTCTCTTGACTGGCTGAACTAAATACTTGGTTGTCTCCTGCTGCTTGAGTCTTTTTTCCGTTTTCCAGAGGACTACACACAAGCTTAAAGCAGCACGAGAATGAAATACAACTTCACATAGACAGCAGTACAAAGTGTTACCAGCTGGGCACAAAAGACAATTTCTTAAAACTAATATATTGCTCCACTGACCACCCACAGCAGCTAGCATGATTTCTGCTACTTAGGGTAGCAACCTATAACAGCTCTTCTTCTAAAAGTCTCTCGTTTTTTCAGCTACCAAAATAGTAGTTTAGATTGTTTCATATTTCTACCAGGTCACTTAATATAAGCATGTAAAAATCTATCAAACCTATATTGTGTCCTTCAGCGTCCCCATTTCCTATGCATTGGATCAAGTTAAAAAGACTGCAAAAATCAGAGCAAGCTCTGAGGTTAGGAACTGTTGAAAGGTGGAAAGAAAGGGCCAAGTGTCATCTGTTTTATTTGTTAGCCACCTCAAATGCTGGCTACACAGCTACAGAAGTTGAATGGAAGGAATGCTGTAAAAAGTGATGGGCAAAACATTTATTGGGAAGGGTACAATAACAATACTTAGAAAACTGAGATGCTTTGATAGACTAGAAATCTCCCTGTCAGAAAATTTTCTATTTCACTCTGTACTCCATTATACCTTACAATACTTCATGACAGGTTAGTGCTATGGATGTATTTAGCATGTCTTACAATATGAAGACATACCCCATGATATTAAAAATTGGCTGGAAAGGGACCTTAAGTTACCTAGTCCACTTCTTTCTCTTCTGCTAGAGCATGATCAACTACATCTATGTGACCCACTATTAACATTTACCCAAATTGTTCTCAAAGATCTCTAGCTATAGAGATTCCCCAGCCTTCACAATTGCTCTGCTCAAAGATTTCTCACTTTCATAACCATAAAAAAAAATTATGGCAATCTTTTAATAAAGAGAAAACCTTTGACCTCATCCCATTCACTGAAAGACGGTTCTGTAACTGTGTAGTAGCTTTTTATACACTTGAAGACCTGCCTTTTTCTTTAGAATCATTAGTCCCAACTCTTTATCTTGCCTTGCAAGCTATATTTCCCCTGGAACTCTTTCCATGGACCACTAAGTTGCAAAAATTCTGTACTCAAAACTGGATGCGGCATCTAATACAGGCCTCACAAGTGCTGAGTAAAGAACGAAGACTTCATATCCTGCAGGTCAGCATCCTACTTCTGCAAGCCAATATAGGGCTGCTACTCCCTCATGCTGCTGTAATTGCACCACATTTAAAGTAATAAACAGCTTGTGAGCCTCTTTATCTTCTAGATCGTCTTCTCAAAAGCTGTTCAATACTCTTACTGTTTTCATTACTAGTTAACTATTTCCACCTATTCATATAAGCTCAAACATGTTCCTATTAAATAGCATGATATTTTGCCAATTAATTTGTCCCATTTGCCAAGATGATTCTGAATTCTAATCCCACCTTCCAATATAATTTTCAGATGACACAAAGCTGGGAAAGACGTCAGCTTCATAAATATATGGTCTATTGCATCATCCCAGTCATTTTCTGAAAATCAACATGTAACATGTAGCCAAGAATCAGAAATTACAATTCTAACCCAAAAAGCCAGGGTGGGGAGGAAAAAAGCTAATTGTGAAGCTATTCTCTGATCTTAGATTATATGTCAATTATGTCAGAAAACAGGATGCAAGAAGCTCAGCTGAACAACACTTAACCGCTTACTACCAAGGCTAAGGATTTTTAGCTCTTTCACAGTGTATCTCTGAGGATGTGAGAAAGAGCATTGAGCTGTAGATAAAGGATTTCACTCTTGATCTTCTCCCTGCATAACAGCATAGTACTACTAAACAAAACATTTATTTTAAAAGAATCAGCTGTCTGAGAAAATAAAAGAATGGTTTTACTTGGCTGTTGATTATTATGACATCTTTGGTATTTGTTATCTTTTCTTAATCACAATAGAGGACACATGAACAAAAAAATGCCCAGCAATGGCATAAAAAGTTATACAGTGCTAAACATTTTTACACTTGATTAACGCTGCTTTAAATTACTTGGTATTTTTTGTGTTTTTCAATTTGGAATCCCCGCTCAGTTTGCAATGCGCTCCAAATTCGACCGAGGAGTTCCACTGCTCTGTCTGGCTGACTATATCAACAGTACATAAAATCCATAAAACTGGTTTACTCTATACAATATCCATACACACTTCAAGCTTTTAAACGGAGAAAACAGTCAATTTCCAAATGGAGCACATCTAATGAATTTTCAACACAAACTTGAGAACTTCAGCAAGAATGTTAAAATACCTTACAGATTTTACTGGCTTTCTGCCTGTTACTGTTCCTTATTAATTTTTAAACAGATTAAGGAATGTTCTCTTAACAAACCAAACCATGTAACAGAAACATTAACCAAAGCTATTCTGCTAATTCACACTTCTAAAAAGTGCACAAACAGTAAACTCCTTCTTTGGACACGCATTATATGTAGGCACAAGTAAAATCCACAGTGTCCCAGTTTTTAGTCTGGTTTTCTCGTTAAAGAAAAGTCTAACAAAAATTTAATACACTAATGTAAGAATTCAAAAATACTTCAGTAGCAACACTCTGCTCACTAACCAAATTTAAAACTTAATTTGTCAGGAAGATATTCAAAAGCAATCTCCATTCCTTCATCTTTTAACTAATCGCTCCTGTCAAACAGGTTGTTGGTAAGACTCCTCCTCGTGTCAGATTGGAAGACAATCCCGAGGGCATTTCAGTTGGCCAACTCTTAGCAATTCTCACATGACGCATGAAATATTACCATATTTCAAGAGGAAACAATCCATGCTATTCCCCAGTAAACACTACATCACCAACAACTGAAGAGGGGCAATGGTCTTGCATGGCAGAGAAGGATTGTATCATCTCCATTTCAATTTTAGCACAGCCCAGCCAGGCTGTGTGCACACGGTTTGATGTCTCAGTCAATAATCAGGGAAATCAGAGACAGCATTTCTTGCTTTGGAGGAAGTTACCTAAACTCTTAAGAATGCATGAAAAATGACCTTAACTGTTTGCTAATATACACAATGCAATTTTGGTAAGTCACTAAATAGCCAAGAATGCAAAGAATAAAACAGTAAAGAGTCATCAAAAGACTTTTTTCCTCACAGATATCCTTAAAGAAGACACCACCAAAACTACAGACCAACTTCAGTACAAATGCAAAAGGTCAAAACATAGGCTATTTTTAACAAATACAGGATCAACTTTAAGCACCTAACACTTCCCTTCTGTCTTCCACTTTACATGGAAAAAAAAAAATAACCAAACCATAGAGTTTAAGTGACATGCAAAAAATAGACTAACTCTATTTTGGATAATGATGGGAATGGTCAAAACATTACTCTGAAAACCTATTCACTTAGCTGCCCTGTAATATACTGGTAATTTACCTGCATAGTTTGAATGTCTCATCAGAACAATTTTACCAATGAGGTAATAGGCCAGAAATCCCTAACCACATTTTCAAGTAATTTGCTTTGCAGCTTCTATGTTTTGATTCATTCTTCTGTTTGACAAACTCCTATTATCCATCTCTACCTCCCCCCAAGGTCCTATCACTTCTCACTTGTCAGAAATGTTTTGATTCCAAAGCAACACCCATGTGTTTTGTAAGAATTTTTATTCTTTTGATGCCTATCTTTCTTCCACCCATGATAAACTTTGGCTGAGTTACCCTTATGGGATAACCCAGCCAAAATCTATAGGCAGAAATGAAGGACACGAAACACTAGCACTAGTATCAAATGATAGTGTTGTCTGTTACTCCCCTTTAATATGGTGATTTCTATTAGCTCTCATGCAGAAAGTGAACACTCTTACTCTCTAACCCATGAACACTGGATAGTACTTTCCATGTGGCAACCATCAACCTCAAGCCAATACAAAAAGCAGATGATATGCTTTCAGAAAGGCTGACACCAATATCAAGAAAAACTCTGTGCATAAATATCAGATTTTATGGAAAATAAAGCTTTTTTTCTAAACTGGGTCAAATCTTTGAACAAACTGCAAAACAGAGGGGATCAAAGTGGTTTCATTTTGGAATAAACATAATTCCTTCACGACCTATTAGATTTAAAATCCTTCCTGCTCCCCATTAAGATATTTTCTCTACTGCATACAGCTATTTTTAAGAATATTTCCATGCCTCCTCTGTGAAGGTACTAAGGGTTTATCCTGGACACTAACTCACACTAAGGGATGAATCACTTGCTCTCAGAACAGAGTAACATCTGGGAAACTTACCTTATCGCTGTCTAGTGTGTTCTGTGAGGTTCGTGAAGCAATTGAAATAGTATCAGGTTGGCTGCTGCCATCTCCCTGACTGTCCAGGTCCTCGCCGTCTCTGCAAATAATTCAGTTTTCATTACCATATTTGCACTGTGTTTGTAATACGTTGGTTACCTACTTCCAACTCTAAAGAAGTGGCACCTAGGTAGTGTGCCAACAGACACCAGCCAGACAAACTAACTGATACAAAAATCAAATATTCGTCATTGTTCTATGCTTTAAGAGAACATATTTGTTTGCTCAAAGCCTACATCATGTAGAATTAAGGCAATAACCTACCAGCCAGCACTGTGGCAAGAAACTTGCATAGCCATTAACCAAAGCTAGCAAGCAGAACACTCAGTCACACATTTTAAGCTTCATAAAAGGAAACTAAGGACCTGAATTACACATGCAAATTTGTAAAAATCTAAAATGTACAGCTATCCTATACTGTAGTTCCAAATCCCTTCTGTAATGGCTGAATGTACATAAGTCAAGTGAGCAGAAATCTCAACAAATTCAGCGCTGCAGGAAACTGGAAATTAATTACAAGATAAAGCTGGCCAAAATGACTCCTGCTTTTGTCCAACTCACCAAAAGTTATTAAAAATTCAACACTACAGAGGAAAGAGTGCTGTTCTGCTCTTAGAGATTTCTGATTATTTCAAATACTACTTACCTTCTTCCTTTCTGTTTTGTTGTTGGTGCGGTTTTGGGGATGTGGATCGGCTCTTTCAATGCCCCTTTCAGATGAATGGTCCTTTCTTGTATCACTTCCCGGATGTGTTTGATCCAGTCCTGTTTATTCTCTATACTGGATGCCTTTGATATGCAAAAGAAACAAAACCCCCCACAACAGACTATTAAAGTTGAGAAGATACACACATACAGTCAAGCTAATAAACACAGAGAGGAAGGCATAGAGAATGACTTTGTAAATAATTTCTGAAAACCTGCACAGAGAAAAGGAAATTCAAGCCAGCTGTCTCCATTTTGAATTGCTAACACTACTATACACTTCTCAACATCATTTATATTGTTCCTTTAAAAAACATTTTCATTTAGATTCAGATTCCTCTGTCGTAACTTGAAGGCTAAAGCCCTGTATGGATCTCATGAGAGACAGGGATGGATCGACTTCTTTAAAGAGTTTTAGTAATAAGATTGAACACTGGTAATTTAAACTCTTGCTACGTTTTAGGTCGATTATAACTTCACATAATAATCTACTAACACTGAAAGAAAGAAATAACTTATACTGCAAGACATATAATTTCACAACACATTTCATGTATTACTCCTTCCACTTTTGAAACATGTCTGGAAGCAGAAAGCTAATTTAGAGATTGTATTTTAATAACTGCCTGCAACATATCATCTATACTTTTAAGATATCGTAGAAAAGACTTGCTATCCAGATGCCCAACCTGTCATATGATTATTTAAACCAGTTTAACCCTACATCTGAAATGCTATTAAATATAAACATTATTGCAGATCCAGAAAACAAATAAATTATAACTTCCTACTTCCTTTAACTGCTGTCTCCTGGAATCATCGGCTTAATATATAAGTATTTAATAGCCTATAAATATTTAATAAGCAGGGATGCTAAAGGGATGGAGAAAGTTGCAGGAATAGATGAACAGTTCAGAAAAAGATCTTTGTTTTCTTTTACAAAGAAAAACATTTAGGAAAGAAGCCAACACAAAAGATTTGTTACATCTTTTATTTAGGTTTTGATGGAATTTACTTATGCAACTAACAAGCTAAGGAAGCGCTAGTTTCCAACTTTCAAAACAAAAAACATTAAAAAAATAAAAAATTGTCGAAAAGCTTCATATACCATACAAGTTAGCTAAATATGCTATGCATTAAGCAAAGAAGAGAACAAGAACACCTTAAAGTGATCTTATGTAGAGAGCTGTTAAATAAAACCCCTTATACTGCTCTACCGTGGGAGGATTATTTCAGGCAGCAAAGCATTGTCCGTGAAATCATGGGAGTATCAGGACTGAACAAATTGCATTATTCAGTGATGGTACATTTAATTTCCTTGCACCCACTGACTGCTGTCAGAAAACTAATGTGAGCTCTTCTTAGTCTATAATTCACTCGGAAAACATGAAAATTTAAGTGTCAACATGTAAATTTGAGTGTCCATTTTTAAGTGGCATTATTATATGGCATTATAGTAGCAAAATATATGTGAAAATGTAAGTTTAATAGTAGATGCATTAACCTGTGTGACCTGCTGTAGGTGGCCCTGCCTTGGCAGTGGGATTGGACTAGATGATCTCCAAAGGTCCCTTCCAAACCCAACAATTCTGTGAAATGGGAAGATGAACTTCAGACACTGAAAGGCTGCTATGAGATCTCCATGCAGCCTTCTCTTCTCCAGGCTGAACAGCCCCAACTTTCTCAGCCTGTCCATGAAATTATCTTTTAGCTGCTTATGGCATTACAAAAAGGTTCTCCAATTGAAACCATAGGTCGCAGGTTCCATACTAGAGTCACAGGAAAAATGGATTTAGCTACTCTCCTGGCTAGGCAAGGAACACTACTGAACCTGTACCTTTCCCAGATACATCATTTACAGGCATTACATACACACTCATCCAAAGGCAAGTATCTTCAAAAATATTTATAGCCCAGAGAAAGACAAAGTCTTTTGAAGTGTTTCAATTTCTGCAATAAAATATGGACTATGAAAAACAGCATCAACAACAAGCAGCAATGGCTTGAGTTTGACATGTAACACGGATGCCATGATTTGTCTGTGGCCTATCAGTTGCTCTGCCAGATAGTGGTTGCGGTCTTAAGCTACAGAAAGCCTATGGAATCGAACCTCTCCCAACTCTTATTTTTGAAAGTAAGTTTGTTTAATCCTTTAGTAGATCACATAGATTCCCCTGTGCTGTCAAGCCACGAGTTAGATATATACTACATCCTTCACACACAAAGAGAACATTATCCATCAGCAGCTGTCCCTCTCAAAGCAGGGTAAGTCATGACTTCTTGCCTTCGCAACAAGTATGAACAACCACTACAAGAGTTAGTATACTCTGTACAAGCACATCTGCTAAAATTACCTTGAGAACAATTTTGTTGTCTGAAGTTGGTGTCCTTCCAACCCATAGAGCAAACTTGCAGGGATCTCCTTCTACATGTTCTGTGACACCCAGTTCAGAAGTCTGGAATTAGGAAAAGTTTGTTAGGATAACATGGCATTTTTTCTCAGAAGCCACAAAGGGATGATAATATTCTAAGTAAATACAGCTCTAAAATACTTGAGTCTAAAATAAACAGCTTTGCTGTTTAAAGAGATTTTTAAAGGCTTAAGGGTAACTCATGCTCAAGAGGATACTTTATTTTGGGGGCAGTGGTGGGGTTTCTTCAAAAAAGGAAAAACTGCAAGCTAAACAATTCTTTTCTTGTAAAGCAATGATAAACAATAGCATTTATAATCTCAATACCAAACTGTTTATTTTTTTGGCTTCACAATAAAAGCTTTGTAACTATAAAAAAGGTGCTTGATAAAAAGTAAGTGTTGGCTTTTCTTCGTGTTGATTTCCAGGGAACACTCAAGACATTGATTTTTATGTTTTCTCTCAGATTAGATAGGCTTAAGAATTCTCTTGGTATCTCCTAAAACTCTGATCTCTTTTCTGCCAAAGGATCCTTTCCTAATGTGTTTCCGTCCCTCTAAAACAGATGAAATAATTCAGAAATGTAGTTTCCCTCGAGAATTTTGTGGGACAACTACATTAACAATCAGTCTTTAGGAATGTTCTAATGTCAGACCTTAATAGCTAATTTTCATCCAAAATGTTTTGACTTTCCAACTGGAATAACATCTCAATCATGTGAATTGGCTTCCAGTTTAACAATTCATATAGACACTGATCCAAACAAATTCCCAACTAAGAAATACAGCTCAAACTACAAGAACCCTCACTCCAGAAGACAGCTGCTAAGCATTCTTACATTATTGGAAGCTGTACTTTTTCCCCTAATATACATTAATCACTAGCACATATACAGCCTATTATCAGAGATGTTGGATACAAAATACCCAAGTAAAAGTAATTTCTTTCTTTTCTCACTTGTCTGCCAACTTGTTGTTGACTTTTTTTCTCCCTAAAAAAATCCCCACCCCAACACATTTCAGCTTTGTCATCTCTTTTCACTAAAGTAGACTCTTCTTCATTGAAATACTTAAAAGCCTGTGATACATTTTAAACCTGACTCACCAACAACTCCTGTTATGTGTTAAAAAGCTTGTAAAACAAATCAACATTACATTATGTAATTCAAATAAAATATACCCTACTGCACTTCCCAATATGAAGTCTGAATGGGCAAGATAGCAGAACTTTTGACATGGTTCATTTTTTAAAGCCTAGTAAATTCAGAAGCCTTGATACACTTGTGAATATTATTAATTTTACAAGGAACAACTAAAATCCATTACGAGTTACTGAATACATAAAAATCACACTCAGGTGAGGAAGCCCCTCAATTGACAGTTACTGGTGACTGGGAAAATATTCTGGCAAAGGAAAACCTGCTTGCCTACTTGCCTTGTTTTCATAGCCCTCCTTAGGCATTTGCTTTTGGACACTTTCTCTCTTGTGAAAGGAGCTCACTAACATGTTCTTCTAATGCAAGCCATGCCACTAAGTATCCTGTGCTGTGGAAACCATGATGGTCACCATACCCAAAGTAAAGAGAAGGACCACACTTTTGTAAAAGCACCTTCCAGAGATAGGAGACAGGGTAACGTGGCAAAAAGATCCTTGGCTCAAATCAACACGCATGCTTTCAACACCTCAATGAAAGCATTTTCTAAAGAGCAAACTGTAAGAATTGCTATGGGAGTAAGCTGCACTACAGGATATTTTGCCAAATAGATGTGAAGGCAAAAAGAATGCTTGTACTTTAAAAACAAAGCACAATGAGAGTCTTCAAAATTTTCAGCAGCTTCTCTAGGACCTTAAGCTATTACTACATTTCTGCCAGAGGAACTGACATGACAAGCTTACAGGACTGATTTTTCAGCTCTGTCTCTCCTCCCACATAATGCCTTAGTAGCTGATATTACCCTCCAGTAAACCAGAAGTTTGTGGTATTTCAAGTTCTTGAGAGCACCAAAGAAAGGTGTGATCAACAAAACATCTGCAGCTGTGTTACCTGCTAGTTACCTTACATCAGGAAGAAGAGCAAGTGTTGGAAATGAAGCGACAGAACATGCAAAGTAAGATATGGAAAAAAGAGGTTTTTTGAACTAACCTGCTTTACCAGTTTGGACACAGAGGTGGGAAGGGGAAAAGAAAGAAGGAAAAGGAGCTGAAGCAGGGAGAAAAGTCTCAGTATTTATACTGCCTATACTTACTCATATATCCCAATAGGATCAACAGAAGAATTATTCTTGTAGACCATGATACTGAGAAGTAAAGTAATTTCAAGTACTTCTAAACTGCCTGGCAGAAAAGCTAATCTTGCCTCTAAGGGATGCAGATCAAGCCATGGGAGACAGTCTTCTCACTTGGCTACCTAAATTTATGGAGTGTGAACACTGCTCTCACCCAAGTCATCCAGTAAGACAGGAAAGTAAAGCTATGAATTCCAGTCATATTTTTAAAGCATAGATGCTACAGATGAGGAAAGCAAGAGCAAAGTTTTAAATTTTTTTTTAATGGAAAAAACCTCCAATTTCCATCTTTACATCCTTTCAGTAGGCCACAAGAGCTATCATTTTATTTACAAAACATTATCGTTAAGACTACTAGTCTCAGTAAACATTCTGGAATGAACTTTTCCATAACGAGGAGTTCTTGCCTTCCCGATCAGTATATGTAGGACATATACCAAAATAGATCCTTAACATGATTATTACTACAACAGCAGTAGTAAACAAGCAAGACAAAGGCAGCATGTCAAGTACCTCCATTCTTGTGCTTTATACAAATAAGCTTTAAAGAACTAGCAATCACACACAATTAAGACAAAATCAGTCCAGCCCAATCTTGATTTTCCTTTGTCCTGACATACATTCATGTGTAGACTTCAGGAATTGCTTTTGGCCTACTCTTTCTCCTCAAGAGCATAACAAGCAACAAATGCAATATTCAGTCTACACATTCTAAGGCTGTTCTTTCAGTGCACTACAAGAGTTGTTCACGTTTTTCATGTACATTTAAATCATCTGAGTTTATCCACAATATAGTGTAGATGGTTTCATAAATATGATCACTTGTTCTCCCATACTTACAAACAATTTACTCTTGTAGATGTACTTGCTCCTTCCACTGGAGTCCTTTACTTCTTTACTGAAAACCAAGGACATTTCAAAAAGGAAAAGGTGCCTCTCTCGTCCCTTACGAATCAGTGTTTTTGGGTCCCACACTTGGAAGGATTCTTGAAGGATGAGCTCTCCCTGAGATTCTATATTTTCATCAAAGCCTAAAAACCCAGACAGAGGAAAGTTTCCCCATGAAAAGTTGTTAATATGAGGAAATTATAAAGCACAGCTTCTACTAAATAATATGATTTTTTTCCCCAAATACAGTTTGCAAAAGATGGGATTCTAAGGAAGCAATACTAAAAACGACTTGATTTCAACATTGCAAAATACTAAATGGAACTGTAGCTCAAGTCGAGGTCTAAATTTAGAGATCCAACTGTTAAGAAGTTTATCAACTCTTCTGGCAGTATTTCACCAACGAATGACAGATCTATGTCAGCTTCTGGTAACC
Organism: Amazona ochrocephala; assembly: GCA_039720435.1. Classification (NCBI taxonomy): domain Eukaryota; kingdom Metazoa; phylum Chordata; class Aves; order Psittaciformes; family Psittacidae; genus Amazona; species Amazona ochrocephala. The sequence goes on along the minus strand of CM077876.1, from coordinate 79,820,435 downwards.
TCTTCCACAATGAAAATGATTTAAGCTTTCTGTCACTGTAGAAACTGAGCAATTTGCAAGGACATGGAGAGCACATCAGTTTGTTCTGCAAGCTCCCAGATGCCACCTTTGCTGACGGTACACCTTCCCTACCATGTATGCAAGGGGCACACAAACATGTTCCAATAGGGGATGTAAAAAGATGGCACCTTGGAGATGTTGCCATGTGATCAGCACTCCAGCACTGAGCCACAATGAAGAAACAGCAGCTGGATTGCTTGGCTTGAGACATAACGTAAAAACGAAGATTAAGAATATCAACATTTTTACTTTACTTGTATTGGTACAGTTGTCTCCCAGTGTAATACACAGCTTTGGAGACCCAAGACAATAAAAATCAGTCCACCATACTCAGATTCTGAGTGGTATTAAATTGGTTTTTAAATAGATATTGCTTGCCAATATGCTCTGAACAGAAGAGCATTATCCTTCTTGAGAAAATAGCAGTTCTCACTGTTCTAAACAGGGCAACAGTATGGACAGCAGCAGAGAAAAGTTGCCTCAGGATGTTCATTCAAAATCCTCCAGAGACATAAAGAGGAAATGTGCTCACTCACTATATTTGTCTAACATGGGACAACTTAAAAATACACTCATGATTTGTTAGAAAACCGTCTTATGTAAAAGATTGGAATATTCTCCAATTGCATTGCCAGTGTTAAAAAATTATTACCAAATCTGGTCAGCATCTATACTAACACCATCTTCTAGACAAAGCATTTGGAATTGATTCTACAAACTGACCAACAGCGCTTATAATCAGGGAAGAGAGGTTATTTTGAGCATTCACATGATCACCTATCACAAGTCAAACCAAGATGAGCAACTTTCATAATACTGGGAATTCCATGACCAGCTACATTTTACTACTAGAAGGCAGAGAAGAAGAAAAGAAATACTGACTAAAAGCACCTGTAAGTCTTTATTTAGCAACTACAAGGTAAGGTGGTTCTTTTTTTATCAAAAAACTTACATGTCAAAGAAAAACATTTTTATTACTAAATGTATGATGGCACCATCATACACGATTATGTGCCAATTACAAAACAGATTTTGGCAGAAAGTTGTTCCAAGCACACAGAAGCAATTACATCCAACCTTCACTGTCTGCCATGAGCACGATTATGCTGTTCTGGCTAAGGTTCAGGCTAAACTGGCTTATGCTGACATTTTACTGCCAGAAGATACATTTCATTTTAACCAGAAGTCCGTTATGGAATAGGCAGTGAACAGATGTGAAAACGACAAACTTCTTGGAGACAATTATTTGATACATAAATCAGCAAATTCTCCTCTAATATACTTATGCGTCTCACATAAGGAAGCCAAGGACACTCACTACGTACTAGTGTGTATCCTTGTAGTGGAAAACTTTGTTAGCCTACGTATTTTTGAAATCTGCAGTGGCAAAGCTATAGATCAGGATAAAAGAGCATTTTTAAAAGTAAGAGTTGTTTGTCACAATTAATTTTCCTAAATAAGTTTGCATTTTACATACCTGCAAATAAAATGCATACAAAATACAAACCCAGAGCTAAGAAAATGTTCACATTCTTGAGATCTTCAACATACAGTGAAATAGAATGTTATTAAACAAAGTTAATCTACAGCACACAACTTAATTGGAAAGCCAGCTTGAATCCTACCTTCCAGCATGCTGAGGTGCATGGCATCATTGGCTCGCTTTGGCACACTAAGCATCACCTCCAGGCCATCCTTAATCTCACCTTTACCTTCTTCACAGCATGTGAGCAGCTCCTGAAAAAGATAAGCAGATGTGAGTACTCATTATCATGTATTTCTACATTAATGTAACAGTCAACCAAATAGTACTTCTAATAAGCAAAGAATCAGTTTTGGCATGTACAAACTGTTTGAACTTCTTACTCTGCCAGTGACACGTCAGCATACTTAGTATTTATCATAATCTGTCCTTCAAGGAGCAGCTCAAGGTTTCAGTTAACCACCTCTAATTCAAATAAGATCATTTGCTTTATAAGAAATCTTTAAAAGTTGCTTTAAGAACAACATTTTTCCTGATAAGCAGACAGATATCAGATGCAGTACTACATGGAGGCGCAGAACAAAACAGCTGCCAAGTTGTAAAGATGGTAGAAAGCAGGACAGCACAAAAGGATCCCTGCCTCCCATGTCATTCTGCTCCACTGCACCAAAGACATGCTCTATACTACTGCTGATATGAGGATTTACACCGTTTCACGTATTCCATGAATTACACTATTCTGTGTTCACACCATTAAAAGCATCCTACAGAGAAAACTTTTGAATACAAAGAAGCATTAACTAACGGACAGAAGTTAAAAGAATGGAATATACTGAATTATTGTAGCGGAATTTAGGTCGATGCAGTTCCCTGTCCATTCAACATCCCACAGGTATTAACATAACAGCGCCTGAGCTGATATTCAAATTTCCTCACATCCTTTGAGTATTTGAACAGTATCAAGATAAAATGTAACTTACGTAACCAGAAGGGCATATTATGTTCTTTCTATTATTCAAAAGGCCCACTTAATTAATTCCCTCAGGTTAAATTCCTTTTTCCTTTTTAAAGAGAAAGCCGTGTGATTCCTACTATTATCATTATTACACTACTTCTATTTGACTGCCAATACTGCCATCACAACAAAACATTACATCATCACACCTAAATCTTGCATGAGAACTCTGCAGAAAAGTGAGTGCAATTAAATACCCCCCAGGAGGCACAGAAGGCAAGCAGCTTCAATGCCGTTTGGAAAAATAAGCAGAACTTCCAGGACTGTAAAATGTTTCAGCTACCATTCAAGTTTCGGACTCTCCATCCTTCTATGTTTTACATGTCCTCTTATTGGAAGAAAAGAAAAAAAGGAAAAAGAAAACCCAGTCACCACCACATAAATCCATTTTACTATGCAGCAAAGTCACCTGGCTCCACAAACACTGGTAAAATCAACCTATCCCATCACTTCAATGATGTAGTGGCTAAGGCGTATTTAGTTTTAAAACCATAATTGTTTGAATCAATACTCAAAAGTTTCTGAAACAGCACAGCACAGCCTAGAGTATTTCTGCAAGTTATAACTGAATCCAGTTGCACCTTTCTGCAAAGGGAGGACAGATAATATGTTTCAGTTGAAAACGACAGACTTTTTTCCATCCAACACTACCTGAAATAGCTGCAGTGTTTTTCAGAAATTTTAAAAACAATCATCCACGGCAGCTCTCAAGTAAAACTGGGAGAGACAGATCAGGTACAGTGCTTTTTTGGGAAGCTATTAAAAAACAAGCAATGCCACCTACCAGGGACTCAGCACAGTTCAAGAACACTGCTGCTCAAGTCAAGAAGACATTTGTCCACTGAGTGAAAGCTCTAACTACAGGTTTTATTTATTTAAAAGCTAGTACTTGATATTTCCAGGCAACATTACAAGCAACAACTGTTTGTGCAACAGCTCTGCAGGTCTCAGTGTATATATATACACACACATACATATATTTTATAGGTATTTTATAATATAGGGCTTTATGTATAAATGAATTCTATGTGTTTTATATTACTTAATAACATAAACATAGCTCATGGCTTGCCAGAATCTGTTGCAGAAACCATTACGAAAATGTGCCTGTCTATATGGCCATGAATTACTTTTTTCTCTGGAAATGCAAATTATGTTTTCTAAGTACACATTAGTAGAGAGGTAACTTTTTTGATTTACAGGAATCCAGACAAAAAGTTCCTTATTTATGCCTTCTTTCATTTTCAGTCTCCTAAAAAGCATCGCAGCAATATTCGAGGCTGCTCAGGATGCTGGAGGCTCAGAGAGCAGAGTAAAACAACCCTCCTGATTTCAGCAAGTGCCTTCCCTTCTAAAGAGCAGCAGAATCAGATTAAGAACTTTAAAATAATACTGACCTTTAAAAGGAGCTGGTATTTTGTTATCCTCTGGACAGGTTTGATAAGGTAAGAGGAGATAGAGTTGGCCAGTCCATGTCTTTGTTGTATCTCCTACATGAAAAAAAAGCAAACATTTGATGACTGTGAGCATCAACACTCAAATATAGACTGCTCTGAGGGCTACAATGCAATAAGATACATGAACAACAAATTCTATTTTAGCAACGAGACATAAAAAGGACAGGATGACAAGTTATTCCAGCCATAGCAAATAGTTGTGTTGTGCATCTGCCTACTCACTTTGTACAAACAAAAGATTATTACCTCCAAGGGTACCTGTGAAGCATTTTAATAAACCTAAATACATGTAGCAATGTCTTTTTAATTTTTAAACTAAAATTTCGATTTCTTTTGTCACTATCAAGAGAGAAAAGAAAACAAACTTCAGTGTTCTGGGGAACAGCCAGGACTTCCACAGGAAGGCTGCAGTAGAGGTTTATTAGCATCACCTACTAGTTGAAGGGCTGTCACAGAAAGCATTTTCCCCCACAAGAGGGAGCACGAAGAAACATTTTCTAACTGAAGAGATTACCGAACTTAAAGAGAAAACAGCCACTTACAAACAAAGAATCACCTCCACAAAGCTAAAGAGGAAAATAGAATTAGATGATAATTAGACAGTATAATTATACATCTGAAGTACTGATCATGGTTGAAATTCACAGCTTCGATGTTTCCTGCTTACCACAGTATCCGATATATTTTAACCACACAATTTCAAACACCAAGTTAGGCACCACTATGTGCTTTCAAACCATGATTACAGTATCAGAAATTCCCAAGATGGGATACACATGTCATTTCCACATGGCCCAGTGGCGGTATCGATGGAAGCTCTTGAATTTACCTGTGTACACAATTAACTCTTCACACTTCTAATCCACTTTAGGTGGATTAGGGGATGGAGAGCTCTGAATACACTGGAAAAGAGAAGGATCAAAGGATGTCCCTTTGGAGATGGTCACAAGAACTTATTTCTAATACAGTTTTATCAGATCCCTTTGTGATTATTTTTGTCATATCTTCCTGATTTCCTGTAACTTCTTCAAAGACTGAAAGTTTAACAGAGGCATCACAAAAAGGGTTTACCTTACAATGTTTAGAATCCCGATCTCCTCAGTGATAGACCTTTGAAATTAATTCCAAGAACTTCAGGGTTTTTTTTGTTTGATTGTTTTTTATTATGTCCTTCCCTCTACTCCTCCAAATAATTCTAAACAAAATTTGTGGTGTCACTACACAGCTACTGGCTCAGCACAGTGGAGAAGGAAACAAAAATGTAGCACTCTGAATATTCTGTAACTACACATGCCACCGAAAATTTATTCAGTGTGGCCCAAATTCCTCCCTAAAACCTCCAACAGCTGCTACGATTTGTTCTCTTCTTAAGCGGAGCATTACATGTAGACTAAGTTACCTTGGGACTAAATAAGCAAAGTAGGTGGTTTAGCAGCTCTGAACAATGGCAGTCAACTGAATTACCACTATATACAATTACAATTTAGAGGTGCTCCAAGAATTTAACAAATATTTCAATCTGTATTACACACTATGCAAACTAAGCACATCAAAATGCTAAGATTTGCAGAATGTGCTTGTGAGAGCTCAAGATTCATGTCTCAGTTGTTGCTGCCAGAAACCATTTCCCATTCTGAACTGCTCTGTGACAGCAGCTTTTGACATTTGATTTGACAGCTTTATGAGACCAACTGAGCAGTATCAGTTAACCATGTGAGATATAAGATTGATTTTCTTAAGCTGACATTAAATTGCAGCATTGGTACCAGGAAACTTGCATTTTCTTGAGAAATTGGGCATTCAGCACAACTGCAAGTACATGATTCAAACTGCCAAGGCACACTTTTAAGATGGGTACAACATACTTACATCAAAGTATGCTCCTGCATGTTCTAATATCAGCTGGGTAGAATCTGGTTTATTTTTACAGTAAGTAACGTACATTTGGAATTTGTCTGCCTGCAAAACAAAATACAAATTTACACAGGTTATCAAAGAGCATCAGTTCTGTTTTTACACAGTTATCAGACAGCGTATCTTTTCTTTTAAGAAACTGAACTATAGAAAAATATTCTCCCATTCAAGCTGGCAGCATCAGGCAAGTTAAGACTGAAAACAACAGCAATGTGTGCCAAAGTAGGTTATTATAACTAAGACAAAGATACTAAAGCGAGCATGAATGCAGGATTAGGCAACTTGCATAAACTTGAAGAGCATCTAAGCATTGACATCTGACAGCAGTGCCTTTATTTCCCCCTCCACCCAGTTAGACACACCTTTACTCAAACTTGAAAGAAAGGGTACTTTTACAAATTTTACACATTAAAAAGGGACCCAATAGCCAGAATCTATCCCTTCATTATCTCCCTTATTACTTCCAAACATAAGTCTGACTTCATTACCCAAGTAACGAAGCAATGGCCAACATCTTCTGGTAACTGTTCGTATTTTTCCAGCTCCTTGAGGAATATACTATGGGTAGAAAAGAAGCAGATAGCACAGTTTAAAAAGAAGTTCAGCTTTCATCTCAAGAGAAAAAGGAGGTGACTTGCTTTTTGTATGCTCAAGTTAACACAGAGCATACAAAGGACTGTAAAATCAGGTTCTGGAATATGTTAGGTGTACTTTATTACTTAGAAGAATCATAACCCAACACAAAGACTAATGAATTAACAAAGGGAAGATTCCAAGCAAGATTCCTGCACACATATCTGCCTAGGAACCATTCCACAAGCCTCTTTCAAGCTCTGTACTCAAGTAATACTACAAAGGTGGGGCATCTCCACAGAAGATTCAAAGAGCCAAGAAAGAGCAGGAAGCCCTACTCTTTCCCATTAGCATTTGCACTTGGGAATCAGGAATGAGGTTTCTGAAGGAATGACAGAGTCTTAAATTGATGTTTGTGCTGTATCTGTGTTGAGTTCAGCGGCTTCCACCTCTTTAGAACAACTGGAAAACCTGTAGCAAAATTTCAATGTATTCAAATAATATCTAAAAAGCTAAAAGATGGTCAAGACTGAAAAAGACAGTTTCTAATGCACACCTACCTGGCTGTAAAATGCAAAAACTGAAACAATTTAGCAGTGCAAGAAGAAATTCTTTAGATTTTTTTTTATTTTTATTTTTTATGGAAAAGCATCCATTATTCATACGCACAAGATTTTCATCAGGAAATCCCTCAGGTCATCATTTGGATTTAGCAGTAATATGGAAATGGAAAATAAATCACTCACTTATTGTGGAACTCATAGATTTCCTGCATGTTTCCAAAGATAATGTGCTCTTTGTTTACAATACCAGGTGGGATCTCCTCTACTCCACTTGTCATTTCCCACAGATATGTCTGGCCAGAATAAAAAAGATGCATAAAAAGTCATGACAAACTCTAAACAGAGGCACCCAGGTATCTGTGAGCATGCATTCCTGGAGAGAAATTGTGGAAGGATCACATAGCATCATCATCGCCAAATGTGGCAGTGTGACTGTTGTGTCAAATATACCTTGTGATTTTGACAGTAAAATCCATGTTATAAAACTGACAATTTAACATAGTCCCTTGAGACTTCAGCATTTAAAATGCATGGCATTCTTGACAACCTCTAATGCTTCAGGATATTCCTTTATCAAGGTCATGTAGGCAGTCTAGAAGTTCATGCTTTGTGCAACAGCTAACACTGAACATTACTTGCTTCAGCATAACAATTACTGGGCAGTTTTCCATGGAATCTCTCTGAATTTCTATTCAAAAAGTCAGCTAGTAGCAGAACATGTGATACAGATAATAAGAGAATTAACACAAGCTCTCCTCTCTTGCTAGCAAAGCAAATTAAGTAAGCCCCTCCTTTTTCACTCCCCTATCTCAAACTAAAAACCCCACATTTGTGAATTGGGAAAGAAGCAAATGCTGAAACTTAGTATGAAAAAAAAAAGCAAAATATATAGGATGAATTCTGAAGTAGCTGTTATCAGATGTAATTCTAATTTTTTCCTTACTAGCAGACAAGATACTTAATTTGGTCCTATGACTGCAAACCAAACATGCTCAGCTGTTAAAACCAGAAAGAAACAGAATGCAATGGACTGAATCCTGTCTTCAAAGATTAGTGAGAAAAAAAGAAAACTTACATCCATGCATTCCCGGAGGTCTCTTACGTAAGCCTTTTCTGTTTGAATTAGCTCAGCCATAATGAACCTTAGGTGACAACAGAAAGAATAATCAAATCTCAGCCTGTTAGATCATTATGAATGCATAATAACCAGAATACATCTTTCTCCTCATCAGCTTTTGCTTTTTCCACTGCTGCAAGAAAAATCTGAGAACTGAAATGTGAAGAGAGACAACAGATGAAAGAGACATAAGAGGTAACCTCCCTTCATTACTAACCAGCACAAAAAGAAAGGGGAGAGGAGATGGAATTTTTTCTCAAATGCTTTAGACTTGTTATAGTCATTAAACTGTTGTCTTCCCTCCTCCCCATACACATTTATTTCACATTATTTCTAAAAAGAAGAAAAGCATGTTAGAAGTCTGATACAGTTTTGAAAGTTTAAGATTCTGACATGCTAGAATTATCTGTGAGAACAAGCATGTGAATAAAAGGCAATAGGAGCTATTGAGTAATAGCATTCTCTTTTTACCACTTATTCAATTTCTAAGATGCCAGACAAACCATGACAGTTGTTTCATTACGAGGACTGATTTATGCATTCTCAGTGATTAAAAAATAAATAGATTTATTACTCTTTCCTGCGGGCAGACTTTCGTTTTTCTTCGTTAAGCTCATGAGCAGCATCACGCAGTTTCACCTCTGACCCTGGGACACTGGCTGGGATTATATCCAGCTGCAAGCTTTTGCTCTTTATTAAAGAAAGAAAGAATCGATTAAGGAAAGAGACGGGAGAAAACAATCGCTAAATTAAATGCAAGCAAAGCTTGTTTGCCTGTCATCACACTCAAATATCTCTTACCGATTTATTGGAATCAGAGGAAATACCCAGAGCTTTTTCTAAAGAGGTCCTGTATTTCTCCATGCGCAGGGAAAAGTCTCTGTACCTCTTATCCACTGCTGTGACACATTTTTTAATCTCTGTTGCATGAGCATGCCCTTTTTCACAAAAGCCATCAGCCAGCTGTATCAACAACTTCACCCTCTCTTTGGTTTGCTATGAAAACAGGAAAATATTGAAGTTACTAGCTCTACCTGTCATGAAGGGGGTCATTTTGTTTAACCTGCTACTAAGTGCAGTTGGAGCAGCCATCAAAGGAGCTAGCTTTCTCCTCTGTCTTCCCAGAACTCCTTTAAACAGGTACCTTTTTCTTAACAAAAACATCATAAGATGAATATAGGTTTCCTTGGGTTTTATTATTACGTGACTAGATGCAGGTCTGTTTTCTTTCAAAAATGTCCTTTATATCTAACACAGAGATTAAATTCTGCTAGGTAAGCTTTTCAGCACATGGGTATTCTCCTTATATCAATACAAATGGGTTTTGATGCCCAAGAGGATATTTTCTTCATTACCACTGAAGCACTGGTATTGGACCTTGTCCACAGTCTCAACAATCTATCTCCTTCAGTCATCACTGAAATGCTGAGACGGGTGTAAGTCTTGTTATATGCCTCACAGATTCAACAGCTTCAACAGATTAAGACTATATTCTTCAGACCTTTTTAGTGTTATGTTTTGTTCTGACACAGTCACTGAAACTAAGAGATCAAGTAGTTACAGATTAGATGGCGGCTAAGTGATTTTCCCAATTAACAAGCTGCCTAAACAATGCGCTTTCTTTCATGCAAATCATAAATCATCCACGATGGATGAGTTTATATCTTCACCTCTTTTTGATAACATGTCAGAATTGTGTTCTCTGAGTGAAGTGTACTGACAAGGCCCTTAGTAACTGGGAGTTAACCAAAACATTCAATAAAAACTTGACTCTTTCAAGACAATTGGAAAATCAACTTGTCCTTTCTTTTTTTTAATTCTTTTTCTTTCCTAATGGTCCTGCAACCAAGCATTTCTTTTCGTTATGGAATTAGCAAGGGCTAATACATCCTCCCAACAGGTAGCAAAATGCCAAGGGAGCGGTACTAACAACATCCTTTCAAAAGGGGCACCCACGTCATCTGCTGACAGAGGAAACAAGGGGGGCAGTGGTGCTCTGTGTATTGGAAGGGATCCAGCAGAACAAAAGCTGAAGCAAAACTCAGAAGGAAGGAAATCCAGGTTTGAAAAGCAAAAGTGATCCCTGTTCTTTCCGGATTCTCTTTTCTCCCTTCCCACATGAACCACAACCAAGTCCATCTGTAAGTCTCCTTTTCTGAGGCGGTCTTTCAGACGAAGAAACGCCTCCTTTCTTTCTATTGCTTTTCTATTTCTTGATGAAGACTGGAGAGCCGAGAGGTGGAAACACATGACAGTTTGCACAGGTGACAAAACAAAGCACAGAGACAGACAAGGCTACATAAGATCAGGTACTACAGTCACGCACTGGTTGTCTGTTTTTCAGTCTTTCACATGTGAAAACTGGTAAGCCTCACAACTGACGTCTGCATCTCTCCACAGGCTTCAAGATATGTAGAATAACACAATGCTGCCATGGCACTAAAGTTACAGCAGAATCACAGATTACTTTAATAAAATGAGTAACTTAACAAGTAAAGCTTTAGTTTTTCTCCTGTCTTCTAATTAAATCACAGCTGAATAATAACATGCCTTGGTGTATTTTATATCCTAAATGAACAAGAAGTAATCCACAGACATGAAGATGCAAAAGTGGAAGTGAATGGCCCTGCAAGTTTATAGGTTTCTGAAAAACATTTTTAAGCTATCTCACTACAATTCTGTTATGAGAAATCAACACCACATAAGGCTGATGGAGCTCTGGTAACAGTGATTATCTTCTGATTATGTTTTGGTTTATTCTCTTCCTAGCAGAACTAGACAGAAAGCCACTGCAAGTAAGCAAATCTTGATCAACACATCCTTGTGTTTTTTTTTTTTTTTTTTTTGTTTTTTTTTTTTTTTTTTTGTTTTTTTTTGTTTTTTTGTTTTTTTTTTTTTTTTTTTTTTTTTTTTTTTTTTAGGGGTACAGGGGAGAATTTGGGTTGTTTTAAGTTTTTTAAACCTTAGATACTTTATTTATTTATTTTACCTTTGCTGTGATCTGAAATTCTTCATGTTCTTTTAATAACTCTTGAGTGTGCTGGATACTGGAACCAGTGGAAGTATGTGTGGATAAATAAAACTCTCCATTGTCATGAATCCATTCCAGAGCCTAAAAAAAGCAATAATGAAGGAAAGGTAAGAGAGAAGGCAACATACTTTTGCCAACAGAAACAATCTGTAATCAGTATTTGACAAATACAAATTAGCCACAGGTAAATTTTATTCTATGTCACTCATGGCAGCCATTTAATACTTCTACAATACCAAACAGTTTGTAAGTCTGAAATAATTCACTCAGACCATGAAGCAATGCTTTAAGAATTAAAAAACTGACACATGAATCCGAATACTTCAGGGAAGTCCAGTATTACAGACTATGGTAGTCCACTATTGAAAGGATCAAACTGACTATATCTACAGTTTTGTTAGTACACTCCCCAGCTGAGAAGAAATCCCTGTTTTAGTGCAACACAGAACAGTTCTAGACAGAAATACACATTCTCCAACTCGTAAGAAGGTACATAATACTGCCAAATGTGCAGGATAAACTTCCCAAGCACATAAGATTTAACTATCATTTCACTCTTTAGCTGATGTATTCCAGCTTCGAAAAGTATGTTCTGTAGTTAAATGTACTCCTAGAAATTAAACCTGCAGCAGAGAAGGAATAGTGAGATGTATCAGTTAAACCAATTACTGTATGTATAGGTAGTACAAGACAAGAACTAAGAATGGCAAACTAAAATTGCCTCCCTTCCATGTCCCAGCACCTTACATTCTCACTATTATGAATCATGCTGATCCATGTTATTATCTATGTTCTATTAACATTAATATTTGCTGCTCTTTCAAGCATAACTCAGTGGTTTCAAGGGATCCTATTCTCTGGCTACCAGAAACGGAGTACTCTCAAACTGCCATGTAACAGTAAAAATAAAAAATGCAACTGAACACTGACATTACCAAGCTGTTCTGCAGCTCTAAATACAGGCTACTACAGCAGTACGCAGAGAGACATCAACTTCTGAAACTTCTTCGTCTTTATATAGCCAGTATCAGATATTCAAGAAGTTTAAGACAGCTTTCTTAGGACTACGTGTTAAATAAATGCACGTGTATCTTCTGTGCCTTCAGTGAATGCAGATAGCACAAAAATTCAACACCCCAAGAGAAAAAGTAGTAGGTTGCTAGTGGGTCCTCATTCTTCCTTTTACCTCTCATACTTTCAATTTATGCTTTTATCTATCCACATTACCAAGAACAGGAGAAGCTTAATCTTGGTGGATAGTAGATATGTATTTGCCAAGAGCACAGCCTTAGACTGTATCAGAAAAGGCATTATCTGTATTATAATTTCACCACAATTTAAGCTCATTAAGGCTGCAACCTGATCAAAAGATAATCAAACAACTTTGATTTTCTTCCTTCTATTTAGGATGCTTTTGCCTTTTGGTACAAAAACTAAGGTGAAAGCCTTCAAAACTCAACACTGAATGTGAAACCTAGGATGCCATTTACCTAGCATGCTAGTGCATATGCAAGCACAATGAGATGGGACAGTATTTTTCAAATGTCGCTCATGGAAACAAACCAACTGCTCTTGGACTACTGTCAAGAAAAGGGACATTTCAACCACCCACTTGTGTGATACCCTTTGTCATTCTAATGCCAATCTTTGCAAGTAAAGACTGATATGGACAAGCAGCATGGCTATCACTGATACTACAAACAACATTTATACTTCTCACTTTTAACTTTTTAAATCTCCACCTTGTTGGTGGGTTTATTACACAACGATGAATAATAAACAAAAAACCTTCCCCTCTCAAAATGTTACCCTTTCGTAACTTTTTGGCAGCTTTCTAGAGCCATAATTTAACAGAAAGTTCATTGATCTTAATTGCTACAGTTTAGATCAGCTCTCATTTCATGTGAGGATCAGGATTGTATGATGGAGACATATCACCGTAGAAGACCTGGAGAATCAGTTTAGTCATCGAGTGAGCCCTTAGCTCTGGAAGGATTTGAGAGTCTACTACTCTCCTCTCAAACTACTATGGTATCTGCTCCCATTGCAGGGCACTGAGTTCTGAAAGTACTGGTTTTTCCAACTTACAAACAAAAATCTAGATGAAGGCAGCAACATTTCAATTTTTTGGGTAATCAGTCTGGAGTCCCTATAAGGCTGGTTTTACTTTATGATGACTGAACTGGTGACTGCTGAAGAATGGGATTTACAACGAAAATGCTGACAGATCTTTATCTCCAGGGTTACACTGTTAGTCAGTAATCTCTGTACAAAAGCAAGTAGGTCATGTGCTTGGCAGAGGCTGGAGTTAAGGTTATTCAAAAGTGGGGTGGGGGGTGGGGAATGGGTGGTGGTGCTGTTTTAAAGGGGTATTAATCTTTAACTTCACTCAAGATTTATCTTGCATTACTCTCTTTGCGAAAGCATGAAAGACGGACTTCAGAAATCTTTTAAGAGATCAAAACAGATTGCCAGTACGTAAGCTGCTGTCTACACTGGCTGTCAGAAAGAAAAAATTAGGGTTTTGAGTCCTTTAAAGTAGATCTAACTATATTTCACGCTATGGGCATTGTTTTTCACCTTTTCTGCAGAACAGGAACAAATAGCTTCCTTTCTTTGCCCCATATCCAGTTTAAAAAAAAGTAAAAAACCACTGTAGATCATTTCAGTCACTAATTCTGCCTTGGAACCCCCTAATTATTTTTATGGCTTGTGTTTTGATTAGTGAATAGAATTTTTTGTGTTTGTGGTAGTTATTTAATAGCTCTTTCCAGATTGAGAAATTCAACAAAATCCAGAGAGGTGGATCTATCACGCAAGAAACAACAAAACTGAGGACACACAGAACTGCAAAACAGAAGTCATTCAGTTATTATTGTTTAATGAGTTATCCAACATGTCAGTTTTCTAGAACTGCCAACCAGGCTAATTAGATCTCTCCCCCTCCTCCCCTCACACACACACACCCCTCCCCCCCATGAGAAAAATGTTGCTGCCTGTTATTTCCCTGGTAAAATTGGTGTGTGTGTGTAAAAGTTAACAGGTGTAACATTTGTCAAACACAAGCTTGCAGAAACAAGATTCCCAGATACCAGACCAAGCTGGCAGAAGCAGAACACTATTCTTTAAGTTACAGCAGTAAAGACACCCTGCATCAATGGATTTAGTTGTTCTGTATTAAAGCAAATGATTTCAGTTACTTTCTATTTTAACTATTGATCCTTCAGCCTTTTGACATACTGAAGTCAATGGCAAATTTGACATTGTGGAACAAGTCAATGTATGTCAAACCTTGATAACACTGAAGAGGATTTTTTTATATAAAACTCTCACCTGCTTAGCACTTCTTTCAAACACCACGTATTGCTGGCATTGATCAAGACGTCTTTTACGCATGGTCCAATAGTGCAGTACACGATTCTCCCTCTGGAAGAGTTCATTCAAGATATCTGAAGAAAAGAGAACAGTTTCAGAAGAGGTTACATCAACCAATTTTGAAATATCAAAGAAATAATCAGATTAAAGTACTTCATATTGTAGAACTTACAATACACTTCCTCTTTCTGTTACTATCAGTTTTGCTCTTTTTCCTGATATTCATAAAATGGTGCTTCTTTTTCATTATTGTTTACAGAAAGAAACTAGAGATGCAATTAAAACATACTACTGACACCTTTTTTCTCTCAAGTGTCTTTCCTACATGGACTGGCAACAGAATTGAAAGTATAGTCTGATAAAGATGGTTCTTTATGGCTCTTCCTCCAAAAGAACGAGCATGCACAAGTAGCCAGAGCATACTGAATGCAACATGTTAATCATAATGAAAAAAAGAAAATACCCAAAACTTTGCTGAATAAATCATTCCCCTATAAAATATTTTAATAATTTAATACATGTAGGCAAATATACAAACTTAGGTCACTACAAGAACAAATTCAACCTAAGTAGATAATTATTTTATGGAAAACCTAAGTCATAAAAAAATACATAATTACTAAGTTTGTAATTCCCCTAAAAAAAAAAAAATAAAATAGCAGCAGTATAATCAAGTTGACTTGTTCAAATGAGTTTTCATTGAGCCTTGAGAGAATCACAGAATCATAGAATAGTAAGGGTTGGAAAGGACCTCAAGATCATCGAGTTCCAACCCCCCTGCCATGGGCAGGGACACCTCCCACTAAACCATGCCATCCAAGGCTATGTCCAACCCCACCTTGAACGCCGCCAGGGATGAAGCATTCACAACTTCCCTGGGCAACCCATTCCAGGGCCCCACCACCCTCATAGTAGAGAATTGCTTCCTCAGATCCAATCTAAACCTTCCCTGTTTAAGTTTAAACCCATTACCCCTTGTCCTCTCACCACAGTCCCTAATGAAGAGTCCCTCCCCAGCATCCCTATAGGCCCCCTTCAGGTATTGGAAGGCTGCTATGAGGTCTCCACGCAGCCTTCTCTTCTCCAGGCTGAACAGCCCCAATTTTCTCAGCCTATCTTCATACGAGAGGTGCTCCAGTCCCCTCATCATCTTTGTGGCCCTCCTCTGCACTTGTTCTAACACTTCCATGTCCTTTTTATGTTGAGGACACCAGAACTGCACACAATACTCCAAGTGAGGTCTCACGAGAGCAGAGTAGAGGGGCAGGATCACCTCCCTCGACCTGCTGGTCACACTTCTTTTGATGCAGCCCAGGATACGGTTGGCCTTCTGGGCTGCAAGCGCACACTGCTGGCTCATGTTCATTTTTTCATCAACCCACACCCCCAAGTCCTTCTCTGCAGGGCTGCTCTCAATCTCCTCCCCGCCCAACCTGTAGCTGTGCCTGGCATTGCTCCGACCCAGGTGGAGGACTTTGCATTTAGCATGGTTAAACTTCATCAGGTTGGCATCAGCCCACCTCACAAGCGTGTCAAGGTCCCTCTGGATGGCATTCCTTCCCTCCAATGTATCAACCGAACCACACAGCTTGGTGTCATCGGCAAACTTGCTGAGGGCGCACTCAATCCCACTGTCCATGTCACCCACAAAGATGTTGAACAAGACCGGTCCCAACACCGATCCCTGGGGGACACCACTCGTTACGGGTCTCCAGCTGGACACTGAGCCACTGAGCACTACTCTTTGCGTGCGGCCATCCAGCCAGTTCTTTATCCACCCAGTGGTCCACCTATCAAATTGATGTCTCTCCAACTTAGAGACAAGGATGTCATGGGAGACAGTGTCAAAGGCTTTACACAAGTCCAGGTAGATGACATAAACCGCTCTGCCCCTGTCCATCAGTTCCGTAGCCCCTTCATAGAAGGTCACCAGATTGGTCAGGCAGGATTTCCCCTTAGTGAAGCCATGCTGGCTGTCACCAAGCACCTTGTTGGTTTTCATGTGCCTTAGCATGCCTTCCAGGAGAATCCGCTCCAAGATTTTGCCAGGCACAGAGGTGAGACTGACTGGTCTGTAATTCCCCGGGTCATCCATTTTTCCCTTCTTAAAAATGGGGGTTATATTTCCCTTTTTCCAGTCATCGGGAACTTCACCTGACTGCCATGATTTTTCAAATATGATGGACAGTGGCTTAGCAACTTCATTTGCCAGCTCCTTCAGGACCCGTGGATGGATTTCATCCGGTCCCATTGACTTGTATACATTCAGGTTCCTAAGGTGGTCCCGAACAAGATCCTCCCTCACAGTGGGCCCAGGGTCCCCACCCTCACCGTCCCCGCATCTGCCTTCCAAGACTTGGGTGGTGTGGACAGAGCATTTGCCCGTAAAGACTGAGGCAAAGAAGTCATTAAGAACCTCAGCCTTCTCCAAATCCAGGGTAGCCAGTTCTCCCGATAGCTTCTGGAGAGGGCCCACGGTGTCCCTAACCTGTCTCTTATCGGCAATGTACCTATAAAATCCCTTCCTGTTATCCTTAACATCCCTAGCCAAGTTTAATTCTAAGTGGGCCTTAGCTTTCCTAACCTGGTCCCTAGCTTCCCGGACAACATCCCTGAGTGTAAGAAACTGTCTGCCATTGAGAAGTCACATCCAAATTCCACTGTTAACCTGCAATTCCATATGTCTGGCTTTTTAATTCTTCTTGGATAGCAAAGGCTTCTTACAATATGCATAAGATTTTATCTGAACTCTGCTTCTTTGTTGTTGTTTTTCCTTCAAATGAAGAAATCCTAGCAGATTCTTGTGAAGTTCACTTTACCCACTGCTTCAACCAGAGCAGTAGCCCTACCAGGCTTTGTAGCTATTGCAAACCCAGACAGCAAGTTGAAATGCACAGAAATGGGGATGCCCAATGTCTCTGGTGCAAAGAACCCAAGGGGACATCTATCACAAGCAGAAGGGACCACAAAAAAAGCCTCATTCTTCATGACGATGTTTTACACACTTCTTTACTTGTACCCACACCTGGCTATTTTCTGTAATTATGAATGAAGCCTATCAGGTGTTAGACCTCTTAATGCCTCTGCATTCCTCTGCCCCACTGTGTGTAGGTCCACCATGCCTTACATCCCAAAAGCTAACAACTCCAAGACACAGTTCCACAGAGAAGCTCAAATAAAGGGAGACTGAGGGGTAAAAGCATCACACCCTACCTCTGCTTGTGATCTGGGACCAATTACAAACACTTGTCACGGTCTCCCTGAGGATAATGAAACCAGTCTGAATCACTGCCAATTTCCTCCTGCTTGGAAAAACCATATTCCCGCTTGCCACAGAGCACTGAGATCACCCAGGACTTGCTTTTTTGGTTGGAATCTGGTCCCTGCTGCCAAGATTTTCTTCCTGCTGGGCAGACTACCCTCAAATACATCCTAACTGACCTGTCCCTTAGCCAAACCATGAGCTGATCTGCTGTAAGCCTCACGTTTTCTCAGTTTTCTTTCTGCCTTATGCCAACCATCTTCAAAACACTCAGAATACATTCCAGATTTCAAAGGGTGGTTTGCAGATAGGATACAATTATCATTATACAATGCAATACACCCAACAAGACACACCACGTAAAAAGAGACATCTTGAGGATGACGCAAATGAAGTAGCTCTGACAAAGAGCAAACGAGGTGAATTTAGCTAGTTGGAACAGCACTTGTTCTGTCAGGACGATACAGATGGCAAGGCAGTGAGAGATATTTGGCTGGGCACCATTATGGTTACTGTTATTAATTTCTTGGACTTGCAAGGAAAAGAAAAACATTCTATAAAATACTTAAAGGAAGCTATAGAACCTAATATTTACTACTAGGTTTGCACAAGAAGCTCTGTTTGAAGTCTTCTGAACAAGTCCCTGTTGTTATTTTCTTTGATTCCAACATTTGTTAGGATTGTTTCCTAAACTTTCAACTTATTCTCCGTGCTCAGAGAGCTTTCAGCTGTCTCTATGTATCCCGCACTCTCTATCAAACTAAGAATACAAGCATCACTAGACAAGTTCTCACACTAGGTTCAGCCGCAGTCCTTACATCAGAGACAGTGTTAACAAAGAAGCACACAAAATTAGCAGCAGAAGCAAAGATGAAGATGCTTCCTTCCTGAGCTTACAGCAGTTGTCACCAACTGAATTCACCTGCCACAGCACAGTTTCAGCCCACAACTCTTTGCTAAAATTCACCTTTGGCACGGTGTCTGATATGGTATTTGGATACGCTTAACTGCAGGTCAAGGAAATTACTTACACTGATATGCAAGGACAGAAGGACACCTCTCAGAGTTCAGTACCATTATGATTCCTGTTTCCCATGAGGCATGTGCTCCAGTAAACTTTGCTTAGATTGAGACATTGCTTTTCTAGATATCATGCTCTGCAGCTGGGAATAAGGATCAAGTATGCCACTGAATGAGGTTTTTGAAAAATGTTCAGCAGTTCTGCAGAAACTCAAGGGCTACTTAAGTTTTTTTATATATACTATATACTGATCCCAGTCTGACGTGCCATTTCAGGCATACACCTGAGTATGAGTCCCGCAGAACACATAACCTCTAATTCACCAAAATGAAATAAACACATAATTATCTTTTTCTCTATCTGTTTAGAAAGAAGATGAAGAGAGATTTGTTTTTCCTTATATGCCTATGTGAACAGGAAAATCAGAGTGAACTTTTAAATCATTTGGTCAGCTATTATCATACCTAAAAGCAAGCAGTCCTCGCCAGTTTTACCTTGACTCATGTTTAATTCTCAGAAGATATTAAATGGCTTACGGGAGAAAAAGTATTACAGCACGTAACTTATTTTATTTGCCTGCCTGGGGACTTTTGTTGCTTTTTAAACATCTATTATTCACCTAGGATTTTAAATGTTCACGGAACATGCTTAACACTGCAGTTCTGATATATAAGTATTCTTAAGGATATTAGCGCAGACTTTTCTACTCTTTCCTGAACACATTCACCTTTCTCGGCATGACTGTTTCTACACAGATGTCAAAACTGAATTTTTAAAAAGTTTGTCCCAAACCCCTAAGACTTTTTTTCTTAAACTTAGTAAGTACTCAAAAAGTAGCTACAACCTCCTGGTTACTTCTGCTCTGTTTTGTCTACTACTAAGAGAAGAGCTAAGTGACAAATGTCAGCAACCCTTCTTCAGTTATTGATAACGCCAGCATTTGCACTGAGATTTTGTCTTGTACAGTTCTATAAATCTTGATGTCATGGAGGCAGAGGAAAAACAATCCTCTGTCAGCTCTATGTGCTCAAAGTTTCAACTGCCACAATCCAATTATTTCCTCAGAGTGAAAAGTATGGCAAATACCCTATTATCTTTCCAACACAAAAAATTCAACACAGGGAGATTTTCAATTTGAGAATTGGTAGATACATGGGTAACTTTAACACAAACTGTTTTCCCCTTGTAGTAAAGTCAAGCAGTGAGCATGTTTTTTTCTAACAGAGTCATCAAGAAATGTAGAGTGGAAGTGACCTCTGGAGGCCATTTGTTCAAATCCCCTCCTAAAAGCAGGACAAACTTCAAAGTTTTGCAGGGGCTTTTCCACCTGAGTTTTAAAATTCCCAAAGGCAGAGATTCTACTACCTCTTTGGGCTACCTGCTCTACCCAGTGCTTTCTCACTCATGCTGTTACACTTTCTCCTTATACCTATTCAGAATTTTCCTTGCTGCAACCTTTTCCTTTGGTCCTATTGCCATGTTCCTCTGAGTTTTGGTTCCATCCTCAGCATCTGCATCCTACCCTTTGGGTAACTGCAAACAGTGATTAATTAAACAATTAGACATCTCTGGTTTTGAGTCTCTAGCAAGGCCTGAGTATTCAGTCACAGCATCAAAATCCATTGAACAGAATACAACTGGCAAATAAATTAGTAAAATGCAATATTCTGAGTCTCTCTGACCCCCCTTCTGCCTACCTCACCCATCACTTATGTATAGCCTATTTGTTCGTGTGGTTCTGTCCCTGAAAGCCCTACAGATTTCTCTCTCCACTCCCCACCGCACATGTTAAGGCTCCACTACATTGAACTAACCCTAGCAAAAGCCAAGCCCCATTTAATAGCTCTTTCCTGCCTCATCTCAGCTACTAACTATCTACACATCTTATTTTAAACATCATGTCAATTATCTGACACTTCATGAAGTTCCTTAATACTGATTCGACTATATGAAGGGCCCAAGGGCATCATTCAAGGGATTATCTTGTATCATGGTGGCACTCCCAACGAACTTGCAGAATGCACCACACTAACAGACTGACTAAGCTCCTATTTGGCTTCAGACCAAATGTTATCATGTTGAAATTTACTATCTCATTGTCTCAACAAAAGCAGCACATGAGACTCAGATTGAAAGAAGATTAAATGTAAGCAGAAGACAGATAAATTCAAAAGCAACTTCATTTAGGTATAAGAGAATTTTACATCTGGCAGCTCCTTCAAAGTGTGTGAGAAATTTTAATTATTTCCTGTTAAGCCTGACAGAACCTTTTCCACTTGAGCAGGCTTCACCCCCCATCATCATCACACACACCACAGCACATGATGATCACATTCTGCGGAGAAAAAAAGAGAAGAAACAACAAACCCCTTACTTTTCACTTGTTGTTCAGGCGCTTTGATGTGTGTCACCATCCCTGGCATGTTTACGCTGTTCCTGTGCAGGTATTTCAGGAAGACATCAGCATTCCTCCGAGCCAATGTGCAAGCCTAGAGAGTCAGTGGTATTACTTTATTTGAAGATGTACAAATATACGTTCAGAAACAGATGAAGGACCTTCCTCACCCATTTCCTGTGTTCTCTAACTTT
The DNA here is from genome assembly GCA_039720435.1 of Amazona ochrocephala. Taxonomy (NCBI): domain Eukaryota; kingdom Metazoa; phylum Chordata; class Aves; order Psittaciformes; family Psittacidae; genus Amazona; species Amazona ochrocephala. Next base: position 79,798,975 of record CM077876.1, on the reverse strand, counting down.
AGAAAACTTTGCTTGTTAATCCTTCTATAAGTAAGCCAACCCAACCATTGAAACAGTTTTCCCAACAAACAGCAGTTAATCCTTACTTAAACGGCAGGAAAAAAAACCCTAACAAACCCAAACAAAATGCTATTCCTTTTTTTATCTGAAGATCCTGGAAACCAACTGTCTGCTCTAGAGCTTTTAAGCATGACTCAGAGTTCACAGAGAAGTTTGTTTTGTGTATATGCCATGTGCCACCTGAATTTACTTATTGCGTAAGCAGAGCGCACATGCTCACGTATTCACCTGGATATTCCAAAACATCCACCAGTACTTTAAACAAAAAGTAAATGCTCTGCTGAAGTGAAACCGAAAGTGCTAGAATAGTAAGACATACCCTTAAAACATTGAGACATGCCCTTAAGACACTGAGATATGCCCTTAAAATATTAAGACAAGGCCTTGAGAGCATTCAGTCCCTGCCACTGTACTGCCAACACTCAGCTCAGCTGTCTTCTTCATCTTAACGGAGACGTATGGGCTGGCTGCCTTATATTTAATAAGCAGAACAAGAAATACTACTTTAAAAGGTTAGATAAAGGTATCATGGGCCTACCCAGTAATAAAGACACAAAGACATTTCTCACACTGCTTTAAAACAAAGATTAGTAAGCCACATGCCAGCTTCAGAAAGATCTATTTGATAGTGTTCTCTGAGCTATGAAAATGTTTTTAATGTTTTCATCTGTGCATAGAGAACAAAAAGGCTTTTAATAAAAATAACTTTTATACTCTTAGTAGTCTTTCAAGGTGGTGCTGGAAAAAGCCTTTCGTTAAAGGGTTAGTAACACTGCTTTGTAAGCATCCATTACACATTCATTCACTATGATCAATAAGCTTCTTCACCAGGACATTAGTTGGAATGAAAATCTTTCATTTATCTGCAAACTTTTACTCAAATCCAACTACTCTGAGATGCTTGTCCAGCAGTTTCCTCCTTCCGTACTCTACTGTAGTCCAAGTACATCAGAGAGCTGCTCTGATGCACAGGCAGGAATTGCACTATGTGACTGTCACTTCTCTTCCAAAGCAGCAGCCTTCAAGCATTCTTCAGATGACAGTTTCTCAAAGCAGCAATCCCCAATTCATCTTCAGTCACAGTGGGAAACCTGACATCTATTGAAGTTCAACAGGAAATATATTTATAAAATTGGCTCCAATTTTATGCACTTGGCAGTATCCTCCTAATCACTGTCAGAAGCGGTTAATATGGCACTTCCACATCTTTGCAGTTTGGGACATACCTGTAGCTTTTGAATGGGCACTGTTGCTTTCCACATACATTTCAGCACTATAAGAGTGAGCATTTGCATGCTTGCCAAAACACAGAAGACTACAAAAAAATGTCAAACCTGACCTTTAGGAATGCCTCCTTCTGTTCCAGGTGTTTGCTTATCATGGGAGTAACATGATCTGTTTCCGAGTTGGGACCCAGTTTGTCTGCTCCCCCACACCAGTCTTCTTCTCTCTTATATTCTTGCTCCAGGCTTTCTAGCACGCTGCACACCTATCAGGAAAGAGTCCAACTTGAATATAATTCAGTAAGAAATGAAAAAAAGTATCAAAATTCAAGCCAAAACCATGGAAAACCAATCTACCCAGTACATATACAGAATCACAGAATCATAGAATAGTTAGGGTTGGAAAGGACCTTAAGATCACCTAGTTCAAACCCCCCTGCATGGGCAGGGACACCTCCCACTAAACCATGACACCCAAGGCTCTGACAAATCTGGCCTAAAGACTGCCAGCGATGGAGCATTCATAACTTCCCTGGGCAACCCATTCCACGGCCTCACCACCCTTACAGTAAAGAATTTCCTCCTTATATCCAATCTAAACTTCCCCTGTTTAAGTTTTAACCCATTACCCTTTGTCCTATCACTACAGTCTCTAATGAAGAGTCCCTCCCCAGCATCCTTACAGGCCCCCTTCAGATACTGGAAGGCTGCTAGGAGGTCTCCATGCAGCCTTCTCTTCTCCAGGCTGAACAGCCCCAACTTTCTCAGCCTATCTTCATACAGGAAGTGCTCCAGTCCCCTGATCATCCTCGTGGCCCTCCTCTGCACTTGTTCCAACAGTTCTATGTCCTTTTTATGTTGAGGACACCAGAACTGCACACAATACTCCAAGCGAGGTCTCACGAGAGCAGAGTAGACGGGCAGGATGACCTCCCTCGACCTGCTGGTCACACTCCTTTTGATGCAGCCCAGGATACGGTTGGCCTTCTGGGCTGCAAGCGCACACTGCTGGCTCATGTTCATTTTCTCACTGACCAACACCCCTAAGTCCTTCTCTGCAGCTATGCTCTGAATCTCTTCTCTGCCCAACCTGGAGCTGTGCCTGGGATTACTCTGACCCAGGTGGAGGACCTTGCACTTGGCATGGTTAAACTTCATCAGGTTGGCATCAGCCCACCTCACAAGTGTGTCAAGGTCCCTCTGGATGGCATTCCTTCCCTCCAACATATCAACCAAACCACACAGCTTGGTGTCATCGGCAAACTTGCTGAGGGCGCACTCAATCCCTCTGTCCATGTCACCGACAAAGATGTTGAGCAAGACCGGTTCCAGCATCGATCCCTGAGGGACATCACTTGTTACTGGTCTCCAGCTGGACATTGAGCCATTGACCACAACTCTTTGCGTGCGGCCATCCAGCCTGTTCTTTATTCACCATAAGTTCTATATCTTAGCTTCTCACATATTTTGGCTGGGATTTAAGAGAAAGCAACAAGCTTTGGCTATAGGTTTGCAAGCACTGGCCTGCTTAAGCGAAGTACCTCAAAAGGCTATCCCTAAAGTTGCTTGTTTTTTCTCTGCCTCTGTGAGTGAATAGCTAGGATAAGCTTAAGGTATGAGTGCAAAGGAAGCAACATTTCTGCTAACTGTTCTAAAGACAAATAGGATGATGCTGATTTTTTGGACTCTCCCACAAAAACCAGAATTAGCCATCTGTAACTTGTTTATTGTTTAAGCAAAACTTCTTGAAACAAGCAGAAATCCAACTAACCACTTGTACAGTGAGTTTCATCTTGAAAATGTTCTACAAGACTTTTCTCAATTCAAAATAAGAATCTGACAAATATTAAAGGAAGAGTGACAGAAGAGGCAGATGAAGAGTTCAGCCTTCACCAACAATCACTGCACTTCGCTAATGTATCTCCTTTGAAGTTTGCTAATTGAAGCAAGTGTAGCCAGACCAATTACACTACAGACTCTTAGCAGTTAGTACAATTTGTACACTCTCCATTTATTACAGAATTATTTGCCTTGGAAGGGCCTTTTAAAGGTCCTTTCTATAGTCCAACCCTCCTGCCACTGCCAGGACCATCTTTCACTAGATGAGGTTCCTTAAAGCCTCATCTGACCTGTACTTTCAGAGATGGGGCATTCACAACTTCTTTGGGTGATCTGTTCCAGTGTCTCACCTCCCTTATGGTAAAAAATTTCAGCCTTACATCTGACCTAAATATATCCTCTTTCAGTTTAAAACCATTGCTCCTTGTCACGTCACTACAGGCCTTGGTAAAAAGACTGCGTCTTATAAAACCCCTTTATATACTGAAAGGCTGCAACACATGGTTTCTCCTTCTAAGGCAGCTGGCCAGAGGATTTGCTTTTGCAGGTTTTTGTCTGTAACTGCAGTTGTTACTAAACTAGCAAACATAACCAAAACTAGTCAACCATTTTTTTAGGTAATGCTGTTGTATGCCACACTGAAGAATTAGCCAAGGCAGACACAAATCATGTAGTATTTCTGTACCTGTTCAGAAGTTTTATAGAAGGCAACAGAGGCATTCACAAGCTTGAGACGGTCCTCCATCTTCAGCATCAGCTGTTGCCAATGGGAAGCAACCTTCTCTGCACACTCCCGGATCATATCCATATCATAGTGATTAGCCTGAAGCATTGCCTCTGCCTTCTGCTGAACCTGCAGGGCACTTTGATGTGTTTTCTGACAAGAGGTGAAAATTCAGAAGTTCAGCGGGGCACTTCAGCATAGTTTCTTGAAGACCTCAGCTCACATTTCCACTGTGTCAATGACACCTCTATGCATATACACAACTAAAAATAATGTCTAATATTAGCCACTGCATGACTTCACTACGCAAATACAAAGGAAATAAATCCTGTAGAGATTTATCATCAAATCAACAATGATTAGCAGTTTGTAAGCAGCAGCCACTCTCTAGCATGAAGCCACACACAGCATACCTATGTTGCAGTACACTTTGTTACAATTATGAATTTCAGGTTGATTTTCTTTCCCTTCATGGTGAGGAAAAAGAAGATGAAAAGGATGTATCCTATTTTGGCTTGATTGTTATTACTGTTCTCACAGCTTTACTGCAGCCTTCTACACATCAGCAGTGAACTAGTGAAGGTGCAGACATTCAGGACAATAAAAAGAAAATTCTAAATTCATTATAAGCATATACTGTCTAAACATATACCTGCCTAAAATTTGGAACCCCTAACTATAATAAGTATTATTATATCTGAGTACAAAATGACCCAGAAAATAGAGAATTCAAGCTTTCTAGTCATTTATTCTTAAACTGACAAACACCCAGAGGTCTCGTGATTTTTATACTTATGAGTTACCAAAGCTCTCAAAATGAGGGTACATATAGTGCAAACTGTAAAAAGAGATGGGAAGCATAAAAGTTCACCGAACAGCAAACAAACATGAAAAGAGTTACTAAAAGACAAAGTACTTCTGAAAACAGTTTTCCCAGAAAATCATAACATCAATCTTTAAGCAAAAACTCTTTAAAAAATGTATGCTACATATAATCAATATCACTGTAACTCCCTTGATAGTGCATATAAATTAATAATACTGTACTTCAGTCAGACTTAATACCTCTACCTGTTTTTTGGCAGAGATATGACCAACCCGGTAAGTTTTGCTTGAAGTCATGGCAGAAGGATGGACACACCACCACACACAAATTTCAGTGAAACCTTAAAGGACCATATCAAAATAGACAAAACTGATGCTGGCTTTTCCATTTATTCTTAACTTTAATGATTAGCATTATATGTTGCATTCTAACAAAGTGAAACACCATTTTCAGTAAAATTGCTGTGAACAGCTATCACTTTACAAAGATGCAAATGGGTACTAAGACGATGTGCTCACCCAAAATTGTAGCTCCAAAATGAACAAGACACCTACCTTCCCAGTGTTTTTACCTCTTCGCCATAAGACAATTTCAAGAGTTTTTCCTAAACTAAAAATACTGTAACATGAACCCAACAGTGCCATTTAGAGAGACCCATGAAGTGTAATGCAGGATTTCTTGTCTATGGTCACCGAAATGGTGCTTTTACCTCTATTGCATGTTGAAACTGCTCATGCTCCCTCTGTAACTGTTCTGCCTCCTGCAAAGAGCTAGCAGTGATAAGCCCAGCATTTAACATTGACTCTCCATTTCGGATCCAGCCCAAAACCTGTAACAAAAGAGAAGACCATGAAATATGCAGTTCCACTACCAACCAGCAAGAAAGGCATCATCATTAGGGAAAACATTTAAGGACATATTCAATACCACAGTTGATAACTAAACAATTTATTAATTATATATTTACAGTGAATTATACATTCAATAAACACATTCATTATAATTTCACTTAGCTGAAAACTCATATCTTTCAGTCAACTACTACATGCTTGTGGTTTCAGTTTATACTCTGAACAAGGCTGTATTCTGTCACCTGGAAAAGAGGAACAAGCTACAAGCACTAGTTGCCTAAAAGCCAATGTCAGTAATGTAAATTAAAGACATCAACTTCATAAGCAAATAATTTTGGATATTAATGCTGAGAAAAATGTGATCATTGAGTGTCTTCTAACTGCTTAAAGATTATTGGTTTTCAGAATGTGCCGCCTTTGACATTTCTACTGAAACCAGAAGAATCGCTGGGTGGGGAGAAGTCTCAGGAGGGCACCTTGTGCACTCCTTTCCAACAGCAGGAACATGTAAACTTAAGAACTGCACCTTGTTTGTTACTCAAGACTTCAATCCCACACTTTCATCAGACATATTTATCACCATAAATCTTCTTTTTAATGTCTAACACTCAAATCCCTCTTGCTTTAATTTTGGCTCATTTAATTTCTCCTGCCCACAATCGGCAGAAAAGAAAAAAAAAAAAAAATCTCCCTCTTGGCATCAAGACCATGACCCAATTCTGTCCTCTAGGTTCCTCTTCTCTTGTTGACCACAGTCTCTTCGACCTCTCCCATGTGAAGTTAACTGCCTTTTCTCACTGTTCTCCTGCAAGTTCTATCTAGTTGATAACCATGACCTTGGTCAAAATCTTTCAAATACTGAGTAAAGCTGGATATAATTCAGGTTATTCACTGTCATCTGTACAATTTTTCTATGGAACTTCAGCCCAGCTAGTAATTACCACTGTGCTATACTGGTTCAGCTGATTATTATTGCCAGTACATCACGATCTGCATTTGTCAATAATAAAATTCATATCATAGAATCATAGAATAGTTAGGGTTGGAAAGGACCTCAAGATCATCTAGTTCTAGCCCCCCTGCATGGGCAGGGACACCTCCCACTAAACCATGACACCCAAGGCTCTGTTCAACCCAGCCTTGAACACTGTCAGCGATGAAGCATTAACAACTTCCCTGGGCAACCCATTCCAGGGCCTCACCACCATCGCAGTAAAGAACTTCTTCCCTATGTCCAATCTAAACTTCCCTTGGTTAAGTTTGAACCCGTTACCCCTTGTCCTGTCACTACAGTCTCTAATGAAGAGTCCCTCCCCAGCATCCTTACAGGCCCCCCTTCAGATACTGGAAGGCTGCTAGGAGGTCTCCACGCATCCTTCTCTTCTCCAGGCTGAACAGCCCCAACTTTCTCAGCCTATCTTCATACGGGAGGTGCTCCAGTCCCCTGATCATCCTCGTGGCCCTCCTCTGCACTTGTTCCAACAGTTCTATGTCCTTTTTATGTTGAGGACACCAGAACTGCACACAATACTCCAAGCGAGGTCTCACGAGAGCAGAGTAGACGGGCAGGATGACCTCCCTCGACCTGCTGGTCACACTCCTTTTGATGCAGCCCAGGATACGGTTGGCCTTCTGGGCTGCAAGCGCACACTGCTGGCTCATGTTCATTTTCTCACTGACCAACACCCCTAAGTCCTTCTCTGTAGCTATGCTCTGAATCTCTTCTCTGTCCAACCTGGAGCTGTGCCTGGGATTACTCTGACCCAGGTGGAGGACCTTGCACTTGGCATGGTTAAACTTCATCAGGTTGGCATCAGCCCAATTCACAAGCGTGTCAAGCTCCCTCTGGATGGCATTTCTTCCCTCCAATGTATCAACCGAACCACACGGCTTGGTGTCATCGGCAAACTTGCTGAGGGTGCACTCAATCCCTCTGTCCATGTCACCGACAAAGATGTTGAACAAGACCGGTTCCAGCCCCTCTACTCTGCTCTCGTGAGACCTCACTTAGAGTATTGTGTGCAGTTCTGGTGTCCTCAACATAAAAAGGACATGGAACTGTTAGAACAAGTGCAGAGGAGGGCCACGAGGATGATCAGGGGGCTGGAGCAGCCCTTGTATGAAGATAGGCTGAGAAAGTTGGGGCTGTTCAGCCTGGAGAAGAGAAGGCTGCATGGAGACCTCATAGCAGCCTACTAGTATCTGAAGGGGGCTCTAGGGATGCTGGGGAGGGACTCTTCATTAGGGACTGTAGTGAGAGGACAACGGGTAATGGGTTCAAACTTAAACAGGGGACGTTTAGACTGGATATAAGGAAGAAGTTCTTTACTGTAAGGGTGGTGAGGCCGTGGAATGGGTTGTCCAGGGAAGTTGTGAATGCTCCATCGCTGGCAGTGTTCAAGGCCAGGCTGGACAGAGCCTTTGCTGGCATGGTTTAGTGTGAGGTGCCCCTGCCCATGGCAGGGGGGTTAAAACTAGATGATCTTAAGGTCCTTTTCCAACTCAACTATTCTATGTATGATTCTATGATTCTGTAAGTGCTTGATGTAAGAATAGTTTCTTGACTGATTTTTTGACTCTAACTGTATGTGACCATGAAACATACCTGCCTCAGCCTGCAGTCCTAGCTATGTTTTCATATCCATACGGCACAATACAGAGTGCCAGGATGCTCTTCCTGAGTAGTACTTTGGGAGAATCAGAGCTCAAGTACTGGATTGTGTTTGCACTAAGCTACAAGATCGGTATGTGAGAACACAAAGCAGCTCAAGTTACTCCTGATGGTACAGGCTTGTACTTGGTATAAGTATTTGCATACTGTTGTACATATATGAATACACAGGTATATATCTAAGAACATTCACCATGATCAGGGCAGTAGACGATATTGCACTGAAAAGACTTAATGAGCATAGTAAACTCAACTGCATTGGTTTTGGAGCTTGGTAGAGATTCTGACCTAGGCAGATACTGCCTGTTAAGCAGAGCAAAGTATTCATTCTATGAAGTGAGTATGTGGTGGTAACTGCAGCAATAAGTAATCTAGCACCTACAGTTTAGGTGATTAAAGAAAAAAAGTTTGTCTGGCAAACATGCAAGTGGAGTTCTGGATGAGACAGATACTCTGCCAAATACTTCTCTGCCTCTACCTACTCGTATGTCCCTGCGGTGCATAAGGTCACATTTTCCTTCCCACACTGTTTTTCCCACATGCAGCTGTCTCTTCTTATTTCAGCGAGCATCCTCTTCCCCCCCATCCTCTGTGGTTTTCCTTCACTGTAATCGTCTATCTGTTTTTGCCCCTTTTGCACCTACTACACATCAAGTTGACAAGCAAATTCTTTGCAGGTTTTGTTTAAATCTCTGTTTGTCTTCTGGCCCTTCTGCTTCCTCCTACTCGTGAGGTTTGATCTACAGAACTTCAGTGCCATAAACGCAGAATGGGTACATTAGTAAGGTGAGAAGTAAGTCTGGATGTTTTATGTCTTCTGTTCTTATATGATTAGAATTCACTAAGCTCTAAGTTTCACTACTTAATAGTGAAGAGACTCCTTTTTGACTAAAAAACTAATCCAGGAGACAGCCTGCTGGTCTCCATTCAGTAATCCCAGTAATGAACCCTATGGTAAAATTCCTGCAGTATTCCAGTCTCACCTTTTCACATGACTACAAACTGTATTTTTTTATACATGTGTGCGTAAAAATACAATAGCAGTAATGTCAGTTTGGCAGGAAAGATTCAAATGGAAATCTTGTTGAAATCATTGCTACGGAGACAGTATCCCATCTACATAATAAGTATGCTTACACCCAGTTCATTAACAACAAATTTAGCAGAAAATCACAGTAATTGAACTGGAAAACCGTGTGTTTACTGCTTCAGGCAACAAAATACAAACAAAACAGACTGAAGAGGAGGTTTACCATGTCATTTACTCTCAGGTAAGACACCTGCTGTGACCTGCTGAGCTATGTTTTTCCCAGTGTTGCAGAAACAGGTGAACGTGCTTTGTGCTGTCTAATAAAAACTAAAATAAATCAAATGTGGTTTTCTGAAAAAGCAACTGAAATCACAAAACTAGGAGTTACCAGCCCTAAAGCATTCCAAAGGGGATAAAAAGAAATCCTAAGAGACAATATAACATTCAGGTTTAGCTACATTCAATTTTTAGACCTTCTGGCCAAGGAAGTATTGCAGATTAAGATGTACAATGAAAATCTGGAAAAAGAGTTTGTAATACATGAACATTTTGTCAGCTACATGTGCCCGTAATTTTGTTTGAAAATTCACGCCTATTATGGCATTTAATTCAACACAAATATCTCACTTGATAAAGACATGTCTTAGGAATACGAAGTAGAATCTGTTTTTTCTCCTAAGTCTCAGTCCATTACTAAAAGGCAGTTGGCTAGAACAGTAAAATATCTATAGCTTTATTCTAAGATGGACTAATTTTTTCCAGTGTCTTCTTAAACATCTAAATTTGAGTTTCAGTTTCAGTCAGGGCTTGCAGTGGTTAGGAAAAGTCAAAAGATCTTACAGAATCATCAACAAACCACATGTATGACATGGATATTCCTCTACATCCATGATGCTCATCATCTGCTTGTATCTGCCAAAATAGAGAACCTTTGCTCTGCAAACACACATTTAACCATGCGCGTCTTTCTTGTCACATTTAACTTGTGCTCACACACTCAAAGCTAGTGAAGTAAGGTAATCTATTGTGGATATGTGCACTCTTTTCCTTCATTCTCAAGACTGTATGCAACCCAATACAGAAACCATCTTGTTCTGCAATAACTTCATCTCAACCACTACTCACATGAAAGGAGTCATTTGTAATTTGTATTTACGAAGATGAACAAGTGCTAAAAGGGATACAGGATAGTTCAGTAGAGCATGTAAAGACTTGAACTAGAAGGTTTAGAAGGTTGTATATTTGATTAACATCTAGATTGCATTGAAAGCAGATACTACAATTTCCTTGCCTTTCCTTTGCTCAAGGCCATACAGAAACTTTGGGTCTGCTGTTATAGAGTAACCTACTGCTGCCTTGAAATACTTTGGGAATGTTCTATTCACCTCTCCAATGCAAACTGGACTTTTATATCACTTGGCAATTCAGGAGTTCTCATTCACAGTCTCATGAGGTACATGAATTTTTGTAAGAGCTCAAAACAAAGAGAAAAGGGGCAAGCTGCACCGGGAGCCATTACAGGCCATACTCATGCAACAGATTGTAGTAGACATCTGTGATGCTGCCAAGTGCGAGAAAGATTAAAAACTCTTACCTTTCTAGTAGGGTTTTTGTTTGTTTTTAAGTTTTCACCTACTTCAGTGCCAAAAGCATCTCAAATTCACCAAAAGCTCAGGTGTTTATCAGGTAAGATAAATGCCAAGCTGGATGTGGTTCTGAGCAACCTGATGTAGTTGAAGATGCCCCTGCTCACTGCAGGGGGGTTGGACTAGACGACCTTTTAAGGTCTCCTCCAACCCAAACTATTCTACGATTCTATGAAAAGGACCTCAAAAACTTGCCACTTTATTTCCAGGAGAAGCAAAACTTAGTTTTCTTCTCCCGGAAAGTAAATCATGCTGATGTAATATTATCATTATTTATAGATATTTCAAACAATATACCAAAGAGGATTAGGCAAGTGTACAGGGGCTCTCACGGAGCATTTTTATTAATCACCATACAAGTAAAAGAAGTATAGGTTTAACATCAGGTCAAACTGCTCTACACTTCAAATACATGACTTGTACCAAAGAAGAAACACGGACAGCTGACGCAAATTAAAAACCGCCACCTAACGTTAATGGAGGATGATGTTTCTTAAGTGCTCAATTCAAAGTCCCTCCCCCTTCAAGAGCAAGACTTGATACAGATGGCAGAAAGTAATTCTGTTATGGGAACAGACCCCTCAAAGAGGTGTGGGACAGCTCAGTGGGAGGGTTGTTCCCACATCCCCTGCATACCTGCTTGACTTCAGCCTGTAGGTGTCGTAGCTGCACACACTGCTCCAGGTGCTTGCGGTGCTGCTCAGCAGCCAGGTCCAGCTCCTGCTGCTTCTCGTGCAGGAACTCCAGCAGGTCCTGCACTCGGGTGGCCATGTCTACATCTCGGTCACACAGCAGCTCGACACCTGCAATCAGCCCGCTGCTTATCAATGACCTGCAAGTCTTCCGAAGACAAACAGCCCCTTTCCACATTTTACTTCTACGGTTCCTTCTCAAAGTTCACCTTGATCCTCTGAGTGTTTGGTTAAATAAGCATTGGGTTTTGTACTCTTTAAAATTATTAGTTTTTATTATTAATTAACTTTTTTTCTTTTTTTAAAGAAGCACAAGATTTACCCTATGTGACTGCATACAGTTACAAACATCAAGTGAAGAGGCACAAGAAACAAAATGACAGACATACTACTTGAAAGTTGAAAATTCTGGCTTGATTGCATTGCTCTGATTAACTATAAAATTAACCCCCCCACTATTTACTCTAGTTTTACTGATTTCCTGAGTGGAGGCTCTTTCTTCAAAACCTAAATATCTTCAGGTGCTGCTCACTCCTAGTTAAAAATTATGTGCCATAATAACAATATATTCTCATAAGCACTATGAAATGATTTAAGTATAAAGAAAAAAAAGTAATGACCACAGTGTCTCTGACTTACAGATAACCAGCATCTCTGCTATTTTCACAAACCCCATGGAAAGACAACTGGATAATTCTTACAAAGCTACTGCCTGGAATAGCACAAAGGAGCCATCTTACCAGATGCCTGCACTTCATTGACATACTGCAGCAGATCCTGCCCTTGATGGATGACATCAAAGGTCAAGTTATTCATGGTCAGAGCTTTGTCTGCATGATGCTGGAGCCTCTGTTCTGCTATTGTAAGATCTTCAGTGTCAAAGTCATTCATCTGCTGAGAGAGCTCATCATTCCAAGACTCAAGGTCCGAAATTATCTGGGGGAAAAAAGGAGGAAGACAATGTTCAATTACCCATTACACAACATATCTGTATTTGCAATGTCACGCTTACAATGGAGGTCAGAAACTGGAGATGCTCAGTGTTGATTGAGTTCATTGATCATGGATCGGACATAGGCTGTTTTAGCATGGATTTTAAGTTTCAGCAAACAATCTAGAGAATCTCACTAAGAACCACTACAGCTCTCCTTCAACCAGTGCTTGCACTAGTGTGGGTACCCCTGCCTTGTTTAAGGTATGTCTTCATCAATACAACACTTAGGAAACAGATGAAACGAAAATCTTTCTAATTCCACTTTTAAAGGAAAATGTTGACCTAAACAGTCTTCTCAATTCTTCAGTCAGCACCCCGTATTAATTCACACATCAAGCGCCAGCTGAGCTTTCAATTACGCCAGTGTTGAGTCCTTTTACAAAAAAGACAGCTGTACACTTTTGTGAGCAGGAAGCAACAGGCCCTCTGAGCACCCCTGACTTCTGACAGACAACTGAGAAGCATTACTTGTCACAAAAGGCAGGATACCTAAGGAATGGACCAAAACCAAAAAGTACTACTTTATTACAGTACCACTACTTTATTACAGTGCCACTGTAACATCAGAGCTGAATTTCTGCTGAAATAATTCAGCTACATTTCTGTCTACCAGGAAGAAAATTAACTCTGTTCCATGTGAAACCAGGACAACTTCAGTTTACACTTTAATTCTGGATTCTACTCTCAGTCATAAAATGCCCAAAGAGGGCAGCTGAGGAAGTTGCTTTTTTTTTTTTTTTAAACACATGTATCACAATAAGTCCTTGTCTGTTCGCACAACCGCATTTTCTAAATCATACTGCAAAACCGAGCTGATATGTAAAATACTCCTTGTAATTAGGATACAAAACTGTTCTTAAGTCTAACAGATAATGCTTGCAATCCTCATTGATCAAGACAGTTGAGTTCTTATGGCACAGGTTTGATGCATCAACTACCTCAAACAAGCCTGTCTGACACACTTAAGGCTGTAGGTTTGGGTTTTTTTTCAGGATTTTCAGCAGTTTTGCCACAAACTACCACAGTGCATTGCTTAACTCCAGAGTTCTACAATTTCAGGAGCAGGACAAATTGATGTGAATGGCGCTAAATGACAGGAAATCATCTATTTATGCAGCAAGATGCAGCAAAAAGAGGATCTGTCCAAACAAGCATTAGTAACAAAGTAGCTGACTGCATAACTATTTCACCAAAGTCATTTGTTAGCAAAAGAATATGCCACTATGCTTTCCAAATGGTTAATCAGAGCCCTGAAGCTACTGAGACAGTTAAACTACCAGAAAAGTTCCAGGAAAACATGCCTTCTGAAAAAATAGAACTGAGGAGAAAGCTAAGTTAAATCATCTGTATAAAGCTTCTGCAGTCAGCTACAATCTTTCTTGAAGGCCATAAAAGATGCAATTATTATTAAAATTGTGGCAGCAGTTACTTCCTGTTTTAAAGGTGTTCTGCAAAAGTTATACTTGATTCATTAAGTATTCAAGTTTTGCACTATACCAAGAAGGGAGATACCAACTAGGGTAGCTATTTGCAATACCTAATTCTGACAAGCCAGCTCTAACACAGTGAAAACCAGCAGAAATTCACGTTTCAGTCGTAACACCGAAAACAGAAAAGCTGACGGAAAAGGCATGCAGGAAAGATGCACAGGACAAGGCTTTTAGCCACTGCTTGAAGCTTCTTTTATCTCTCTTTCATGTGCTCTCTTTCATCACACGCACAATCTATTTATGAGTGGTTTCCCCTCTAAACACACACACACAGGCTTCCCCTTTACAACTTCCCTTTATTTCCCTTTCACTTAGTCTATGCCCAACATGTCTCATCACCTCTTTTTGCTATTCACTATCACTACCTGTACCTGACACGAATGACAGGTAAACACCATGTGTCACCTCAGCCAAGAAGTTTCAGTGATGTTGCCTCCAAAGAACAACAACAACAGCAAAAATTATAACTTCTTCCCATGTTATTTCATGCAAACCCCAGGTTAAGGTCTTGGTCTGAACACTGTTTAAAGCAGTCTGAAACACTGTACAAGAGCAAGACATTCCCTGTCCCCTTCAAAAGGCCAGGAAGCCCACAGTTCAAATACACAATGCCAGTACGGTCCCACATTCATTCAAAAGATAGGAAGTCAGTGAACACCACAGGTGGGCAGAGTTAAAACAAAAATAATATGTATTAAGTCCTCCTCTGCCCACATTCTTCAGTGCTTCCCCTGAAGTTCCGATTTACAAGCAACACTTTTAGAGTGAGCAGGACCCTTTTTCTGTTTGTAAAGTTATGGTAAGACAATCAGCATTAAACAAACAGAACAAAGATGAATGTGACTAACAGACATCTAAAGTAACTGAATCACAAATGAATACCGCTCTCAAGAAATGCACAACCCAGCATAAACACAGGGTAACTACTTACCATAGCACATGTTCAAGAAGTTCCTAGTGCAGAGTTTGACCTGCCTGACAATCCTAGGTTTTAGCAAAAGTAAAGGTAACACTGACAGGAAACAGTGCAGGGTGTAACACAGAAGGGATGCCGACTCTTTCACACTGAGTGGGAAAGAAAGCACCACAGGTCTCTTCTCAGAAGGGTCTAACTAGCATTCCTTGTACCAACTGAGTGCTAACCAGGACCAGAAAAATATTATGTGTTGGAGAGAAAGAAAAATGGAAAATGGGAAAGGGATAAAAGTTAGGTCTCTGTGATCCAGCACTCTGCATCCTTGCCTTTTCAGCTGTATGACTTAACAGGCATCTTGTAAGTATGGTCCAAAAATAGAGTTGAGATAAAGCTGCGAGTTGAAAAGTGTGTGGTATGCTTCATGTGGAGCCCCGACACAGGCCTTGAGGCATTTAAGTTACAGACAAGCAAAAATGCACAGACACAGATGAAACATACACATTTCAGGCTGCATACATTGCCTCTGTTTTTATCTTCCCACTGGCTAAGTCCATACACATCTTCCTTATGCTACTAATCACAACAGAAAGGGACTTTTTGTGTACATTATTTTGCTCCTTCTTTCCTTCAGTTAATACAGGCGTTCAGAGAAGAGTCCTTCAAATAGCTCATGACCAATGGCACTTAAAGACCTACTGAGAATAGAGAAGGTCAAATTTAACTGCCAAGAGCAAGGGGCGGGACAGAGACAGTGCTGCAGTTACAGCAACTTCAGAAGACCAGGAGAACCTGAGAAGTTGCAGGATAAAGACAGCAACTAAAGAAACAATGTTTTATCAGTGAATAATGAAGGAAGAGTAAGGACAAAAAGAAGAGGACTAACCCTGCCAACAAACCTCCCCGCAGTTCCCAGAAGCACAGCTGCACGGTAAGATCCTGCAGTGCTAGCGGAGCCCTTTGTCCCATTTTACCCAGTGCTCTTTTGCAAGCAGCGAGACAAGCTAGAAATACTACTTGCCTTTCAGAAAAACTGTCCTCACAGGATGCTCCCTAGAGTGAACTGGCCCTACAGACAAGTCTGCATTGACTGGACCAGTCATGAAAAATTCTTGACAAAGGAGGAGGTCAAAACACAAACAAGTTCCTAGCTGGCATCTGGCTCCTCCTCACTATCATGTTACTTAAGCTGAGCTTCTGCTTTCAAGCAACTGACCTGGAACAAGACCCTGCATTTTCTTTGGAAGTTTCCAATCAGATGTCTGCCTTCAGGGAGAGGGAAAAGAGAAGCATACTTTGCTGAGGAAGCAGAGAGAGGACATGGTACAGAGACAGCAAAGCAGTAACATTTTGCTGAAGATGCTCTGCAACCAGGGTCATTTTGTTCCCTGGAGGCCTCCTTAACAATCTTAACCATGGTTTTTGTTTTCAAGGCATATAAACAAAACACACCAACTCTTTCAGTAAGGTAATCGGTACTCTGCTTTATGTTGTATGTGCCAAAATGTAAAGCATAGCAAGTGGCAGCTTTAGAAAAGCTGACAGGACCTGTCAAGTCAGGGTTTGTAGTTTTCCAATGCAAAATCCTATGGGCATCACCAAACAACACACAGAGGAGTATTACTATACAGATGCTGCCCTGAACTCAAGGACTAGAACACATCTGCAAAACAGGGCTCCTGCAACTAGCCTTCTGCTATTGTAGAATCCTGTTTTATGTAACCTACAGCAGAGAGCAATACCTTAATCATGAGCTTCACTCAAATGTTTACCCTAATTCTTCCTTGGTATGCCTTGCACCCCCTAGCTGCCATTTCTTCAGTAAGAGTGTTCTGAGAACATGACACAGACATTAAGCACTGAAGATCACTTCTGCAGAGACTGCAAAATTGCTGACAACACCTTTCATGTTCCCCCACATATACCATAGAATCACAGAATCATAGACTAGGTTAGGGTTGGAAAGGACCTTAAGATCATCTAGTTCAAACCCCCTGCCATGGGCAGGGACACCTCCCACTAAACCATGCCATGTAAGGCTCTGTCCAACCTGGCCTTGAACACCACCAGTGATGGAGTATTCACAGCTTCCCTGGGCAACCCATTCCAGTGCCTCACCACCCTTACAGTAAAGAATTTCTTTCTCATATCCAATCTAAACTTCCCCTGTTTAAGTTTGAACCCGTTACCCCTTGTCCTCTCACCACAATCCCTAATGAAGAGTCCACACTCAGCATCCCTATAGGCCCCCTTCAGATACTGGAAGGCTGCTATGAGGTCTCCACGCAGCCTTCTCTTCTCCAGGCTCAACAGCCCCAATTTTCTCGGCCTATCTTCATACGAGAGGTGCTCCAGTCCCCTGATCATCCTCGTGGCCCTCCTCTGCACTTGTTCCAACAGTTCCATGTCCTTTTTATGTTGAGGACACCAGAACTGCACACAATACTCCAAGTGAGGTCTCATGAGAGCAGAGTAGGGGGGCAGGATCACCTCCCTCGACCTGCTGGTCACGCTCCTTTTGATGCAGCCCAGGACATGGCTGGCTTTCTGGGCTGCAAGCGCACACTGCTGGCTCATGTTCATTTTTTCATTGACCAACACCCCAAGTCCTTCTCTGTAGAGCTGCTCTGAATCTCTTCTCTGCCCAACCTGTACCTAGTCATCCAACTAATTACTACAATCACAATTTTGCCAAAATCTTTCCCTTGCATGCGCAAGAGAGCTAGTCTCTCACAATCGAAGTAGCAAGTTCCCTGCAGACTAGTGTGAATTGCAAAATAGAGAACCTTCTTAGTCTTCCTTTACACCAGAGTTGTTATTACTGTAGAGTGCATGCTCTCACTTCCTCTGTGGGCACGAATCAAGGAACTGTGTCTGCCTATTCCTGCATTGCATGTAATAATGTGCTTAGCTAAACCAGACTTAGGCAATAATATCTCAACCTGATTTTAAGAAAAAACAAAACAAAAAAACAAAACAACAAAACCAACCCACCCACAAACAACAAAAACCACAAAAAAAATCCCCAAACCAAACCAAAAATCAAACCAAACCAAAACCCCAAAACAGCCACCGAAACAAGAGAAACTGACACTTCTGCCAGCTGCCTCTTTGCCCTTTTACCATTCACACCTAATCAACAGTTGCAGCCTTTACTACATACAGGTGAAGAGGAAAAATTATTGCTGTAACTCCTGTTTTCCAGAGTCTGAAGATAAGCCATCATATACCCAAACAGGCTCATTTACCAATGAAGAACCCAGAACCTTCTAAGGCATACAGTCACTGTGGACGGCACTGTGTGCAGTACTACTACTATGGCTTTAGAAGTCATACCAACTTAGCTGAAGTTTTATAATGCATTTCTATTAAACTGCCTCATGTGCATTTTTATGTCTGGTTGCATTCATGTCCCTGCACATCAACAGAAACTTTGCAACTGATAAGCTGAAGCCCTCCTCCAAAATTTGGCCAGACTCAGAACTTCTTGAAGTTTTGCAGGGGGATGGACAGAGCCATGGGTGGCATGGTTTAGTGTGAGGTGTCCCTGCCCATGGCAGGGGAGTTGGAAGCAGATGATCTCGAGGTCCTTTCCAAACCTAACTATTCTATGATTCTATGATTCTATAACTGCTTTTGCATTATTTTCAGAGGTGGAAAAGAATCTTAAAAAAAACCAAAACAACAACAACAACAAAAATCCCTCAAAAACCAAACAAAACCCAGACAGTCCACACATCCCTAAAGATCAAAATAGAATTCCAAACACCACTTGTAGCTGCCAAGTGAAGAAAGAAGGCTGATTGGGAAAAGAAAGTGAAGAGAGGTGTTACTACAAAGCAACAGCTTAGAGAGCTTGTACTAAACCATCCTGCAAATCTTAATCATATTAACTGTGAGCATAGTAGTTATATCAAGATAGCCTGATATTCAAACCAAACCTACCAGACGGAAGAACTGGTACAATATGATTTTACAAGATCCTTGCTCAGAGATGCACTGGGACCCAACCAGGGCTTGAGTTAATATCAAAAAGCTCAGCTCTGCACTCCCTTGACACTTTCACATACAAGACAAAAGTCTTAGTTCAGATAAGAAGGATGTCTATTCACCATTTGAGCCACATGCCAACGCAACTACCTAACAATCTCAGCATAAAAGTTCCTACACGAGATAAAAGATAAGTGCACTGCAACTCCAAGAGCAGACACTCACATCTATTGCATCCCTTTCAAATATGCGGAGCTGCAGGAACAGCTCAAGCTTGATCTTGCGTTCTTGAAAAAGCTCCTCCATCTGAGATTGGGCCTCATCCAGCTGCTGCAGGACTGTCTCTATGTGGTTGATAGAGCTGTTATGGGGGGTCTTGTTACTAGAGATGGCGGAATCCCTATTTAAAGGAGAGAGAGGGAAAAGGGGGGAGGGGAGAAGAAAAAAAAGAAAATAAAAGCATTATTTAAAAAAAAAAAAAAACAACACAACAATAAAACATACAATTTGGACGCTATATGTGACCACAAAATGAAGACTGTTGCAGATAAGGTCAGTGCAAGCCATATTACATGAAAGCTAAATCTGTACACCTTTGTTAATAAAAATCCAAAATATGTTTTTGTGCTTGAAAAAACATTAGGAAATCAGAATAACTTATTTTTTTGACTAATGCAACCAAGGCTTGACTAAGCATATTCTGTTTACAGGAAAAATAAAATTTAAAAACGGAGACAAACCCTTTTATTGAGTTAATATCAAGTGGCATATGATAACTATTTACGTTACTGAACCTTCCTGCAGTAAAAAAAATCAAAATTAGATAATAATAAAACCCCCGTTACTTAATCTTTTACTTTAGTATAAAATCTGCAAATTCACATATAATATCAGCTCCTGCAAAGGGGACATGTACCAGTGTAGCTGGGGCCCAAATTTATTTAGATTGTTACTGAATGAACAATCAGCCTGAATGGACTGCAGACTGATGGCCTTGACTACAATAAAGTTACTCATCAGTCTGCAAAACAATTTCAGGTGTCTCTTTCTACAAACACTACTGCTCAGAACTCAGAATGCTGTAGAGCCCTGCATGTCAGACTACAAAGGCATATGGCTGCTCCTATCAAAAAGGTAGCTTATGTAAACAAAATCTTCTGGTAGAGGCAGTGTTTATAAGCTGAGCTTCCTGTAAACAGAGGTTAGAGACCATCAGTACAGCATGAAACATCACTGTTGTCCTAACATTTACCAGTTTTATTTATAGGTCTTATCTTGCAGTCATCACCTCTACCCTCAAAACAGAAAGAGCCTCACAGAGTCAGATGTACACTAGAAGAGATTTAAATAAGAATTTGTTTTACCTTAGTTGTTGTATAAGATCTTCGCCTTCCTTTATGACATTGACTGTAACCTGCAGAGTGGTCTGTTGTTGTTGACCAAAACGTTTAATTAGGTCTTGGACAGCCTCCACAGACTCAGCATAGACATCATCAAGCAGTTCTTTCTGTAGCTCTTCAAGCCATGTCCATAGCTAAAGGAAAAGGGAAAAAAAAGAAAAAAAACTTAAACCTCAGGATCAAGCAGTCGCTATTTCAGATCAATCCCCCTGGACAAGAGGAAACAGACTGAGGTGGTGGAGAGAAATAGGATTTGCTTCTCTGCATAGAAAAATCCCATCCTCAATTTAATGAAAATGAGCCTTTGTTTCAAATAAGGTTTTCACTTCTTGGAAATACCAGGAAAGCTTTACCCGTGTTGCTAAGTCACCCTTTCTTTCCCATTTTCCTTCTACAGTACTGAGCGTATCCGACTGAGCAGCGCACAGTTCATAGCGAGAATCCCATCTGCAGCTCTGCGAGAGTCCCTGGGAGGGAAATGCTATGGTAACACTCCCTGAGAGAAGGGAGGAAGGAAGGAAGGAAGGAAGGGAGATGTATTGTAGCCACCATCAAATTTACACTGCCAGGCTGACACATGCACACAGACAACATAACACTTTTCAGTGGCCTTCAAAAAAAGAAAAAGAAAAGGGCATTTCAGAAAACAAGATACAGAGACAAATCATATGGGAGAAGTTATTTTTCAATCATGATCTCTACAGCTATGCTGTTTACCCTCTTGATTTCAATTTCATACTATTATAACAAAAATTATAATTAATTCCAGCAGTTAATTCACATTTGCCCTTAACACGCACACAGCCCTGTTCAGAACTGCCCACACACCACAGCTTACACAAACATCCCTTGTTACATGCTAGCTATATCACTATTGGTAACTGGAATCCTACTGTGTTCTTTTCCACATTTTTATGAGACAAGCTGCTGCATCCTAAGCCCCGTGTGAAAATTATTCATCAGCAAACCATTAGCTAACTATTGTGCAACTGTTAAAAACACTGTTGGAAGAGAGGGAACACGGCTGTCTCTTGCAACAGTTCTATAAGCAGCACAGTGAAACAACTACTCTCACAGGAAGCATTCAAACCGGATACCTCCTCTCTATTTTACCATCACATCCCGAATGCTGTGATTCCAAGACCAAGGATTAGAGTTTGGTTTTTATTCTGAAAGAATAACTCTGATCTGATTTAAAGTATTAAGGTATTTTGACTACATTTTAGTCTTCATACTGTTCAGAGATACAAATAGGCTTTGCTAACTTTAAACCTAATGAAAAGATTAACATAGTTAAAATACAGACAGGAAACAATCAAAACTTACTTAATCTCAAATGACAGAAAAACAATTCTGTTTTATTTCTTTGCTTGATATTTTCGACAGAAACACACATTTCATGCTGCCATTTCTATAATGTTCTGATAATAAAGGTTTCCTAACTACCAACGGAGCTACATTGAAACAGTAAATTCGGTTAAGTACTCTAGATCTTAACTGGTTCCTTTGAAGCTTTATTTTAAAAACAAATATAAAACAAATGTTAGTTTTTGTACCTTAAGAGCCATACATGCCTCCTGAGGCAGCCTTTCAGTTAGTTAAGCTATAAGCTACATTTTCACAATTGAGAAGAATTAATGCCATTTCACCAGACTTCTATAGATCTACCACCACCCCCCCCCAACAGAACTGCCTATTCATATATACTGTTATTCTGACTACTCATATGCTTCAAAGACAATGCCTGTCACAGATTTGAATGCAACTCCATAGCTGTAAACGCCACAAGCTCAAGCCACAGCAGTCTTTCTTATTAAAAGGAGCACAAATAGAACTCACCAAGTGGGTCAAAAGTACTCACCACCATTCATTCCAGCATAACCCAGTGCAGCATCCAGTTTTATGGTCTCCACCTCCACCTCCCAAATGCATACTTAGGAATGCAAATTTCACTTTGAGACAATTGAAACTTAAGAGCAAGAAGCCTGACAATACAACCTGAAAACTTTACTCAGGTTTCAATGCCCAGAGGATATGTTTTTATTCCTCAGCTTATGAAGTTTGCATCTGAACTGTAATAATAAGGCACCATGTTAGAGACCTTCCAAGTGAGCTGGCATGTACACACAACCAGTGCAACTTGCAACTGTGAAAATATACTTGAGAGTGACACACTGTTGTTGCCTGCAGGTCTAACATGTTCAGTACTGGCTGAAATAATACCTCCCCACTCCATGCTTACTGCCCTCTCTAGAAAAGGTTCAATATCCAGAGATGTTTATCACAGGCAAACTGGGATTAAAACCATTTCGAGTGTCTTAGACTGTATCAAGTTTGCCCCTTGGCTCCATTACAAGCACCTGTACTGCAGCTCAAGACAGGGCTAAAAACTACTTCCATTTTCTCCAATACATCTTTTGCAGCTGGGTTGCGTCAGATCTGAAAAAGGGACACCTCACCTCTGCATTTCTTATGCTTCACATATGCTTCAGCCCCTTCTACAACTGAGCAGAGAGAACTTGGCAGGAGCAATACAACTTGCAAGTGCTGGGCTGGCGATGTACTGTGTGTGCAAATACTTCCCTTACAGCTCACACTGGATGCTGGAGACCAAGCTAACACAGAAAAAGCAGACCTTTCCTTCTTCACAGCCTGTTCAAAGCCACACCACCTGCCTAGAGCAGAGAGACATAGGCACAAGCACAACAAAGTGTTATGCTGACTGGCTTAGTGCTTGGTCAGTATGGCATAGCTGTGAGCATAGTATCTTGCCCCCCAGGGTACCAAAAAGCTCAAAAATACCCTGTGTTTGCCTAGTTCATTAGCTGAATTGCCCACTGTTTGGGAAAGAAAAATATTTACCAATGTGCGGAAAGAGAAGGACAGTAATTAGTATGCATTACTTGCCTAGCTGTGATTCATACACTGTTGAAAGTAGGACAATTTAAGCCATTTCTGAAAACAGCCCTGTGACAGTTACATAGCAAAAGTTATTCTAATACATTACCAAATAAGCTTTTTATATTTTCCCACCAAGTAAGTTTCTGACAAACATCTTCCGCTTAAAATAATTTTGATGTTTATACACAGAAGTCAGAATAAAGCCACCACAGATGAACAAAGCTGTCAGGTTATTAAAGCTGGATAGAATTTCATACATTTTACTGAGAGGAGCTTAATTTATAATGGGTAGCAACAGTCACCTGGCTTCTTTACAGCTTAAAACCAGAATGAGCTCTGGAAATACTGGAAATTACATAATTTGCCTTTACCTTGGGATACAGAAGTATGGATGAAAACAGTACAAGGTTGCACAGCAAAGCCAAAAGAAAGCAAACAGTTTACAGCAGGGGGGAACAGAGACTGGAGCTTACCCATACATGATCAGCAGTGCAGAACTACAGATTTTATAGTGCAATGATTTTCTGAGGTAACACATTATTCCATAAGAGAGAGCTTGGCAACAAAAATCCAGCAGGGGAAAAAAAAAAAAAACCACAAAGTTTTCATTATAAAGCCATTAACTTTCTCTTGGTGTGAACTTTTAAGCAACTTCCATGCATGTCTTTTTCTATTCTCTGTAAAAGTAGCAGCACGAAGATCCCTAAACAAACCACCGAGTCCTGTGTCCTCAGTAAAAACTTCATCCAGCAGCTACACAGCGCTAACATACAGTGAGAAAAGCATATAAAATAACTCAATCCAGTCACAGAAGGAGGCTCTTCTGTTCTTTTCATCTGTTCTTCACATCTTATCAGAATTAAAATTGGAGAGGGAAATCAAACTCTGAATTCCTGACAGGCAAATGTTTCACCCAGATTTTTTCTCTTGACCTAAATTTAGCACAGACTAAGAAACATCTGCTTGAATGAGCCTGCATCCTGTGCTACCTCTTTCCTAAGTTCTTGGGAGCATGCCATTAGTCACTGAGATGGTATTATTTTAATTGTCTGCAACATCCTGGAAGTTTCAGTGTTTCCATCATGGGCCTCTATCCATTTAAGTCCCATCTCTGCAATCTCCTGAAAGACTGCATCTAAATAAGACCTTATCGTATTTTGCTGAATATGATCAGAGAAGAGTGATTTTTGAGTAAATATCTTATTCATATTAGGGTAAAATATCCATCACACTCTTTCAAAATTTACTTTATTTTTCATTTTTGTAATAATGGCTTTTGGATATGCAGTCAGCCTTCTCCGCAGGCTAAGACACAAAACTCACACGGCTTCTGCATGTAAATCTGCCAATTCCTCTTTTTGCCCCTTCCACCCAGCACATACACTGTTGCAGTATGTTTATTACCACAAGCACAGTTGCTGAAGGAGCTATTACTTTATTACTTGTAAAGGGCCAAATGTTGCAATAGTATTATTCCCTGACAAGTAGATCTGGGCATAGAAAGTGGCTGATGTTTGTGTGTCTGCCTGTAAGTTTTGCCTTTCAGGACATCCAATGGACAAAAATTGTGTCTTTAAAAAAACAAACAGACAACAAAAACAAACCCAAAAGATGTTAACCTCCCTGGAGTTTGTCTTCCAGGGTTTTTCAGCAACATTTAAGATACTAAATGCATACATCTTTTTTTGAAAACTAGACCTAATTATCTTTAAAAGCTTAAAATATCCCTATCTAACCTACAGTTATAACAAAATCAATTTCCTACTTCAAACAAATTCATCCTTGAAGCAAAACAAAGTTGCTCACATTTTCCGAAAATTACAGCAACCCTGTTAGCATTTTTTCCATTTCTTAACTGAGCAAGAGAAGCATGTCTATACCATAGCTTTACACAGTTCAAAGGCCTATTTCTGCCTCACTTCTCTCAAGCAGTTAGTGCTATTTCAGTAATGCTTGGACTTAAATTTGATCCTTTTTTTCAAGTAAAGTAGCTACCAGTACTGAAAAAACGGAGAGGAAATCTGTGTAGGGTAACGGGATTCCAGCCCTACTGAACCAGTAAACCACAAGACACTTTAGTGTGCTGCCACCGAATGTGTTCCTGCTATCTCAGATTTAAAAACATTTCTCAACTCTCAGATTCACGATGGCTGGCATATCAAAGTACTGACCAGAGACAGCACAGAGAGTTGGGGTTGTTCAGCCTGTAGAACAAAAGGCTCTAGGGAAACCTTAGAGCAGCCTTCCAGTACCTAAAGGGGGCCTACAAGAAATCTCAAGAGGGACATTTTACAAGGACAAGTAGTGACAGGACAAGGGGAAATGGCTTTAAACTGACACAGGGTAAGTTTAGATTAGATACCAGGAACAAATTCTTCACTGGGAGGGTGGTGAGGCACTAGAAGAGGCTGCTGAGAGAAGCTGTGGCTGCCCCATCCCTGGCAGTGTTCAAGGCCAGGTTGGACGGGGCCTGGAGCAACCTGGTCTAGTGGAAGGTGTCTCTGCCCACGGCAGAGGGGTTAGAACTAGATGACCTTTAAGGTCCCTTCCAACCCAAACCATTCTATGATTCACGTACTTCTGCCAGACCCACCACACTGAGCTGTGCTATAACAACACAATAAAAAAAGTTAGAGGTGCACAGAAGCCCAAGGAACAGAGCCTTCATGCTTAGACGGGGCACCCAAAAGCTGCTGTGCTGCCTGGAAAGGGCACACAGAGAAGAGAGCAGCCTTATTATGACATTCAAATTTAATCTGTAGACCACCAGCACATAAGACTCAAATACTCAGGAGTGACAGGTAACTAGAAGAGGTGTCACCTCAGGGTCCACGCTGGAATGAAATGAATGAAAAGCTGCATGAATGCCTACCCTTCCACGCTGGATGGACGTACGCATTAGGGGGCATATTTCTGGCAGTAAGTTGTGGGACAAAGCAAGACCATTATCAATAAGGTTTATTGAATCAAATACATATGCATCATAGCTTGATATTAATGAATCAACAGCATTATGGCCAGCCCAAGGCCTCCTCAGCCTTCTCATGCGCTGGCATCCTCCAAACAATGTGACATCTCAGTTTCAGAGGACTCAGCTTCAGCAGCTTCACAGACCACTGTTTCATTACTTTTGTTCAGGAACAGTGAGGCTTTGTATTTGAAATCTCAGCCAATGCCACTTCCCTTTTCTTTGTTTCAGCCTCAGTCTATTCTGGTGCAAAGTTTAGTTTGAGTAAGATGAAAAAAAAGAAGACAGACATCTTCTAGTAACACCATTAAACATATTGTGCATACATAAGAAGCGCTCTGAGCTGTTTTATGATCAACTTGTCAGAATACACACAAAAGGTTATATGCAAAAAGCCAACAGGCTCTTAAGAAATCATTCTCTTCCATATACAGTCAGCCTGCTCTGTATTCCCACAGCTGACTCCAGGAAAATATCTGTTGCTCTACTTTGGCACTACTACAGACACCTGGCTTGGCCAGGATTTCAGCCTTCCCACTCTTAGGTGCTGAGGGAGCCATTTCAGAGAGAGTGTATGCACGTGTGTGTCTGTATCTGTGTATGGAAGAATGTTGAATTCGCACCAAAATCCTATTCATTTCTACTTGGTGACAGATTTCACAGCAAAGTATCATGAGTTCTGCCCTATGTTTTGTACACATTTTACGATAACCGTTTATTTTGGAAACATTTTATCTGTGCAATTTTTTTTTTTTCACCTTATCCTTCCCCGTTATTAAATGTCAAAAGTCACAAAGGCAATAAGGGATTAACTGCCTTGTAATGGTCAACAGTTTCAGTGTTCAGCTACACTTATCCATCCTCAGGCCGGGAACTTGCCAGGAAGCAGTTTCAATGCAAAGATTTGGATGGGGATATTTACAGTCCCAAACACTTTTACACCTTGCCAGCACATGGCTTAGCTTCATCACTTACTGAAAAATTTGCCTTATAAACTGAAATTTGTCACCATTTGCATGGAAGATACAAATCAATATTCACGATATTAAAAACGTAAAAACTAGTAATAACAGCGTGGAATCACAACTTACGTATAAGCATGGATCACCATTAAGCAAAATGAGTAACAGTGACACCATTTCTTAACATCGTATTTCTAGCTTCCCTGAATACATCCTATTTTCCCCAATAAGAAATGTGGTCTATTGAGGTTAGTCTATGAGAAACCTGATAAGTTATATGTTGTTTTCTTATGTTTGTAAGCTACAGGGAGCTCTACCAGCTTGTAATCACCTGGCTACAGAACTTCTGGAAACGTTAAAGACAGCCAGAATTTCCAATGTGCATCATAACAGCCTGCTGCACACACACTACACAGCTGCTTTGTGCGCAGGAATAAGCAAAGGTCTGTTACTTTCAGGACATGTCAAGCCGATCTATTGCTTTTGTAGCAAGCAAGCTGCCTCTGAAAGCAGAAACTGTGCTGATTTACTAAGCGTGAACAGAGTAACGGTACTGTGCTGACACTGCAGGGCTGATGCTTCCCAGGGAAGCTGGGAAAAGTTGCATACAAATTCTGTGTGAGCATAAAGGTTATGTAAAGCTACACAGGAGAAGCAGAATTGGAACACTCTCATCCAGACGAAGAGCATTTATTCAATATGAAGTATCTCTGAGGAAAAGAATAAAACACACCAAAACATCCTACTTCAAAAAAATCAAGGGATTGGATGGATATCAGAGCCACATTCCAAAGCCTCAAAACAGCCAACTACTCACATTACCAGCTTTTCTCAGCTCTGTGGCTCCCTCCAAACTGTCACACACAAACATGGTTTTTATTTTTCATGCCTATTTTTAGACCAAGAAAACACAAAAAAAAACCCACAAGAAAGAAATTTCACCCTTAATACTTGAAGGGCAAGACATGTTGATGGCGTTTTGCTTTTTTGTTTGTTTAGGGGGATTTGTTGTTTGTTTGCTTGTTTGTTTTAGCAACTAAAGCATCTCTTTCTGGTTCAACAAGTAGCATATTATCCTACTACTTAAACTCCTCTCTTCACTAGCTAAGAGTAATTAATTTCTCACTCCCCCATACGTCAGAAAGGTTATGTGCCTACAGGTATGCACTAATTTATCAGTAACTTCCCACATCCTGCAGGAGAAAAGCAATTCTCCTGCCAACAAAGCACAGATGACTTTCAGGTTTAGGGCATTTTCATCTTCCATCTGCTTTGTGATGCCTTCTCAGCACTCCACATGCATGTTTGATAACAAACACACTCTTGAAAACAGATCAGAATACAGAAAGCACAAAACAGCTTTGAGCTTGCTATTTCATTGCACCTTAACCAAAGGACTAGTCTACTAAATATGAACCACACTCTCATCTATATTCTTAAATAGAATGCAAATAAATAGATAGATGTGCTCCCATAAGTAAGTACTCTTTTTAATCTTCCCTGCTTTAGTAGGTATAATGGCCAGTCACATGACAAACAAAAATCAACATGTGTACACCAGCCACAGTACCTTTTCCCCAAAAGTCCAGGCTGCAAAGAGGCTGCCGTAGTAACTAACAGCTGTGTGTACTTACAGGCTCACATTGATATCCATTTTCCCAAAGAAATACATCAAGATACAGAGTATCCTGGTTTTTTTTTTCCTCAATACATTATTATCTAGGGGAGCAGTGGCAACATTCCAGCACATCTGGATCAGTGTCCCAGAATTACTCAACAGTGACTTGCACGAGTCTGCCTTTCATTTTTTTTATTTCCTTACAGCTCTTTCCTTGCAAATCCTTTTATAGTCTCCGTCTTTTATCACTAGAACCAACTGTATCCATTTAAATACCATTCCAGTTGCTGTACTTAATGCAAATTAAAACAGGTAATGAAGACATCTATAGAAACAATGAACATGTTTCAGCAGAGGACTGCTCCCATGCTTCACAACAGGTAATGGAACAAGGGTAGCAAGGTAATGGAACAGCACTATGTGCTTGAGAAAAGTGCAACAAAAAAGTTGTCCCCCAAGAAGAGCTTACGATACAGCATTTATGTTTTGCTTAAACAAGCAGAGCCCTGGAAGAACACTGACAAGGAAGTATCTAACAGAAAACTGATGGGGGAGCTATGTACTCATGTCTGGAGCTAAAAAGTAATTCAATTCTGAACTCCTTCAAAGATCAACCCCCTTCTGCATTTGTTTCAAGTGCAAAGCAGATGTTTCATATACAAAAAACTCCCACCCTTATCCTCCACAAGGTTTTGCTGAAAAAGCTACTTTGAATACTATACTTCCCCACTGAACAAACCATTTCTCAGTGTAGGGTGAATGGAAGGAAGACATCTGATATGCTGTGATTCAGAAGCCTTTAATATTTTCACCTAGCTTGAGCAAAGATTTAACACGAGCTCTAAACAGAACGTAAGTAATGTACAGTTGTTGAAATTTGCCACTATCTTAACCTAAAATCCCCTACTGAAGTCATTATTCTTGCTCTAGCCTATTCCAACCTCTCACATGAGCATAGAAATTCATATGATCTATGTTCTGTACTGGAGCAGAAAACTGATTTGGCTGAAAATTAAGTGTGTTTCATAGAAGCATAGAATGGTTTGGGTTGGAAAGGACCTCAAGATCAACTAGTTCCAACCCCCTTGCCATGGGCAGGGACACCTTCCACTAGACCAGGTCACTCTAGGCCCTATTCAACCTGGCCTTGAACACTGAGGCATCCACAACTTCTTCGAGCAGCCTGTTCCAATTTTCTTTTCCTGGTGTATTACTTCAGCCTTTGAAGAAGACTAAAAATTGCAAACATGAGGCAAACCACTGTCATTATCAAGTAAGATATCTTTAGTTTGTGAAGAACCGTCAATATACAGAATCAAAATGTAATGTATAAAACAGAAATTAAACAGCCTCTCTGGACAGCAGGATTGCCTTAAGTAGCCTTGTGCTTCTGTCATGTGTTTCAGTCTTCTGAACTGTGTCAGTCTCACCCTGTGTCTGACAAATCAGTTAACTGTACTGGAGAGCTGGTTGGATTGAAAACCCAAAACCACAAGTGCACAGTATCTATCCCCACAGTCCTGCCTTTTAGCTGCACCAGTTTCCTGATCTGACCCTCCTCCCTTCCCTGTGACTGAACAAGCATGTGTACTTGCACAAGAAAGGAAGCAGAAGCTGCTTTTGCTTCAAAGTAAAAACAAACAAACAAACAAAAACAAACAAACAAAAAAACCACAACCAAACATTAAAATATAAACAATCACCCTACCCCAGCCCCCAATCCACGGTAAATTATGAACCAAAGCTCACTGTGCAATAGCGGTTTCATGACTTCCTATGGCAGGGTTCTAACAATGAAAATAACATTGGACAATTAGCAGCTTAATGTTATGACCACAATTTAGCAGCAGTTTTACCTCTTTAACATGAGTGTGAAAGGACACAGACATGTCCAGCAGGATCTTGCGCTGCTCCACACGCCTAACAAAATCCTGTATCCTGTCTTCGAGCTGATGAGCAGCTTGATAAATTTCCTCCGGGTCACACTCCCCAGTCTGAGCGAGCTGTTCAGCGGCTTCTAGGAGCTTATCTGCGTTGGTATATGTGTTCTGTAGAGAAATAAGTTCATTTCACAGGCTTAAGTGAAGGGAAATTCAGGCAGTGTATTTTAAAACCACTAATGAAAATGAAAGGACAAAAAGGCCCTTGGAACGCCTTTTTCTTTTATCTATTTTTTAAAGTAGTCAAATATTACTAAAGATTTTGTTGTATTTCTAGACACTTCTTCATTTAACTGTGCATAAATTCATTCCTTGGCTCCTTATTTACATCTACTCAAACATCGCCTCAATCCAGAACTTTGGGAGCCTATTTATTCTTCCTTGGAATTAGTATTTTATATTCACAACTAGAATAAAGATCAGCCTAAGTGCCTAGTTACTTCAATACTGGAAAAATCACTACAGACATGGCCAGAGAACTTTTCAGATGGGTATTATTAGAGGTGAGAAAGTCCTAGCTGTTGGTAGGGATGCTTAACATCAAATCTGCACATCCGGCAGGAAGGTGGAAAGTGACCAGGCACAGAAGAATAAAATTTCTCTCCATCCTTACAGAAGCGAGGTATCCAAAATCGACATGTCAAGTGGATCATCCATCATTTGTGAAACAGCAGCAACAGAGGAAAATTTAGAAGTCAGCTATGGCTAAGTGTTAGAGTAGAACAGTGTCCCAATACATCATAGGATTAACAAATGCAGATCAGCAGTCTTATTAGAGACTTAGGTCAAAGCAGAAAACAGAATGAAGGAAGTCTGGTACCTGATATACTTAGAAGAGCTATGGTCCAGAGAAGAAAGATATGTTTTAACAACTCTTAAAGTGTAGAACTTGCAGTCTGCATCTGTATCTTTCTCATTTACTCAAACCAGGACTGATTCCAAACATTTGCTAAAATTTGGGTGCCCTTTCTGAGTCTAACCTTGGGTGGTTTCCATGCCTTAGAATGGTTCTCAAAACAGACTCATCAAGAAAGCATAGAAGGATGTTTACCTCTGCAGCAAACAGACTGAAGCCAAGTCTACATTAAAGAAGCTTTGCTTGTCACTACATCAGGTCTCATGATAAGTTTGAACCATGGACTATAAAAAAAGAAATTTTGACAGTATAAACTGTGCCCTTCTCTTTACCCTTCTGCCCTTCCAACCTCATTTACATCAGTCACAAACACCATTTGCCAAGACAAATTAAGCATATGCAAATGCACTTTTCTTTGCCATAAATATAGTATCACACCTCCAATTAACATTATAATATCCCTGAAAGTTAAATCCAAGCTTGGCCCTAAAACTCAACTAAGGGGCAGGAAATAAAAGCTCTCCTCCAGGGTCTCAAGAAAATTCCCAGGCAAGCCCAGGACAGATTACCTGACTCAGTGCAGCTTTCATATATTTGGCAGAGGAGTTCCCCCTTTGTTTATGATGACCTATTTATGTAAGGAATTAAATCCATGCTGTTCCTTGATTTTGACTATGACCATCTTAGGTCCTCTGTAAGCTTCAGCTTTTTAATTGCATGGACAGGCAGAAATCTCCTTCCCAGTTTCCCTGGGAAAGCCTGCAAAGACTAAGATAAACCTACCCTTTTTGGTGGGGAGTGCACTACTCAACACTCCACATCACTGACTCAAGCCATGCTGGCCCAGAACACACTCTAATCTGTGCTTTGGTGTTTTGACTTCCATGGTTGCAGTTCACACGTGTTCAAGGGGCAAGGCTGAAGAGCCTAAAGGCACTCCTCAGACAACTACTTCATCAACCCAGAGAGCCACACCCAGCTGCAGATGGCTGAAACAGAAGTTTCCCATTTTAATGAAAACTTTATCTCACATGTGAAGCACTGTTTATGAATTCCAGGACTATCTCCCCCATAACACAGGCCCAGGCACATCAGATTTCTCTTTCTGTAAACTGGATGGTGAACTGCCTGTACTTACAAATGATCACAACCTGGATGCTGCTTCAAAAGGAGCTGCAATTCTCAAACCTTAACAGCAGACACATGCCTTATCACTAAAATTTCTCTTCCAAGTGGAGCTGAAATATAATATAAATATTTATCCTGGTAGATAATAACTGTGCTTTGGAATAAAAGCTGTAACAAATAGGTGCCCTGCACTAACTATTGCCCTTTCCAACGCTGTTTACTTCGGAACGATGCTTGGAGGAAAAGAAAAAAAAGTAGTAATGTGAAGATTTTGAAAATGCTGGTCCCAAGGAGCAGCCACCAGTTAAAAACAGAAGGCTAGGCAGAAAGAGCTGGAGTTCTCTCTTGAAGATGTTTATACCAATTTCTTGACTGACAAAGGAGGCTTCACAGCGACAAATACAACACAAGAATTTTGAAACAGATTAACACTTCTTCAGAGTATCTCCATTAGCACACCCTCCCCAGATCCAGGGAAAGAATCAGCCTGGCAAGAGCTTTTAGTTATTCTATAGTCCATCCCTCCCACTGCAAGGTGGGATCAACTGTACTTGAGTCTTTAATAGATGTTCTTCTCCAAAACGCTGAAAGACCCTCCAAAGTGGCGAGTTTACCAAGTACCCCAACAACATATCCTATTGCTTTCCTAGTCTTCCTGTTGATAAACCCTCTCTTCATAGTCTTCAGAAAAAAAGAACACTACTATTTTTCCATACCATATGAACTGACACAATCATATAAAAGTCAAAGGCTAAATTCAACAGACTAGTGCAGAAATTAGTACTACTGACAATACGGCAGCAGAA
Source organism: Amazona ochrocephala (assembly GCA_039720435.1). Lineage (NCBI taxonomy): Eukaryota > Metazoa > Chordata > Aves > Psittaciformes > Psittacidae > Amazona > Amazona ochrocephala. The sequence goes on along the minus strand of CM077876.1, from coordinate 79,765,447 downwards.
GTGAGTCAGGGTATGGACTGAATTTCATTCAAACTTTATTTACAGTTTATTACACTACAGAGAGGGAAGAGAGATACACACAAGGATGGAGGAAGATTAACAGAGGTACACAAACCATTAAAGGCAGAGAAAACTAAGACAGATTACTCATTAAATACAGTGGATGCTATCATGTGTAAGCATCAGACAACACACTTAAAATGAAAAAGCAAAAGTACTTTTAATCTAAGGAGCAATTAAATTGCATAACTCATTGCCACAGGATCTGGCATACATTCCAAGAATATAAGTGGGTTCAGAAAGTAGCTAGCCTAACCGAGGGAAGAAAGGTCCATCACTGACTATTAAACACTGGTTCTAATGCATCCTTCAGTTCCAGACATCACATAAGCTCAGATGACTGGGAATGTAAAGGTAATTTTTTAAGCATACGATCCCTTTTCTTTATGCATATGTTGATAGCCACAAGATACTCTAAGGCATTGACCTTTACTTTGATGTATTGCAGCCATTCATGGGTAAACTTACAAACCAGTTCAAATACATATCATTCTTTTATAACCTTAAAGGAGGTGAGAACGGGTGGCCATAGAGAAATAACAGCTGCATTGAAATGAGGTTTGGAAGAATCTTTTTGGTGAATCTCTTGCACCAAGAAGACTTAAGAGTTCTTTTGCTCAGATATTGTCTGCACATGGTTAAAAGAACTTATCTGTAGAAAAAGATTCACTATAATTCTTGCCATACACCTTTTAGGTTTTTTGAGAATAGACTACTGTCATAAAACAGACATTGATCATATTAGCAACTGGAAAAGCTGACTTAGGATTTCATACAAAAATGCATGGGGAAGTACAATCATGCTACTAATCTGCACCCAGTGCTTCTAAGCTGAAAATCTATGCACAGAAGTGAATCAGTTTAATGAAGATTAGGAGCTTTGACACTTTGACTAAATGGTTTAATGGATACAAAGATGATCATGGAGAGAGGTGAAAAAAGAAAGGAAAAAAAAAATAAGGTAAGTATAAAGCAAACTGGACAGGCTTCGCATTAAAAGAGAAACACAATTTACAATGGTGGGTGCAAGTCAAAGTACGTGTAGCTACCAAAACCTAAGGAGGATTATTAGTCCTCTGAGTTTTAACTACCTAGTGTTCCTGTAGTGGTAACAAAAAGTGTCAAATTAAGAGAAAAACGCCCTCACTTCACACAAATTTTGAAGTGAATAGTTTTTAAGCCCACAGCCCACTCACTCTGGAACATCTTTTGTATTCAAGACACAACTTATTTTAACATCTCTTTGAATGCTGCTGAGGAATTGGCACCTCATTGACATTAAAAAAGAATGAGGAAGGAAGCAGAAGGGAAGAAAGAAATGATATTTTTTGCTCCCCTCAAAATTAGGAGTTAGCCTTTGATCAGGAACATTTCAACACTATTGTTGGCTCCCTGCATCTGATAAAACATTGCCATGCCACCAGCAATTCAATTCACACTGCTTCCTCTCAGCTTTTGACTGAGCTGACTGAAAACCCATGATTATGCCTAGGGTCCTATTCAAAAAAGAAGGCAACAAAACACAACAAAAACTAACAACAACCCCAAACCATAACATAAGACTTGGACCAACCAGAAATATAGGTAGAGAATAAATAAGCCAAAAGTTATTAATGCTTTAGTAAGGACTGCAGATTGCTGTCTTATACTTGAGCATAATCTTCCTTACAACACCATCAACAGGAATGTCTTTTGAGGCCTGCTTACATTCAGCTGTAGAGCAAGTAAGAGAAAACAACTCAGAGGGTGTGCCTCTCTTGGCAGTCACTACACATTCAAGAGTTACAGATGAAAAAAAATACTTATTAGATCATCTTGTCCACCCTTCTGTCAGTGGAAGATAGTCCCCTGTAGCACAGTTAAGCTGTTTGACAAGTCTAAGTTTTCAGGATCTCCAAAACGAGAAATTCCACCCGTTCCCTGAAGAGACTATTTTAAACTCTAGTAACGTTCAGTTTTAGGAAGTTTTTGCTAAGTTTTTGCTTTACAGCTTTCTACTTTAAAATATAATACCAATTAACAAGACACTTTTTAAACAGTTTACATTCCACTAACAGTTCTACACACTTCGTTCCCTTTGATTACTCAAACTTTTTTCCCTTCTTTGCGCAAATAACAGTATTAAGTGTAAGATCATCCAGGTTTTGTTAAGTGTCTTACAGAAACAGATTCTTGCTTGTCTGACCCAGAAAAATAAGCATTTCCACATGAAAAATATTACAGATTTTACTAAAAATGAACTATTAGGCATGCATATGGAAAACCCAGCATGTATATACACAAAACTGAAGATGCTTATTATTTTGGAAAATATTACAGGAAATCAATATAAGGAAGTTTTCTGAAGCTATCTGAAGTCCTCAGCCACCAGAGTGCTCTAAGGCCACATTTATAATAAAAATACAATTAAAAGCATAATCACCCATTAAACAGTCAATCTGTAAACATACTTTTGATTCATTTGCTTTAGTAGGTGTCACTGCAGAATCCTGCATGTCACTTCAGAATTTTCTCATAATGTGTCTTCTGTTTTGACTGAAGGACCACTTTATCAACCCTACCCTAATGAGGTTTTCCTTAATGAATCTTAGAGATGTTTACTCTTACCAATCATTAAGGCTGGGCAGACAGTGCACATTACTAATGGGGAGGATTCCAACCTTCAGCTTCTCATGGGTTTTGTTCACCTCACGTCACCTTTTCAAGTCTGCCACCCAAACTAACTTCCTCTTGTTATGCTCCCCAAATTCCTTAGTATCTTTACTTATTTCAGCTTGAATCTTTTTCACAGCAAAGAATGTTCTGAAGTTCTATCATCAGTCCTGCTTAAGGCTAAAAAAAGAGTCTTCCTATGGAAAAAGTGGTTTCTCCTTTCCCCCCATCATACTCGTGCGGGGATTTGAGAGCTCCCCAGTCTTAAAGTCAGAAATGAGGGCTATCAATTAATCTCCATCCTCCCTTATTGGCCACACAAAAGCTTAAAAGCTACAATCTCTTGCAACTGAGTTACTTTAAAAGGAGAGGCCCACTCTTCTGTGACTCAAACATTTGAAAGCATGCTTTTCAAGACAACAGCAGTAAATAATAGCAGCAGCAGCACCAGCAGCAGCTCTGTTGGGCTTCAAGGCTCCCACTCTGTGGAAGTTTGTCTTTTTCTCATTGAAACTGAAGCACAAAGGAGAGATTAAATAAAAGCTTGCAACAGAAACAAAATAGTCCATTCTTAGAACTGAATTTTTTGTACCAGAGCTCCCTCTTCCCAGGCCTTCGGTACCAAAGCAAGAATTTTTAATTTATTTCAATGGCAAGTGTACAGCCCTTCATGTGATTGGTTTTACCTGTGCCACTTCTTCAAAGTCTTCATGGCGTTTCTGCAAAGCTCTAGCTCGATGCAGGGACTTTCCCACCCCAGTATGTTTGCTAAGAAAAGCCTCTCCATGGTTTTCAATCCAATCCAACACCTGTGGTACAGAGACAGACACACACAAAAATTCTGAGTGGATGCACTGAATGTTGCAACAAAAAGACAACTATTCAAGAAACTAGGAAACTGTAAAGGGATTGCGTACAATGAACTCTAATGTTGGTTACAATACAACATTGCCATTGAAGGACATTAAATATACCTCATTAACTTTTCTCAAGACAATAAATAGCTCAAACTAGCTAAATTGTATGATCTAACATTGTATGTTTATATTGAAGCCTACCAAGGACAACCTTATTTCTACACATTCATCAATTTGACAGTAATCTGATCCAAGTGGCTAGATCCCTTGTGACGGTCTCTCTCTAGAATCCGTTTATGCATCCAGCTGACATGTTTCTGCAATGTAACACAAATGGAGTTTGCACATTCCCCAACAATGCTAGTGAATAACAGTGACATTTTAGTTGAGAAGTTGCTTCTCCTACTACATAGTGAGTCAAGAAGAAAGATTCAGTAGTAGAGTTAACTAATACAATTGAGTTTAAATCATTATGAGATGAACGGCAACGTCTGCATTCAGAGCATATGAAGAATTTTGTCCAAGAAGCATCTCCTCAAAGCATCAAACAGACATATTGTGTACTGCAAATTTCATATCTGAAAAAGTGAGGAATGAAAGGCATTTTAAGGACATTAAAGCTTCTACCACAATGACTTGGCTGACAGCTTTATAAATAGTAAAAATTGTACATGTAATTAGTTCCTGCCAGTTAACACCAAGGATTACTGCACACGTACCAAGTTTCTCATGAGTGAACAAACAAAAACATCTGGTCTCTCTCCAAACTAATACATATAAGCCATATCTTAATTCATTCATTAGCTAGAATGCATATGGTATTTAATTCTTTTAGAAGATACTCAGAGCTTCAATAATGCTGTTCAGACTTAAAGATAACTGTATATAAGCAATTTTCTTAAGTCAGCTAATGAGTTTCATACAGTACTTACGTAGTGCTGGAATACTTCACTTAAACAAAAAAGAATGCTGCAGATAAATGTTAAAACCCGAGTATTTTGTTTTGGTTTGAATATACCTGTCAGAAACCTGACAATTTCTCTCCTTGGCTACTATTTTCCTTTACTCTGATTTCTGAAATTAGGTGAGGGTTTTTTTCCTTCCAGACTTGAGAATCATTCCTGAAACATCACTCATGGCTACACTCAATATGCATGTAATCTTACACGCTATCCCCATACAAAACATCCATGCTTTCTTCAGTAGAAAAATGTGGTGTGATTTTCTGATTTATCTTGACCCTTAGATTCTTTTTTGGTTTGCAAATTCTCTCCTACTGGATATCTTCGAAACAACAAACAATCCCATAACACCACATAGTACAGGCATCTCAAATCACCAACACTTCACTAAATCTCCGTATTCCAAGTTATGCAACATTTGTTTTTCCTAGTAACTTCTGCCAAAAGAGTATCATTGTGCTTTAGGTCAATGTAAGTTTTCGGTTGCTTCTTTCAAGGGAAAGTATTGATCAGAGAAAGTAGAGTGAGAAGCCAAACATAGCCTCACTTATCTGTAAAGTTTATATTACCAGTGCTTTTGGCTAGTTTCAGGACATTATTCTGCTTTTTTCATTATAATATAGCTAAAACCAGACATGTTTGGATGACAGATTTAGCCTGGACTCTGGAGACTACTAACAGTTATAAGCTAACAAATGAAATCAACAACAAAATCCGTCCCAGAAAGCATGGGATGAAAAGCAGAAAGCAGCCCAGGGAAGAATGATTTTTGCTCTAATGCTCAGTAACTTCTCAAGAAAAGAAATTGACACAGAAATCCAGTACATAGACCATGACATAAACTAGTCAACTAGGGAAACATTGCTGCCCCTAAGTGAAATCTGTATGAACACAAGTATTATTAGTGGTCATACTTTCTTACCTTGATTCTTAACAAAACCAAGAAAGCACTCTCTAGTTAGGAATTTCACAGCACATAAGGAGAGAGTCAAAGTTAAGGTATCCTTCCTGCAAAAGTGAGATCTTTTGCATACCACTTTATCCAAAGGACAATGCCATCAGCTGGCACTGGTAATAGCCATTTAGCAATCTTATTTGATGCATTTACTTTGTGGGAGAGGTAAGAGGTACAGAAACCATCATATAAAGTCACTCAGGACTCTTCTACTAATACAGAAAGCACATAGAATTCACTCTGGTGATTCAGTAATAAGAAGGAGTTTAAGAGGCTCAATACTTTTCCATGAAAGGGTGAATATTATTATCCTCCACTGTAACAAGTTGCTTTAACGATGCAATTAAGCTCTAACTGCAGTCTCAGCAGAACCATAGTTATGCCCAATATAGAATCTAGAAAAATGCTTGTTTTTCTAGCACCAATACTGAACAGATGATGGAAGAAACTACTATGGGAAAAATAGCTTCATTTTGAAAAATTCGTTGCTTATGACTGTAAATTATGTGGTTTGTATATGCTGCCAGCAGAAATAAATAACCTGACTTCTTGCAGATTCAACGTTCTCATTTTCACCAGTCTTTCATGCATTATTATCCAGCCCTTACTACCCACCCCTTTATCTGCTTTGTACACACTCACTTTTCTGCTTCCCACCACTTACTTGGTACTGGCATAACATTCAGAAGGGGAAGATGGAAATCTCTGCATTTCTAATCTTCGGGTAGTTAAACTGTGGAAACACTCTCTCCCAAAAAGAACTAATTTACAGTGGAACCGCCTTCAAAAGCCACAAGGGAATCACCCAGTGAAATCAGTATGATGTTGATGCTGAGCAAGTAGCAAGCATTCTTGGCCCACCCTTCATTAGTTAAGGCTGAAACAAGTGACTGTTACAACAAAAACTGATGGAGTCTTTGAGGGAGGCAGATCAAGGAAGCAGAACATTTATCCAGAACAAACACTTTCCCAGTACTGAACATAAAGACACACTTAAAAATCTGAACAGTTTTCTAAAGTGGAAATAATGCAAAATGAAGTACAAGCTCAACACAGCCAATTCCCTCCTCCAACTCAGCTGTCACTCATTTTAGCCTTCCATAAACTGATTTATTTCATTAACCCAACAGAAAACTATGCCAGTAGAGTGGGGAAGGAGGAAATCACAGACTCATGCCGAAGGACAGATTAATTTAGTGTACTTGGCAGCTTGCCACTATGTGCAGTTTAACTATAAACAGTGGAAGACATCCACACTCAAGTTTATTTTGAAGGAAAACAAACAAACAAACAAACAAATAAAAAACCCAGAAAGGAAACCAAACCCACATTTAACTTTATGGACAATCATAAAAACAACCCCACGTTTTCATGCTAGTTTCTAAATCATGCTAGGTAATCTTAACTGAATTTTTTAAGGTTTGAGTAAGGACTAAAGAAGCCTGAGAGAATGTGTAAATGAAAACAAAAGTATTTTAAAAAGTTGCTTTGAAGCTCTACATAAACCATTCCAGAACTGACTTGAATATATATTTAACTAATACCTCAAATCCAAGTAATTTCATGCACTGAAAGGTATCAAAAAGTTTTCAGTTTAAAAAGTTAACATTTCTCAGGTAAATTAGATGATCTGTTAAGGTTTTGGGTTTGTTTTGCAAGAATAGAGTCCTTATTATTCAAGATCACTTTTTTCCCTGATGGATTTTCAAAGCCAAGTGAGCTACAATCTTCCAAAGCAAGGCTATTCCAGGAAAATACCATTGTGTGCTTGCCGTTATCTTGAAGTAACCTGCTCCCTACCATTACATTAATTTGTCTGGTTAATTTGTCACTGTCTTACAGCATGATCTGCACTGAAATATAAGTATGAAAAGTTGTATTACAAAAGGAAACATTAACCACAATTCACATTGTGATTCATAAGGCACTTTCCAAAATACACCAATATCTGAAATTTAAGTAACATAACAAAAAGCTATATTTCCACATGCAACATTCCAGAAGCCTCCAGCATGGATGTTAACTGCCATTACAGGATAAACCAAAGGACAATCCCGTCTCTGGGAGTGGTAACTACTGGATATTAAGGGAAGGGCTTAGGAACATGGCAAGCAGGGGCTACATTGCTACACGTAAGATCTAGCTGGAAATGTAAAGTGGCTGATAAAGAGATGCATTAGCGCCAAAGACCATAGCTTCAAATTGTCAAAAGGATATCTTGCTATCTTAATGTAAGGCCTGCCTTGCAAAGTATATAAAGAAACCACAGGCATAAACAGGAAGAAGTAAGTTTTTCCAACCAGTAGGTAAAGATATGTTCTAAATAGTGAGTCCAGACGGATTAACCTTCTTGAGCCAATTGGTTCATACTGAAAACTTCTGGTATATACTTGCAATCTACATGCATGATTTGGATAACACACTCTTGGTACTAGAAGTTAAAAAAGGAGGTAAAGGTGTCTACTTTGCTGTTTTCAAACCTGTGAGTATTTGATGCTAAATGCACCTGTTCCAAGGGCTAGCAGGTCTCATACAGAGAAGAAACATCCAGCTTCTTGCTGAAGAAGCTGGAGGTGACTCTACAATGACTTTAGCCTAATAAAGGGTTATTCGCCAACTTCAAAGAACAAGGCAGTCTCAGAGCTAACTCCTCCCCTCCGAGAAGCAGAAAATGAGTATTACCTACAGACATTTTATGACTTCCAAGATAATAAAGTCAAAGAGTAGCAACAGCACAGTAAGACTGAAGCTTTCAATGAACATCATCCCCTGGTAAATACACCGCTGACAGCCTGGTTTACAGGCCTAGAACTTATATTATGTATCTGGCAAATCTCAGGAGATTATGTGGCCTAGGTTGCCTAAGTAGGTCCTACTTGAATTGAATTCAAACTAGAGAAGAAAGCTCCAAGATCCATTCTGCACCTTTTGGCACTGGGCTGCCACTGACAGGACCTACATTTTTCCCTATGAGAAGCAAAACACTGCGTTAATTTCAGCTTTTGAAGATCCCTTATGAAACCTTTTAAATTTAAGAGGTAATTTGTGGACTGTGCCTCATCAGTTTTGAAAAATACCCTTCAATGACTACTCATGCAAGTACCAACACTGGACCCTCTTGACTAGCTACTGTTTACGTAACTATCTTTACGAACAGCCTCTGGGATTTATACAATGGTATAATAGTGTTTCCAGTTTGGTTCTCTATGCCCCTTCTGACTGTTCATTACATTTGACTCTGCTTTCTTTTATTTATTTTTTTTTCCAACTAACATTTTCCACACCTTTCTGCATCCTTCATCACACCAGTTTTGAGAAATTGGGTAACTGCCTACCTTTCATTATATCTCTTTTTACGTCAAAAATTACGTAATAAAGTTTTAACAATTTTACACTGTCAGAAAGTAAACTTATTTGTCATTTTTACATCTAAAGAGTATAAGAGTATTTTATCTACTAAAGAGTAGACTACTCTCAGGTTTTAAGGAAACTCCATTAAGTCGGTTAAGTATCATTAAGGATTTGAAACTAAAAATTCGTTACAAAATAAACACTTATTTTTTGCATGTTACTCTTACAAACCTTTCTGACACCGAGTCCAGAATTTTACCTGCACTGTGAATGTCAGCTTCCAGCAGAAGCTCAGAACAGCCGCCTATAATGAAAATCTCTTCCATCTTATCTACTTTAATTTATTTAAAAGAAAAAAAAAAAAACAAAACAACAAACAACCCAAACCTTAAGTAGAGCTATCTCACAAATACAATTTCTACTTTTAACAGCCAATAACCTCTGATAACACACAGAACAAGGAATCAGTCAGTTAATCCCATGCAACTATTAAATTGTTGGATGAAAGAACATGTGGTTTAGCAATCAAAACCCACCTGTCAATGCAATCAGCTTCAAATCTCAGGCTGACAGAGCACAAAGGCATTCAGGCAACATGAAACAAAACCTACCTGTTGAACATCCTGTTGAAAAACACAGAGCTGAAGCCGCTGGTGCAAACGGACCTTTCGATGTTGCCAAATATTTTCCAGTTGGCGCTGGTGGTGCAGTACTTCATGGATGACATCCAGAACATGATGAACTGCTTTTGAGTAGTTGGCAGAAGCGGTGAGGGAATCAGAACTCCCAGGAGTCAAAGGTCTCTGAAGTTTGTCAAGCAGTGACTTCCCATCTTGGCTCACCTGACCACCAGAAAGGATGAAGAATTACTTGTCTTGCCAAAAATTTGTCCTAGACTTACTTAATTTCCCACCCATTCTCTCCATTTTAGAGGTTTTGAAGAACTCAGGAAGCACCACTAAAGAATTTTTTATTTCACGCATGATTACATGCAGCTGTTATTGGAAACAAAAAAATCCAAAAAAAAACCCCAACAAAATACACAACATATTTCTCCTCCTATGTAAGATGATAATTTTAAGAAGTAGCAGTCTACATAACAGCCTACATTTCTGTTTTTCAGTTACCTGAAGAGTAGTTTTCCTTAAAGTGTTCTGTTTGGTTTTCTTTAAACAGATCAAGTCCAACTTAGAATAAACCTAGAATAAATATTATTCAGCTCTTTCTGTAGTCAACAAAGCACCTAAAATTAACCATTTCCCTGGAGTTACCCTTCCAGGAACACATCTCTTTTCATTTGCAGTAAAGGTGAACAGAGAGGTTATTTACTATAGGTAAATAAGAATTTGATGAATACACTTAGACCAACAGATATAACCTTCGGATGTGATTTGATCTGACAATTACAACTTCTTAATTATTGCTGTTACTGGCAAACCAAAGACAGACTGTTGTTATGGCAAACTTAATCCTGATTAAATCACTTAAAACCTTTTCATGCAGCACAGAAAGATACTCTTTTCCAAAATGTGTTTAACTACTGATGTTGACAAGAAACATGAGTCATTTCTAATTCTTGTCTTCTCTGATTCAAACTACAGCAAAAATACTCAGATAATAAAAAAAACAATAATCCTATCTTATCTGGTCACTATTAACATTTAGCACTTGCCAAGGCTGTTGAAAGCACTTCCCACTGGTGTTTTATTCTGTCACATTTAGCATGAAGCTCAGAGAACTGTTACAATTCAGCATCATTCAGATATTTGTAAAGACCTTTCCTAATAGCTCATCTAACAGGCAGGAAAGATTCATCCAAAACAACATGAATGGAGTATATACAATAGTTTGAATTCATCAAATCAACACCATGTCAGAAACTGAAAGCTTGTCAAGATCTTCCCCCAGTGGCTATTTTCAACAGCTTTCATTAAATCTAGGTGCATTTTAAATTTGCTGTTCAGTAGTCAAACAGATCTGAATAAAAATTGTTTTCTAATAATTAGTTTATAAGTGAGTTTATTTCTCAACTCCACTCAAGCTCTTCCATTTGTCTTATAAGTATCAACACAGAGAATGAAGATGCTTGGAAAAGTAGCTCCTATAAAGCCAAGTCAGGTTAAAAAAAAGAAAAAGTATAGTTATAATGATGCTGATTTTTGTTTTCCGTGTTCAAGACAATTATCTAGTACAAGTCTTTCAAATATTTCAAGATAATGGACTTCAATTGTCTATCCAGAGTTCACAAAATTTGGGGGGAAAAATAATTGTGACAGCCCCTTGATCTGATTAGTTTATTAGCTTTACAAACATGATCATGCACATTTCTTCTTTGGAATTCACACAGTAAAGTTCTCTTCCTTCCCAGCATGTGACTACCTTAGGATTTCAGCAAGATACATAACTTCATTTACATATGTAAGCTTTATTTAAGGCACGGTTCTTAGATTTCCAAGCATACAAGTTACCTAAGCTTGTAAGCTAGTAAGTTACTTTTCCAGTAATATACAGTAATTACCCTCAAGTAAAATCAGACTGTCTAGTCTTAAAAGCATTTACTCTAAAAATTACTGTCTTCTACTTCACAACCAAGTCATGTTGTCAAGACACTGTAATCTAAAAGGAATGACAAAGCATTGTAATTCCCAGCGTTCCACTCTCGCTCCCCCCGCTGTTCATTCATCACAAAATTAAAGGAGTTCTATGCTGTAACAGAAATGAAGTCATACAAGTAATAATTATAAGCAATAGTTCTGTAATATCGTTACACAGAAAGACAACTCCATCAATCTTCAAAAAGCAATGTGTGTTTAAATAACGCAAAAATAAAACCTTCCGTCCAGAGAAGGAACATGACTTGTAACACACACATGCAACTATTTTTTCTGTACCAATTTTGGCTGCTAAAGACAACGATATTTCTTTACCAGATGGGGAAAAGTAATGACCTGAAATCAGAAGAAAGGCATATAATCTTATGGGGGCTTTTTTGACTGGTTGTGGTTTGAGGCCTTCTTTTTTTTTTTTTTTTTTTTGTCCGCCCCCCCCCCCCCCCTTTTTTTTTTTGACTAGTAGCAATGAAGATTTAGTTAAAATTTCTCCCAAGGTCAAAAGCTCAGCTTTGAAATCCTAAGCAAATTTTTAAGGTTTGCCAGAACAATTCTATAATCTACCTATCTAATTAATTTTCATTATACATCACCAGGAAGCAAACAGTATTTAACATGGAAATCCACAGTACTTATTTACACTTAACAGCAGGCTCCAATCCAGTCGCATCCCTGATAAAAAAAAAATAAATCAAAAAAACCCCCAAACAAAAAAAAAAAAAAAAAACAAACAAAAGAAATCCCACTATTTTGATTTCAATGCTTTAAAATCATTATCCTGAAGAGCCCTAGCCTTCTTATCCCTCGCTGCACTCTCATGCAGCATGCACCCCAGATTGCCTCGCTTCACATAAATGTACTAAAAACGTGCTACGTCTCTGTTCCTTGTTCTACAAAGGGATCCTCTGAATGAAGACAGCTTATAATGAAGAGAAACCTTCCTACTAAACATGCCCTCAAGAATGAGTTAAAACAGGTATGTGCGGTAAGATCAGATGTTTTATCACCAGAGGAGTGCTTTAGTATGTTATTAGATCCGTTGACAGAGCAAGATATCAGGAATGGGGATATCTGTATTTTACACAAAAGAACAGCAGCTCGTGAACTCTGAACATCTGACTCATAGTAATGAAGTTTATGCAGGCCTTAAGATGGCAGGTATTCAAAAAAAACCAGGTTTGATACACTAACAATAGGACTGATCATCAGCACTAATCTTACCTTCCTTTACTGCTAAATGAAATGTGACCAGACTTACGATCCACCTGCCATAACAGAGCTGGTTCATGAGACAGTAGTATTATCTTTAATGTAATGTATAAATCACAACCATTAATTCAATCCTACATGACCTCCTTTTAAAAGGAGGTACAAACTGTAGACTAAGCTATTCTATGGCCACTGATCATTTTTTACCATGATTTAATCAAATACATAATTTTATGCAACTTTCATGGGAACAGAAATTGCTCTATTTAACACAGAATTAAATCAGTCTAATTTAACAGCAAAAATAGTTTTACCTGTGCTGAGAACAACACTGGCAAAAGAAAACACAAAAAGCTCAACAAGAAATACACAAAATGCTTGTTAGCTAATAGTGAAGTCAATATGTAATTGATTTCTCATTTTAATTAACTAAAGCACTTGAAAGAACTCCAAATCTGAAGAACAATGGAAACTTCAGTCATTGCTTTCTAGGCCACCTTTAGAACATGCATTTTACCTTAAGTTGTAAATATAACCATTAGAAATACTGAGAAATATTACTTCATTGCATGCAGAACCCAGGATTAGAGCAGCAGCATAAAATATGCCAATCTTACGAATGCTGACTACGTAGGTGCTTGGCTCATTTAAGTGTCTTTAAGGTTGGCAGAACTAAGTATATTACCTTACGGCCTGTCAAATGTCATCCTTTGATGGTTAAGTCTTTTTTGCGAGGCAATTTCAGAGCAGGTTTTTTGAAACACACTTCAAGTAATCCATGCCAACACAATACTTCCCCAAAGAATAACTAGCTAGCTTCCATTCAAGTAAGTGCTTTAAGGATAGCGTAATTCTGCTATTGAAAGGTAGCAATATACAAATGTGAACGAAAACATACTTAGTATACTGTATGTGCTGTTTGTACCACACATGGTTCCATCTTGCCTTTTAAATTTCTTTCAGAAGATTAAGGGGAAAACTTATCACTTAACTTTTGAACAGTAGTATCAAAGTCCAGAATACTAAATTAAAAAAGAAGGCTGGCACTTGAATTTCCAACTAATGCACTATGCAACAAGCAATGTCCCTTCATGATCCAAACTTAATATTACACCATTTTCAACAACCCAAGGAAACAAACAAGACACTTACCTCAGAGTAAGCCAAAGTAATATGCTCATATATCCCTTGATGATGGTGGATAGCATCCTCTAAATCTTGCAGTTCTGAGGGAAGCTCCACCTCACCACAAGCTTTACACCACGAGTCCACATTGCTCATGTACTGCAACAGAGAAAAAGCTTTCCTGATTTGGGTTCTATCAATAAGTACCACATGTTGGTAATTACTGATTGGTAATTATCCAGTGGCCGACACCTGTGTGATAACCACTGAAAAAATGTCATTTATTTTTTTAGAAATGTTTCATGTATTTCTCTCTGAACTGACCAAAATGAAGATTATATCAGAATAGAAATAAATATTCAAGTCTGACCATACTTATGCTTTTAGGCGTATGGAACTCTTTAAGCCATTCACAGACAGGCAGGCTTTGTTGTACGCTGACAGCTTTCAGAATCAATTAAACTGTTGGCAATGCTGATGCTTCCATGTTCACTCTTGCTCCTTTTTTTGATGTAGCAGCTAAGGAAAAGTTTACTTCACCCTGCACCTCCATTTCAGATGCATGAAAGCCAGTTAAGGCGTTCTCTATGCAAAGAAGTAAAACATGCTACAAACTTTCAAGTCCAGACCCTCAGCTCTTACACACCAACTCCCTGCGCAGATAACTCATGGTGTCATGAAGTATCACTTCACCTTTTTAAAACCCTCAGAGAAAATGGAATTTACATTGCATGTGTGTGCACATATACCCAAAAAATTAATGGTGAACTGTTCAATGAAACACTTCATGGCTGTCTTTAGCTGGAAAGACATCATCAAGGAAGCAAAGCAGTATCAGAGCACAGAAAATTCACACCTCTGTCCCCAAAGCACTAGCTTTTAGACACAGGGAAGCACTAAATCCATTTGGTAAGCTACTACAGCAGCAAACATGTAAGGGATTTACAACTTAAGCAAAGGTCTCTTAGGACTAACATTGAACTTTAAGCACACAGCTGTGGCAGCATAGCTGCTCAAGTCAAGCCTTTCAGGGGAAATTAAGGATACTGCAACAGAATCTCTTCTGCAGACAATTTAAGTTATCACTGAAGCTTAAGCTGTCTTGACAGACAAGAAACTGTCATCGTAACTGCATGCACAGCAGAAGTTCTGTCAACTTACTTTTGACAGCTAGGGGGCATGAATTTTATACCCTTGTTATGCTAGGAAAGAGGAAAAAGAATTTGTTTTTCTAGGAGTTTCCATAGCTGTTAAACTTAGTACAGTCAGACACATGTGGTATTCGTAAATTAAATTTGTCTTCCATTCATGTAATGTTCAAGTTTCAAAGTTTTAAGAGACCAAGCCATTTCTCTTATCATATGTATCCTAATTCCTGGAGCACACGTAGTCTTTTGAGGGAAAAGTAATCCACAGACCACTTCTGGTACTCTACTAATCCTTGAAAACGGGAAGGAAGAGTGATAGAATACTTAACTCTAAGATACTTCCGTAATTTTCATTTCATCAAGGGGTAGCTTTAAAAATGTCTAATGTTAAGCACTGAACATTAAAAGAAGCTCCATGTGGGAACTCTTGCACCAGCCAGGCACCGGTATCTGGGCACAGCCTTCACTGTGTCTGACAGTAGGCAGCGACGCTTACCTAACACTGGCAAGGGAGCACATGCATTCAAGGAGGGCACATTATTTCTTTGGCTGCTTATTTTTTAATCATCTTTTTATGTAGGTCAAGCATCACCGGTCTCTATAGGGGTCATTCCTCTCATTCCAAGCCCTCTTTGCTTGAACTCACTCTCCAGTGTTAATGAAACAGCTAACATATCAGAGTCAGGAGTCTTACAAAACAACTAGGACAATCCGTCACAGTTAATCATAAAATAAAAACTGCAGAAGAAGCAATTAAAATTAAATTAATCCCAGCAAAGGCTGCATTGTTTTCACACTCTTTTCTTCTCTTTCCTCCTGTTTACAATTTACATTTAGTGTTAAAGAAGGTAACACAGACTCCTAGCACAGCTGCACAGCACACATACAAAATTTAGTCCCCTGATTTCTGAGTATCATTTTCTTATGAAAAAGAACAGTATTTGAGTCAGGGTATACCAGTCTGTTCATGTTTCACCCTCTCTCTCTTACATGTATGGCTGACAGTGCTTAAATGTAAACCTCAATAACCCAAGCAATTAGAAAAGCATCAATACCGATAAGGTACCACACTGTGTCTTACCAAACACTTCAAGCACCTTTATATCAGAAAACAATTCCTTTATCTCCTTTTTATGTTGCTTTTCTGTAAAACCTGCTAAAAATACTTATGATAGTACCATTAGTTTACATACTTTACCTTAGTCATCTAATGCCAGTCAAACGAATGTTGCTAACATAAAGAAAAGCAATGTGCATTTGCATCTAAATAAGTTCACATTTCTAAGTTGAATATATGTGTATCAGAAATCATGAAAGAAACTTCTTAAACTGTGCTGCCTCTCTGTATTTTTGCAGTTATCAACTCGCAAATGGCTTCTTCATTTATTCCAAATTAAATTTGTATCAGATAAGACCTTTTCTTGGAACCAGTTTAGCAAAGCAAATGTGAAGAAAAGTGTCTACACAGTCATACAGCATACCCGAGCTTCAGTCAGACATAATGATCCAAGAACCTCTGCTCCCCAGATTCACCAGAGACGTACACAGGAGACAATCTATATTATCAGTGGGTGACTCAACAGCACATACACAGGAACTCCTTCAGAACTGAATTCCCTTCAGGGGAAAACATGCTTTCACCATCAAGACTATTAACTCAGGGATATTTATTCCTATTTCCCCTACATATACCTCTTCTCTGGCAGTTACACATGGTTAATTACTTAATTAAAATAATTGGTATAGGCCTAAAGCTAAATTTTTTGTTTAATATAGAAGGAACCTCTTATGGGATACTAAGTAAACATCTCCCACACAATTTCAGTTTCAGAAGACAGTTAATTATATTCTCAACTTTCAGGCCAGTTCAACTTAGTTTTCTATAAGTAATTACTATGAGTTAAATCTTGACACTCAAGGACTGACTGGGGTGGAGTGGTAAGGATAATAGAACAATTGATGCTTTCTGGATGTAGGAAAAGCATTACACCAATATTGACTGTACTCAATGTTTTCCTTTCTTTCAACTTAAAAGCTTCATATAGTTATGCATTCATGTCCACTTCATTTTCATTGATATAGCTAATTTGGCTAAGTTTTATCTTGCATTGATATGGTTAAGGCGTTTTGTGGAAAATATAAGGGCAATGGGCTGCCCTGAAAACAATTTTTTGTTTGTGTATCAGCTGAAATTGGCAGAAATATGTTCTGTCTTTCTTGTAAACCTTTTCAATCACTCTCTTGTACTTCCATTTAAATCAATAGCAAACAGTATCACCCATCATTCCAACACAGAAACTTTTGTTCACTAACCTGTTCAGCTTTCTGATGGAAGATGGAGGACATATCCAGTAATGTGCTCCGTTCATCCAAGGCTGCAGCAAATGCCTTCCACTCTTGCTCCAGCTGACTAGCAATCTGTTTTATTTGCTGTGAAGCATAATGGCCAGACTCGACCAGGCGATTTGCTACTGACATGATGCGGTTTATGTTTACATACACATTCTATGGAGAAGAAGGAGGGAAAAATTAGTTGAAGTTAACAGACCACTTAAATACAGAGGTATACTTTTATTAAACTCTTGTTTATTACAGTACGGTTTATAGACTGGGTTTATTTGCCAGGTCTGTGCACGGCTAGCTTTGGAATCTAAGCATATAATGTATTATCCTATCTGTATTATTGACAAGGGAAAAGGACAACTTGAAATGACAAGAGTCTCAAGGTAATGTTAGCGGTCAGCTTAAACAACATATTATATGAAGACACACTATTACAGTGGAAAGGAAAAGCTAATAGCATTTTGCAACAGCCTCAATAGGAATGTTTACAGATGTTCAAGTCAAGACATTCAGACACACACAAATTAGGAAAACTGAAGTATAATTAGTAAACATTTGATCTATCCATGGTATGCATGTGTGCAACATCACTATACAAATCTTTACATCAACTCTGTGAGTATTTCTACTTCTTAAGTATCAAAATACAGCACTCTGAGCTCTAAGAATTTCAACAGCTTTTTTTATAATTTTCCTGCCATTATACTGCCTCAGAGCTAACACTGAAAACTAGACAAATAAGGTCAAAGATTAGAAAGATTCTCTATCATATCAGCATTAGTCACTGCTGCCTCCTAGTCACTTTAATTTTCAATCAAGAGTTTCTGCTTCCTGCAAAGCCACGAACAAGAACAACTTCACCACCACAAGGTAGCTCCTCCAGAGCTACATGTATACAACACTAAGCTGACACTTCTTTCAATTGGGCTGACTCTCATACACCTAGAATTAAGTTCTTAGAATCACAGGATTGTTGAGGTTGAAGATTACGTAGTCTACCCATCCTGCTCAAAGTAGATTCAATCAGAGCAGGTTGCTGAGGGTCATGCCTAGTGGGGTGTTGAGAATCTCTGAGGATGGAGAGATCACAATCTCTCTGTGCAACATGTTCCAGTGTTTCTTATGTTTAAATCGAATTTCTTGTATTTCTAATTGTGCCAATTTACCTCTTGTTCTGTTACTGAATTCCATGGAGGAAAGTCTGGTTCTGTCTTCTTTACTCTTTCCCTTTAGATATTTACATTTTTATGTAAAATCCCTTCTAAGCCTTCTTTTATCCAGGGTAACCAGTCTCAGCTCTCTCAGCTCCTCCTTGTACAACACAAGCATGCCATGCAGTGCTGTAAAGAAGCAGCATGGTGACTTCTCAGAAAGGGAACAAGAGCTTTCCACGTAATGCTGTCCCATAGGCACATTCCAGTTTGTGCATGTACACACGCAGCAAGCCCAGTTTAGCCCTGTTTTGGATTACAATGCTATTTTTGTTCATATCACAGCAGACCCTTTACTTGCAAATGTCTTAGTATCAGCTGTAACAGTTATTTTTCTTCCTAGTAGCTGGTACATTGCTGTGTTTTTGCTTTAGTTTTGAGACCAACCCAGTCCACCACTTCTCACTTGAATGTTGGTCCTCTTCTCCTTCTCCATCATTCTTAACCTAAAGGTCTTCTTACCAGGTTGTCTGGCCTGCTGGTAAAAGCCCTTTTGCCTCACATAGTCAAATAGTAGTCCTTGATCCTCAGAGAGAGAGTCACATGGCTGCAGAAACCAAAAGACTTGCCAACATCAGCTACATAAACAGTTGTTGACCTGCATGATCCATCTACACTCTGACCAACAGGATTGAGAAGAAAACCACCTGGACTCCCATGCCCTTGGACCACTGCCTCTGGAGTCATGCACTCATGCTTGAGATTTTCCAGATCACCCCTGGCAGTATTACTGGGGCCTACATGGAAGAGCGGCAGGGGACAATAGTCTGAGGTCCAGACAAGCTTTGGCAATCTTCCCACAGTGTCCCAAGTCTGAACCCCCAGCAAGCAGCAAACTTCTACAGAGAATGACTCAGGTTGGTAGATGGGAGTCTCTGCTCCCTGCAGAAGGGAGCTATCCATTATCACTTGCCTCTTCCTTTTGGTGCTCCTGTGCAGTCCAAACTCAGATACCACAGATGCTTTATTTGACAGCTCCCAGCTCCTCATCAGCCATGAGGTCAGTGAACCTATTCAGTAGCTGCAAATCTTCAAGTGATGCAGAAATGCTCTTCCTAGTGCCAGAAGTCATTATCTTTCAACTTTCATCATCATGGGAGTCTCCACTTCCCAAATAGGCAGAGACTCTGCCTCACCCTTCTCTCTTCAGTACAGTTGGTGGCTTGGGATCCTGAAGCCGCAGTGCTGGAAAAGATCTGGTCAATCTCTTTCTCATTATCTCTGATGATGCGCAGACTGCTGACCTCCTCCTGCAGCTCCTTTACTTGATGACACAGATCCTTAATAACCGCACACCTCCTGTGGGCAAGGAAACCACCTCCTGCTGCTCAAGCATTGGGAAGAGGCCACAGACATTCCCTGCAGCCCCAGACTTGCAGAGCTGTGTCTTCTTTCTGGAGCTCCCTCTCGGCTGAGGCTGCCAATGTTACAGGGACAGTTGGTCCAGCACTGGGGACTGTGCCCTGTGGTTCATCACCACCATTGCTGAAGACATGGATGCTATTCTGAGCAGAGTTGTGGGCCCTTGCTGCATGAAATGCAGCACAAACTGCTGCATCCATTGGCTACTTCTGTTAGCTGCACTCATTCTTGCCTATATCCTTAGAATTTACATGTGGAGCCAAACTGCTAAACACTATCAAACAGAATGGTTGGGAAGAAAACAACAAACACCATTAAAATCTCAACATTCTGCAGTGAAATATTTTTTTTCCCTTGTCCACGCAGTGCTTTCTGGAATGCCAGCATTCAGGAAATACCACACAGTAGTCAGCTATCTGTCAACCTTCCCTGACCAAAGGTTGAGGAACTGGCTCTAGTGAGCCAGGGAAGACAAAACTGAACGCAACAAGCCTCAGTGAAGGCCACAGATTAACAGGTGATAGAAGAATAAGACGTGAAGTTGCTGGAAAACTGTATGGTTCCATTACTGTCGAGAGACGTAATGGGCAGCCTGTGCCAAAATCAAATATACCCCTAACAGTAAGAGAGGTCAGGGAAGAACACTGGCATGTGGACACCCAACACTGCACAGATGCTGAGCATTTGAGGTGGAACCATTACCTGTTGGCATCAAGCCACTGCCCAGAGCCTGACACTGACTGGCTAGCACAAGTGTTGCAGTTCCTCCAGGCTTCACTGTGCTGACGTGTCTGAGTGGTAACTGGCACAGGTATCTATTAATTATAACTGTGCGCATGCGGGAACATTCCTAACACAGCCTACACCTCAGCTAATCCACTTAATAAAATGAACACATATGTGTCACGTTGTCTGTTTTTCCTGCCCACATAATACTACTTTTTAATTTTTAGGTTAGCCTACACATCTATGCCCTCCTTTTAAGCACAGCTGAATAACTGGAAGAGAACAAAACTGCTATTTCCAACAAATTTTAAGACTGGAGAGCATTTAGGCCTATAGAAGTGTATGTAGCATAAATGCAAGACTTCTAAATGAATTCAGAAAGTCATTACATGGACTTGACGGTGGTGTGAAAAAACAAGTGTCAAAAAAGAAAAGAATAAAGGCTATTTTAGACTACCACTTGATCTGTTGGTACATCATAATAAAGGAGTTTTGGAAATTCTGGAACATCAGTTAGATATGAAGGACAGGGCACAATAAATGTGAAGTCAAGCAAATCAAAACTGAGCTGTGGTTAAAATGTATTCAATTTTCCCATGGCAATCTGGCTTCACAAGTGTGGAAGAATAGCCCCTGTAGCAGTATGAATATTAATATGCTGACAGCTGAACACTTTCCAAACTACGTATATCACATTCCTTTCTTCAAAAAAAAAAAAAACACCTTATAATAATCACAACCTTTTTTCCCCCCTCCATTATCACATTCCTTATTACATGATATATCTACTAAAGGTTTAACTTTCAGTATTTTAGAATGCAATGACACAAAAGAGACAGATTGAATTAAAGAGGGAAAAAAATCTCAAATAGCAGCTCACTATGATTGGACTGTCTTTAACTGATCCTTGAAGGTTAACAAATTTCATTCAATTTTCTAAAAGGACAGGCAGATCCACTGCCATTATTATATGACAAATGCATATTTTGTGCACTGCTTGAGAAGCGCTGTTCCAAGCAAGTTGGTGCTCATTTCACAGGATCTGACATCTCATTCATTGCATGGATTTACATCCTGGTTTCAGTTAAAGCAGCAACAGCTATCAGGTAATAACTTCTAAGGACTTATTTAGCCATCTCATTTACATCATGTGAATCTGCATGAAATACCAAGCTTCGGAATGTGTATCAGCTGTCTAAAAAGTGAAAGGCTAAAGTGATACTACATACCTTTTATTGTGTTACATGTGACTACTGTAACAAAACTAAAAAGGGAAGATTACATATATATATAGCAAGTATACGAATGTACTCAGTACTCCCTCCTGAAGGGAGTGTACATATTAAAAAAGTACTGCTCAGTAAGGCAACACAGATTAGTAGTCTAAAACAAGCTGTAGTGCACTATGTCATTCTTTGGTGTGTGCCTTAAAGGCAAGTACACAGGTGACAGCCTGCCAACTTAACTGAACTTCTGTCACACTCAATACAAAATAAAGCTGGCAGGTACCCTGGTTTTCCCAAACCCATTTAGGAAATGTTTCTTTAGTTCTAAGATTTCAAACAGTAGCTGTCTGACACAGAAACTATTAAGCATTCAGCGTTAAAAACAAACTCCTCAGTGACATGGTCCGTAAGTGTCATAACTGGCACCTCTAGATAGACTGTAGTAAGCTTGAACTATTCCTTCAGGGTGGAAATATTTTAGCAACGGAACTTCCAAATCATCTGCCACTTCACACACAAATGGCCCTCAAGACAAGGTGTACCATTAATGTATGAAAAACATCTGCTTTAATGATTTTAAATGTTTTCTAACATCTCACTTTTGCAGCAACAGTAAAGCTCTCGGTTCAGGAATCCAAACTTCAAAGATGAGGGCTGCAGGCATGACTTATTTCTTCCCTTGGAAACAAACAAGCAACCAAATCCAAAACAAACAACCAAACCTCAGCAACATCCAGACTGCAATTAAGGAAAGTGTTCAACCCACCCTTCATCTATAAGGATCCTCAAAATATTCTCAGGTACCTATTTAACCATAGCAATCAGCAATGGAACAAGGGAAGTATAATTTGACTCTTTCTTTATCATCTCTTTCTTACATTTTTCTAGATAATGGACGTGGGGAATCTTATTGCACCACCTTTTCACACCACCTTCTTTCCCGTTTTTCATCACTTACCTTTACTTTCTCATAGTGAATTGCCTATGCCTTCAACCTCTCTGCACAGCCACATCACTTTCAGCTGGATGTGCCCCCTTACAACATTAAGTATGGGGCTCTAAACTGGACCCAGTTCTCTAGTAAGACCAACTCAGTAAGAGCTATTTCTTTACTGATCTTAATTTCGGCACCCCCAATAAATATCAAGAGTGAATTAAGATTCGCTTCTTTGCCGTAACACCGTCGTCTGTTCCTTTAGTTCATGACTGACTGACATGAACATACTTGTTGCTGTATTAATACCAGCTGATTGCTTTTTAAAATATGTTTATTTGCTTCCTCCTTCTTACGGGTTGCACATCTAGCTTAGTCTATTTCATCTTATTGACTTTGGATGCTCCTTATAAGCTGAAAATAGCGTGAACTCATTTTGTCTTTTCAGTCTCTTCTCAGGTTGGTGGCATCCAGACATTATGTCTAAAGATTTCCTTGTGGATTCCCTACACTCAAACATCCTCCTAGCCTGACCAAGGTCATCAGCTGTGCATTCCCTGAACTTCAAGAATATCACATATCCATGATTTGCTTAAACTATGGTTATTCAGAACTACACCAAAAACTTGACTGTATACATTTTACCTACTCTACTGCCCTGTGCCTATTTACCTTGTCTATTAGGGATGGTTGGACAGTTGATGGATTTTACAGTTTAACTGTTTTTCATTTAATTTTACTGAAAGCCCTACCTGAGTGATCTATTAGCTTAACAAAAACAAAACAACCAAACAGCAACAGACAACACAAAACCCCACAAACCAGACATGTCTCCCCCTAGTAGTAAGCTAGCTTACTGCTGTTCACCATTCACCACAGTCTTTTGTGAAAATATGCACTTCAATGCGATCTAGGGAAGACTACACAATTCACAACTTGTGGTCCTGCTCTCACTGCTGAGGCCTCAGAGGACCCAGGGCAGTCTAAAATTCATATGGTGCGTAAGTCTATCTCAAGCAACAACTCTGTGGTTACAAAAACTTATATATTTCAAATGCTTGTGTTTCCCTTGTGTCCCAGCAGGCATGTGGAAAATGGCAGTAAGAAGAGTGGTCAAACACAGAATCAGTCTCTCCCACTCTTGCATACAAGACTAGTTGTATAGTCACGGGTACTTTGTTTTTGCAGTTCAAAAACTTGAGAGATGATTTTTGTATTTGCAACTCTTGTGACGCCTTACTTGCAAGTTTCTCCCTTAAAAGGTACTAAACACTTCTTTTGAGAACTGAAGCACTGGTTTAGTCATACAAACAGCAACTTCAAACTGAAACTGACTATTGCTCAACTCAAATAAATCTCAGGACCTGACAACAGCAATTTACTGTTCCTGAACACAGGCTTTTTAAATTCTACAAAAATCCATCCTCATCTTTAGAGAATCACTGTGAGTTAATTTTTCCCCATAGTTAGGGAACATGGGATCTACTTACCCTATAAGGACACAGTGTTGACATTTATCACTGCACAGCTTTTTAAATTCAGTAAAAGCAGGTCACATACCTACAGCAGCATATCTGAACTATCTTTCAGACAAACAGCCTTTTTAGCCACATCAATCTGTGTGTTAAGCAATGGTAACCAAATGTATGCCCATCTTCAATGCACATCACTGCACCTATCCAGCTTTTCTCTGGGACAGTTTCATTGCAGTGAGAACCGGTTTGTGATTAAACATAAGACTTTCATGAACTTATTCCCGTTACTTTGAAATACAACCACATGAGCCTATCACATACTGAATACACAAGATTTCTAGACATATTGCTTGCTAATGAAATTGCTGAAAGTACAGTTAAATTTCCTCCCCAGTGTATTCTTCACCTTTGTTTTACAACATTTGGTTTAAACTTCCAACTACTTTGTGCTGTAATACTGAAAATCAGATTCTAAAAATGTGGGAAAGCCATTACAAGGAAAACAAGATATATTCAGCAAATCCTCTTTGTCCTTGATGTAAGGAACTCCTGCTCACAACAGGAATTAAGTAGCTTTCACAACAGGTTACATCCAGGTGGCTCGTTTTGCACTGGAAGACTAGATTAAAACTTTGGCATCTCACCCAAAGGCCGTCACACTTTCTCACCCAAGTTTGACACAAGCAACTGCAGACATTGCCCTCCTGCACCTTTTGGAAAGCCAAGCTGTTACTTGGGAAGGAAGGGGAGGTGGGAGAACTAGCTATTGACAGAGGGTAGCACCTGCTGTGAATGGAGCATGTGTCCTGCGGCAACCACAATGAGTTGGGAAAAACCGCTGCAACATTAGTTATAAGGGTTAAGCTGTGAGCAAGTGCAAGAGGTTGCATTGAGCTGCTTAGACAGCATTTATCCTTCAAACAGCCTTTCCCCACCTAAAGTGAGCCTAAGGAAACTGCCTAGAAAGCAAGATCTGTTAGAGTCCAATTAATGTCACAACAAAAAGCCTTCAAAATCTCCTACCTATAACAAACCTTTACATATAGCTGCTGTCATTCCCTCCTCTACCCCATCCCATTGAATAAATGTGCATGGCTGTATATGGGTTAAAAGTTAAAATTTCATCTCTAGTGTTACAGCATTCACATAAGAGATCTTAAGTCAACTCTGATTACTGAAGAGTTACACTGACAGGAACAATGAATAAATAATAGCGTAAGCACAGAGTGTAAGTGAAGAGAGGTCAGGGAGAAGCTGAAAATGCAGGAGTTAAGATTGCTTGACATTTTTCCAGTTAAAAGCTAATGAAAAATAAGGCCTGCCAAAATTCAAATCAGCTCACATCATTTTTTTACATAGCATTCAGCTTAATCTTTACCCCTAACCTACAAGTGAAGATTTTGCCATTTTAACCAGATCAAACCCAGAAAATCTGAACACTGCTTAAATCAAAATCGGGGTTTGGTTTTTGGGTGGGTTTAGTTTTGGCATGTTTTGGTTTTTTGTTTTGTGAGGTTTCTTGTTCGTTTGGGGTTTTTTCTTGGGTTTTTGGGGTTTTTTTTGTTTGTTTATTTTAGAAGGGCTTGTAGAGACAGGACAAGACAGAATGGCTTTAAGCTGAAAAAGGGTACATTTAGATTAGATATTAGGAAAAAATTCTCACTATGAGGGTGGTGAGGCACTGGAACAGGCTGCCCAAAGAAGTTGTGGCTGCCCCATCCCTGGCAGTGTTTAAGGCCAGGTTGGACGGGGCTTTGAGCAACCTGGTCTAGTGGAAGGCGTCCCTGCCCGTGGTAGGGGGTTGGAACTGGATGATTGTTAATGTCCCTTCCAATCCAAACCATTCTATAACTGATCACTTTGAATTTGTATTTTCATATCCTCTGCCAAGGAACTGCTGTTTGGACGGACCATGCTACAGAAACACATCGAAAAACAGCAGCTTGTTTTTCTCCTTTTGAATACTTGGACTGCTTAATTTGCCCAATTTAAGCTGCTCCTTGCGTACTTCAGGAAAGCATTGCACAGGCTAAGCAAAAGTCCTCTGTAATTAATGCCTTTGACTATTACAAGCAAAACAAAGATTAACAGCAAAAAGAGCCAAAACAGACCAGGAGGGTTTATGCCACATTGCTCAAGTGCTTCCTACTGTTGATAGCATCTGAACAGTATGGGAAGCATGGAGGAGGGGAGGTGGGAGGGGGGCAGAAACAGTTATTCAATTTGAAGAAAAGAGGACAACAGTAACTAATACCAGGACAGGCTGACAGAAGAAGAATTTAACCTTTAGAGCGGAAGCCCAAGAATTGCCTGGGAGGCTATCCAAAATTCGAAGTTCTAAAAGTCATGTCGATGACATCTACTGTCCTTCTGTGAGTTTGTCTGCTCTGCTTTATATGCAGAGCAATGATCAACAACAAGGTACTCCATAAAGGACCAATTCCTCATGCCTCCTCATGCCTGTGAAGGGAAGGCACCTACAACTTCCTAATGGGCAAAGCTACCTTCATATATTACATTATGTAACTTCATTACACTGTTCCCCAGCACTTGCTTTACTCTTTCCAAAAGGTTCATAATGTTTTTCTTCTTTTAAACTTCTGCAAACATAGCTGAGTTGCAAAAGAAAATGTGAAAAGAAGAAAAAGAATTTGTGTTTTCTATTGCCCTAATTCTAGCTGCCTTACTCGTTCTTCCATTATTTCAGCAAGATATGTAATCTAGGTAAGATTACTTTGCCACTCTCCACAATTAACAGCTCTATCCTATAAAAATACCCTCTTGCAAGAGTTGATTGTTTTGACCATACTTTAGTTCAATTCCCATCTTTGGACTGCCAAGGAAGTTAATTTCTAACAAGACTGGTAGTGCTCTTCCTTCATTGAGCTGACAGCCAGGGACCGGATTTAGGCCCAGACTCCAAAAGTTATTTAAACACCTTCAATCCTCCTAGTGAAAAGGACCTAAAATGTGCTTGAGAATTTAGTCCCCATGTCTAACCAGAAATTCATGAAACTGAAAATAAGCAGCTTGCACTGTCAGTTCACATCCAGATTTTTTAATTGCAGCCTACTGATAGCTCACACTAAGATGATATTTGACAAAAAAAAAATGTTTTAGCTCCATTCTACTTTGCCAGAAATAAGAAGTGTGTCTTCTTAAAAATATGGAAAACTATTAGACCAAACTCAGCTGTTGATCACTATTCAGAACTTTCTGTATGAGTTGCAATCTATTCGGAAGATCCCGAGAGCTATTTCTTTCCATATGGAGCACTAAAATTCCATATTACATATGATTCTCTGAAATTTCCTACAAGACTCAAAGCAGCACTCAAATACACGTCCCAGTTTCTATAAGCAGGGACACATAA
Source organism: Amazona ochrocephala (assembly GCA_039720435.1). NCBI lineage: Eukaryota > Metazoa > Chordata > Aves > Psittaciformes > Psittacidae > Amazona > Amazona ochrocephala. The sequence continues at coordinate 79,737,869 of CM077876.1, read as the reverse complement.
CAGAGTTGCTGAGGTTGTGTTGAATATCTCTGGCTGTCAGAATAATTTTGCTGCTGGCTTACAGTACCTCTGTACTTGGCTACCATTTATTCTCCTCCTGTGTGTTTTATAATCTGCTCAAATACAAATGTGCACTACTTGCAACAGAAGGAATTATTTAAGTGAATGACTTATGAATTCAACCTTAACACAGAGCAAACAGGCAACACATCAATGCTGTGAAGTGAGGTGTTTCTTACCATACAGTTCATGGCAAAGTGATTGTGCTGTGTCTGAAGCTCCATTGCATGGGGATGACTGGTTCCGATCTCAGTGTAGCTGTTCAGGAACAGACCTTTGTTGTGTGTAATCCAGTCAAACATCTACAACAAAATATTAAGGGGGGGAGAGGGAGGAGGGAGGAAGAGGACAAATAAACAATTTTTTATGGTAAAAATCATAGACAATGTCAGAAATCTGTGAACATATAAGACAGAAAGAGTCTAAGGCCATGAAAACAAACAGTGTTCTCTCTATTGTAAGTTACATTTTAACCACATCATTGCTGAAATCTGACCTTTTTGACCAAACATCTAAGGCTGTTAAGTCTTTAATGTGTTTGTCTCAACAAGCTACACTAAATTCATAATCATAAAGGCATAAACTTCATTACTACAAAGAAGTCGTAGTAAACAAACAGGCTTGGAGCACAGCCCTGAGTTACCAAGCTTATATGCTCTCTAGTGTCAGCATTTCTTGATGTCAGCAGAGCAGCTTAGTAATTTACAATGGAAATGGCAACTCATGGAAATTAAATATAAATCCATTCTTGCTGATCAACTATTTCAGCAGCAAGTTTAATATTTTTAGTTCATAACTTTACAGCAGATTTGACAGCAGCTTTTCTATTTCTGAACAAATTTCAAAAACTATACTTGAGCACAGAGTTACACATCACCTTCTTCCAGACAGATTTGAGATTAAATAAAAAGTAACTTAATATTCAAACAAACTTTAGGAAAGACCTTATCTGACAATGATCATCAAGAGAGGTACATATGTTAACAGCGGCACTGGAAGACAAAGTTTTCAAAGACTGAGCAACACAGAAAAAGGCTAAGTTCAACACAACCTCTCCACAGCCCCCACAATGGTCTGGAAATCTTTCTGTACCTCAGTTCCAAAGACCCTCCTACTCTCTGGATGATATGAGAAAGATTGTTCCGGAAAAAATGGTAGCAATAAGCAGTAAGGACTCATTTAAAGATTTTTTTTAAACTATGCTGGCTAACAGAGCAGTATTATTGAATCCATTATTCCACCCAGGTACATGACAGATCAAATTACAAGCAGAGCGCAACATGGTAAGGACAGTAAACCAAATAAAAAAGTTTTACTATCTCAGGACAACTGAGACAGCTGATCACATACTCCTAAAATTTTCGATTTCTTATCTAGACTGCAGTGAAGATGTGTTAAAACATTACTCAAGCTAGATAACTGGTCCTACTCGTGACCGCATTTCTCTAGGTAGTCTGACTTTGCTGCCTTCAGTCACCTACATGACAATTCCAATCAGATTCCCTTCCACCTTGCCCCTTTTTTGCCTGTCTCTCTCTCCTGAACTATGAGAGGCCTCAGTGATATGGTTTAGTGGTGGTCTTGGCAATCTTGGGGTAACAGTCTTTTCCAACCTAGTTGATTCTATGAACCACTCCACATTTTTTGGGCAAAGAGTTGTGAAAGTCCTCCAAAATGCCCATGTTTATTTCTCCCCACCTAATAACTTCCTTTTTTTCTTTTTTCCCAAAAAAGAATCAGTCCAAGTTACATAGATAACTTTTAGGTGAGTAAATGAAGAACACAGCTTTCAATACAATGTTAAGCACCATCAAAATATTTTTTGTTCACGCTGTAATAAAGAACAAATACTATAAATAAGTGGCTGGAAGGTTGCTAAAAAGCACTCTGGGCCTGAAAGAGGAGCACCTTGTCATTTTCTAAACTATTTCTAACTCTAAATTCACTTGAGCAGCTTTTTTTCAACTCTTTACACCCCCCTACTATTTTCAGCTAAATCCCTTCAGTAAACACTTACTTTAAAATTATTATTTCTTTTTAAAATTATTTCTTTCTTTAGCACAGCAGAAAGCATGGAGAGTAGTGTAAAGAAAGTCCCTGAGCAGAAATGGTAAGGGTAAGGGAAAGAACAGGGGATGAAAAGACAGGAAGTAGAAGGATGAAGCAGTATGATATATGTGTGCTCTGCTTTTACTCTTCCCCATGCATCCACATATGAACACTACTGGAGAGCAGGATACTGGTTTAACACAAACCTTTGGTCTCATGCAGTTCAGGCATTTTTACATAAAGCAGAGAAGTCTGGCAAAGACCATACTTATCACTTCACTGCATAGTCCAGTTACCTCTTCTCCAGAGAAAATCTCCCCACCCTTCCTTAAAGCCATTTGTTCCATGGTAACAAGTTACTAATGTGACTGCAAGACCATTCTAGATGAAAATAGATCTTATTTGAGCTCAACTGTAAGTGCACTGCCTTACGCATTTCCTCTTCAAATTCCATGACAATCAACGGCTTTCTCATTTGAAGGGACAGGTTAGTCCAAAACACTGAGATCACTAAATCCCCTGTTAATGACATATGCACTGTCAAAAGAGATCCATCAGTTTTTAGCCTGGGACTTTAAATCCTTCATCAATGAAGCAGTTTCCTATGTCAGCCTCTTCAGACTTTGTCAACTGCCTGTCACTCAAATCCAAAGGGTCACTCAAAAGGAGACCAATGTTATCCTTAGTCATCTATATTTATAAAGCATATAGCATTCATCTACACTGGATGCATGCAAAAGTATCTGTCTGTAACAAAATCTTACTAAAGAAAAAGCTTTTAAGTCATTACCACTTAAAATTTTCTTTGGTGAGAACAGCGTTCTTTACAGCTTAGAATTACTACCTCATCCCCTTTGCTCCAGAAGACTAACAGTCACTTCTCAGTCAAAAAATCATTTATTTCTCATTTAAAAGGTTAGTGATTAAAGATAAAAATTACTATTTGCAGTTATTCTTGGTACTTCTTTCAAGTCCATCAAGCAGTGTCCATTTATACTCCCCTCCCCCAATTCCTTACCTTTTCAGCATCCTGCTCAAACAGCCTGAGCTGAAAACATTGGTCCAGTTTCAATTTCCGCACATGCCACATCTGATGCAGATGCTGCCGTGTTGAGTGCAGCCTGTCCAGCATAGTGGATACTTTGGGTAAAAGATTCTGTAAGTCTGCATTCCCTGACCCAGAATTCTTTTTGGGAAAGCTATCACTGCTCTGTATCCGCTGGAGCAGCTTTTGTCCTTCCACATCAAGGTCCTCAATAGGGGCCTTAATGACTTTCTTTTTTAATTGTGAATGCTCCTCTATCATATTGCGAGCACCTTCCAGGTCCTGAGGCATTTCCTTTTTTGACAGTATATCTTGCAGTTCCTCCAGTCTGGACAGCATATGGGTTGCATTGCTAATATAGTCCTCAAAGGCAACTCTGATTTCTATCCACTCCTCATGGTTGTACTCCAAACAGCCATCAAATTCTGGGGTTAGCTGAGAAGGATCAACTACTTTGGTAAGGCCTTCCAGAGACACCATATTTGTCTAAAAAATAAAAATGAAAGTTTGAAAAATAAGCTGTTACTTAAATTAATATAAAATTTTATTTCAAGTTTCTGTTTTACTCTTTGTAAGAGTTGATAATTTTGCTCCTGACGTTCACAAGATAACTTCTCTCACAGACTTCGAGTATTAATTCTGACCAGCCTCATGTCTTTCAGGTATCTCCCCAAATTAGAGAAATATTTTCTTTCTTTCTTACATCACTACACCTAAGGAGAAAACAGCAATCACTCTTTCTACTTCTGTTTTTATTAAGTTTCGACTTTGTGTACTTGTAAAGCAGCAGGAGGATAACAGCAAGGTTCAGTTGTCTGCTTTCCTCTGGATGCTGTTGTTATGATTACCATAGTGCAGACCAAGACAACAAACATGAAACCTAACTTTTTACCATTAGGGATAAAACTAATTCCATCTTTCTCATGCTCAGAAAAGGAATATAAATGACAACATGCACAACTACCTAGCCTAATTACATGAAGAAAACCACATTCCCTCTAGCATCACTGGCCTAATGTACCCCTCCTCTCACCTATAACATAATTTATCTGAGAGTTTTCAAGGTGCTTATTAGTAGTGAGCAAACTTAAAACCATGAAATAAATGTAATTTTGTATACCATAGGGGAAATTACCTCAAACTCAAACTTAGAGCTGCCAAAGTTAGTCCTCTGTTTCTGCCAGAAATTGTCTGGCTTGATTATCAGTGCAACATGAATACAACATGGAAAGGATTCCTGTAAAATCTTCAGCAGAGGCTTTATGGAGTCCCATTTTGACCCACGCATATCTACAATGACGGTGAATCCTCGTTTACATACTTCCTCACTGCAGGAGAAAGAAGAAAAGGTTATCAAGCAAGCTTACAACTTCAAACACAGCACTCGACTGCACCACACTGCCTAAAAAACGTGGTCTTCTTAGCTACACCCTAGGGTCTCACTGTTGACTAGATGACACGTACAACAGATCTCAGGTACCTCTCAGGAAGCTTCTCTCGTCCCCCTGCCAAATTCCTTGTGGTGATAGCTTCAAACCTGTTGCTGATTTGATAATCTGTTTTTGTCTCCTTTTTCATTTTCATTGTTTATATTCACAATGATTCATCTTAGTCTCATTTCTCCTTCACTTTACACATTAAACACAATTTACTGAAGCAGCAACATATAATTCATCTACAATTGCCTGTTCAGAACACACTCATTTTACTGATGACCAATATTCATGCCTTTAATGACTGAGGGGGATCCTCTAAAAGACAGAAGATGGCATACTGTTCTTACCTACCACTTCTGCAACTTTTTTAAACTGTCTCCAATTTAGTCCATTACTATCTGAGAGTTAAAGACTCTGTGGAGGGGAAAAAAAAACTTTACTGACAATTCCTTCTGTAACAGGATCAATTTGTGGAAGGTTAATAGATAAGAAAGCATTTTATAGCTGCGAAGAAAACCGCATCAACCTGTTACTACAAATTCGAGCTCAATTTTGCTGTCTAAAAGTCAACAGACCTTATACCCAAATTCTCTGGCAACTTTTTGAGAATGGCAGATTTAATTTCTTTTCATCAATACCTTTAGTACACCTAGTGCTTACTGCTGATCAATAGTGGCAATCACCACCAACACCAGAAATTTTTGTTCTGTTCCAGTGGAATTTGCTACGTGACTTTGCTAAGATGGAAAGTAATTCAAAACCAATGCATCATAGCCAATGGACTATCAAAAGGGACTGAATGTCCATTGTTTGAGTACATGAGTCATTTTCAGGGGTGTGACTAATATAAATGCCATTGTGGAGCTCACGTGGTGAGGTTTTCAGAGTGTCCAAGATGCCGGAAGCTTCACTGCCATACTTCACACAATCTCATTGGTCACACTATAGAAGTATGAGTTATGACTGATACAGGAAAGCAGAAAAGCTTCCAAAAGAAGTAATAATACAGATTATTTAGAAGGGGACTTCTTTTCAAGCTAAAAAAAAAAAAAAGAAAAAAGAAAAAAAAACACTAAATAAACAAAAAACCCCAAAACAACAACAACAAACTACCACCGTTCAAAAAAAAAATAAAAAAGTTTATCAAGATAAATGTTGGCTGTCCCACCTGCCACAGGAATGCCAGAAATGGCAGCAAAAAATACACTGAGCAGCTTGGAATACATTTAGACTACAATGTAAGATATTCTCACCATGCTGAAAATGTTTTCTAACAGCCTCACAGGATTAAAGGACAAAACCAACTACTGTTATAAAGATACACCCATTACTGAAGGCTGCATGCTATTACGTCCTACCATGCAAACTGAGCACTGAGTGAGGAGGAGTGCTTGCCACTAGTTCACATGATACATACATCTACTGGGATATAGAAAGTGGACTGGCTCCTCATCATGTGGTACAATGTAGATGTGTCCTCTCATCACATGGCCCCATCATCTGACATTTGGGTCTTTTTGGCCAAGGATCACAAAAAAAATTGTAGGAGGCTTCAGTTAGCCAAGGTCACCTGTTAGGTAAGCCTGAACTACACTAATACCTGGTCCACTCAACATTGGTAACTTAAGTTTACCAATATTTTTAAATCAGATAAATTGTTAAATTAGTAAAATTGCGAGACTGAAATCACCTTAAGTGTTCAGATCTCTTGCCAAACAATTCACATCTGTGAATCTTCAGCCATGTAGAGTAACAGTACTGCAATAGCTATTGACCAAAATAATTAACAGACTAAATGTTTGGGGCTATTTGTACCAGTTGAGCCTTCTTAATTAGCAAGATGTGCACGATCAGTCCCTAAAATATGACTTGCATGAAAACAAGTCTTGCTTTTAATAAAGCTCCCTTTATTCTAAAAGCTTTGCCATGCTTGCAGAGATATAAAGCCTGCACTAACTTTCTTTCCATTTTTAATCCATTGATGCTAAACTAACATAAATCTGGCCAGAGGACCACTGTACTTTGCCGGATTATCTCTAAAAAACACTCTTGGGCATATTTGTTATTTACATCTCAAACATTCAAACGTGAAGTCAAATTACTTTAGAAATAAAAATCTCAAGCCTAAGTACTAAACACTCCTACACTTCAAAGTGAAATAAAGACTAGAATAATATAATTACCAACAATTGCTCTTATGGCTATACACACCATCAACAAGAAGTTACTTTAATGCAAACACTTCTGTCAATCTGAAACTGACCTCTGATTACATTAGGTTCAAAGGAGACTGCATATAAATTAACACGTCACAGAAATACAGAAGATATTGCATTCAGGGATGTTGTCCATGGGATTTTTTTCAGCTATAGTGAAAACTGCTCCCTGAGGTTTGCCCGAGTGTCCTTGAGGTCACAAGCAAACATAATTTAAGCACAGTCAGCATTGCTCCAGTCTCCACCAAATGCTGGCATATTCTAAAATGGACCTAAAAGAAGGGGTTTACAACCATTTATGTCCCACCTTTGTTTACTACTAGGAACAAAGTTCTGTGTGAACAAACTTTTTTACATATATATATATATATAAAAATATGTAACTTGTTTAAAAAATATATAACTATATGGGGCGTATATATACACATGTACTAGCACTGGATTTGACTTATTTTGCTGATTTATTTAAATAGCACATTGTAATTCATAGATTAAATTGTTGATAATACAATGGTATCAGTACTTTCAGTGGTCTCTCCACAGGTTTATCTGAGACTTGTAAAAGCAACTTTACACATCTCTCTTCTGATTATTCTTGTGCTGTATCAGGACACTGTAACTTACCTAATACAACAAAACATTTAGGAATCTTGTGCTGACCTCACCCCATACAAGACGTATTGTGAATGATCACCATCATGTTTCTAATTATGGATGTACTGAAAGCCTTTGAGTTGTATGCGCAGTCTTCAGTACAGAAGACTGAAGAGATTCGGTCTTCTAGATTGTGGATGTACTTCAACATAATCCATTTATTTCATTTATAGCTTCAGAGCTTATCAGACCATCACTTACCTAGGAATACACGCTAGGTATGAAATTAGTCTTCTAAGGTCTTCTTGCCGTATTCTATCGTGGTTACTACGAGCTGGAAACGTTAGAATGGGACCTCCACGCTTATCTCTGCCACCTGAAAAATTGAACATATTAAAAGACCCCACAGCATAACACCATTCTTGTTTGCTAATCTAATCTTCAGAATACTTCTGGAAAACCTAAGTCCTACACTGTATCATTAATATCCACTTAAAGAAGTGATATCAAGTTAAATACCAGCACTGTCACTTAGAGTCCATCTTCAAATTGAATTTTGGGAGTATCAATCAGCATACTGAAACAATTCCTACAATGAGGGAAGTATCTGTCAAATAAAAATCTAAACAAAGAACAGCACAGCATTACACTTAGACATTACAGTCACATTCAAGTTTGATTGGCAGCATGACATCTCCAGCAATGGTGCTTTGTTATGTATCTAACTTTTGAATCAGCAATTGTACAGATTAAATTTAAATTCAAAGTTACACTACTTTGTAGGCAAGTATTTAGAGGATACTCAACACCCACCACAACTAACGCAGCACCCCAGACAGAGGTCCGTTGATAACATGCTCCCACCTGGGTGTCCAGCTGCAGGCTGCATACCCTGATCTGATGCCAGTACAGCAACAGTGAGCATAACTCTGGGACATGCGCCTAGGTAGAGGAGCTTCTCTGCTTTGTGATAGAGCTCCTGGAGGAGGGGAGAAGGTTGAGGAGCGTCAGGGAGCCCAAGAGAGACTACTGGAATGGCACCCTACCACCCTGGGGCAGGCCCCACAGGCAGACAGGACGCATGATGTGGAGGATTCCCCATCCTTTCTCTGCCTGACTGAAGGGATGGGGATGATGCTAACAAGTTCCTGCCCAGAGCAGGAGGTGCATCTCCTCTATGACTACCCCACCTGCCCAGGTGCTCTTGCAGGATAGGTATGCACCTTTGCAAGTGGAACTGAACAGTAATGAGGACCACAAAGAAAAAAAACACGGGTCACGATCATAGAAGACTCCCTCCTGAAGGGAAAAGAAAGCCCCCTATGCAGACCAGATCCACTTCCTAGGGAAGCGTGCTGCCTCCCTGAGGCTCAGATTATTACCCATTATTGATCTTCCCGTTAGGCAGTGATGAAGTTGTAACATGAAGTCTGAGGGCAATCAAGACAGACTTCAGGGCCTTGGGATGAGTGGTTAAAGGAGCATAAGCACTGCTCTCTTCTATCCTCCCAGTTACACGGAATAATGAGGAAAGAAGCAGGAAGTGCCATCTGACCAATAGCTGGCTGAGACAGTTGTCACCAGCAGAATACGAGGAAAAATTTCTTCACCAAAAGGGTTGTCAAGCACTGGAGCAGGCTGCCCAGGGAAGTGGTAGAGTCACCATCCCTGAAGGCATTTAGAAGATGTGTAGTCGTGGTGCTTAGGGACACAGCTTAGGGGTGGACTTGACAATGCTGGCTTAGCAACTGGACTCGATGATCTTTTAAAATGTTTTTTAAAAAGACAAAGGTCTTTTCAACCTAAATGATTCTATGATTAACTTCATTACTAGCACAGAGTGCAGGCATACAGTATTTCACACCAAATGATATACCAGATGAGTAGACAGATACTATTTGAGCGTTTTATTTATAATTTTTATACTGTTCTGATGTGCAGATTCTGAATTGTCAGTTATAGCTTTTAATTTTGTTACCAATGCAAGGAATTCTGAATCCACTTAATATGTGCGGCAGAAAACCTGGCTTTGAGCAGTTCCACTTAAATGTATTCGCCTCATTCATTAAACTGCACAGAACTGTCCAACGTGCTACTGTTTAACTTGGTGTAGCTGAAAAGTAAAATGCTATTTTATATCCAGTACCTTCTAGTGACCACAAAATGTTACCATTACTAAATGCTAAATTCAAGTCAGTAGGCTGTCTTTATCAACGCCTGTATTAAAATACACATTCTTACAATCTAAATTTCCCATATATGTTCTCAAACACAGATATGTAACTGTTTTCTCCTGTTCCATGGAAACTCAGAAAAACAGTATCCTCTGTCCCGAATGATTTCTCATTGCAAATCAGTGTTACTAAACAAAGTATAAGAAAAAAAAACAAACAACCCCGTAAAAAATAAACACAAAACCAAACCAAAACAAAAACCTTTAGAAAGAAAGGTCAAAAACAAATTAATGAAACCAGGCACTCAAAAATTCATCACTATCCTCCCCAACACAGTCTGCGTGTGCTTGCTTGAGACACCAAGCCTAACTGTCAAGGTCTCCAGGGATTTGTCTGCACTGGACATGTTGCCCATGAGGTACCGAATGAAACTCAGAAGAGGTAAAAGCAGCTTTGAATTTCTATCAAGCTGAAATGCCAGAAACCTAAATGTAAAAGGAAATTAATATTCTTATTAACATTCTTAAGATGGTCATTTTTCACCACCCTCTTAAGAGGGACATGAGAATAAAAACAATTGAGTTGTCTCACTCTAAACAGGGAGAGGCAAGTCTATTCTCGACCATCCTGCCCCAGTTGCCAAGCAGACAGCTTTAATTGTTTACACATAGCAAGTGACAGGATAAAAAGAAGACAGAAGCCACAGAGACAGCACTGAGACTCCAACAGCCCAGGCCTCTGCTCAGCTCCAGAGTGATTAATGGGCTCCAAAGCTAGCCAACTTAGCTGAAAGTCGGCTGCAGCCCTTTACACTGTCCTCAGCATGTTTCAGGTCATCAGCCACAGATCTTAAAAATTCACATTTTGACTGGTAAATGGTACTGTTTCCAACCCCCCAAAAAAAAAGTGCTTGATTGTTCAGGGCGAAAATTCTTCTTTAAAAAGCAGGAGCTAGCAGGGAAAAGCATGATCTGAATTGTCTTTAATAATAAGCATTTTAAACAAATGCCTTGTTACATGCGATCACCTCAGATCAGTCTCCATGCCTTTTCCATACAGCAACTCCTGTATCATATGATTTCCAAATATGGCACGGGAAAGAAACCCATATTCTTCATGTCATTTTGGATGCCACTTCAGTTGGCTCCCAGTTCCACATGCACCACAGACAAAACCCATTCTTCAAGTATGGTGCTTAAATTTCTGATAAATCATATTCTGAAATTCCTGTACATTGGAGACTAAGTCTGTTGCACAAATTTCAGGTCAAGTCTAGATGAGTAATGAAGAAATCAACAAAGCCTTCATTTTTGGTGAAAAGAATTTTACTATCCCGTCTTAAACCAGATGCCAAAATTGTAAATATTGAGCAAAAAAGTCCTTGAGACCTGTATTTTTTTTTTTTATCAGCTATGCCGAAAGCTTTTGTAAGTCTTCATTTCCTTTGTTCCTGATATTCCTGTGTCATACACAAACAGGAATGTTAGAAGCAACAATGTATGAGGCATCAGGTGGGAATTTCCTGTCTCACATACTTTATCCAACACAACCCCCTATTTGTCTTGGTTTAACAAAAACATATGAAGCAACTACTTTCATTACTAAGACTTCCAGTTTTACTCCTTTCTTTTTCTGTACCCCCCCCACCCCAGAATACTGAGATATTCTGTTTATGCCAAGACGTGTCATATGCACAGCTGATCAACTCACATGAGTCATCAAACATGAATCATTTCTGTCTACTGCGCATCACTAACACCAGTCTTGTCAATGGTCTCCAAATGGCATCAAAATCCAACAAGCCAAGTAGTTCAGTTTCTTCAGCAGCTGCCTTTTTACCTAGTTTCAAAGGGTTTCGGTAAAGCTAAACAGTGGGATGTTTGAAAAGCAGGACAACTTTTCAAGCCATTATTTCCTCACATGAAATGAAGGTAACTGCGGCTTGCAAGAAAGTGCTCTCCTCATACAAGTATGCATAGAGATGTCAGAGTATCTGTACTTCAACAGACTTCAGTTTTAACTTAATAGAATCATAGAATCATAGAATAGTTAGGGTTGGAAAGGACCTTAAGATCATCTAGTTCCAACCCCCCTGCCATGGCCAGGGACACCTCCCACTAAACCATGCCATCCAAGGCTATGTCCAACCCCACCTTGAACGCCGCCAGGAATGAAGCATTCACAACTTCCCTGGGCAACCCATTCCAGTGCCTCACCACCCTTACAGTAAAGAATGTCTTCCTCAGATCCAATCTAAACTACCCCTGTTTAAGTTAAAAAAATTGCATCCAGGATTCTATTCATACTTTATAGTTATACGAAGGCAAACCTTCATCAGCACTACAATTCATAAGCATAAGTTCCTATATCACCAGGGAAATTTGATCTGTGTAGTCTGTTACAACATTCATTGCAGTTGTCAGGACCTTTAAAAAACAAAACAAAACATCTTGTTTTGCTTTTCATTTCACCTCTGCTTGATTCAGCAGAGTGGACAGGATGAAGTACTGCGAACTACATACTGTACTTGCAAGCATCAGCATCCATGCACAGCAAATCTCTAAGGAGTGCAATTTCAGGGATCATTTTGTGTGTTTTAATATTTACAGATAAGAGCTTTATTTTTGGAGTTCTTGACAAATTATTTAACAAAAAAACCTTTTCAAGTATGAGCCTGTCCTCTAAATCATTTGACCTTAATAATATGGCAAAGAGAATTGCGTTTAATCCCAATATATTTGGAAGTACTTACTTCAGAAAGTCACAACAAAATGAGGTTCACAAGAATAAGCACCTCAAGCCATCATTCCCTCAAGTAAAGTTACTTAGCAAGTAACTTAGCAAGAATATGTTGCTATATTCATTCATTTAAACCTCATTTTTAAATTCTCTGCTATTCCTCGTTAAGAAACCAACTTCAAGGTATATGCTGGAGAAAGCTAAAACTAGATGGTAACTCATTTCACCATGAAGATAGTAAATATGCTTTAGAAGATATGCAATGAAATTTGACTTCTGCAACAGAGATATTTCTCCAGTGCTTCAGATAGGTCAGTAACAAAGCCATCTCTGTAAAGCAGAAATAAGGAATATGACTACAATATGGCAAATTGTTCTATGTTGCTCTAAATAATGTTGTTGGATATGCAGGGAGGACAGGACATGACTGGGATGACAACAAGCAGCATGTTCCACATTCAACAAGATACTTATCTTCTTTATTACACATCTTTTCACAATGCTTATGTTATATTTGTGATACTCAGCTAGAATAGGTGCTACCCTAGCTCTCCAGGACATTTGTAATGATATTTAAAAGTATTTAAAATATCATTTTACATGCAAGTAGCAACAGTTATGCATTCCACAACACAAAAAAATAACTGTACCTGAAAGGTATGCAACTTTTTCCTTTAGAATTGGCAATACTTCCATAGCCTTCATCTCATCATTTTTGCGAAACCCTGAAGAAAGGAAAAGACAAGATAATTAGTCAGAAATTCAGACAAGGTCAGCTTCTACATTTAATGAATGCATTGTAAAACATGTACCTTTGGAATATAATCTGACGGTTACGATTACAGGAATTAAGGTAATCTTACCATAAAAGGTTGAAAAAAAAGTAAATTAACTTTTAAAATATATTAATGAACAAGTCATTGCTTTGACTAGCTTAACACAAATTGCATGGTCTGTTAGAAAACCTCAGTAGAAAACAGGATACTGGAAGTAGCCTTTTCAGTCAGTAAATAAAAACTACCAGTTGCATTCTGTTGCTTTTAATTCCACTTTATGTTCCAGCAGAGACAAGCAGTATCAAGCTAATAACAGTATAGGTATCTTTAGAACAACTACCAGCCAGAAAACCCCAACCCAAAACCCAACAAAACAAGACACAACCAAAACCCCCTAAAATTTCCAGGCCTCCCAAAAACACACTGTTTCAGGCTCTGAGCTTTAAGAAAAGAGCTGTGCACTTCACAGCTAAAACCTCAAGATGACATCAAGTAATATAAGCAAGATTTATATATTTAACTTACATCACAGGTTTTCTATTCCAGCCCGCAATACTGAGACTTCTGTGCCACTACAGTATCTAGTTATGGGTACTATCCTTCAAAACAGACTCAGGACACATAAAACATAGCACTCAAGAGATGGCCATGTGTTTACATGTCACGAGCTATGAGGAAGGACTAAACCAAATGACACTGTTTAGTCTGAAGAACTGAGGGGAGATATGGTAGAAGCCCTCAAAACACAAAGTCTACTGGTGTCAAAAGTAAGCTGGCTAGAATTGGAGTGAGAGATTTATTTTAGGTGGTTGGAGTTCTGTAAAGGAGAAAACTGTGAAGCAGCACACAGGATTGCCTGTGGAAGACTATGGACTATCCATGGCTAGGGTTTTTTAAAAAATGCATTTAGACAAGTACCTGTTAGCAATAGGTGCCTCCAGTTCACCGTAACTAAAGTGTTTGACCAGGACATTGTCTCAGCGCACGCAGATAGCAAATGAAAACAACAAATCATCTTCCAGCCATTGATCAGTTTCCTGCTTTTCCATGAACACCATAAAGCAAAAATAAACCCAAAATTCGATACATGTTCTCAGAAGGGCTGACCAAGAAAACTGGTTCCTTGGGTAAGCATGCTACATGAAGCGTTTCTACATGATGAACAATATTGTGCAATTATACAGCAACTCCAGACTGACAAAACAGTGGAGGTACACAGCTATTTCTTAGATAGGATTCTAAGATAGCTGCAAAGGAATGCCTTGTACTAGTCCTTCCTTTGGAGTACTGACTATGGGTTATCAACCTTTTACTTAAAACTACCTACAGTTTTGTTCCTACTAAGGTTTCATTTAGTATGGACTAAAGTAAATAAGACTTCAACGAAAACTTAAAGAACTCATCTCAAAAGACAGCAAATACCTTTTTCCATCTTGAAATACTTGGGCTTTAGTTGTCTGCATACAGGCACATTTCCAGAGTTAAACTTTTTTAACATGCTTTGAGCCACCCTAAGCTTAATGCCAATTTAGCATGCTCGGCTATCATATCAACCATGGCAACTCCTTTTCTTTACAGTAAATTTAGAGGTAGAAAACACTTTCTCCTCACCTAAAAAGCATGCAGAAACTACTCCTGTTCTTTGCTGTCTATTTTAGCACAAAATTACCCAAGACACTGGTGTTACCACAACCTGCTTGCTCAGATTTCTAAGCCTTTAAACTATTTCACCTCAGATGATGTGCAGTAGCTGCACATTTTACTTTGCCTGTGGCATATAAAAAGCAAGAAATATTTAGCTAATGTTTCTTTGACTATTAAGGGGCTGCTCAAGGTAAACACGGTAGCAAATACGTTAGGGCTTGGTTCATGTTCTGGATCTGTGTATCCTTCAGGCTGACTACCTCGGATTATCATATTCCTGCTGCTCTAAACAGCCAATTTTCATTCCAGTTCTGCAGCGTTAAAGCTTAACTGAAAAGACTATGGGGATTACAATTGATGAAAGAATGCTGGAGAGCAGAGACGGTGAATACAGCAAGACACTATCGCATTTTTTTCTCTCCAACAGAGCGATAACAACACAAAAAGCTGCAATAAAGCAGGTTTTAAGGGCTTGGGGTGGGTCCTCCCCTCCCTTTTTTAAAGCCTTTCCACCACAGAACATTTGCTACTATGAGCATTTCATAAAAAAAAACAAAAAAATAAATATTAAAAGGCATTTGCCGCACTCAAATGAAATGCCATAAATATCTGCACCAATCTCTCCCTACACAGCTCCCAGCCTCCGCGCCAGCCGGCTGCATCACATGTTCCTGAGGGTGATGTCATCCTTTCCCGGCCGGCCGCCTGCAGCTCCTGCGCCGCGGTGCTGCGGCAGGGCCCGCAGCCCGGCACCCACCACGCCGGCAGCAACGGAGCCAGCAGAGGTGCCAGTGGCAGACCCGCTCCTGGTGGGGTGGGCTCAGTGGAGGAGCACAACCCAAGCCTGCATTTGGCAAGCACGGAATTCAAGTGGGCTTTCATTCCTATGGCACACGCTTCTCTTCCCAAAGCACGGTGTATGCATGTATGTGGCACATATCTGTGCTGTTCCTTTCACTATCCACGTCACCTAATAAAGCATTTTTATTCGAAAAATATGAGGATTAATAATAAATCCTACACTAGTATCTTTTAAAGACAATTTTAGTCTTAACCAGGAAACCACCTTTGGTATTTTCAATACCTATTAAAGGAATATTAATTTTACAGTTTCACATTATTAATAGGTAGTATATGCCCTTCTATTGTCTCATACATCAGACAGATACTTTTCCCTAACTACCAGTCAAGAAGAAAGAAGATCAAATTATACTAATTAATATTCAACTTCAGTAGGTTAAGTAACACATGACTAAGCAGCCGATTTCAATTTAAGTGGGCTTCCCCCTGACCCATGAAGCCTTCCGGATTACACAATTCCCCCGAGTTATATACAGCCTTCTACTGGAAGAGTCTGTTATTACAGAGCAGTTATTGGAATGTTCTGTCACAAGACTAAAGATCTTTAAAACATGAAAACAAGAAAGAAACAAAAGAAAGCCACCTAAACTTCTCATACAGATATCTGCACTGGAAAACAAAAGTCTCTCCCACAAATACACCATCTCCTCTTTGTCCCCACAACTTCAGAGCCAGAAGACACCATCAGCCAGCCAAATTTTAGAAATTATGTAGTCTGTACTAATCCTTTTTCTCATGCTGTACAAAACTAACTTTTTGCTGCAATGTATTAATTTATCCAGGTTAAAAGACCCACGAAAAGAAGCATTCCTGGGTAGAGGTATCGACCCCAGGGAGTTTCCAAGGCCCTTTATCCAAATGACCAGGACAGCCCCCTATCAACTGGGCTGCAAGTGTTGTCAAATCCCACAGCAAAGACCTGGCTGCAGAGCTGCACGTCCATCTGCCCTGCAGGACTAGAGTAATCCAGTATAAGCGGCCACCTTTTGACTGGAAATCAGAGAATTCCTTTACTTCTAGTGCTCCTCTGGTTACCCAACTTGCTGCAACTTCCCATGGACACTGAAATACAGTAAACAAGTCACCTTTAGAGCAGTAACAGAAACTGGGTACCCTGTAGAGTAGGTAGTTCATGCATCCAAGGTTAACGCTGTATTAGTCCAAGGCTGAGGTATCCTTCAGGCACAGGAAACAAGGTAACTCTGTTAATCATTTTGCACTGCAATGATCAGTAACTAGTCAGCCACACAAAGTAAGAAGACAAAATTGCCTTAAACTCATCTTTCAAGTTAATAACTTGATTACACAACTGAGATACAAAACAGAAACATCTTCCCCAAAGATGCACTGCTACCCTAGGAACATAGAACTCTCTGTTACTTTTGAAAGTATTTTCAGTGATATGCATTGTTCAGTTATGGCAACAAACACTGACTACTGAAACAGAAATTAAGACAGTAAAAGGACTCTGAGGCTAAGATCAGCATCTCCCTTCTAGGAGAGTTGATGAAGCACACTCATCTGTTGCTGTCACAGATAACTGACTTTAAACTTCTGAAACAAGGTTAGAACAAAAGCACAAAAAAAGGAAAGCTCTCATCCTGAAAACTTGAACCTTTAAGAGCACAACTGCTTTTCACCTTGCAACATGAAAACAAGACCTCTTCACAGGTGCAAACAAGAGCCAGACTCAACCCAGAACACATCAATGCTTTAGGCTGTCTTTGGATTTCAGAAGATGACTGCCTGTGTCATGTCATTGACAGCAAACAAGTGCCTTATCTGCCAGGCTGCTTCCTCCAGCACCAGCCTTCTAACCCCCACCTCTTCTTTGACAGATATCCCATCCCAAACTGGAGAAATCTCTTTCAGTGAGTACTCCAACAGAGTACTCTCTTCATTTCAAAGGACCTGCTCTGATATGATTCTGCTCAAAAATTCACACACTATGCTATGTTCTATAGGAAGGGGGGAAAAAAGCCACATAGAAACTGTGATAGCCACACTCAGAACTGCTACATTAAAGTCACAGTTCAGGTAATAAGGAAGTTGGGTAATAATCAGACTGATTTAGGTTAGTCATAAGTAGAAAGAACTATTTGCTAGCAGATGAGAGATAAAACAACTGCGGGTGGGGATGAGACCATTTCCTAGCCATGCAGCACTTTCCTGCATCGCTCTGCACAACTCCTTGCATCCACTGGTCCCTTTGCGTTGATTTTGCTTCCCCTTGGAACAATCCCAAAACTTTAGCTAGTCAGCATTTAAGCAAAAAGAATCCAAGATGTTTCAGTCTCTAGCATTTCTTCTGTTTCACAGTATGAATGATACCAATTGCATGACTGAAATCTGAACTATTCCTTCAATAGCAAAGCTATCCTAGCTACATTTTGAAAGAAACTGCTGTCTAATTAAGTAAAAAGAAAAAAAAAAGGGGGAGTAAAGAAGCTCAAGTATAATAAAATTTGTGCATTATTAGACTGATAAAGGTTGCATTATTTGCCTTTTTTTCTCTCCATATCACAACATGATGACATTGACTTTAAATCCTGAAAATCCATTCGTTTATTCAACTTTCTTATCAGTCAAAACTGTATATGATAAACTTCAGCTGCAATTTAACTTATACAGCACCTCCCACGTTTTTCAAGTGCCCAGAAAGAGAAAGAGAGCACAGAGCAGGTTCCTATTCTCCCATTTTGCCATGGAGAGTTTTTCAAATAGGACAGTGAGCAAATTTCTAAATACGCTATTACTCCATGAAAAATAATTTTAAGCATGATAGGAGAAGATTCACAAGCAGCCATTGTAAAGCCTTTTACATCCTTACTCTGAAGTTACACAGAAACAAGGACAGATTAAGTCAGTAGAACCATTTTATTCTTTCCTCTGATCAGATTTGTAAGAAATGATTGCTGACCTCCAGAAGTTCTTGGGTTTACAAATGAAATCAACTACTGAGGTAAGGGTAGAGTACAAAAACTGAAGTTTCATAAATCAAAAAATGAAAAAAACCCCAGCACTAATTGAGAATACAGCCCAAAAATCTGGCAAAAGGAAGCAAAAACTAACTAAAGTTAGTGCATGTATGGGATTACTGATAGCTTTTCTTGATTTTAACTCAAGTATTTTAAGTGCCAATCTCAATTTTATGGTAGGCTTAACTATGATTCAATACTTTTGTATGCAAGTAAAAGATTCATAGAGCAATCAGAGCTGTCAATTCACCAACTGCACTGTTACTGCTTCCCGTTATAGACATTGCCTATATTCAGTGCTGCTTGGCAATCTCACACCATCTTCCACATTGCAACAAAGCAACAGAATTCAGGAAAATTATGGCAAGGACTGCAATTTCATTTCTTCTCTGAAGCTTCATGAGCTTGCAGATAACCAGTTTCAAATGGTTAATGGCAATTTATCTCAGGAACACTGAATTTTAGGTATGCCTGTTATGGCATCTTTAAGACCATACATCTTTCTTTTTAGGAGCAAATAAGGAGCCATCAGCAGGCTTTTTTTAACTGACATACGGATCCGCTGGGCAACATTAGTAACCTTGGCATTCATCATTTATTCATTCACTTTTTCTTGGTCCAGATTCTAAAACCTCCAAGTGATTCCAACAAGGACACAGCTCGGAGGCATATAACCAGAAGGGCATGATTTCAGTGTTTTTCCAGCAGCCAAAGTCATGATCTTAAGCAAAGTATTTGTTGTAGCTAACAGCTATTAATTTGATGTTAAGAACCTAGTCTTAGAATCATCATAGAATCATAGAATAGTTAAGGTTGGAAAGGATCTTAAGATCATCTAGTTCCAACCCCCCTGCCATGGGCAGGGACACCTCCCACTAAACCATGCCACCCAAGGCACTGTCCAACCCCACCTTGAACACCGCCAGGGATGGAGCATTCACGACTTCCCTGGGCAACCCATTCCAGTGCCTCACCACTTTTACAGTAAAGAATTTCTTCCTCATATCCAATCTGAACTTCCCTTGAATTTAAAGCAATACCAGGACTATGACACGAGTACACTTATGACTCCCTTCAGCTCTCGCCAGGCTCAAAATCAGAAAACATTACGCCTTCAAACCCTCACTTTAATCACAACAGCTCACGGAACGACCTCCATCTTCCCATTTTGTTTTGCACTCCATGCACTCTCCATACATGATGCGGACAATTGCACTACATCAGTACCGAGCTGGTATGCAGTGCTACCACATGGCAACCAGGGCCTCACAGAAGCACACAGCTGAGAAATTCACTTGCAGTAAAAAAATGAGATTCATTAGAAGGTTGCTAGCTCTTTAAGCTACCTGCATTTTTTTTTTTTTTGGCACTTTTGCCAAGTGTAAGATGTTCTCTTATTAATTTTTAACAGCTCTGTGGTATACCCTGACACCAGGACGCACCTCTCCTATCTGTATGTTATGGTGGGGAGCACAATGACATACGAAGGGATGAGGGACAAGAAAAGGCTACTAGTGTAGCTGTCAGCAAATACTCAAGCAAGATCAAATTCCCCAATGGAGTGACCATCTTTTTCATGAAAGCTTACATACTCATCTATTCCTCACTTTAGAAAGAGCAATTACTGGGAAACAAGCTACCTCAGGTTTGTACTGCAAAACTTGCTGAAGAGCTGCCTTAAGAACGTAAGTTGAGGAAACCTCCAAATCCTAAATCACTCTGTTAAAAAACTGCAGCCTCCTTTTAATCGAGTAACAGGAACCTTAGAGTTATCTATATTTTGTACTGAAGTCCTTTCCAATCTGAATTCTCCTTTGATCTTATGAAATATGCAAGCCAAAGTACAAACACCCATTTTTCAACTGAAACTTTAGACAAGATGATCAAAATCTGATCAGTTTCCCTTCTTTGAAGTGAGGGGAACTGTGCTCTTAAACTTATCTATCCATTTGGGATGTTCAGTCTGATCCTGCTATCCTACCAATGCTGTTGCGAGTCCATTTGTTTTGGTGGGAACTGCTCATCCATCTCCAAGCGCTTCAATACTCAAATTCACTGCCCTGCTGAGGTGGCAAACCTTCTTGTAGTGGTGTTCAAATACAGCAGCAGCACACTGCTCTCACGGCAGTCAGATACTTTCCTTATTGATGTCTGCTGCAAACACTCATGGCTGAATGGGTCTACACTGTCAGGGCTATCAGAAGGGTACCCAGTCTCCTATAAATAATTGGTTTAACATGCAGTTGTTTTAGCAACAAGTCTATAAGCACTTTTACTTATTTTTCTGTTCAAAAAACACAGATGAAGTGAAAGGCAGTAGTTTCTAAATTTTGCGCAGCAACAGCTGGAACATAACATTTTAGATCATGTCCTTTGGCTCTTGTTCCAAACCACCATCTGGAAAAATCTCTTTCCACACTGAAATTGATGAAGACTGCAGCAAGGGCAGTAAAAAAAAGCAAGTTAAAACAGATTGAAAATCAGCCTGCATTGTTTTATCCTGAGCAACAACGGGAAGAACTATTTCCATCAGTCCCAAAATCAATCAAATATACCAAAAACAGACTCCATATTCTTCCAAAGAAATTCCTTTTTACAGCACATAGTACTGCTTTTGGGTTTACTATCGTTCATAGTCTCCAAAATTAGGCATTTATTGCCTTTTTTTTTTCTTTTCTCCACCTTTTTTTTTTTTTAAATATGCACACATTTTCTCAACACTTTTGTCACCTTAGTAGATTCATATGCAAAAATTAAACTAGGTTACATTTATACTTGGAGACGTTAATACTTAAACATCCGGTTTTTGTTGAACATTCCTTCCCTCCTCCTTTTTTTTTTTTTCCACGACATTTTATATTCCTTCTGAGGCAGAACTAGCAGTTTACAACTAGATGTATGTCAAATAACCAGATTTGTGAACAGTGCTCATTCCTTCAAATTCCCCTTTTATTAGTTTGCAGCTGTAAGGACACTGAGCTCCAAGAGCACCAAGACATAGGAAATGTAGGATGAATCCAAGCTTCTCTGCTACATTACAGTGCACATACAATAGACGACTGTGAGGAGGAAGGGGAAGACACTTTCCTTCACCTTACATTGTAAAAACAGTCAAGTGCATACGGAGTCAAACAACAGAGAAAGAGAATCAATGAGAGCTTGTTTTACACTGCCCTTAGCTTCAGATGTGTGACTGTTAGAAACATTTAGAGGGAGACAAAGTTTCACGTCAGAGCTTCTCCCTGCTCTTTTTATCTTCTTACCAAGCCAATTTTATTTAAAACACTCAATTAAAATATCCTATGATTAGAATGAATCAATTTAAAAAATAAAAAAAAATAATAATAAAAAGGAATAGTGATCAGGAGTCCACAGGGAATCAAAGCTTGGGTATTTCACTTTTAAAATGTGAGTGGTTGCTAACAGCAACCTATCTCCCTCCCTCCCTGCTTTTAAAAGGGAAAGCAAGATGAGTGTGAAATGCCAAAAGAGATGTCCAATACCCATCTCGTTTGCTCAAGGATTCCATCAGAAATTATAGCTTGAATTACTCTGAGCAGGTGTGTGTGTATTCTTAACCCACAGGCTGCATTCATTAAAAATCTAGGTTTAAGACAATGGAAGGCAAGGAAAGCGAACGAGTGATTGCTCTGATGAGGCAAAACGGAGTGATGCTCAGGCTGGGTGGTAGGGAAGCAGTACAGCACAGCTTGAGCTGCACGGAAGCGGGTGACAGCATGGCTCCACAGCACACATTACATCATCAGCTTTGTGCAGGGCTGAGCCATCGCTCCGCTCGGGAGGAGCGCTGCCACATGCTGCATCCCTGGATCCATCTCCCAGCCTTACGGAGGCAGAAATATGAGCGATCAGAAATCACGCAAACCTTCCTCTCCTCACCCTGGTCAAAATCCTCCCCATCTGATCCCTCCAGCAAATTTCATTAGAAACAAAAAGACCCTCTCCACGCTTGGCTCTGCAAATGGATTTCACTCAAGAACCAATAGAAAGGATTTTGCAGATTGTCACAACTAAGAAAGGGAGGTTTCATTCTTCACTTATCAAATTTGTTCTAGCAGATTATTTCCTTCAGATGACAAAGGCTTCAGATGTGTGACTGTTAGAAACATTTAGACCGGTCTTGTAAGATCATCTACTTCCAACCCCCCTGTCATGGGCAGGGACACCTCCCACAGTCTGAATCTCATTAGAGCCACATTTAACAGAGCCACCAAAGTACACAAATTTAACATAAATCAGGGCTCGGTGTTCTCCATGAACTCCACTTATTCAGCTCCTTCTATGTTACTGTAACAAGAACAAGATTAACACCTTGCCTTCAATTTCATCTATTTCTGTAAATTGATACACATTACTATAAATGCAGCATTCACGACTCTGGTCAGAAGCACACTCCCAAACTCAGCACTGGAAATCAAGAATCTCTCACCAGCTCACCTATCCTCAAGTCATAAGTAAGTTAGTTTGAAAATAATCTTTATTAAAGATATGTAACATATGCAATAGTGAAATACACAAAACAAAGCAAGCAGGTCCTAATGCTATTTAGGACAGAAGCCTATAGACATTCAGATACTGTGTTGCTTGTTTCTATAGCTTTAATATTCACATACAGATTTGAAAAATTGATACCTATTAAAATAGTACCAAATTTCTTTGGTAACAAGTTACCTGGAAGTACGGGCACTGCATTACACTCAGAAGTGTACTAATCAATCTTAAAAAAAAAAAAAAAATCACATAGGAAAACCTTGCTCATTTTACAGACCAAACTGGACAAAAGCTGTTTTAACTTGACTATCTCACCACTTCCTACTACTTGCCAGCACAATAAATCCAGTCAAATACTTGTAAGCTCCCTCTATTTCATGCTCAAAATTTTAACATCAAATCTATGGACCCCGATATGGTTGCCCTCATTAAAATACGAAAGTGCGGATGGTTGCTTTCCTGTAGGCATAGGCAGTGAGTATTCATCCATCAGCTTTATTCTTCAACCTTCTAAAGCATGGACAATACAAAGATGTTATAGGCCCAAATACATCCAGTCATCCACCTCTGTAACACTACCTGCAAAATACCACCAGTAGCGAATGTTTTCAACTTATTTCAACAAGGGTATTCATCACATGGGCATGTCCTAGAACCTCTGATCCATGCCTTTGAAGAACACGCTCAGACTTAGCAAGCATTACGGAGTATGGCGTAGATACCATCTGCAAATCAGGATGACGACAATGACTCAAGTACTGTAAGTTATAGTGTTTTCATTAAGTTCATAAAACCAACCTAATTTAAGCTCAATTAAAATGGTTTTGTTTGTCTTCTACAACACTCATTCACTACACAAAATTCTAAATTCATATGATTTCCTGGAAGAGCTCTTTGAGACAGCAACAGGAGCTAGCATTTTAATTGCATTAAAAAGAAGCAATGTATTTTGGCATGTATACGAATACATTACTTAAGAAGTCTACAATGTATTTTAAAAGCACTAGGTAAGACTTTAACAATGCCTTTGCCTTCATGTCTTTGGTTCCTTACATGATTAAAGTTCGATGAGAAAATGAGCATGAGCCGGCAGTGCGCACTTGCAGCCCAGAAAGCCAACCGTATCCTGGACTGCATCAAAAGGAGCGTGACCAGCAGGTCAAGGGAGGTCATCCTGCCCCTCTACTCTGCTCTCGTGACACCTCACTTGGAGTATTGTGTGCAGTTCTGGTGTCCTCAACATAAAAAGGACATGGAACTGTTAGAACAAGTGCAGAGGAGGGCCACGAGGATGATCAGGGGACTGGAGCACCTCCCATATGAAGACAGGCTGAGAAAATTGGGGTTGTTGAGCCTGGAGAAGAGAAGGCTGCGTGGAGACCTCATAGCAGCCTTCCAATACCTGAAGGGGGCCTATAGGGATGCTGGGGAGGGACTCTTCATTAGGGACTGTAGTGAGAGGATAAGGGGTAACGGGTTCAAACTTAAACAGGGGAAGTTTAGATTGGATATAAGGAAGAAATTCTTTACTGTAAAAGTGGTGAGGCACTGGAATGGGTTGCCCAGGGAAGCTGTGAATGCTTCATCCCCGGCCGCGTTCAAGTTGGGGTTGGACATAGCCTTGGATGGCATGGTTTAGTGGGAGGTGTCCCTGCCCATGGCAGTGGGGTCGGAACTAGATGATCTTAAGGTCCTTTCAAACCCTAACTATTCTATGATTCTATAACTTTAAACTCTAAAACAAATTAGCAGTCCATAGGTATACTTCTAAATGACCTAGAAAGCTTAATTAGAAATATTAACTTCTGTAGAACAGTAACAAATGTGAAATTACGTTTCTCTCTAGCTGTTTTTGTCTTTATTATTCTCCACCCCCTTACACCATCTCATCAGGTTAACGCAGAAGTTTATGGCAGTAGTACATCGCAGCAACAGTTTATACTTTATTTAGTTTGGCAAATATTTCTATTTTTATACATTAGTAAACGAGAAGCATTCTCTACAGAAGTGCTTTTGGTATAGAGCCATGTTTGTTGTAGACAAGTCATGCAGCAGCTTTCACATTTACTTTAGAGCTCCAATACCCTGACATCCCATTTAAACTGCCAAACTCTCTTATCTACCATTATTTATAACAAAACAAAAGCTCCTGAGAAATTAAGTCATGTCAGAGGTTTACTAAATCTTTTTAGCCTGGCAGCTACAGAAAGTTTGAACATGAAGTAGTATCATGTCCTTTTCCAGCACAAGTCATTTGGGTATTTGAAATTATATACAGATAACGGATGCATTCTGGACTGAGCACAAAGGAAAGTATGGCAAGTGTTACAGAGCATCCAGTCAGAAGACTTCAAGACCTGGACTGCAAATTCTTCATAAAAAGACTTCCCCCAAAAGTTTTGATAGCTGATACATCACAACAGCCTACCTTCATGCTTCCCTAACTAACCCAAGTATGTATGACCAGCATCACCGTGTACATTTGACATACAAGCGCATTCTTACTAAGTCCTTTATGCACACAGTTTTTATGTTATACTTTATCTCCACTACCATGGGAGGACTAATCCTCTTTAGAAGTAACTTAACAGAATAGGAAGTACATACACATTATCTTGAGATGTCTTGAGACACTTTCCTCCAGCAGGTAATCTAACTCAGAATAGAATCATAGAATCATAGAACAGTTAGGGTTGGAAAGGACCTTAAGATCATCTAGTTCCAACCCCCCTGCCATGGGCAGGGACACCTCCCACTACACCATGCCATCCAAGGCTCTGTCCAACCTGGCCTTGAACACCACCAGGGACGGAGCATTCACAACTTCCCTGGGCAACCCATTCCAGTGCCTCACCACTTTTACAGTAAAGAATTTCTTCCTCATATCCAATCTGAACTTTCCCTGTTTAAGGCTGTTCAGCCTGCAGAAGAGAAGGCTGCATGGAGACCTCATAGCAGCCTTCCAATACCTGAAGGGGGCCTATAGGGATGCTGGGGAGGGACTCTTCATTAGGGACTGTAGTGAGAGGACAAGGGGTAACGGGTTCAAACTTAAACAGGGGAAGTTTAGATTGCATATGAGGAAGAAATTCTTTACTGTGATGGTGGTGAGGCACTGGAATGGGTTGCCCAGGGAAGTTGTGAATGTTTCATCCCTGGCGGTGTTCAAGGCTGGGCTGGGCATAGCCTTGGATGGCATGGTTTAGTGGGAGGTGTCCCTGCCTATGGCAGGGGGGTTGCAACTAGATGATCTTAACATCCTTTCCAACCGTAACTATTCTATGATTCTATGATCTCAACATCTGGGGAACACAAACATGAAGTACTTGAGATTCATAAAAAGTAAAATTTTGAACTAACAGGACTTACTCTATCACTTATGCTTTAAGAAACAATGCATATGATGATATTAAGAATCCAAGTTACAGCACTGTAACACAGCATCTATAACTGTATTCTTGATAGCTTTATTGTGAAGTAATTGTTTTACAAAGAAAGTTAATTTAAGGCTCAAAATCAACAAGCTAAAGTGTATTTGGATGTATGAGAAAAATACAAGCCCAAAAGGCTTCCCAGTATCAGAAGCTTAAGTTGCCTACAAAGCAGCCTGTCACTGGCAGATGTGAGAATCCCATCCTTTTACATGGCCTGTTTTTGACTGCTTTGGTTAATTGACCACGATTAAAATCACCAGATGTTTTTGAACTGTTGTTCTTCAAGCTCTTGGTTCAATGACTTTCTATGAATATAAGCTCCCTAACCTTACTGGATTATTTATTTTTTTTTAATCTTTCCAATTTAAGGGAAACTACTCCACATTAAAGATACCGGTGTTTAAAAATTTGACTTCTCAGAAAGTACTGCAATTAAATGTGACAGTAAATTTTACTGCGATTTCCTACTTTTGTTTTGTTGAACTAAGGTTTGAAATAGCTGACGGTTACCGTCACTATTTGCTTTGCAGTCTGCTTCTATTTTACCAGCACAGCCCAGTGTTGTTACCTGTTAGTCTATCAGCACCTACCAACTGATTACAACTGAATTCAAAGCTTAAGTATATCAGGCTTTGTAACTCCTTCTATCAAACATATTAATGCAATAGGATGCAGTTAGGGTAGGCAGGAAGTAACTACTGGCAGCCAGAGGACTAACCACAAAAATATACAGCAAAGTTACTCGTAGTTACTTATACTTTTCCAAAAAGAAGACATTCCATATTAAGCATTAAGCCTTCAAAGTGCTAACTCAGAACATCGTTTTAATTTTCTGGTACAGACATGTGCGCAAACAGCTATTGGTAGCCCATGAAATGACTGCAGGGGATATGCATATGTGCACACACATCACTATACACAGCAAAAAGCCAAGGAGGAAGTTCTGTCAAGTTCCACGCAACTGCACTATCAAGTGCATAGTCTAGTGAACATTCCCTTCTAGTGTCAGTGCCATCTTCAGCCAGAATTTTACAATAATTACCAAAAGCAGGCTGGGGATTCTTAGTTTAACTAACCACCACCATGTCAGTAGTCTAAACAGAGACGCACATGCATTAAATCCTGCTTATCAAGTATAGCCGTCCATTGACAAACTGGTGAAAAATAAAGCTGAGCAAGTAAGACATCTCCCCACTAAAATGGAAATGTCATCTGGGAGAAAAACATTTTAGGGAAGTTTCACTTTTCGTGAGGAAAGAGGAAAATTATGGGAAAATTTCAATATAAACAGAATTCTCCACAACCTCAAAAAAGAAGGGCTATTAAAACTACCGTGCTCTATCAGGAGGATGAGACTCTCTTCACAAACACACAAGGCAGGCAAGTACACAGACTTCCACATCTAAATTTTAAGCAGGACAGACAGTTGAACTAAATACAAGGCAAGAAAAAGCAACCATATGTTCGAACCAAGTGCACACAAACTTATATGTGTAAGTCAAATATCTGTAACTCAATTTTGCATAATTTGGTTATTGTTAAAAAAATGTAAGTTGAAATATTCATCTTTGCCTTCCTTAAGTGAAGGCTGGCCTACAGTTATGGGTCAACATCAAGGCACTCCATCCACATGGAGTATTTTACCTCTGAGTGGAATTCCGCAAGTTTTCTTCCAAAACCCAAGTTAAATTAGCTAACTTGTAAAGTACATAGAAAACAGTTCAATGATTGAAGTTGTGGAATAATCTTGAAAGGAGAGCCTGTATTTAGCCCAGAAAAAGCATTTAACTTCTTACTGAACTTCTAACAAAGTAACTCCCTATGATTAACAGAAATCAATATATCACACAATAGAATTAACTTAAAATGTGGACGTAACAAAAAAAAAAAAAAAAAGTCCCTTATGTTTAAACTTACAACCATAAAACAAGAGAAAACATGATCTACTCATCCAATACATGTCTGGTATATCTTCACACTTATAAACTATAGTAGAACAAAAGCATATTAGTGAAGACTAAGGGGCAACTCTAGTACCAGGGAGCTGATCCAGTTCTGAAACTCCAGCCCATCAAACACACTGAAGATGAGCTACATTATAAAGCAGCTGCACCCATATATTTCTATTCAGGAGTACCACACATTACAAGCTCAGGTGTGAGCTTGAATTTTAACATACTGTGGCAAGCCCAAGCAAAGTTAACTGTATGTCATATGCCAGCTAGAGTCTTACTTTGGGAAAGACTTTTTTTTAAGGGAAGTACCATGAAAACCCTGCGTTACAACACAATTAACCTAAAGCAGACAAGAGCACTTGTTGGAAAGCTGCTGGAGATTATGAATCAAATCACAAAAGACAGAATCACTGCATTACACTAGTTAGCTACAATGTCATCCTTTGAATTTCACTCTCCAGAATAGCAGCTTTAGAGTGAGAAAACAACTGTGTTGCTACTAGATTAAAGTCTAGTCTTTGATCAAATAGTTGTCAGGTGAGCAATGTTATTTTGACACAGGCAGCCATTAGCTTATCTGTGTACATCCTTATCTCCAGAATCATCATCTTTTACTTGGAAGTGCTATTCACCCTGAACACACCACAGGCATCCCTTCTTTATAATGACTTCAGCATCTGCATTTATGCTCCCTTCAGCAGATGACTACTATTACAAGCACACTATTTTGATTGACACCTAATACCATAGCTGCCGTTATCACTTACATCATGCTAAAACATAAAGTGTTACCCACATCTATTTGGAGAGTAAAAGAACACAGAATTGCTTTGACACACTGTCAAGAAGCGCTGTCAGGCTTCACCCACCACAGCTACGTTTTCTGTTTCTCCATTTTACAAGGTCATTAACTAACAGAAAAAGAGAAGAGTCTACAATATTATAGCTACACATTCCATTTAATGTTAAATATTATACAGTAACATGCCATTACAAGACAAAGTTCAAGAAAGTGACATACCATTCAGCAGTATCAACACGCCAGTTTTTTTGGTTGTATCTTGTTTATAAGAACACATTGTTCATATCCCAACATGTATATTCTGTTGTCTGCAGCCAAAGGAATGGCTAAACTAAATGATGCTTGGGAACAAGAGCAAATTAAAACCTTATCCCTTTATCAGAAAAAAAAAATAATTCAGATGTCAAAAACTCAAACCTGAGTTCAAGACCCCAGTGAATTTGATATAGTTTCCATAACTGCTAGGTTTCTATCTTCTCCAAGAAACTCTATTTTTAAGTCAAAACATTTTTCAACTACTCTTGTTTGAGCAGTCAGATGAAAAAAGGTACAATACATGTTCAACATCCAAGTCATCTTTGTCAGTGCTTATCTTCTGCCTGTACAGTTTGCTTGACTGTCAGTTTGCTTAACAGTTGCTCTGCCTGGATTTACTACCAAATAGGCTTTGACAATGATTGCTATTTAATCCTGTGTAATACCCAGATACAACTGTTCCCAGATCGGTGGACAGTTTAAAAAACGCAGTCTCTTCCTCAGCTACATACAAGTCTGGAGTCATGAACTAGAAATCTTGTTGCTGCAAAACTCAATAGAATGGACCACTACTACAGATAAAAGCTATTAAACTTGTATATATTTGTCCACAACAAGCAAACAATTATAACCAAGGCTTCCAATTCCTTACTTAAAATTTCAGTGTAATAATCTGAACTTTTTAATGTTTGTACATTAGGCAATGACATTCCAATAAAATTGAGCAACAGAGTTTACCACCTGTGAGTCTGGACTTAAGCCATCTTTCATACAGTATGCCACGAACAGAAGAACCCGAAATATGCAATGCAATGTAATTTAAAATCAACAGTCAACCTTCCTTCTGCCCAGCTGTCTCACACAGGCCTGTTTCAGTTGTAGAAGCTGAACACTAGCTGGACATCCACAAGCAATTTTCAGTTATTATTGCCACCTTCAGAGTTGGTAACTTCAAGGGTCTGCAACTTAATTTTTTTTTTATTTATTATTTTTTTTTTAAATTCAGGTAAACTCAATCCTGTGCTTTGTTTTAATGAATTCCACTATCTAATCATTATGGTACAAGAAACATTTCTCACATAAAAAGCTTCAGTGTACATGCCTATTTGCTAGCAAGGATATTCCACATAAGTATGTAACAAAGTGGCAGGGGGGTTGGAACTAGATGATCTTAAGGTCCTTTCCAACCCTAACTATTCTATGATTCTATGATTATTTCCTTAATCATTTCATCTCTGCTTATATTTACATGAATATTCACATCCCAGTTTCTGAAATGCTTATCCTCCTGAAGATATTGCCATGACCTAAATGAAAGTCGACATACACACTGCCTTAGAAAATTAAAACTGAAGTGATATATTTAAATTTTGTCCTGATTTCTAAACCACTAGAACATCCTTTCCAAAACAAAACTTAAAAACCCGTATCAACACTCCAATATTCTGTCTAGTTACTACTCTTCAGATTTAAACAAATAACCTCAAGAATTATTAACAGCCTGATAAATTTATCATTTCAGTGTAACATACCTAGGATTTTGATAACGCTCTACATCAACAATTTAATTAAGAACAACTAGGCATTAGTGAGCAACAGTTCCTGCCTACAGCACCAGATGATAAAAATGTGAGATAAATTAAAGTGGAGAAGAACAAAATATTCTGCTTCATTTCACCTTAAAGATATCTAATGCTCCATTATTTCACCATATCTCATTGAAAAGCTAACATACCTGAGTAACAGTATGACCTATGGATTTAAAATTCTTAATACCATCTACGGGTATGAGAGATTACTCCACTCAGTTAAAAGAAATTGGTTCACCTGGGTTGGGTTGACAAAGACAACACATTAGGAGTGATATAAATATCTCAGTTTAATAGCCATTTTCCAAGACTGACTGACAGTGTGTCACAGTAGCACACACATGCAAGCACAAGAAATCCAGGTCATAACTAGAGCATTTCTAGGCAAACTGACTCAAGTGTCTTTACTCCATGACAGCTCTGGTGAATTATCAAGTCCTATCGGACTAGAGCTTAAGCCTTATTCACAGGCTGTCGTCTTAATGCTCGCATAAAAGCTGAATTCCAATTTGGCCACTGCATTACTTAAGTGACCCTGTTCACACCAAGGAAAAAGGAATATGTTTACTTGCTTTACATCAGACATTGCCACTTCGGTGCTTGAAGAATTCAAAAACCTTTACGACTATGACCCCAAATTAAGACAGTTGTTTCCCTCTCATTGTAATCTGGAATACTACTGGCTGCTGCTCTGGACAAGAAGCATTTGGGCAGACACAGATTCCAGCTTCCCAATTAGCACCGGTCTTCCGCAGACTTGTTTAACAACTTGTACAGCAAAACTACATCGTTTCCAGATTTCTGCATACATTTGCCAGTACTTCAAGAGCCTTGCCTTTTGTTTCCTGGACTTGCAAACAAAGCAGCATGATTTTGTTAAAACAGCTAAGGGCAGCTTAGTGAGTGATATGACTAAGAAAAGCTTTTTTAAAGCAAACTGAGAGTGACAGGATCCACTTCCTGTTCTGCCTGTGCACACCACGTAACATGCATCAGGGAGGCATTCTGCACTGGAAAGTGTGCCACTGACAGCTATACAAATGTGAAGATATTTGACCTGTGTCACAGCAAGCACATCAATCCACAGCACTGGTATACCTTTCCCAACAGACCTAGCACATGGGCTGTCCTAGTTGAGGGCCAACACAATTCCATGTCAGTCTGCTACACAAAAAAGAAAATTACTAACCCTCCCTGTTGCTCCTTCAGGAAATGAGAGAACAAAGAAAATCAACAAGGAATCTCTTTTAGCTATTTCCAGACAACATGCCTCTAACATGACTCAGGCACTTGAAAGAGTGTTTTACCATGAAACACTGCTCCATACAGCAGCAATTACTTCAGTAAGACTATGCCAACTATGTAAGCAATTCAACATTTAACAGGATGCCAGGGTTTATTGCTGAACATGAATGCAGCTCACTGTGACAGGCCAGTAAATATCTATGTAGCACTACATAGCACTGGCCTCGCCAACATCATGTGGGCAAACCTATCAAAGAAACAATTATCCCCAAAGAATTGCAGTGGAGGGAGACAGTCTACACACACTACCTAACTCCAAGCTAAACAGGGGCTACATAGGGAACTCTTTCATTCGCAACTGCAGGCACACTTGGGCCAGGCCTGCAACTGTTGACTTTTTTCCAGCAACTGCCTGGCACAGCCCCGGTGCTCCCACCATGGGGACAGGGAGGATGGAGGCCAGCTGTGCCTGCCTGTAAGCCTGAGACACCACCACCAGCAGGTCAGTCACTCCTCTGGGCACCAAGGCTCCCTGCAAATGTACAAACCCATGCTGTTTTTAGCAGCCTGCATACCTACAGAAAGCAAAAGCACACATGGTAAAATAATAAAGTTATAAACCGGCATCTGTCCTCATTTTCTGTACCCTTTCATACAACCACGTCCCATGGGCATTTTCTATTTTAACTTGAAGTATCACTACAGCATTAAATTCACAGAGTTAAAAAACTTAAAGCTCAGTTTCTTCCTAATCAGAGTTTAAATCATTCTTTTTAGTTTACATGAGTACTTGAGAGATTTGGATTTTGGAGTATGGGGTAAACTATTCACTAGTCATAGAAGCAATTCTCATTCTCAAGTCTTTTTTAATATTAAACCTTATTTAAATTTAATTGGCAGTATATTCTTGCTCCAAAAAACAATACATTAGTTCAGTGTTGGCATACCTGAAAATTAATTCTAACTTATAGTACTACACTTCCCATTCTTCACCTTAGGAAAATTCTTCACGCTTAACTTTCAGGCAGTTTGCAAAGTAAATTTCACAAAGGCCTACATGCATAAAGTCACCCAAACTCCATCAGAGCTGTGATGTTGCCAGAGTCTGGGATTTTCAGTTCCCCTTTGTCACAACCATTAACTGCAGTTTTAGTATTCTGTCCTTAGAGCTTATGTTTACACACCAGACTTTTGTAGCTTAAACTTGCAGAGAAAGGTACACAGGATAGAAAGACCTGTAAACAGTTAAATGGGATAGTCTTAAAGACGCTTGCCTTTAACCAAACAAGATACTTACATTTATGTCTTCACCGACAGTTCTTCTCTGCAATACAAGAATTCTTTGACATAACAGACAGTCCATGATTTCCTCTTCACCTGCAGCAGAAATTACACTGCATTTCTTTCCTAAGATTGTTTCCTTTTGCCAGGAGCAGTCCTGCAGCAGTGTCTATGATGCCAATGTAGAAGTGAGTTCCCTATTCTGCCTCAGTTTTGTGAGCGAGAAAGTTTCTTCACTCAGCCAACTATAGAAACAAAACTTTAACATCAGCCAGTACTTTACACTGTCCTTACTGCTATCTTTAGACCGGTATTTAACCAACTATACTTTAAGGTCTTGAGATGCTAGTGCATATTTAAATTCTTTCTGCACCCTTTAAGTGACTGGAAGCCTGTAACTTGAAACAAGAAATTGAAAAATTCTTAGATAAGTACTACAAGGACACCTGAAACATTTTAGGGCCCTGAAAGAACAAGAAGCTCCTGTTGGCTGTGTGCAACTTGTATCCTAGCTCCAAATACAGAATGGCTCAGATTGGAAGTAACCTTGGGAGGCCCGCAGTAAAATCTCCCGCTCAAAAGAGGGTCATCTCTGAAGTCAGACCAGGTTGCTCAGGGTTTAATCCAGTTGGGTCTCAGAAAATTCTTAGGGCCATATTCCAGAGCATTTCTGGGCAAACTTTTCCAACGCACAATTACCCTCGTAGTGAAAATGAGGGCACAGTGTCTGCAGCAGGTCACTGATCAAGGTGTGAGACAGAACAAGGTGCAGAATAGAGAAACTCCACCCGGAACAGGTACAGAATTAATCATTAGCCACTACCCTCCGAGCCTGCAGATTCAGGAAGTTTTTCATTCAACAAGCAGCCAGTCTACCTACATCAGTGTCCCAACTTGAATACAAGGCTGTTGCTGTGGGCAGACCATGCCAAAAGCCTTGTTGGAATCAAAGTAAATCATATCCACTGCTCTCTGCCTTATCCCAGTCTGAAAGACCCAGTCATTTCATTACAGAGGGTGACTAGGTTGGTCAGATGACTTTTCTTTGGTAGACACATAACGGCCATTTACAATTAACAACAGCACCTTTGCATGCCCACAACTGACTTCCAAGAGGACTTTATTCATGATTTTTCCATGGATCAAAGTGAAGCTGACTAGCCTGTAGCTCCTTGGGTAATGCTTCTTGTCCTTCTTGAAGACATGTGAAGCATTTACTGTTCTCCAGTCTTCGAGAAACTTCTCTGGTCACTGTGACCTTCTGAAGATGATTGCGTGACAATTCTAATGTGAAGCAGATCTCTGAGTACTCCTGCATGCAGCCCACCTGATCATGTGAACTTTGCACAGGTCAAGGCTTCAAGACTTCCAGACTACCCGACTTGAACATCTTCCACCCTGATTGCTCTTCTCCCCAAACCCTGTCTGTAGATAAAAAGAAATGGTAGGTCTTGATGGAAAAGAAGTCATTGAGTACACCAGCCTCATGTGCATCAAGGTAACTAAATCACCCACCCCACTCAGCAGCACACACACACCTTTTCCTTCTTTATTCCTATGCAGCAGCCCTCCTTGTTGCTCTCAATGTCCATCTTTTATTTCAACTCTGGCTGAACTTTTGCTTTCCTTTGCATCACTAGTTGGCATTTTTCCTGCAGATAAACCGATATCATGAACTTTCTTGGACTTTACCTAATTCACTGTCTCAGGAGATTTCCCTTTGAACTGATTGCTCCTAAAGTCTAATTTACCATTGGACCTGGAAAAGAAGGTACTATACGAGCATCTCGCTGTGCACCAAGACATTCCTTATCTCCATTTAATTTTCACAACCTGCTCCAAAAATCCCAGTCTACTTATCCACTTTTTACAGCTACTGTTGAGTGTCAAGAGATACATTTCCAAAATGTATATCTCATTCTTATATTCTTATTTGCTTGCTGAAAATCACCTAGAATGTAGCTTATCCTTAAAACAGGGAACAATTACAGGAAATGGTGGCATAAGTAATACAACTATTTTCAGTATGATGGAATAACTTAATTCTAATTCTGCTGGAGTAATCTCTGTGACTGGACTATCTGCAACCAAACTTTGAGCTCCTTTATGCAAACAAAATTAAATTAACATATTAATGAAGTCACTGATAGGATTGAGTATTAGCATTTGAAGTTCTGAATTATTTTTCTTTTCAAGTGAATCATCTCAGAAAACTCTACCTATTAATCACACTATTAGCCTTCCTGTTAGAAGTCCAGATCATTGCAGCAAGCAAGTTGTTAAATAGGAAAAGATGCCAGCAATATCATAGACCTATAATTTGATCTCTGTAGAAGTGATAGAGATCTATCTACTAGCATTATAAGTACACGGAGAACATCCAAACATTCTTTTTATTGACCATTATAGCAACATTTTTAACAATTAAATCTTGAGCTAACCAGACTCGTGGAATTCAAAAACATGGGTGGTCGACCTGTCATATATAAGGTTGTAATAAAACAGTATAAATTACCATAAAATCATTCAGCCCTATCAAAGCAAACCTAACAACTTCACCATTTGCATCTACCACCCCACAGTAATCTTCTGACAAAGGTTAACAGAAAGAACAGCAACTCTCTGTATTTGCAAACATTCTGACCAAGAAAACCAGAAAATACTAGGAGGGGGGAGTGAAATGTTTGCGCTTTTTTTGCATATTTAAGTTTAACAAGTCAAAAAATCCAACAGATACAGTCATAGCCTGTTTGGGGAACTGTAGTTATTTTTTAGACAAATAAAGCATTCTACTTGGGAGGTTGAGAAATACAATAAATGTAACATGCTTATATCGAAAATGCTATGCTTGAAAACTACAGCCCACAAGAATTCACCTTTCTAGGAACACATCTATTCCCTGACTGGAAGAAAAGTTAAACAGCTTCTTAGAGGGATTGAGACAAATAGGTGAGACTACTTTCTTCTTTAAATAAAGATCACCTAAGACAGGTGCTAAACTGAGTGTTAGCTTTGGTTCTGACCAGTTACTTGTATTCTTATAAGTAAAATATTAGTTGTATCCCAAGTTGGATCAATTCTGATGCTGCCACTCCTAACTGCATTGCCATTAATCAGCACAGGTATCACAGAAAGCATAATTCCACCGATGCTTCTGCTTAACACAGCACTTCAAGTTAATAAAATAGGTTGAGTTGCACTTCATTCCAATACTTTCATATTCCTCCTGCCAAGTTACAAAGCGGAAAGAGACTTCAGTCTTCCAAATACTGCAGCTTAGTAACTGGGAAAATCCTTTTTCATTGTAGGTGAGCAAATACCTGAACTAATTTATATCTGGCAAGTTTGTTTATCAGACAGAATACACGGTCACAAGTTGGACATGCATTCAACAAACCACCCATGAAAAATTATTTCCTTATCTGAGTCTTTGGAAATCAGTGAATTGATACTATTATGGCTCTGAACATACACACCTTTCCTTTCATCACTCAACTTTTTCTACCCTCCCAAAAGATCATCTTAGTGTAAAACTTTTCAGTTTAATTTTTCAAAGGAATCTTTTCCCATCACATGGCAACTCCTACAATGCAGTAACTGTAAACTCTCACCCAAAGCAAGGGAAGGGAGCCCACCTCACTTACTCCAATGGCATTGTTGCATGGGCTTTTACACTGTAAACTGCTAGTTAACAGATAGAGCCACATCAGACTGCTGGTTTCTACATTCTAGTTTTATCATTAGAGGAACTGATCCATTTCAAGTCCACAGAAGTTAAACACGAAAAATCAACAAATTACCATACCCACATCTATAATGCTCATCTGATGGGGGACTAAACACATAGTTTAAGTTGCATTCCTTGAGAACTGACAGCACACTACCAGGTCAGCCCCGCAAAACAACCCTGCCCCCAGTATAGAGTAGTTTTTTTAAAACGAAAAATGCCTCAAAACGTCCTTCCAGGTTAGGCACCTCCACCTTTTGGATACCTGGAACCTTCCATTTCAGCAGGACTTTCTCCATCATCTAGCTTTTCTTCTCTTCCACTTGTAAGTGACTTAATTTCACTTCCTTTCTTTTCATGGTTTAACCCCAGACAGCAACTAAGTACCACATAGCCAAAATCAGGACAAACCACAATGATCTACATCAAAGAGTTCAGCTCTTTCACCAAATCAATCACATACATTTATTCAATTTATTAAAAAAAAAAAAAAAAAAATCAATTTCTCTTGCCACTGAACTGCATCTCTCTTCTGCAGATGTTACACAGCTGGAAATACAAATTCTGTCCAGCTAAAATATTTCCAACATTTATTATTACACCTGCCTTAAGAATGTGTTAGTGATAAACTTGCTTGTCAACTGTAAGCATGCTATAAATGCTGACCTTGTTTCTTGCACTTAGTTTTTCTAGTATCTCTGAAACTTAAGCTTCAGTTAGCTTCAATTATATATTATGTGATTTTCTACATATACAGGTATTATTTAACCTTCACAAAAATATTTTAATTGGACTGGCATTTCATTTCTATCCCACTGAGATGAAATATTCAGCTTGGGAAATTAACATCACCCACTAGACCATACTTTGAACTACATGCAAAGCAGATGAGTGGCGTTCATCAGGGTTCAGTATTGGGAACGGCGCTGGTCAACATCTCTCTGTTGGCAATGTGGACAGTGGGATTAAGTGCACCCTCAGCAAATTTGCTGACACCACCAAGCTTTGTAGTGTGGACAA
Organism: Amazona ochrocephala; assembly: GCA_039720435.1. Classification (NCBI taxonomy): domain Eukaryota; kingdom Metazoa; phylum Chordata; class Aves; order Psittaciformes; family Psittacidae; genus Amazona; species Amazona ochrocephala. The sequence goes on along the minus strand of CM077876.1, from coordinate 79,699,477 downwards.
CACACTGGAGGGAAGGGATGCCATCCAGAAGAACCCTGACAGGCTAGAGAGGTGGGCCAATGCCAGCCTCATGAAGGTCAGCAAGGCCAAGTGCAAGGTCCTGCAGCTGGGTCAGAGGAATCCTAGGCACAGCTATAGGCTGGGTGGAAAAGAGATTCAGAGTAGCCCTGCGGAGAAGGACTTAGGGGTGCTGACTGACAAAAAGCTCAACATGAGCAATCAGCATCTGCCTGCAGCCCAGAAAGCCAACTGTATCCTGGGCTGCATCAAAAGCAGTGTGACCAGCAGGTCAAAGGAGGAGATCCTGCCCCTCTACTCTGCTCTGGCGTGACCCTACCTGGAGTTCTGTGTGCAGTTCTGGGGCCACCAACACAAGAGGAATGTGGACCTGCTTGAGCAAGTTCTGAAGAAGGCCACGAAAATGATCAGAGGGCTCCTCTCCTGTGAGGACATGCTGAGAAAGCTGGGCTTGTTCAGCCTGGAGAAGGGGACAACTTACAGTAGCCTTCCAGTACCTAAAGGGGGCCTACAAGAAATCTGGGGAGGGACTTTTTACAAGGTCATGTAGTGACAGGACAAGGGGGAATGTATTTAAACTGACAGAGGGTAGGTTTAGGGGAGGCTTAGATTAGATATTAGGAAGAAGTTCTTTACTGTGAGGGCAGTGAGGCATTGGAATAGGTTGCCCAAAGAAACCAGGCAATGCCACATCCCTGGAAGTATTGGAAATTTTAAATTGAACTGCAGTAAGAGATATTTCTGGATTCATTTCAGAAAAATCACTATGGTTTATTTTAAACAGATAAGGAGATAAAATAACAGGAATGTTTTGCCCACTCATGGCGAAGGCATAAGGTGTAGTCCAGAAACAAGTCACAAGTTCTCCTCTTCCACCTCCCCCAAAAAATACCCTTCTGGAAAAATTTATACTTTGTAACAGAGATGAAGGGAAGCATAACTTTTTCTCTTAAACCACTCCTCAGAGAAAATGAACTTAAGTCTAGAGGTAAAAATTACACTAAGAAAGTTCTTTAATGTCTTGAAACATGTAACATGCAGAACCACAATATACATGCTAACATTCAGCTCTGTGTGTCAGATTGGCATATATTACTGATGTTTAGCATTTCTATGTACACTTCAAAGTTCTACATAATTCTTCCCCAGTTTTTCAAGTAAAGCTTCTCGAGCATGAAAAAATTCTCTGCATACATACTCACAAATTTTCTACTACATTTAATGAAATCTGCAGTTAAATTAAAAAAACTTCTAAGCTAAAATGCCTTTGGTATCCTCTATCATATCAAATATTAGCCCATGTTCAAGATGTCATGTTCGCAGTGTAAAGATCTGCTGATATGGTTTCAGCACTGCCCTTCCTCCCCCCCCCCCCCCATTTTTTTTCCTTATAAACAGAAGAATTCGATTAGAATCTACAATATTTTCCTATGTCTTTATGTCAGTAAAACACTGAACTTTTTTGTACTCGTGCCATCATTTCCTAACCTTAACAAAGGATCCCTATTTTTTAAGTACAGACTCTTCTCTGAACTACCAATTTAAAGGACTTTACATCATCCGGAAACAGCCTGACTTAACAACTATGCAGATTCATTCCACACTCACAGATTAAGCACACAGTACAACCTGTAACATAACTTAAATACAATTCTGGCAATATCGAGTACATCAGGAGCAAAGTGGCCAGTTTAGTCTCTATGTCCACCTCTGCTTCTGGTCTGCATTATGCCTTAGGTACTTAAGCCAGTTGCACTAATTTGTGAAATGATGCATGTACTGTAAGCAAACCTACAGAGAGCAAATCTTTTTAGACAGGCTAACAGCCATGCAAACACGCTGCCATGAGCTGAAAGATTATTTCATTTCTGTCTGACACACTGGAGCATCCCACTCATGCCCCTGCACTGATGAAATAGGTTTCCCAGTCCAAAAAAAAAAAAAAAAAGACCAACCAACCATTTTACATTTCTCCAAAATAACTGTCAATAGTTGAACTGACTGATTTCCTTCTTAACACCTGCTTAACACCTAATAAATTGGCTTTGGTTTAGTTCATACCCAGACTTTGTGGAATTCAAAACTGCTTAAGACAAACTGAGCTTTGGAAAAAAAATAAATATTCTAACTCCTGGAACAGAGAGATTAACGGCACATCCAGCTTCCACCAGTGAACTGAGAGGGTAAGACCTGATCAAAGGCAATCCAGAAAGGTATTTAAACATGATGAATTCTTATACAAAGATACATCTGAGTTAAAACAAACTCCATTTCAAAGAGTTCACATGAGAAAAAGGATGCCAAAAAAAAAAAAAATCAAACACCTATCTTTGAGATTCACGCAAATATATTCCACCCTCCAACAGCTTCTATTTGAATTACTAGCAAGGGTTTTTTTCCATGGCTTACCACTGTGTTGTAGCTGAGAAACCTCTGAAATTTCACTGAGGGGAAAAGAAAAACAATCATACAACAGTATAACTGCATGAATTTTCATTTATAAGGGTTGGTGAAGACTTGTAGAACAGGTATAATCGCTATACTGCATTTTTATCCACCTGTAGCCAACATGCAGCTTTCTAGGCATTGCTATACTTCACCAATACAATCACTAGACAACCTATATAAACTCCCAACTGAAATAAGCAACCAACAATATTTTCTAAGCCGATGGATTTCATCTAAAATTCTCTGATGCATACAAAGATGAGAAAGCTCCTAATAACAAGCTACGCAGGACACATAACAGCCTGATTGGAAGTTTAAACTCGTAAGGTTGAATTTACCGGTTATGATCAGCTAGAAAGCACATTTATAAACTTACAATTTTGCACCTCTTGCCTATGTCTATCATTCACAAAGTTCCTCCTTCTTACACATTCTTACACTCAGTTGATAAACAGGATTCATTTATAAATTGCATTCTAAACTATCTTATTTAAGTCCTGATAATAACTCTGTTTATTAGTAATGACATATATATGTATATAGCGTACAGAGAAAGAAGGTTCATACTTTTGCCACCTGCCGTTAAACAGAGACCTTAGAGTCCAGAGACATACCAGCAAGAACTAGAGAACTCCAGTATAAATATAAAGTAAATAAAAAAAAAAAAAAGAATATTTAACCAGACTTCTGCCAGGGGCAAATTTGCTTGTTGCTTCTTTATCCAAAATTCTTATAAGACAGGCTACAAACCACACGGAAGGGGGCCCTGACCTATCTCATTTTGCTGTAACAGCCATTTATTCACTTGACTGCGTTAATACTGACTGCTCCAGAGACTTCCAACATCTCAGTCACCTTCAGCCATGAGTTTGAACCCAACACTAGCTTTGTCACATATGTGCCTATTAACCAGCAGATCCAGCAGCAAGCTTAAGTCTAACAACACAAATGGAAACACACCAGGCACACAATGAAGTCCAGACAGAGACTTGAGTCTTTGCCTTATACTATGATTTTAAATGTCTTCCACACTGCAGTACATTCTGAACTGTTAGCATCTTCTATGGTTTTAGTTTACACCTTAACATTAAGCATAGAAGTTCTCCAGGTAGCAGTAGCCACCACTGTTTAGCTCATCCTATGTCATTTTACAGATTTATTTTCACACTTAAAAGATCCTAAGAACTGTTTTTTTACTTTTCCTCTCATGATATGACCAAACAAGGGCTTGCAAAATTAAGCTATTTAGATAGATTCAACTCTAATCTACTCAAGCTAGGCTGAAATACTGCATGTAAGACATGGCCTACCCTATCAAACTATGTATTGGCACTTAAGTGATCAAAAGAAACACCCAAACAATTGAGATGTGTTTTTTCTTGGAAGCTTTCCTTATTATTGTCAGCCTGCCCATCTGAAGAGACAAACTTCTGATATTGCCAGACAATTTAAAGCACTCACAACATATATTCCTGTGGCTTTTGTCAAGTTCTCACAGTGCTCCTAGATCATTACTGTGTTGAAGAAAGTTGAGTCAGTGGTAACAGAATCAGTGCTCCCTTCACAGTAACAGGCTCAAACCTAATGTCAACATAAGCTTCCAAATAGAACAAAGATTCTGGAGAGTTTTATTTAGGAGGCTGATACACAGATGCAAATGGATAAAGAACCAGAAAAATTGCCAAATCAGTATCTTGGTGCAGAAGCTTAACGACTCAGTCCACACACTGGTTCAGCTTTTTTATTTTCCTCCTTATGTACATTTCCATGTATAAGGAGGAAATCTTGACACACAGACTACTATCTTTTCAGTTTTCCATACTACCACATAAGAGTTCAAGAAGTTCAATGCCAAAATATCGACAACTCCATGAAGACTATTCTAATCTCAAGGAACTTTATACAGGCCATGAACTACAGATAGAGTAAACAGGCAGGGAAAATAAGAAGAAGCATCCATTTGTCCCCCTTGCCTCCCAGTTTTCACTGTCTTGACCAATACATATCTAACCATCAGCAGACATCATCTTCTGTCTAACCAGTCTGATTACTACAAATAACTTTTATCTATTTTTCCTTGATCTACAGCCTAAGAAAGCTTATTCATTAAAAGTGATTTTTAAGCTGATTTTAGCACAAAATAAGGAAGATGTGAAAGTATCTGATCAGAGAGAATAAGGCCATCACAGCTCTCGTTTTTGTTAATAACAACTTGCATACAGTTCTGGGTCACTAAGTACAGAACCAACATCTTCTAACTTCCCTATCCTGAATTGAAAATGAGGCGTCAGAGTCAAAAGTACTGTCCATGAACCATTCACTGGATAGGACAAAATGCCAAAACTGTGTACTTTTTCCCCATAATACTCAAGAACATAAGGAGACATGGGAGCTACAAACTGCTTCAGCTCAGAGCTCAAATAAATGCAAAAGGCCAATACTCAGACAACATATACATCTAAAATTACACATAGTGATGATAGCATTAATTATACTTCCTGCTTTAATGTGGAACACACAAAAATAAAACTGCCCTTTCATCTCCATTTCAGGCCGGCAAAAGTTGAGCTTAATTTCAGAATTTAGCTCTATTGACACAGTTTTTGTTTCATGTAGCTTTCTAGTAACACTAAGGAGTCCAATCTTGTATGCATTTTGTCTTGCTATACTAAATACATTGGTAGATACAGCTTCATCCTCAGACAACACCCTACTTATTTCCATCTTACAGCGAAAAAAAATTCTCTGCTATTAACTGTCCCTGTAGACATATTTTCTAACTGATAATATTACTCAGATCTTCCTTTCTGCAGAATGCTGGCAGTATTTCAAAAGTGAGTCAGTCTCTTAAAATACATATTGCATCACTGTAGGGATACCTTTCAAGAGTCCACTTAAAATTTACATGGAACATTCTTTCTAAAACCTATTTCCAGAAAGTTAATGCCCTTTGAGAGCAATGCAAGTGCTTCAGCTACCGGCTCTCAGGGAGTTCCCAAGCACCAACTAAAGCTATGCAACAGATCCAGTTCAGCCATCAACAGGCAATTAAACAAGCCATTTTGAAGATCACAAGCTACTTGTTGGAAACAGTTCTTTTTTGAGAGATGCCTCTTCACTGGGTACCTGACTGGCCATATTCCTGCCAATTTCATGTTACATATTACTTCTACTCAACCTGGTGTTACTAAGCTCTCCATTGCTGTAAGATTACTTTCTGTGCCTTGGAGTTGTACTCTCATGCTACTTTCTCCATAATCAGCCATGTCAGTTCTCCATAATCAGCTGACAAACCAAACTGTTCTGACTTCATCTCTTGATATATCTCCACTCATTCGTCAATGCAAAAAGCAAGAATACACTAACAGAAAAAGTGTAAAGAACCCTAATGCCCTGACAATGCTAAAGAAACAAAATGGCAATACAACATTTGGACATAAGTGGTGGTGAAACAAATTAATGCCAGTTGTCCCTGCTAAAGCTATTGGTGACACCAATTATCAAGAAATCTTACTGGAATGCATAATTTGATAAAGTAATAGATATCTTGCTTATCTGAACTCAGCCAGGACCTCACCCTAATAGGTATGGCTTACAAGGACTTTTAAAGCAAGAAGAAATTAGATACCTTCTAATTGCTCCACTCAAAGGTTCTCCAGTCCCAAGAAGTCTCTACTCCTTATCAATGCTCAGACAAGTTAAGCTGTCAACCCAATTAAACTATTCAGCTTCCAGCTAGATAACCAAAAGGAAAGCACCCAAATGAAGCCAAAGTTCCCGTCTATCTACAGAGGAACTAAGAGCATGTGTGGACGTTCTGCAGCAGATGACTAAATCTGAATTAGAAATACCCTCTGCATGCCACAGATAGTTTCATTTAAGAGCTGCAGCGATGCTTACAGAGGGCATGTCAACCCATTATCGAGGCACAATAGAGTCACTAACACAATATGGCATTCTCAGATGTCCAGCCTCCTCCAGCTAAAATGGGATCCAGCTGAAATAAGTGAATATTTTTGAAGCCTGTGCAAGCTAAAACCCTAGACTACTCCCATAGCCTCCTAGAGCTTCCCAGCTCTAGGGGCAGCTTTCAGACAAGCCCCACCATGAGACCTTTCTTCTTAAACAGAGCAAAGATGCAGACTGTGGCTGGTGGATCCCTAAGCTGATCAAAAGGGCCTGTGTCCCCAGCTGCTCATTCCTGCCCCTACACTGCTCCCACTGTTGTGCCAACAGAAGTATTTGTGCAGCTGCATGATGAAAAGCAGCAGGGAACTGATCCAGCCAGAGAGTAATCTGCTAAAAAGCTAGTGGGGGGGCAGGGGAAGGTCTTATACTGACTCAGTTTTGTTTAAATCCAGTGTGCATAGGAACCAGCTTGAGCAGCCAGGAAGCTCAATCTGGCACTGCTTCTGAATTGCAAACTGAATTACAGCCTAAGGTGAAGATCCTTTTTATCCTCTTTCTCAGCAGGCTCTTTCTGCTGAGTGCCAAATCAGCTTTAAGACTTCTTGCCATCCTAAATTACAAGAGCTGGTTTAGTTGAGGCCTCACTCTTCTCTCCTACGCTAACCAAATCCTGCCAACAGCTTTCCTGCCAGTGTCACAAAAGGAGGCTTTTGGAATATTTTTCCCTGCAGGTGACTGCAGCTAGGACATTTAACAATAACCCCAAAACAACGCTTGAAATGCACTTGCAGCTCTCCCTGGCAAATGACTGCAAGTATTGAACTTACAGTTTTTATAGTTCAATTTTTGCAACTATACATTACTGCTACAAAGACGCAATAATTACCTAATTGGTAGAAATCTTAACGATTTGTATTTAACCCATTTACTCCTCAAGTAGCGAGGAAAAGCTGTAAAGATTCTTTTTATTCCTGTAAGCACAAAAAAATAAGTAAGGTGCTATGAAAGACAAGAATAGATGACCAGAGGCTGGGGAAAACTGGTGAGAGAAATAATACCTAAATGCAGCCCACTAGAGCTGAGCAGCACACAACTTGGAAGATTCGAGTGTAGTTTTTCAACACCTTGTGAGAAACTTAAAACAATGAAGTTTAAGTGAGATTCCTTCAAGACCTATAGAAGAGTAGAAAAAGCGTAAAATCTTGGGTTACATAGTTTCTTTATTTCTTTACAGAATTACATCAAGCCTGCACATCACAAGGCTATGCAGTTCCCTTGGACTGCCTCACAAGCCTCAAACCAGCACAGCATTAGGAGATCCTCACAGTCCACCTGCACATGAATCCCCTGTACTGCAATGAGGCCATCCAAGTGCCGAATAGGCTTGTTAAGCTGAGAGGAAAGACACAGCAGCAGTTTTTCTACACTTGAGGGGACGAGAGCCAGGACTAAGAAATGGGAGTAGAGTAGAAGGCAGTGCTGGATGTTAGTTAACCTCTGTGACCAGTACATCACCTCCAGTTGCTGTGCTCCTGTTCATCATCAGGAACACAATCAACAGCATCCAAGGCAAAGGCCATATGTAGATGTGACTCCATCTGGGCAAAAGAATATGCCATGGAAACAGCAGAGGTGTGAGGCAGGCTAGAGGAAGTAAGGGAGAAGAGGTCAAGCATGAAAGAGGTACATTGAAACTGAACGTGTTGGGTTGAGAACAGATGGCAAATGTTGAGCCAAGTCTTCACAGCACTCTTGCTGCTTGGCAATATACTGACAGCAGAAAGAGTTAAATTGTGAAATGGCAGTTGTTTCAGGTGGCTTTGCTTTTGGTTTGTTACTGCCACATTTTTAGCTAGTCTTAGGCTCACAAACTAGTGACTTTCACTATTTGACATGTACTATTTTATTTCTTCATTTTTCCTGTATTTTCAAGACACTGTGCAAGCTAATATATGACCTCAGACTTGTACTTTCCTACTTTGTCTAAAAACTTTCTTATTTCAGAATATCTTATTTACAGCAATTTTAAAGTCCCTCACATGCAAACTCTATATTAAGTCTGCAAGATAACCTCTCCATTGGAAGAAAGCAAAAATTTTTGTGCAACAGAACACTCAATAATTTAATTTACATACCAGGCTTGTTCTACAAACAACACATTACTTCTTAAGGCAAAAATAATCTTGATATGGAAAAAGCTGTCAGCTTTTTAAGGTCAGCTGATTCTAAAAATATCCTTTGTATATATTCAGATTTTGCCTCCATTACAATAAATTAGCTCTGGTCTTAATTTTATTCATAAATTTCCATTTCATTTGTGCATTCTAGGAACATAACATAATGCCAGAAATTCAAGTGACAATGGTTTGTGGGGTTTTCTTTTCTTTTCTTTTTTTTTTTTTTAAACCAGAAATATAAAACTTAGCTGCTTCTTATTTATGCTGTTGTCTCATCATACTACAGGAGCATAGCAACCCTACACTGAATTTCAGCAAGTATCATTTTGCCATTGCAAGTGTATCTATTTAAACCAAACCATTCTTTTTAAGAACTTCAGTATCCTGGCCTGTACAATGCAACAAAAGGCTAACTTGTTCCAGTTAAATCCCTATCCTGACTCAATTATGAGACCAAGAACAGAAAGTTTAAAACAAATCCAAACAGCAGCGGATAAAGGGGGGAACCCTCCCCCTCAAGCATCTTCAGTCAATCACCTGGAAGTTGCCATATCAGAACAGCAGTATGAATAATAAGGCATTGAAATTAAGAGCTGTAACAATTTATTCAAGTAAGCATGCCTTGCAGAAGAGCCTTTTCTAAGGGTACTCACTGAATAAACCAAGCAGTAGTATGCTCCAAATAGCTTAGAGTGTGATTGAAAGTTGCCTTATCCTAGCAATGAAGAACTGGCCCATGGCTAACTTCTTCATGTAATGTGAGTCACTTAATAGGGGAAGACTTCTCAAAGCCGTAAAGTAAACCAAGTTTTCCCTGGGTCACACTGCCAAATCTTTAGTACCACTCAGACAAGGAAGGCTGCTAGTCAATCTAATGGATCTCCAAATAGCCAAGCCATCTACATCAGAAAGACTACACACCTGCTTAATAATGCCTTTAAAACCAAGAAAACCCTTTTAAAAGAATTAAGGCAAAAACATTAAATCATTTTATCCATTTGTTAGTAGGTTTTTTGCCTTGTTACTATTTCAGCTGCAAGATTGGGAAAGCTGATTTGAAAATTGTCACTAAGCTACTGAAAATGATTTAATGCACACTAGCACTGCACTAGAGTTTCTAAACTGCTAACAGTTCAGGCATATTTTTAATCCAGCGGCTGCGCTTCTAGCTATTCATGTGCACTGTTAGTTTCCAGGTTTAACTATATAATGGATTAGGAGACAGGAGATGCTATCTGCAGCAAGAACACTAACAGCTGTTCCTGGGCTATGCTTATCACTGACGTAAGACTCTCAGATGGAGAATTCTATTGTAGCTAAGAAATGTGTAGCTTCCCCCTTCCCCCAATGACCAAGTCACATTTCCATTGCCTAATAAAATTCAGCAGACCTGCTGCTGCTGAATACTGCCTTCTCTTTGGATTTAGGAAAGCATTTCACACAGTTCTAACATGCTGTTTGCCAATAACTCAGACCTCATGTATCCCTATGTGCCTTCATCTAGCATGCAACCCAAGGTTTGATGTGACAACACTTCCATGACAAGCCATATGCCTCAAATCTACTCAGCCAGTAAAATTTAGTATTGTTTTTCTGAGTAACTTCCGATTTGCTCTGAATCTTCACATTCCAAATCACAGTAGCTTGAAGATACTAAGACTTAGATTTTAAATTTCTTTCCACAAACTAAACGAGGTTTTGCCTCCCAAAGTACATGCATGCTCTACCTACAGAAGCTTCTCAGCCTGTCACTTAGTCAGAGCTCTCTTTAGTAAGAGATCAACACAGTCTTTGGTACCAGCAAACAATCTTAAAGACAAAGGAAGACAGCTTGCTTATTTACTCTCACACTAACAGTTTTTGCGTCAACCAGCAGTTTCAAAATAACAGTAATTCGTATCACTGCTTATGAGTTACTGGGGATTGCAGGTAAACTATGTCACAGATAAGAGAACCAGCATGATCAAGATCTGGTCCAGAATGGATGAAATACATACATGATCAAGCATATGGTGTTCAGTTATTTCGAGGGTCATCTTACATCCAGAAATACCAGCATTTAATTTATGGAATTTCAATCTGATGATGGCTTAGAGACCACAGCAGATTCCATTCAAAGCCAAACTTTGGTGTGAACCCTGTGCTTTTAGAACTAAACACCTCAACTGAAGACATCACCCACATGGAAACAAACCATGCTAATTAGCACAGACTTAACCTCAACCCTGTTGGATCGCCACCAGTTTCAAAAGAGCCAAAATACCCCTTAAGCCTGTGGTTGCTGAGAAATTTTATAAACAAAAGCAAATAAAATTCTGCTAGATGCAAAATTGCCTCTCTGCTGTGTAAGCAGCATACTACTCCCACCCAAATCCTATTTTTATAGTGGTTACTTCATCCCTTGCCAAGCCCTTCTAGAAGGCCACCATAGCATATACTTTTGCCTCATGACCAGACTACTACCACAGGAAGACCCAGGTGAAAAAAATCATACAATAGTTAGGGTTGGAAAGGATGTTAAGATCATCTAGTTCCAACCCCCCTGCCATGGGCAGGGACACCTCCCACTAAACTATGCCACCCAAGGCTATGTCCAACCCAGCCTTGAGCACCGCCAGCGATGGAGCATTCACAACTTCCCTGGGCAACCCATTCCAGGGCCTCACCACCATCACAGTAAAGAACTTCTTCCTTATATCCAATCTAAACTTCCCCTGTTTAAATTTTAACCCATTACCCCTTGTCCTATCACTACAGTCCCTAACGAAGAATCCATCCTCAGCATCCCTACAGCCCCCCTTCAGATATTGGAAGGCTGCGCTATGAGGTCTTCATGCAGCCTTGTCTTCTCCAGGCTGAACGGCCTCAACTTTCTCATACTATCTTCATACGGGAGGTGCTCCAGTCCCCTGATCATCCTTGTGGCCCTCCTCTGGACTTGCTCCAACAGTTCCATGTCCTTTTTATGTTGAGGATGCCAGAACTGCATACAATACTCCAAGTGAGGTCTCAAATACTCCAAATGAGGTCTCAAATCAAGGGTAACATGTACTAAATATCACTAATCAAAACTGGTACCTAATGGCATTTGATTCTACAGACATTTAACTATCTAAAGACAATAAAGCAACTAGAAAGTACTTTGAGTTGACCAGGTATTTCATTACACCACCCACATATTCCTGAGAAACCACTAGCTATGATTACACTACTTAGCATCTTCAGCTCCAGCGTGCCTTCCATCAGACAGAACTTAGGCACACCATCAGGACTCCCTGTAGCCTGTCCATACCATAGAGCAATTAACACATGCTTAACAACAATCCAGAAGATAATAACCTTCCTAATCATAGAAAATCCCCTTGGAAAGCACTCAAAGTACCTCAATAATACTACTGACTGTTCCTGAGCACAGCTTGCTACGAATTCCAGCAACTTGTACTATTTGACCAAGTAGGTTTGAATCATAAGCAAGTTTACTAGAGAGAGCTCTAGCAGCTACCAGACAACAGTCTTCAAGTTTCTGTTGACACAATCAAAAGCAGCAGAATTGAGGGGGGTGCAGAAGACTCTCTCACGACAAGAGACAGGGAGACCTCACTCTTTATTCCAAAATGCCAGCTATTTGGCTACAAATAAAAATAATAATAATAATAATGATAATAATAATAATAATAATAATAATAATTAAAAAAGCTCCTCTTTAACCATTTCCTACCTTTTGCCTGGATCTGAAAAACTACTGACTTCCCACTGTTCATCTTAACACCTAGATACTGACAGTCAAATTCTTCCAATGACATCTTGTATAATTTGTATCATCTTCAACTCATAGCTTGATGTCTGTGCAGCTTTTGTTGCATCAGTAGGAGCCTATAGTAACCATTCCAAAAGCCACTACCAAGTTCAGCTTGACTAAGTTAATATTTTAGTCAAGAGACTAAGTACTTTGCTATTAATACACAAAATGGGTCCTAAAAACATCCTTAGCAAGACTCACTTCCCCTGTATGAAGCAAACTCATGCAGTCTTTTTGTATCGTTATGCATTTCTGTGTTAAGGCAAGGAAAAAAAGCATATGGCTTAAATTAAGTTGTACTCTCCAAGCTAAATTATGGCCTTTGCTTTTTGTTTAAGACAAATTGTTTAAGGAACTGTTCTAATATCCTCTTGTCAGGTCTACACTTTCATTCCTCCATGTGCCAAACAGACAATTATCTATGCTTAAATTCTCCTCCCTTATTTTATATCTAACTGAAGAGACAAGGAAGAGCTCATTAAACAATAAGAACTCATCATTAAGTCAAGTAAGTTTAAATCTAAATCAAATTATCAGAAATGCTTAAAAGCCTGCAAGGCTCCATTTCTCCTTAAACTCCTGAGAATCTGGAGCTGCCTCCCCACTGTTCCATGCTCAGCCAGAACACCTCCCTTCTCTACAGTGTTAGCCACGTCTGCATAGAAAAAACCTATCTCTTAATAGTAACATTATCATGAACCACTTTGACAAGCATCTGAGCAACCAGCAGACCACCTGTGTACATTGCTCAGCTTCAGCACAATCTCAAAATCAGATTTTAAATCCTGAGCACAGAGTATACATGATTTGAACCGACATAACCTCATCAACATTTTCATCTGCCACAAAACTGCACGCTTAGCTACAAGCTGAAAATCCAGGCAAATTGTGTGCTAGGGAGATTGAACATAAAATGTGTATACCTTATACCGTTGAGTTGCAAGAAATGCATTCATTTGTATGCCCACATTTCTCTTTCAAAATTTAGGCCTCTTCCTCTCCCATTTTCCCCTCCACATGTTCCTGTCAGCTTAACAATATCTAACCAATAGCTTACTGAGCCACTGAGCAGCTTCTACGTTTCCTAGAAATTACTGGACTCTGAAGTGGAAAAACACATTAAGTACCAATCCCACACTCCTAACAGCACAAGACAAGTAACAGCGACAGGGAACACCTGGCAACAGTTGTGGTCCCAGAAAACAAAAGCTTGCATGGCCTGGAAACAGTGTGTCTTTGGGGATGCAGTGCTTCAAAATTTCATTTTAACCTTGGTAACTGTGGCTCAGAAAAGTAAGAGCTATCACAACATCCCTGTAACTATCTATTCTCTTTGAAGCATCTCAGCACCTGCTATCTGTAGCCCATAAAATGCCAGAAGACTGTTTCAGCTCAACTTCAGCAGCCTGGAAACTCCAACATACACTTTCATTTCATAGCTAATGCTATGATCACAGGCTGTGACTGAGCAATCCAGAGAAATTATTAATGAACTGAAATAGCACCACTTTACTTTTCGTAATACATACTTATTCTTCTCTGGCTACAAACTACCAAAAACTGCTAGAAATTTCTACTTCTTTCCTTACCCTTCCAACAGGTGCCCAGAAAGCTGCCCATGTTTGTAAAGTCAATGACAGGCCCTGCACTACCCAGCATCATTAAGCCCAAATAGTTCAGTTTGACGAAGGTCAAAACATTCTATTTTAAAGTACTCACCAAAATGATTATAGCTATAAAACCTTATTTTACCTATAAAATATCATGTACTAATATTCCTAATGACAACAAAAGTCCTTCTGCTGTGTTTCTTAGTCTTTGCTTACAGACTGCCCAAAAGCCCTCACACACAGCTTCTACTATTCTTGCTTGATGTCATTTGGAGCTGCTCAAACTGATATTTAACACACTAAAATTCTTAGGCAGCCATCAGCCTTGCTTTCAGTTCCATGTTACTCTTCTACATACTGGCTACACTGATGCTATTTCATGCTTGCACATCCATATAAACTTAAAAAAAAAAAAAATGGTGCAAAGGAAAAAAAAAACTAAACCACACCACAAAACAAAAACCCCCACTAAAATCAGGTGTTCTACAGTCCTATTCCTTAAATAGCATTTTTCTTTGGTGGGACAGAAAAACACATACTACAGAATGATGCAAAACTCCAAAATTGGTCATAAAAAAACAGCTGTAGCTATTTTGGTTGTGAAATCATAGTTGCTTGCAGTTTGTGTTTTTTTGCTCTACCTTACCACTTTCAAACAGCAAGGATTTAAGAAAATAACTCATTGCAAGGATAGCTCTAGCTGTATTGTCAGTTCCCTTCTATTTCTATCAATACCTGTTTGCATGCTCTTACACGCAGACACAGTCACAGCAATATTATCTAATTATTTTTACTCCACTTCGTTTTCACAGAAAACTTACTTCTTCAATTCAGCTAAGCAGTAATTCTGCTTTGAACCATCTCCCAGACCAGCCAAACCTGTTTCCTTGCTTTTCCAGAGTACCTCTGGTTACTTCTCTCCTCTTTGCACACACTTAGTTTACTGTTACCTTTTACAAATCCGATTTGTGTGAACCACTTTTAATTACAACCTGGTTTCTTCTTATTCCTGTGTATAGGAACGTCCACATTTTGCCAGTATGTCTTCTAGTAACTAGCTAAAAGTGAATAAAGGCTATTTCCTGAGCAACTTCAGCTGTTTGAAATTACCCTGAAATAATATCTTTCAAAAGTAAAAAACATTGCACGTCCATCACCTACTCTATCCAGATTCCATTAATAGTACAGCTTCACAATTATACAAGAATCTCTTCAGAACCTTTCTCTGCATTAGCAGTTTTTTGCACATTTATAAAGAAAAAAATATTTCTCCCCCAAATTAATTTAAAATTCTCCAAAAATCTGTGTAAATCAACATCTGAACAAGGAAGGCATATTGCCAGATCCATCTTAGATGAGTCCACAGAACTTCTATTGCCCGTAACTAAAAGACATACTTGTAGCAGCACCTAAAACCCATATTGTTCAGACCTACTGTATCTGAGGTCCCTCTCCAAACACTACCCAATTCCAACCAGTTTTACTTCAATATCAATAGGAAAAACAAACAAGCATTTGTCTTCCTGGTTTTAAATAGTCCAAGTTGGGCAAACACCAACTTAGCACATTTCACCATCATTTTCAAGGACACCATTCATGAAATCTTCAAGTTCCTTCTCTACAAGGTCACAACCAGTGCCACTGCTCAGTTTTAGCACCTCTACTTTCCACCTGCTCACAAGAATCAACTTAGAAGAATGACCCGCCATTTAATATGTACAGTAGTTTCTCTGGGTAACTGACATATGCACATATTAAGCCTTCTCTTTGAATGGGGTTTCTTCAGTGTTTTATCAAATATTCTCCTGTTGGCTACAAAACTCACAAGGCAATATCCCTGTTTGAGAGTCAACTTCTATTCTTTCGCATCATTTCATACCCAAAGCAAATACTGTCCCAGAAGTTAAGGCTATCCTCAGCAAATCCCTTCTGCAAATGGTTAGCTACTAGTCTGAGGAAAATAAAGATGTAAGTGTAAGTAAGTTCATCATTATGTCTGTAAGCACCTCCAACTTCTCAAACCTGTAATTCATCAGCTGTCACATTTCTCATAGTAAAGAAACAAAATGCACAAACACACCTCAATATATACTTATGTGCTTCCCTAAATTTCTGGTCCTTAAATATTTCTTTTACTTAGAAGGAAAATAAATACTTAGCTTTATCTTAGATGATCCAGACATTCCTAAGCACTGAAATGTATCCACTTTATTTAAAAGAACAAAAAAAACCTGAAAACAAAGTCATGGCCGAAGCAAAATGTGACACTTGCACTCCACCCACTTGTCAAAGCTCAACAAATTAACTGTTTTCTACATGCTTTTGATTTAAGTGAGTCAAACTTCAAAGCTCACTTCTTCACAATCTGCTTTCTGGAGAACACAATTCCCTTCTAGTAAACAGCCTCCTCCACCACTTCATGGATATCCTGCCTCTCACATCAACCCAATTTATTTTGTACTTTACCAACAGCTTTGAAATAAGACTATCCAAAACGAAATTTCTGAGCATCCCTGGCCCTGCCAAAAAAACACCAAAAAAAAAAAAAAAAAGCACAAAGCCAAATAACTGTGCAGTTATTCCAGTTCACCTGAGCGAAATGCCTCTTCCATTTCAAGACTGTTTTCGAAACAATAATTTAGTGGTTGTGAGTTCACTGTTCCATGGCAGCCACTAATACTGTATCAGGGAGCAACCACACAAGATAAAGAGGATAAAAAAGGGGTAATTGATCAACTTCAAATAACTAACCCAAAGCTAAGTAAAAATGTCTTGTTAAAGCTTACCACTAGACTATCTGGAATATAAATAAATAAATTGAACCCTTTGCTAAACAACTATTGAAGTTACTTTCAGAATCTCACACTACATTCACCTCCCCTAGAAGTAAAATAAAAATAGAGATTAGCTTTTACAAAAATTCTTCACATTGTTTTTTTCATAGCCATTAGATTCAACCATTCACAAACATGTTTTAAAACTTTACTCAGTAGTATGTCAGCCCTGTGAACACTGCCAGTATTTGCCAACAGAAAACAAAGTTAAGGTATTCAAAAAACCTGCATACATTTCAACGCTGCAAAGAAGCCCTCATTCTGTGCTTCAAGAGAACTACCCGTTCTCAGGAAGTATTTTGAATCTTAACTAAAACTCACAAACTTCTAACTATGCCATTTTCTGGAGAACAGCACAAATTGGTATTCCTGGTACAGTATTTACCCTTCAATCTTTTCAAAACTATATACTGCTTCAAGAGGAAAGAACACTGTAGAATCTTCTAAGCATATCCAGCTTTTTGCCCCAAAAGAAATGTGAGCTCTGTAACAATAATGAGTAATAATTCTTACCTGGTTTTGTTTAATCCCAAAGGAACTTGGGGAACAGATCAGTCTGAAACAATTCAAACACAATCTCTTTTTAAACATTTGTCCCTCACGTTTTAACATCACTTCTCTCTGTTCTTGTCTGTATTAAGTTTTTCCTTTTCTACTTGAAAATGTGGGTACTTCACTCAGCTGTAGTACTCCCTTAGCCAACACCACTGCCATTCTTACGTGGATTTATCCTGTGGTATTTTTTGCTTTATTGCCTTAAACTCAGATGGATTCCAAACACCACAATGAAAGAGCTGGTACTGAAAACAAACTCTTAGATTACATGCCAGTCAAATCACACAGCGGTTACGCACCACTTACTTGGTTTTGGTTCTTTCACTATTACATATGAAATCACTGCGAATTCATCTAACCTGCAACCCAAAACATCTAGATGGGTGTTTTCATATATATTTTTTCCATGCAGTCTGTCCTAAAATTGAACCTTCAGAAAAGTAATTGAAACATATATTTATATTAAATTTACTGAAGTTCTTAGTTACGGACAGTTTGGTTTTATTTAAGTATACATAAGCTTCTTAGTAGAATACATATTTTAGCCAAGTCTAGCCAACATACAGATTCATGAACAAGAGGGAATAATGAGAAAGTAAATTCATTTTCTGTACTTGAATAAAATTTCTTGTGTATTTCAAAATCACTTCCAAGTTTTGAATCTTCAGGTTTGGGGCAATAATATAATTACCGTACCTAAAAATTAAACTACCTTAAAAGTAACAGAAACAATTTGTAATGTTTAAAACATTAAAGCTATCAAATGCTTTTAAAACTTTATTACAAAACACATTTACTAAAACCCAAACCTAAAACAGTAAGAGCAGCACTTGCTCCAACTACAAAAGTTCTAAGAAACTAGCATTTTTACTACAAATCCAAGCTGGGAGAGCGGATTAAGTCACTCCCATTAAATGAGAACTTAACCACCCAGCAGTGTTATTTGCGTGCTGGCTGTAGCAATGCCATTGCCAGAAAGGCTGCGCTAAGTCGCTGTGCAATTAATACAACCAACTATTACATTCGCTGCTATCATCCTAAGCAGTAGATCAAGGACAACCACTAAGGATGTCCTATTTTTTTACATCTGGGAACATGAAAAAAAGGCAAGTTCATAATTCCGGGACCCACAACGCATGGGGCCCCTTCAATTGGTTAGCTTGGTTTTTAGTGTGACAAAGCTACCATGAACCTGTGTCAGAAGACGTAGAGTAATACAAGTTTCATTAACAAAAAAAAAAGTGGCTAGCTTTATTGAATCAGACTAAAGCAAAATTAAATTAACATCTATAGACCAAATTTAAGGGTCCTGCAATGCAACAGAATACTTAATAACAGATTAGAAATTAACACTACTACTTGATACAGAGAATCTTTAGGCCATTTCTTCCTAGTAAAAATAAGCAGAAGTCCTTATCCAATCTTAACTTCTGCAAGCTTTTGGTATGCCCATGCAATTTCCAAGCAAGACACCTGATACAGAACTGAGCAAGACACACCCAACTTCATAGTTCTGTCTTCACACCACAGGGTTTTGCTCCCCTCCCCTTTGGGGACCTACCACTTAAACATGCATTTGTTCCCTTTAGATCTCAATTTCAAGGCTGACTACATTTAAAAACTGAGCATTTAGTTCACTTTATTAAACCATCCAACCTCTGGACTTGTTCTGGGAGCTCTGCTACACTCCAGTCTCCCACATCTGGGCAATTCAAAAAGGATGCTCTTTCGGCCATGGATAAGTACTTGCCATGATGTAGGGCTCACCCACATTTAAGACAATTCCCTTTAACAGACAGTGCTTTAAAGACAGTACAGGCATCACTTTAATTAAATACATTCAAATTGGTCTACATACATTGCGCTTGATCGATAACAACCTTTTAGTTACTTGACTTGATTTCAACAACTAGAACTAGCCAATATGTCATTACAGGACTGCTTATTGCCTCTGGAAAGTACCCAACCATGTCAACAAATGACTAACCTCATATGGTATTTAAAATTTAATATTTAATTTAAACAAAGCTGCTTCCATTTCCATGAAGTACAGCTAGGGGTAATCACGAAGTTCAACTAACAGCTAAAGCCTGACTGAGATGACATCAGTGTGCTGCGAAGACAAAGACTTAATCAGTAGTTCTGTTACTGAAA
Source organism: Amazona ochrocephala (assembly GCA_039720435.1). Lineage (NCBI taxonomy): Eukaryota > Metazoa > Chordata > Aves > Psittaciformes > Psittacidae > Amazona > Amazona ochrocephala. The sequence goes on along the minus strand of CM077876.1, from coordinate 79,679,973 downwards.
TAGCATTGAAAATAACAGTTTATGTTGAACTACACATATACCAAGTTTTTGTTCATCCCTACGCTCTTGTTTATAACACCCCTCCTGAGAGGGCACACCTTCGTCTCTCAGTTTTATTGCAATTAAAAGAAAAAAGAAGACACCTCCACAGCAATATTGCAAATTGGAGGTGTCACCATTCCCCTTCCCTTCCCCCCCCACCCCCCCAAAAAAAAAGCAACAACCACAATACTCACGTGATTCATATGAGCAATTGCTATACTGCTTAAATAGTGCTTTTACTCTGGAAGATCAGGGAACAACTCTCTCACTTTAAAAGCATTTAATCAGAATACTCAGTACCATTTACCGGACATTTCTCTACCTGCATTATTTTGAGCTATTTGGCATATCTAATTAAGCTAAATCCCTTTTTATAAATACTCCAACAAACAGGATGTGAAATAAACACCAAGTTTACCCTTGCTAATCACAACCCAGCTGCAAATATTATTATAAGCTTAAGCAAATATTCAAGAAAAAAAAAATTCACAATCAACCAATAAACAAACAGACCCCTTTATAACTGTGCTACCTAATGACATCTAATCTACTTTAAATTCAGGATATAAGTGCTTTTTAACTGAGGTGAAAGTCTTCTAACTGTTTGGATACATGCACATTTCAGCAGGGGCATAAACAAGTTTTTCTAGGATGCTATTATCAGGAGGAATATGGAAGTTCAACTGGTATCAGCAAGTATTTCTTAAGAAAGGCAGCCCTGGGAGAATTAAGCCACAAGCCTAGTAAGAGCTAATCTAGACTACGTTTTAACAATTCTCCCTTACATGACCAGTAGCTTTCCCAATTACCACAGAACCAGAGATGGCATTTCCCTTTGCGTAACTATGTGCATTCACACTCACGTGTAATCCAGAATTATTGTTCTGCAACTTGAACAGCAGCTATAGCATTAACCTTATTTTATGAGGACCACAGTATGATTAAGGATAATAATGGATTTATTTATTTTCAAGTTCTTTGTGAATAAGTATTTAAAAGTAGAAACAGCTACTTTTTGCATCTTCCTCATAAAGCATCCTACATCCAGGACAAAGCAAGTATGAACCAATATAGTATTTTATGCATGCATTCCAGATTCTTTTACACCACTATAAATCTGGAATTCTGTCCACTTAATTTCCTGCGTAATTAAGTTCCACTCCTGCCTTCCCTCCTCCCAGAAAAAATACAAGCAAATTACTAGTAGTTCATGAGTGTATTTTTCTCATTTGCTTTGTATTGCACAGACACATCATTTTCCAAAGCTAGTGACATACTCGACATAAAAAAAAAAAAAAAAAAGAAAAAAGACAGCAAACTTTGCTTTGAATTTTAAGTACCTGCAGCTAATCAAGCACTGTCATTTTATCACCAAATACAGGCGCTGTAGATCAAAAAGCCTGCATTTTTCTTATAGGGGGATGTTGTTTAACTCAGCATCTAATGTCTGAACTATACTGGCTCTGATGTAGCAGTGGCCTCAGCTTAGTTTACAAGTTAAGTATTTTGGTCACCGTATCTTCAAGGATATGCTCAATGTAAATAAAAACGAAAGCATGCACATAAGGAGAAAAGTATTAAAAAGTCAGATTAAATGCTCAGAATGAGTGGCGGAGAGAATGATGCTAAAAACACTATACAATTGTATAAAGCTGCTACGTGCTCACATTTTCAACATGATCTACTTTCGCCCTCTCAAATAAGGTAGAAAAACTAGAGGAAGTTCAACAAAGAGCAACATGCATAAATAAAAAATCCTTCTGCACAAAAAAGGGTTAACCAGAGTAGGACTCTTCAACACAGAAAAGCTGAGGAACACGAGAAAGTTTTATAAAATCATGAGTGGCTTGGACAGGGCAAATTAATCGCTTGCAAACTCTCCCAAAAACACAGGAGATGGAGCTATCAAACAAAACTAGAAGGCAGGAGGAGGAGGCGGCGGCGGCGGACCCTTCCACTATACTACGAAATTGTCTACTACTGAATATCCAAGCTGTAAAAGTGTACTCAAGCCCAAGGGGACGCTTAACAAGTTCGTAGAAAAGCAGAACTCTGCAGGTCACTGAAAATACAAAAATACCATTTGCCTTTGGAAGACCCACTCACCTGCTGGGACAACACAATGCAGGAGCTCCACAGAGGTTTATCTTATACTTGCTGGGTGCTTCCTGGTCATCAGTTTGGTCACAAGCAGAGGTAGGATAATGGGACGTATGCACACTGGGTTTGACCCTCAGGGACAGTAGTTCTTCATGTTAATGTAGCTTAACACACTTAAAATATAGAGGCAGTAATCTCAGCTGCTAATAACAAGTGCCGAAGTTAACAGCACCTGTTGGGATACCAGCAAAACACTGTAACATGAAATGAGTACTCATGTCCACAATTTATCATCTAAAATGAAAGCTGACTAAAGGATTGCTTTAGTCATTTTACTACTACCTGGCAAATGTATTTGTGCTACGGTAACCAAGTTAGAGGAACAATTGCTCCTCTCAATTGAGTGTTCATAACTAACATGAAAGCAATGTGTGGTCTTTTATCCATATGAACTTATTAGTCAAATAAGCAACTGGGGATAAGGGATACTTTTGAAACAAACAACAATGAATTCTTGGCAATCTGTAACAGAACTTAACCAGAGGAGAGGCAGAATTCAGCCTAACTGAGCTAATATTCCCACAGGAGCTCTGTATATTCCAGTAAAACCTCTTCTGAGATCTCTTGCTTGGTATCCACATACATGTCTGCAGCAGCTCTGTCACCAGGGGACTTCTGCCCTCATAGCACTCAATGCAAAATGGCATGGTAGTGTGGGAAAGAGGCTGTATTAGGAAAGAAGAACATTACCTCACAAGTACTCTCTCTCCTCTTTTCTTTCTAAACACAACTCCAAATATAGCAATTCTGACTCTGTAGGGAGTGCTTTCAAGCATGTCTGACAATTCTGACTTCACAAATGGTCTATTAACAGTGTCACGCAACTGGCTACAACTCCTTATGTGTATCCATTGGAGGAGAGAAAAACACACTGAAGTTTAGGACATCAGGGAGCCACACAAGACAGAATATACTACAGGCTGAGGTACCCTTTTCAGGCCACAAGATTTTTTGATATTTAAGCACACTTCAGAAATACTGTTTCACTTTCTCTGAACAAAGGGGTACAGCAACAGACAGGGTTAGTCTGTTGCCTTCTGAAGGAGATCCAGGCATGTTTATCCATACATGCTACATTCCCCCAGAGCTTACAGACTGACTTCCAGCCACAACCCTTTTCCTTTCCCTGAGAAAGGAAGATACAAAGATGTGCCTAAAGTTCCACATGACCTCAAACTGTAACTGTGCTGTTAGACAACACACACAAAAGTCCAGGCTGAGTTCTACAAAGAGGTTTATGAAACAAACAGCCCAAGCTGTAAATGCAACAATCAAAGAAAGCAAAGTTATTTCCTAAAACAATACTTCCTCTCTCCATTCATACATGTTCTTTCACACCTCTGAATGTGGGATAAAAACCCAGGATATTTTTATTCCACAAAATCACTGGTAATACTGTCATCTTATATACAATTTTTTTTCACAAATGCTATTCAGTAACACTCACTCAAAACTCAAATTAAGTCTATTAACACAAGTATTTATCAATCACCCTCAAAGTCACACTGTTGCTTTAGCCTCCCTTTAAAACAATTAAACTGTACAACTAGATCTGGTTAGAGTCGACAGGTTCAGGTTAAAGTCCAGTAGGAAACAGATGGCTGCTGGTTGTTGATGTACAAGCACTGAAAGGACCAAGGACTGCATCATTCTCCAGGAAAAAATGCTACCTTGTGTCTAGTGCCTTAATATTGACAAGACATGTACTACACACAAATCTGAAAGATGCAAATGTATTGCCAAGAATGTATATAATTCTGACTGAGCAGACAATCTTACTGACGGTGCCAAAGACTTGGACAGTTCTTCAAATTCAATGCTAAGTCTTTTTATACCAGCAGTAAATATGAAACTTACCCCTGAGCTTTGAGGGACTGAAGGACTTTTTTAGAGTCATCAATTCAAGCCTTTGAGATTAAATTAGCTTAAAAAAAGTTTTTCTAATTTAATGTGATAATATCAATTTACAACTCATGATAGATCAAAAAATAAGGTGTCTTGCTTCTCTTGCAGAGCTTACCATCTCTCCAGACAACTCTGTGAAAACAAATGAACTCAATCACAGTAAGCCTTCAGAAATCCAAGTTTTCACCCTAGTCTTCAGTCACCCCCTCCTGGTCAATGCAAACACACTCATCAGCCAAAAGAACCAAGGTCTTGGAAGGTTTTTTTGAAAGTTGGCAGCAGCCCTTAAAATCCTCACTGCCAGCAGTGACCTTCACTAAGCCCTTCAGCCCTTCTCCATCAAGTACAAGGGCTCCACACCAGGATTTTTAATCAGAAATGATCAGTGTTGCCCACAGCTTCCAACATTACTTTTCTTCTGGAGTTATTCTGTGTGCTTCTGCTCCAGAATCCGCCCACAGAGAAGACAAATGGGAGCGCTGACACCTCCACTGAAGTGCAACCTTTCAAACCCATAGGCAAGTAGCATTTGAACTGAGCTACAATGGCGCTGCAATGAAGCAGACTTCAGAAAATATTCTTCTCAGACAACTCTACTACAGAGATGAAAATTCTGGCAGATAGGGCATGGAACTCAAATCTAGCTATAACAGCAAGGCTACTTGAGCTCTAAGTCTTACATTGATGCTCGTCCAATTTTTAGCATTCGACTCCAATACTTATCTAAACATTTAGAGCCAACAATTTATGCCCATCAGAAGAGGCACAGTGAAAAGATAACATCATCCAATGGACAGAGATACACTTCTTCATTCTGTTGCAAAAGTACATCAACTAATGATGAATTCTACAATAACATTTCAAGTTTTTCAAAAGGTATAACCAGCACTCAATTACTGAAGACAATTTAGTCACTGAACTGCTTTCTGAATAAATAACTTTGGAGCAGCTTTGGGGTGAGAAGGATTTCTCCAGCATATCTGATACAAGAGTCAGTTCACATGCCTGCTCCCAGTTGTCTTCTTCCTACAGAATTTCATTTGTTTCTTGGATTTGAGGACCTCTACAGAGAAAAACCTCAACATTTCCAACAAAGTATTGGGAAGTGCCTCAACCATGTCTTCTCTAGCACTAAATGCAGGGAGGAAGAAAACACCTTCCATCCAGTCATGAGGCAGAGAGGAATTTGAATGTCCATACCTCTCTAGAGCATTAGTGACCAACTTGTGCTTTCAGACACGCAAAGCTCTTCAAAAGTTGAAGCACCAGTCACAGTCAAAACTGGGACCTGCATTAGGCGGTGCTGTCAGGTAATCTAAGTGCCTTGTCGCAAAAGTAACTGCAACTGAAACAGTTTTGGCGTGTCTCATACCTGTAACTTGAGCAGTCGTCTCCTCCCTACCTTCCAGTCTCCAAGTCCTTGCAGCCCCAGGACTATTTTGATATTGAGAAAGGTTAACTGCCACTGCTCTGAAGCATGATCCACTTCTTTAGATCATTCAATTCGCACAGTAAATTAACTCTCTTTCAGTATAGGATCTTAGTTACTTCCTTAGAGCATCTGCTGAGTTTCAGGGCTTACCTGCTAGCCTTCTTTGGCTGATTCTACATTAGGTTGTCATGAGCACAATAGAAGAGAGTCAATACAGCAAAACCTTGGTGCAGAGATGTTAATAGCCAAACTATGTGTTTTTCAGGAAGTTTTACTTTCGACTGGCTGTTCCCTGGTTCTGTGCACTTAATAGCTATTTGTAACTATAGCATGTCTACCAAGTCAATTTCATTTGAAAGGAATCCTATTTGTGCACCTGAGATGCTCCACAATGGAGAGCAAAGAACTGTAAAATGGGACAATCAAGACATGCGCTTCAAAAGCACACTTTCATCTGAACCTAGAGTGCTAACGGAAACAGCCATTAAAAGACCTTAGATACCCAAACAGATTATATGTAGTTCCAGGCCTACAGAATGCAGAGTTAGGGTCATCTCCTCCCCACCCCTACTTTCTGTCCACGGAAGAAACTTTCTTGCCATTAGGTCACTGAGATCCAAACAATTGGCACACACTATTAAGGTATGGGCACATACGTTGCATCTATGGTTTCAGATCTATAGAACAATGTAGCTTGAAGCTTCAATTTTGTTATGACATAGCTAATGTAAATAACACTAACAAAAAGTATCAAAAAGCAAACTTTTCAGCGGCATAAATTATGATACCAAAAGTAGTTTTTTTAATGATGACGATGCCAAACACTGAAACGAAACAAGTCACCCTGTGACAGCGAGCCCCACTAATCTGGACCAATGAGAACAGCTCAAGTCTGTCTTGCAGTCCCCTCCAGTGAAGGAAGATGCCACTGACCGGAACAGCAATCAAAGTAGAAGAGATGTTTTTGAAAGCTTGCCTTTTCCCTACAGTAATGCAAATCTAAAAGAGCAAACAAATCTCATACACTAAAATAGATGGCTTCATTTTCTGCATACTACACTGCACAGACAGTCTGTGCATGTACTACTGCAGTTATTTTTGGCAAAGGTCACATCAAGATGGCAATCTGATTTAACTAGGGACTTCCTCAAATTCAGGCACCTGGAAATTGTTTGCATCTTCCAAGACTGGCATCTAGAATGTTCTTAACTTTAGAAACAGGCTACAGAAATCTGAATTTTCATGCCGCAGAAATAAATAGGAAGCCACAATCTCTCTTATGAGAAAGCCACAACTGAAACAGTTCCCAAGGGAAAACTGTAATCATGAAGGTATTTTTCCCTCATTTTAATTTTCAATTTCAGCCAACAACAGCAGAACAAAATGGACATGTTAGACAAGGCCATTAAAAAGACAGTCTCTTCTTTATGAAAACTTAATCAAGTCAACCAGGTCAAGTTACATGCAGTGTTTCTCCTCATCCTGAGACAAGTGTTTAGCTCCCTTTTAATAGTCTTCATTCTGTTTACTTGTTCATTTTATCATGCACAAAGCTCCAGGCATTTCAGCAGCATGGTAAACTAGTGACTAGCTTTAAAATAATCATCAAGTTTTTCTAAATGCATATAAAGCTATTGCAACATAAGCCTTGCTGCTGCGGGAAAAAAAAAAAAAAAAAAAAAAAAAACACCAAAAAAAAAACCAAAAAAAGACAAGGCCAGAATGCAATAAGCAAGAGTGGTTTTAGACAGGTGCACTTGGAGGATGACTTTGTAAAGGCCCCAAAGTTATCTATCCTTGTCAATTATCATATGGGGACAGACATTGATTATCTGTGCAAACACAGAAAAGGACAGTGAAGCTTTTGAAAAGGAGCAGTGAGGCAAATAAGCAATTATTGATTTGCGTGTTTGCCAAACATTTTCACCCACTCATAACAAGGAGAGTTTAAAAGGATTTTCACTTCATAGTTAGTAATAACAGAGACAGCCTCTCCAGCTCATAAAAGGGAAGTCAGAACATAAGCCAGATGCAGAACTCCAACAAACACTGATTCACAGCTCCAGTCACACTCGAAGTCACGTATGAAATGAGCAATTCAGCCATCCAATAAGCCAAGAAGGGGAAAGAGAGGGCAATTATGTCTCTGTTCAACAGAGGCCATTTAAAGTACTCCTTCTGATTCAGCACTAACCCTTGTGATCAGTATTCTTGGCCTACCATCAATGAATTTAATTATACAATTATTGAAAAAATGCAGTGCTCTCCCTTCCCTGCTTGCCCACAACTAGTCCAATGCAAGTCAGAAATTAGTCAGAAAGAACACGTACAGTAGCTACCTCCAATTTTACTTTTGAAGTTCAAGTCACAGAAATGTCTGAATATTAGCTTAAGCATTACTGAAAATTAGGTGTTTCCTTTAATCAAAGAAATGAAGCCTAATCTTCTATATTAACTGATACAATGTGAGGAGCCATGAAAGCTGCTACCGAATTCCTTAACACCCATCAGTTGGTTCCTTTACATTCATCTGGGCTATATAACTGACAGCTGTATGTTTGGATCCACATCATCTAGTACAGTTTTGCCTGATTGCTGGATATTCCTCCCCTGCTGAGCTCCCAAAGGCAAGTTTCAGCTCCTCCCTAGTTCTGCCTTCCAGTAACTCTACATACATCTAGTATACTTTAACAGCTCTGCTAACAAATAAACTTGCTATCCCACAGCCAATGCTTGCTTAAATCTTTTTTTTTTTTAACTACTCAAAACAGCTGAACCAACCAATTAATACAGATACTGCAGCAATAAGCACAAAGTTCCTACCATTCAAGCTGATATAAGTGTATTTTAAAGACAATGTTCTTAAACAGGAAGGAATTCAATACAAAGGAAAGAACATGGCCTTAGCCACATTAAAACAATACTGTTGTACCACGTGCTGGCGCATTAGTCACTGGTTTTGGAAAGAGATGCCCTCTTCCCCTTTTGCCAGCTCTGGGCTTTTTCCTCCTACATTTGAGAGCTGGCAGAAGGGCAAAAAAGCACAAGGAGGCAGCACGTAAGGAAGCTACAGTTCTCCTCTATTCTTGTGTCACCTTCAACAGACAAAATATTTATTTGCTTTTGTTGTTTCAAAGTGAGAAGCAAGATTCAATACTCACAAAACTTAATAAAGATGTGCCTCATTTTCAAAGCTGGCCATTTCAGAAGGCTTTTGAAAGAGACAATGTTCTTCCCAATGCCCACAAGGCACTGTAAGTCCCAAGTGGCAATTAATTTTGGATCCTGACTGATGCCCTAATGTCCCTAGTATATCAGCTATGCATTAAGCAAAGGACTTCCCTCATTAAAGGACAGGACTTTAATTGAGGCTATGTTCAGACATGTCTCTGAAAGCTTAAGGAAAAAGATGAGATGTAGTACTAAAAATGTTTTAGAGAACACTCATATGATCTTTCTCCTCAGGACTGCGAGTTGTGTAACCTACAATCAACTCTGTTCAGCACACAGCCAGTCAGACCACAGGTTCTCTCTACTAAGCACAGGAAGTCTGGCATACAGCTGCTGCTTCAGGAAAAACTTTCACACAAGCTCCAGTAAGTAGGGGAATAGGCAAACAACCACAGATACCCCAAGAGCCATAAAAAGTGCAGTACTATCAGGAAGTAAACCTCAGCAACACCTGACTAACCATTTCTAGCCTTTGAAATACCTACAACTTAAAAGTCAGACCAAAACACATTCACAGAGGAACCACTGGCAGAACAAGGGGTGCAACAATACTTTTTTTCATGTTATATATGCATATATATATATAAAAGATAGGCTCTTAAGGACTTCTGTGATCCTTTTTAGAACTGTGCACTATATTTGCTATAAATTATTACCCTCATATTTTCGTTTCTTCTTATTGGTATGACTCTTTTGCTACAGTATTTTTAAGTCTTCTTTTTTTTTTTAACTGTACATAAACACAAGCCTCTTTCCATCTCTCCTTCCATTTCACTAACCATTTCTTCTACTTTTATAGTATGCCATCACAAAGCCTCCCTTTGACAAGGCCAATTTTAAAAGAAAATATAAAATTACCTCATTAATACATATCTATCTTTATAAAACTTATGCTTTTGATTAAGAACTATTTTCAAGCTATCAGAATCAGTAATTTCATACATTCGGCGGACAGTTTCCTCCACCAGACTGAACTGTCACAGTACTGATTTTTATTTTAAGGCATGGACCAAAATACTTTCAATGGACTCAAAACCTTAACCAAATAAGCCACAAAAGCAGGACACCCAATAGTAACACAGTGATTAAATTAAAGGCAGCAAGCAAAATGCACAGGTTGCGGTTTGCCTGCTTCTTACAGCAATATATTCCTAATTTTAGACACTTGAAAGCTGTTAACATGAGATAAACTACACAGATAGCAACTACTTAAGTAGATGTTTTTTGGGAAAATGATAATTAAAAAAAAAAAAAAAAAGCTCAACCACACTCACTTTTTATGCTAAACTGAAGCCCGTTACAAGCATTTTAAATATCACAGGGAATGACATATTTGCATACTGCAGGATTAGATACAAGACTGCTGTCAAAGCAACATCTCAGAATATGTTAACTTTGAAATTACTTTTCACCCAGGGAGTAAATTCAAGTTATCTCTTTTTTCTTAATTCTGGTTCAGTTACTCAGCTATATGAACTGCCCTTCTTGGAAACCCATCTTTAACAATACCAGCTTTTCCTTCAATATACTTTACCAGAAGGCAATGATCAAAATTAGGGAGATTTAGCTGCCTCCTTATAGGTTCAATACAAGACAATTTATGTTTCACATCTGTCACTATTTCACCAGTAACAACTTTTGACCACAAAGATGAAGCTTGAAAACAGTCACAATTTTTATTTGAGAGCATACATCTGCCAATGCAGGAGGTTTTGACCAGCCTCCTTAAGCAGAACAGACTGTCAGCAAAATAACCACCAATGTTTCCACATAGCTTTACTTTCCTACAGCTATGACATTTCTCTAATTAAAAGATGTGATTAGTAATCTCATCTGAACACAACAAGATGATTACCTAGAGATAAGGTTCAACAAATCTCTAGAGATCAGGATGGCCTCTTACACATAACTTCTGCAGTACTACTGCCAGATCAGAGGCTAGAGCGAGAGGACTAACCATAGATCTGTTTATGTGTTGGGGTCCTTGTGGAGCTAAGACTGTTAGTGACCTCCTTGAACAACTGAGCTGCTCTTTCCATAGGAACCCAAACAATATGTTGTTAGCTTAACAGTAACAGGTTAACAGTAACTTTTTCTTGAGTTATGTCATCAAGATTGCACTTTGCAGTATAAAAATAAGGAATTACATGCAAGTTCCTTTCCTGTTTCTTGCTCTTCTCTTCAGGGAATAAAGAAACATTAGACCTATCTCGGAGAGAGCCTATTAACAGTTTGTCTTCAATTCGAGCACATTATCCCTGCCAAGCAAACATCTGGGCAGCATGGCATATAAAAAGGCAACCACCCTCCCTCTTCCTTTCAAGGGTCAGCTCTCTTCGTGACCTCACCACACCTGCAATCCTAAGTCTTCTGCATCAGATACCCATTATCTTCCTCCCATTCTACTGCCTCAGCTCATCCTTCTTGTGCTCTGCTTTAAAGCCAGAAAAGCTTCCTTTTGCCTTACATTCAGTAGTTGCTTCAGGGAAACAGTGCATTTCCTGTCAAATGCCCTGTGAAAATTCAGGCTCCCTTGGACCTATTAGTCTGCCTGTGTACATCAGTATGACTGTTAGTTCTGTTTCAGTATTGCTGGAAGATATTAACCACAAGAAACAGCAGCTCTTGCAGTACATCAGTAGTGTGGTGATTTTCAGTATTTCTATAAGCAAACTGACCCTTAGCCTGAATTCTGTCAGTTAGCTTCTCCATTCTCAATTTTCTTTTCCATTCTTAATCATTTTAGATATGCTCCTGCCTGCCCAAGGCCAAGTATTGCAGACTTCTGAAGACTAGATCTCAGTTCAGTGCCAAACTTGAACACATTTGGGCACAACCAAGATAAGGATAACAGAGCTTGTCCTCCAGAGGTCTACTTCAGCTACTACATGCTCAACAAATTCACACAGAAGTCCTGCTTCACTGGTTAAAAATTGTTAGACTAGCCCCCACCAGGAGCTCGCTTCTCCCTCACTCTCCCGCCGATATCAACAGCACAACAGACACATGAATTTTGACTTAGATCCTTATTCTCAATTTTTCTTTAAAAAGAATGGATGCTTGGATGAGAAATGCACCACTTAAAAGGAATAAATTCATATGTGGTTTTAATGTGGATGGTAATACTGCTCTTATGCCGTATGCTGTTCAAAAGCTTTGAGAACTGATCTCCAACAAGAGCATTTGGAAAACCAATGAATACTGAAGTTTAAAATATAACTAATGTTTCCAGGTGTTTGTCACCTTTGACATATGACTCTACTATGTAGATACAGTTTTGTCTCAGACAATGAGCTATCTGCTTAGCCATCTTCCAATAAAGAGTACATTTCACTGCATTAAGAGATTTAGTTTACTATGGAAACAATTGTTGCATATATTCAGCCAATTTTTATTCCACAGAACAGAAGGAAGGGGACTTTTACACAGCAATAACATTCTTTACTATCTTGAGGAGAAGCACCCCTTCGTCTCCATGTGGGTCCTTTCTCAAAGGTTACATGACAGCTCAGTTCAGGAAGCTTCTTATTAAAACAGCAAGTTTTCCACTTGAATGCTTAATACAGTACACATAGATGGGAAAAACAATTAAAAAAAGTGTAGTAACTTAGGTCACTTATCTATATATATATATATATCTATCAATATATATGTTTCTAAGTAAGTTCTCCAGTGTTGTCCACCCTTCCACAGGGGTTTTGCATGTGAAACCTAGCCTATTATGCTGTGGAAAGCCTCCCTCACTTGTCTTTTAGATCTTAATTATGAAGAAGCTTATGAAAGATAATTAAGCATTTGTCTCCTTTTTCCTCCTTGATCTTTGACATCTTCCTCCACTTAGTTTTTACTGTCATGGCAGAACTAGCACGATGCTCGAGTGCCATAAATCAAACCCCAAGAAATTTAACAGTAGAGTGCACTCAGATCGTCTGTCCAGAAAAAAAAAAAAAAAAACCAACAAAAAGTCCCCTCCAAGTAGAGTACTTACTTTATGTTTGAAAAGATGCTTTCCCCAACATGTCTATGCAATAATGCAGCTTACATACTTGCCTTGCCTAATATTATATAGTGAATTAATGCATTTCTACTCCCAAAATAACTCTGATGTAACACAGTAATCCGGTGCAGTCTGGTCAAACCAATGTCATCTACTGTCATCCACTAAGGCATTTAATGAAAACCTTACGCAAACACTAAACAATGACTAAATTGAGCTAGGACCAGGCTTGATTGAAACTGCTACAGAAAGCGCTCAAAAACTAGGTAATGCAGCATTAAGGCTGCCTGTGGGACCATTATTTGTCAGTGTAGCACACATGCTCTAACACTCACGCTTTTCCACAGGACCCCCTACTTATCTCTGTACACATAACAGACCTCCTATGGAGATGAACACTGATGCCTAGTGATTGAGCTTATTGCCTGTTGGACCTCTGTCTTATTTATTGAGGAAAAGGAACAAAACAAGGGATCACACAAGTGAAGGCAACAATTAACACAGTGAAAAGCCACTCTGGAAAAAGATGTCTATCCCTCTTCTAACACTCATCTCTCCTACTGTTAAGCAAGTCTCATCAAACTAGCAGAACCCAAACCAGACAGTTTTGTATTCCATCTCTGAAGATTTGTAGCTAGAGCAGGAGCCAGAGTACAAAGTATTAAAAAAAACACACAAAGAAACAAATTGAAGCCTCAGATACTAAGTTGGCTGCTGAAGCCCACAAAATACCTTCCTCTTGCCCTCTGTTATATCAACATACAGAAAAGGTGCAGCATATGCACAGAACAGAACTAACTACAGGCAGCCCAGACAACTTTAGTTGTCTTCAACTTCAGGTCACCCATTAAGTGCTCTGCCTCAGTATCAAGGTACATCCATCCTTACCTTCCCACACTCAAATGCAGGGCTCTGCCACTTCAGTGTCACAGCCTAGAGGCCATTTACAGTATTATGAAGAGCAGCACCGTCTTGCTCTTTGTACCCCTCTTGTTGCTTCAGTGGACATGAACTACAAGTCACGTCCTGCTCAGATTCTATGTCATGAACTTGCCTACAAGCAGAAACATCACAGATTAAGTAGCTGCCCAGCTAACCAACTGGTCTCTCAAAAGGTTTTTACAGCCTTAACTTTCCACAAGTAAGTTAACACAGTGGGGCCAGGAACATAGAATCATAGAATCATAGAATTGTAAGGGTTGGAAAGGACCTCAAGATCATCGAGTTCCAACCCCCCCGCCACGGGCAGGGACACCTCCCACTAAAAAATGCCATCCAAGGCTATGTCCAACCCCACCTTGAACGCCGCCAGGGATGAAGCACTCACAACTTCCCTGGGCAACCCATTCCAGGGCCCCACCACCCTCACAGTAAAGAATTTCTTCCTCAGATCCAATCTAAACCTCCTCCACTTCAAAAAATATTCTAGAAAAATAACACTTGAAAAACAGCAGTTTTCACACTTTGCTATATAACAATTTATTCCATAAATACAAAGTTTAAATTGGCATATTGTTACATATCCATGACTGTAGGTAGGTCAGGTCATTTTGTTACAAACTGTTCAGTGCTTAATAGATAAACTGCTGCTTGGAACAAATACTATTTTAGCAATCAAATACACGAAATTTGCTCAAAACAACCCTGCAAAAACATTCTCAGGCTCCTCTGGAAAAACAAACAAACAAACACACACACACAAAAAAAGGCAAACACAAGCACAACTATTCATACATCTGCCAAACAGAAGTATAAAAAGGCAAACATTCTACAACAGAGAACATAGTAAGAAGAAGGAAGGTCTTAAATGTAAGAACAGAACTAACCCTCCCATCTTGGGGGATGGCGGGGAAGACAGTTACTGCTTGAAGTCAGCCTAATTAATGCTACTATTTTTACCCATAATTTCCTATTACATTTACTATAATTGTACATATATCTATTCTAATAGTAACATTTGTTTTTCTGACAAAGTCAAAGCATTAACTATATGCATTTCACCTCTCCAATGGAAAGCTTCAAATTAGGTATAGCAGCACGAAAGACCTACTCTTCACCAGCAGCCAGCAAACACTAAACCAGAGATTCACTTGCACTGGCCCCGCTTTCTTGGACTGGAAAAGTCCAGTTTTCAGGCAGCAGTATTGTGTGGGTTGCCTCCAATGACCCCAAAACATACAGTGTTGCTCCACGGAAAAAGAAGGAAAATCTGCTTAACTTGATTTTCATGGCACTATCTTTGTCATCTAAGGAGAATACTGCAGAGCACTCTAACATATGAAGAGTTTTTCCAACATTCTCTTCCATTGCACAAATTTTAAACACTCCAAGAAGCTTATTTTTTTCTTTACCACAACAGAAAGTTGATAGCTTCTAAGCTGAGGTTGGTAGCAGGGCAGAAAGCAAGCCTTTTTGGACAGCTAACCATCAATTCTTAAATGTTCAGGTTATCGCAACTTTTTACATACAGGTCAACAGAGGCAAATTTACTGTTTCTTGAAGAAGCTGGGGGGATAAAATATATACCCCATTTTTAAATTCACAGTTCGAATAGCTACCAGCTCTTCAAAAGAAACACAACAAACAAAAACCCAACCCACAAACTACTTTTCCAGGGAGTTAAACTGCGCTGTAACAATCACCATCAAGAGATGATCAGATTTCTCAGCTCTGCCTATTTAAAGGCACCAGAAAGCCACCTCACAAAGCCTAACACAAGTCTTCACCTGATGTCTGCTATAAAGTTTAATAAAAACATCCCAAACAACCAAAAAAAACCCAAAACAGACAAAAAAACCCAGAAAGTGTTACACTACTCAGTTATTAAGTCACAAAGGTTCAAATTTAGATGTATATTTAATTCTTCAATTCCCACACAGAGTTCAACTCAGTAAACTGATCTATTTTTAGCTTTTGACTCTTTTGGACATTTCCTTCCTTCATCTGGGCAAATGCGTCACAGCTTCTCAAATGTTTCCCTTTGGCTAGGGAAGGATGCATCTGATTCCAAGCTTAACAAAAAAAAAAGAAGTTTACACACACACGCTGAGTGGTTATTGTTGGCAGAGTTGTACCCTTGTTCCGAGTTAAGAACAGGCAAATCTGACATTGTACTACAAAAGATATCACTCCTTCCGCACGGACAGGTAACAGCATGTCACGGCTAACTTCTGCAAGTATCACCACTGGCCAAACCACGTTTTATCTCTTTCTTATAATCTGGCTTGACTTGGCTCTGCTGCCTTGATAATTCAATAAATCAAAACAGTAGATTTTTTCCATAATGGTAACAGAAATTAAATTCAGGTTTGTAACCTTCTGCTCAGCCCCCAAGACAAGAAATTCAGTCAAGTGGGTGTCCTTGTCTCCCTTCCAAAGACAGTCTTTGCCTACATTTGGAGAAGCTGGTATCTTAATATTTATTTATTTAATTAATTTAAAGCACTAATGAGCCAATCAAGTACTTACTGATAATACATTGTGGCTGACTTCATCTTTCCATCTGAAAAACTGCCACTGTCCTAATAAACTTTAATTTGGCTTCTCTTTATTGTCTTTGCAGAAGACTGGCTCGCCTAATCCCCGTCAGTTAGGCAATGCACAGCACTGATTTCCTCTCTGAACTTCACAAGCCATGGCAAGTTCATCAACTAACCTTACCTGCAGAAAACGAGCACCTGAGGCACACAAAATGTGACTTCAAGGTGTGCAAACCCTCCTTTGCACACTTTGAAGTCACATTTCTGTGTGCAAAGCATTACACTACTGCTCTAACTGTCCTACTTCCATTATCTTGGGATCAACGAAAACAGACTTTCTATCTAACATCAATAAAGCAAATAAACAAATGAAGACAGGGATAAAAGCTTGGAGAGTAAAGCGTTAAATTAAAAAAAAAAATCATGGCTATTCAGTTTCTTTAGCAGAGAAAACATATCCTGTTTTATCTCCTTATAACAATAGACAGAAGGAGGCCTGTAAAGACAGGAGTTTACACCTTCTTAAGTCTGATCTTCACTGCACTATGTACTATCAGACTTTGCACAGAATAGGACAATTCAGTCAACTTCTACTTCAATTCGCCTTGATTTGCTGACAGCTTTCTTTTTTCTGTGCCTTCAGCTGCAGATATCTATTCCTTTAATTCCAGAATTACAAAAGTCCAAGACATTTCAACCTTAGCTTAATTTTTTTAGAAAAGGGTGTATCATTTTTATGATCGCAGAAAGTGATACAATCTTTGCACTCAATGCTGCATAACCCACCATGTCCAAAAGGTAGTGGCATGATAAACATTTGAAAAGTGAAGGACTTACTACCTTACTGCTGGTACAAAATCATACCAACAGTGCACAGCCAAGTCTAAACAATGGGTACAGCAAAGTCCATTGCGTAGTATAAGAGGCTAGCCAAGCTAACATTTAGTATTTTAACACTCCTTTTATTCTAACTCTCTTCTTGGGACTTTCCTGATGTATTCTCCTGCCATTCTCAATGCATTCCCCTTCTATTATCTGCGCCAAGTTTTAAGAAACATCACTTCATTTCATCCCAACATTTAACATCTGCTTGGGCTCTGAAAACTCGCAATCCCCAAGACTTCAACATTTGAGACTTCTTCTTCCAAGAAATCTCAGCGATAACATTTCTCATTGTTTAACAGCCTCGAAGTTATTTACCAGCTAAGTGACCAGCACAAAGCTTAGTGAAAATACTCTGACCAAATGCCTTGACAAAGTGTCTCACAGGGCTGAAGGTTTCACTAATGCACAAAAATACAGAAATTCAGCATAAAATCTAAAGGTTTGGGATCTGAATTCATTGTTTTATGCAAGAAGTGAGGTACGGACTACATACAAACAAGCAGATATTTAACATGCCCTTGTGAGCCCCACTGGCTGCAGCATACTTCCCCGTTCATTTTTAGCACTTAGGAAATCTCACTTCCCAGACCCTTCAGCCTCTAATTGCTAAACAGTTATGTAGGAAGCTAACCACAAAAATCACTACTGGTTGTTTACACAATCTGCAGACGCCTCACGAATAACTATTACTGCTCACACATGCACTAAGACTACAAGGAAACATGAGTAATTAAGCTCTGGGTAGTTTCACAGACAACTGGAACACATCGGGATTACTTACAATAGCCCCTTTCAGCCCCAGCTGCCCAGAATACTTTCTCCAACTTTTTGTTAAGATTCATTGTGCAACCTCAGTTTTCTAAGCTACATGGAGTATTTAGTTTGACAGTGTATACATGCCACACATACATCACCATGTACACTGGTAAAACAAACCTTCCTGAATCTCAGACTCATGACTGTTACACAAGCCGATAACATTAACGTCTTACATGGATTTGTAGGAATTATCTAAGCACTCTGTTGAAATACTATACGATAAAACATATCAAACAAAGCAAATTACTGGCATATTTTGAGTGCTGGAAGCCTGTACTTTTCTTCCTACCATTTACATCTTGCTTCCTTATCATCTTAGGCCCTGAGAGACAAAAAATGTTGAGGAATTTTCACATCTTCCGGTAAAGGTTTCTTTTTTCCTCCTAATTATAAAAAACAAAACACCTTAATTACAAAACAGTAATACTTCAGTAAGGCCCAGGTTATAAAACATTACATCCAAAGCATCAGCAAGATGCACAGTTCTGTACTCCTCGGTAGGAAAGCCTGTCACATATCTGCAGTGTTTTTTATTAACCTGTGCTACTGCCAGCTACGCACAGCAGTAACAGTGACACAGGAGATGAAACAAATTTGACTTCATGATGTGAGAAGACTCCACTCAATAGCCTTGTAAAACAACACTATTTTTTAAACAAATGCACAAAGACAATTAGGCCATCTCCTCCTCTGGGCAACTACAGGAGGCTGGGATCAACAGCTCCAGTTTCAGATAAGTTAAAGCAGGTATTTGGCAGAGAAGTCACTGGAAAGGTCTTCATATCTTTAAAGCAGAGCCTTGTCACTCAGATCATTTGGTGAAACTTTGGGGACACAACTCATTTATTACCCTACAACCTAGAGGCTGAAAATCAGATGCTTTAATATACTGTAGTGTCTACTGCTAAACGCACTTGAGTTGTTCCTTGTCATTCCAATTCCTCCTCCTCACTACTGGGTAAGTGATCTGTTTTCTCAAAACAGCAGTATCCTTCCTGAAGGAATATGACTCAGCTTTGCAGATCATCAGTATTACTTCACCAGTAGTCTACTTTTTGATTTTGCTGCATCAAGAAAAATGTTAACTTAAACAAAGACGCTTCTCCAAATCAAGCAAATTTCTTTATGGGAACAACCAAGTAGATGCAACCATTTCAGTCATTAGATTTAAAACAGCCTGCTATGACCTCCAATACATTTTTATTTTACCCATTAGCCTTTTTTCAAATTAGACTTAGTTCCCAACAACACATATAAAAATTAGTTTCCTTTGTTTTCCTTAAAATCACCCACCTTCAGAAGAATATCCCTCAAACACCAGAGCAATTCCAAAGTTTCAGTGTCTTTCCTATTTTAAACACCTGCTGACCACAAACAGCCATTTCAGTGATCTCACCTCCTTCTTGAAGCTGCAGACCAAAATCACAGTGCAGTTTCACCCTATTAATAAACTGACCTAATAGTCTGCATCTAAACAGGCCCATCTGTTAACACCAGAAGTTTTTTTTGTTTTTAATTGAAAAAGAGTAGTAATATTTTCTCTTTATATTGGGGTAAGGAAAGCCTTTCCAAGTTTTTGTTCAGGTTTTGTTTTTTTTTTACCTAGATGATCATTACACATGGAAAAGTTTTTGGAAGCCACATATTTCATGTTGAAATTTCATACCTATTTCTGCTATGTTGCTGTGGGATACTTTTAATTGGACAGAAATCACTTCTCCGAGAAACATTTACTACCCACCTTGTCTGCACAGTGACCAAGCTCTACAATTAATGAAAACCTCAGCTGCACCACCTCTCTTCCTACTTCTGTCAGCTCCCTTCTGAGCACATCAGCACTTATGCTAGCTCAAACCTACTCCCAAGAATGGGCCTGGCTTTTCTCTAACTCCCATTTACCTTCCTCTCCAAATGTGCACTTAGTTTATCAACTGTCAGCTTTCACAGGTGTTACAAGTAAATCTCTGCCTCCCCTTAGGAATATTCATAACTACTGCCTCTGACTCTTTCGAACACACCCTAACCTCTAACATTCTCTATCCTTTGCTATCCCCAGAGAAGTTTGGCTATTGTACTCTAAGACAAGCTGCACAACAGCTGCTACATTTCATACTACAGAGCTCTGAGCCCATCTCCATTGCTCCAAGAAACATCAATCCAACAATGCTATATGCAGCGTAACTTCCCCATTGCAACTTAATTTTTTCTGTAGTTATTTTTCTTCTGCATACCAGCACCTATCAAGTTATGACATTTTTCCACGGCATTTTTTTTAAAACATCACTTTGCCTCAACTTTTATCATCTTATTAAGTTGGATGCTGCTGGAACTGGATTCAAAACTTGAGAACCCACTTATTTTTCAGCTGGGGTCAAGCAGTACAAAACAGCGATACTGCTGCAACCTTCTTATTGACTGAATCAACTCAAGTTAACAGATTCTTGAAAACCTGACACATTAAGTTTTTTGCTGCTTACTTTTTTTTAATACAAATGCTGTTGTCACAATAAGCTGCATGAAAGAACGGCAACTTGCTTCATACTTTGCCTTTTCTGCATGCTGACCATTTCTCAGAACTCCCAAACAGACCTCAGCTCCTGACAGCCACAGGGCCAAGAATCAATACTTGCAGAGGACAGCATGGAGATATCACATGGCATACCACCAGTGCTGCCTGCCAACACTTCACTTCTGGCTTCATTATTAGATTATTTTTGTTAGACATTTGTCGCTACTCTGTAGCTACTCCAACTGCCATGCCAAGAAAGCCACACAGCTACAGCACTGACAATCTTCCCTGGAAGTCAGCTGCGACACATCAAGGAGATAGTGCTTTTCTAAGAAGGTTCATCTATCTTAACTTTATACACTGCTGTTCTGCTTCACAGATTTAAGCAAAAAACTTGGCTTCTCTTTCATGTTTGATGCCTAATATGAAAGCTATCTGCCTGTGATCTAAATGCTAGTGTTTTTAATTAGTAATATGCACAAAAGAAAAAATTTGCTGCCTTTTAACAATATGCTTGCTTTTTCTTTTCCATGTAATCTTTCCCCCTCTCTCTCTTTTCTTCCCCTCTTCTCAAGAGACTTTCTGCTACAGTAGCATTTTTAAGGTTGTCTACTACAGGCAGTAAACTTTCCCAGCCACTATCACACAGGACACTAATATAAAGCAAGCAAGACAACAGTATATAACAATACGACTGACACCACTTGGAGTACTGCCTGACCCCCACATGGAGTACTGTGTGCAGTTCTGGTGTTCCCAACATAAGAAAGACATGGAGCTGTTGGAGCAAGTCCAGAGGAGGGCCACAAGGATGATCAGGGGACTGGAGCACCTCTCGTACGAAGAGAGGCTGAGAAAGTTGGGGCTACTCAGCTTGGAGAAGAGAAGGCTGTGTGGAGACCCCATAGCAGCCTTCCAGTATCTGAACGGGACCTACAAGGACGCTGGAAAGGGACTCTTCATCAGGGACTGTAGCAATAGGACAGGGGGCAATGGGTTCAAACTTAAAAAGGGGAGATTTAGGTTACATATAAGGAAGAAAATACTTACTGTTGGGACTGGTGAGGCACTGGAAAAGGCTGCCCAAGGAAGCTGTGAATGTTCCATCCCTGGCAGTGCTCAAGGCCAGGTTGGATGGGGTTTTGAGCAACCGGGTCTAGTGTGAGGCATCCCTGCCCATGGAGAGGGGGGGGAACTAAATGATCTTAAGGTCCTTTCCAACCCAAACCATTCTGTGATTCTATGATAAGGAAGAAGTAAAACACAGGTGCTATCCCTGTAAAGGTGAAACTGCAAATTTCTGAGTAAACCTTCTGTTTTTTAACTTTACAGTATTATTTGTTGTGATTTAAGGAAAAAAAAATCTATTATATTTTCATGATACTCATTAATAACTCCTATATGGTCTCTGCTACTCAAGCAATTATCAGCCTAGGCTGGCTGCTACAGGCACACTTGATTGAACCTAGGATGATTCAAGTCTCAAGTCACTAAAACATGCAGAAGTCTTCAACTGTAGGTCTATAATCACAATCGATTTCAGCATCCCACTTTCCTAAAACACTCACATGGATATTTTTGTGCCTACATATATCTCAAAATGAAGTTTTAAATTCTCTTATCATTGAGCTTGCATTAAGAAGGCGGGAAAGAGTAAGTGCACAATATTAGAACTGGGTGCTATTCAAAGCTTATCCTGGCTACAGGTCTGTTCTGACTTCACCTCAAGAGACGTGGCACACTGAACTTTTTACTCAAGACACCCTTCTCTCTCCAGATCCACATCCATTTTACAGACTTAGCCCTCCTCCTGAGCAAGGAGTGCAACCACTGCATAGATTCAGTTTTAGACGGAAAATCCTTTTTGTTTTCCCAGATTAAGTGATGAAGTACAAGCTATATTCAGATTTGACCTGGCAAACTTGGGTAGTTATTCACACTAGTGACAAGACTTCCAGGGCCTCTTGTTTCATCTTTGTTTCTCAAACGTTTCTTTCTCTCCAAAAGGTCCCTGCCCATTGATCTATATTGTGCTCCTTCTGGAAACACGTAAAGCACTCTCATAAACAGGTGGTGACAACACAGATCTCCTCCGTGGCTTTAAAACTGTATCATTTACCCATAAATTAATGAAGCTTCTGCACAGTTTGCAGAAGCCACTCATAGTAAATGTATCTTACGGGAAATAACACCTGCTTTTACTGCAAAACTGTGAAGAGTTATCAGTTGATAACTACAGTGTTTGGGGTTTTTTTCCCCATGAAGACTTATCAGAGTCATTTATAAAGGCACTTGTTACACTGTCTAGCCCAGAGTTGACTGAAGTGCCTACACGCCTTTGTATCTGCACGCTTCGGTATTCACAGATTTCTCCATCATCCCAGAAAGGCAAGTTTAGTTACAAAATACACGATCAATATCCCTTTTGTCTCAGATGAAAACAGTTTTATTCTTTATGCTCAAAACCAAAATTCATTAACTTCAACTAGCAAAAATTCTTTGGTTTGCAGGACACTGTTACAACAGCACAATTGAAACTTAACAGACAGCCCTCATTCTTGCTTCCTAAAAACATCCACTGACAGTACCCTTCCCAAACTACTGAGAACTCTAAACCTGCAAAGATGAAGATTTGAGCAGCAACAACAAAAGAACCACCAAACAAAACTTCTGTACAACTACTGCCCTGTAAGCCATTTGATGGAAGCCCCTCCAACTTTGCTCATGTTAGACATTTTCAGCCATTCTAAATACAAAAAAACTTTAAGTTGAAACTTAAATACATTTTGAAAAGTTTTCTCTTAACTTTTTCAAACAGAATAGATCCTCTATACTAACTCATGTATTAACATGCCTCTATGCAGCCATTTACACTCCGCACCTCTGGGTTTTCATACAGTAGTAAGTCTGGTTTTCCATAATTCTAAGGGACTTTACCAGTCCTTTCAAGTCACATCAGTGAACTTTTTAATAAGAAAAGAAGAGATACTTGTCTATGCATCTTCAGCTCAAAACATATCACTTCTGTCAGTTTTCATGGCCATCTCTGACCTCCAATTTAGGTACGAGACAGAAAGACACTTCCTACAACCTCTCCATTTTCTTCATCAAAAGGTAATCACTTTGCTTGGCACTCAGCTCTACGTCTTAGCAGTTTAACGTTTAATCCTGTTGCAAAGAAGGTGACAGATCTAACAAAGTGCTCTTGTCTTTTCAACTTCAAATAATGAGATTTAGATACCAAATAGGTAACGGAAAGCAAGTTGCCTCAACTTCTTCCAATTCCAATAAAGGGATTCCTCATTTAAATTCAAGACACACAATCTTTATGTTTTCATACTACTACCTCACTTTGCAGTTCAGCTGCTTTCTTCACATTTCAATTGCAACTTATTTCCACAACAACTCAGACTAAGTTTACATTTACATAACCAAAGTGAAAACTGGAAATGTACACATTTCAAGTGATGTGAACCTAGCTGCTGTTCAATATCCTAAGAAAATATTTTCCAAATAATGAAACTCTGTTCTTTAGGCTACTTGAATTCTACTTGAGGCTCAGTCTTACAAAAGGACAGGAGGAAAGCCAACAACCCTGCTGGCAGCTCAACTGACCAATTTAACTAACCTAAGATTAGAACTGATTGTTTAGGCAGGTTTTTGTTGTTTGTTTGTGTTGGTTTTTTTCCCCCACTGGAATACATTGTAACATTTTTACTCATTTTCTCTTTTGAGTAACAGCTACAGCTTTGCTGACATTCTCTGCAAGTGACAGGAAAAAGGAAGCATTTGTCATTGTAAATACTGTAAAGAGAAAACTATTTTGTCTGCTCCCACGTACACCAAACGAAGTTTTTTTGCTTGTTCATTGATTGTTCTGTCCATTGTGTTTCACTGAAAAAGAAAAGAAAAACCTGTGCCTCCTGTTCAAACAATGGGAAGCACCGGAGATCTCTTAATAGACCCTTTCCTTGTAAAAGTGGATCATGTATGGAGGCAGACTTTGAAGAGCTCTTCCCAATAGCAAACACCCATGAGAGATGCCAGAACATTTTCTAGCATATGTCAGAGCCCAGGCTGAACCAGATAACCTCCACATGTAAATATGGAAATGAGAATGCTAGCTGCTAAATATGCTCTAAGATATTTCTGATAAGCATTTGACATGTCCTTCTACTGGTTTAAGATTTTTGGTTCTGTAAGACTAAGATCAGTGCAACTTCCCTGTTATGAGAAGTTATCAGTATCAGAAGTCATCACTGCACCACTTACAAGCTTATCAACTCTGTGTCATCCCTCTACCCACACATAAATGTGGAAGTTGACATTAATACTGCTGGCAGGGTCTTCTAAAACTGCAAGATTACTACACATGCACCCATTTGTAACTACACTAGGCAGACTGTAAATCTACTATTGCAATCCATCATTTTGCTTTCAATGGGATTTTTTCCTGAGAACATCAAAGCTCAGTCCTTCTTCCACGATGAAACCCACGAACACCAGCATCTTGACTTGACAAGGAGTTTCGCACTCATTACTATCACGTGAAACAGGTTGCCGAGGCAGCACCAGGCTCTTCAGAAAGGATGCAGCCCCCTGTTCAGACCGTCTGTCCAAGCAAATGCAGCTCCGAATCCTGTTCCAGGGATGCCTGCTGCAAATCACACCTCCTCCTTCACCCTCATTAAATCAAACACTTCCAACCTCAAGCACCAACCACAAACAGCACTGATTATGCCATTTCCCACTTCCCTCATGGACTTCCCTTAAAAACCCAATTAACACAGCTTTTATCATTATTAGCAGCACTGCTATCATTTCTAATATATATATTTTTTTTACACAGTGTATCGGCAATCCCCCTCATCTTTCCAGCGGTGAGTCTGCATTTTCCTTGCTCGCCTCTCCTTTTTCGGCATCCGAACGGATCAAGTGCCCAGCCCTGCCCTGCCCTGCCGCTCCGCCTGGGAGCGATGGCCAGGGGTGCCCGGGGGGGGGGCGAGGGGGGAGCGGAGCCGCGGGCGGAGCGGACCGAGGGAGAGAGGGAGGAGCCGCCGCCACTCGAGGGAGGGCAGCCGGCACCGGAGGGAGGCTCAGTCGCCGCCGCCGCCGCCCCGGCTGCCGGTAGGGCTCCGTACCCGCTGCCGACGGTTCGTGCGTCCCGGGCAGCCTTGCCTCCCCTCCGCTCCCGCCGCCATTCCCCAGGGGGCAGTGTCTCGGTGGCGGGGACAGCCGCCCTCCCCGCCCGGTTGCGTGCCGAGAGTAAACACCGAGGGAGAAGGCGGCCTCCATTTTTTTTTATCGTGGCAGCCTGTCAACAGGCTCCCCCCCTTCCCCTCCGCACCGAGCCTGGCTTCCCAGCTCGGCAGCGCCCAAGAGCCGCTCCCGCCCGGCCCCCGCTGCTGCCCCTCCTCAGCTGAAGCACGGACACTCCTGATCTTGGGGCTTCGGGTTTTGTCTTTTTCTTTCCCTTCTCGCTGTGAACAGCCGCTTTCAGTGCTGCCCTCTCGCACCCCGGCCCTCGGCAGGCACCCAGCAGAATGGTACCGGCGGAGTGCGACCAGAGGCGCGTTGCCTTTTATAGCGGTGTCATCCCCTCATCCCTGCACGCCCGCCTCCCGGGGGGGCTGGCCAGCGCGGCCCGCAGCCATGAAGCGCGCCGCTCCCCTGCCCCGCTCACCCTCCCCGGCTCTCCGGCATCGAGGGCCTCCCGCGTCCCGCTGCGGAACGTTATCGGGGGCACCGGGTCTGCCCGGCACCGGGTGGTGAAGCTCGGCCCCGGTAACGCGCCCGTCATCGGGCCGGCATGGGAAGGAAAGTCGCACCTGTCACCAGCGGCACCGTCTCGGGGCAGCAGCACGCACCCGCCCCGCCGGGCCACATCAGGCCGCCCACCGCACCCATTTTCACGCATCGTTTCTGCCGACAAGGGTGGCGTCCCGCCAGCAGACGAAGCCCTGCTGCCTCCGGCATGGGACGAGGGGTCACGGCTTTTTCCCCACTCCCCGCTGCCACCCGGACAGGCCGCCCTGCGCGGGCTGAGCCCCGCACGGTCGCCTCCCCGAGGAAGCGCGGCGGCGCCCCGCACGCACAGGCACTGCCGAGGGCGAGCCTTCCCCATGGCCACCTGACAAAGCCGGCTGCCCTAGCCCCTTCTCCCAGCGCCGGGAAGAGGACGTTGTTCCCTCTATCTTTCTCGCCATCTCCAGCCGCTGCCCCTTCCCCCCCCCCATTCCTCCTTGGTGAGGTACGGGGCCGCACTCACCGGATCGGAAGAACGCCGCGATGTCCGCCGAGTCCTTGGCCGCCTCCTCGGCCCCTTCCCCCGCGCCGCTGCCGGCCGTGGTGGCGGCGGAGGTGGCGGTAGCGGCGCTGCTCATGGCTGCTGCGTGTGGCGGCGGCTCCTCCGGGCGAGACCCACCGCCAACCCCACCGCCCCCTCCGCGGATCCCGGCTTCACCTCCGGGCGAGAGCAGCCGTTAGGGCGGCAGCCGGAGCGTGCGAGCGATGCGGGGCGGCGGCGGGCGGCCACGGCGAGCGCAGGGACATGAAGGTATGTGCGGAATGGCAGCTCCGGGAGCGCCCACCCCCCGCAGCCACCTAGGAGGCGGCGTGTGCATGCAGAGAGTCAGGGCGGGCGGGCGGGAGGCAGCCGGAGCGCAGACAATCGCGGGAGGAGGAGGAGGGCGACGACGACGACGGCATGGGAAGGGCCAGCAGTCCGCGCAGGCAGCACCCGATGGGCGGAGAAATGAGCCGTTCCAGCCTCTTTTTTTTTCCTTATTTTTTTTTTTTTTTCCGAGGACGCAAGGAGCGAGCCGGAGAAGCAGCAGCTGCGCTAGCTGCCGGGCTGCCGGTGGCCGCAGCAACCGCCGTCCTCCATCTTGGCTGAGAGGCGGAGGAGGAGGAGGGTGGCAAGGGGGAGCCGGGAAAGGAAGCGAGTCCCCGCCCGAGGAACAAGGGCGGCGGAGCGCGGGGGGGGGGAATCGGGAATCTCCGGCTGCGTCCGGCGCCGGTCGGGATGGGGCGGGCGGTGCAAGACGTCAGCGCTCCCGCCGAGTCCCCACCCCATTGGCTGGGGCGCGGCTGGCGGGGGAGCCCGGCGGGGATGGCGCGGGGGAGCCCGGCGGGGATGGCGCGAGGGTCGCTCGGGGTGGGAGGTGCGGGCGCGCCCGGAGGTCGGTGGTCCATGTAGTTATGTATGTATGTATTTTATATGTTCATTTTCAGCCGCTTCCGACTGACTTCCGCCTTCGCACGCGGCTGCAGCACGCTGTCAGGGCTTACCGGTGAGCGGAGGTCGAGCCTGGGGGGCCTGAAAAACCCCGTCCATGCCCCACGCTGCTGCCGCTCGGTGCGAGGTCACTGCGACCGGGTTGGCGGCTCTCCGGCGGGTCGTGCCCGCTGAGAGCTCCACTGCCCGTGGTCTGGAAGGAGGGGCACTTGCGGCTCAAGGGGAAAATAAGGTGCGCAAATGCTTAGGAAAGGGGCCTTTGAAAGGCGTTGAAAGGGGGGTGGTGAGGCACAGGTGCAGGTTGCCTAGAGGTGCTGTGGATGCCCCATCCTTGGTAGTTCAAGGCCAGGTTGGATGGGGCTGGGAGCAACCTGGTCTAGAGGAAGGAGGCCCTCCCTGTGGTAGCAGAGTTGGAACTAGGTGATCCCTAAGGTCCTTTCCAACCCAAACCATTCTATGATTCTATAATTGCGATCAGTATTGTTGCTGTATTCAATAATCATAGGGACACTTAAAAACATGTTGTGCTGTGGACCAGGCCCATTAACATAAAATACACAAACAGCTCATGATGGAAAGTGCAATCTGGTACTTGGTTAAGGTGCATCTCAGTACAGTCATGCTTTTCACGTTAAGCTGCCAGAATAAGATTGCATGCAGGTAAGTTTGAAAAGAGAGCAGCAATGCAGGCAATTTAGCAGTTGCACTGGTGGATAAAACACAGTAGCACATCTCAAATGCTGGTGGTAAATGGTCAGAGGCATTGCTTGTTGGCACAGTTGAAATACAGAAGTGTAGCTTTAGGAATTAAAAAACATTTCATAAGTATTAAAAGCGAAGGTAACTTCAAGACAAATGTGATTCTGTTCATTTATCACAGTCAGATGACGTGGAAGTCGTCCACAAGGTTCCTGAGATTTGTATTTGTCTGAAGTTGTACAGCTTCAAGAAGAAGCTTTTGTGCTACTACCTCTGCCTAATTTCTGTTGTAGAGAAGAGATTAGTTTGAAAAGATTTTTTTTTTAATGTTTTTCTTCCAGGCAGTGAGCACAGGAAAAAGTTCCAAATTAGCACGCCACTGACAGAAGTATGCAATGTGAATTCCTTTTTAGCTGGCCTAGCACCATCCGCCTAGCAAAAAACATGACTGGGACAAATGCTGCTGTTCACAAGCAAGCAGTGAGTTGACCCGAGAGTAGGAGTAGGATATTGTACACCTGCACAGAAAAAGCTGCATAAGAATGTAAGAAAATTGAATGAGTGAATGGGAAGAGTTAATATAGTGAGTAAAGAAAAATAGGCCTCCTGGAATCTCCATTATTTGAGCTTTCAATGACTTGACAGCAAGAGGTGCTCAAGATTATTTGCTTTCTGAATATAAATAAAGACTTTGATGTGCTGTTCAACATTGGAAAACAGCTTCGGAAGGCTGTTCATTACCTATTGAAACTAGGATACTGAAAGTCTGTTTCCAATTAGTTTTCCATCCAGCATACCGTACAATTAGTCAGTGGGTGCTAAAAAGCCAGTGTTCATATGAGCAATACTGAAGGTTATGTGACTGAGGTTTGTTCCTTCCCTTGTTCCCTTCATCTGCTGAATTGCAGGAGATGCTGATTTTGTTTTATTCTAACACATGGATGCCCTGAGGCATGTCCTCCACTACGAGAGTTGCTCATAACTGTGAAAGTGATTGAGATCAAGTAGCTGCAATTTGGAGTTCTTCACTTGCAGCAAAGATGGCCCTTACAGAAAAATCTTGGACAGCCAAATATGTTCATATCCTTTGCAGCATTCAGAAGAATTATTACAATACGATTATGTTCATGCTAATGTTCAGGATGTAAGTTAAAAGAGAGAGACAAAGATAAAAAAATGACATTATGACAGAATTACTTAACACACTGTAATAAAACAAGGATTTCATTTCCAGGTATCCACCTTAGATATCAAATACAAGATTTAATATTTTGACATTACAAAATTAAGTTTCTTAGTCTTGTTTTTCTTGATCATTTTAGGCTTGTAACTTAAAAAAACCCAACAACCAAGATATGAATTGTCTATGTAAAGAACGTTGCACATTGAAAAGTTCTATGAGTGCATGAGTTTATGTACTCTGGAAGCCTGTCATTAGGGATTAGCCATATTCTCCATCCTCAACTCCTACTTTGCCTGTGTCATTTTTTGTCAGCCTGCAAGTGTTTCTGCAATAATTGCAGTGGTAAGTGTAGGAAAGGAAAAAGCATGATTTTTCATGTAAAAGATATTTTAAGGGTGCTGTGACTTGCCAACTATCACTAGCGTTAAGGCCAGGATTCAAATTATGATTTTTAAAAACTAAAGATGCATGAAATCATGCTTAATTTCTGTATCTACTTTTTACACATGTATAAAAGCATTTAATTTTACGTAAGCAAATTGTTCAGAAAGATTTACACTGCAGTAAAATAAATGCCATGAGGGAAGTGTTGTTTTATTTGAATGACCTTCATTTTTCCTTATATTGTGTATTATTCCTGTTAAATGGTCACTCTGAATCGGTATATCGATGCACAATTTTCTTTATTCCTGTCAAAAAAGGTCTCTTGTGAGGAAAGAAGCTTGCCTAATGTCTAACCTTCAGTATCTAGGCTAAGTGTCACATGTCACTTCCTGTTTTATCCCTAAAGGAGTACACAGACTGGATACTGCTTGATTTCTTTTCCTGCAGCAGATGCTGTACACTTAACAAAGAAAACAAAAACCAAGTTTGCTCCATTTGCGTGGGGCAACTGCTAGATTTAGAATCACTGATATTTACAAGCTTTCAGGAGAAGTAAACTAGGAACTCATTAGTCTGGACAAGGTACCAGACAGGAGATCATACTGGCCTTGGTGGTCAGTCTGAGTTGTCTTCCTGCTCAGAACCAAAAAAGGCTTAGATGATTATAAAAAAATCCCCAAACAAACAAAATTAAAAAAAAAACACCCCAAAGATCACAAAACCCACCTCACATTCAGGTTTTTACAATGGAGTTATCTACTCAGTTGTTGACAAGCTTTACTGTGAATTTCATAGACCAAAGCACGGGACATGCAATAAAGTGAGTTCAAGACTTCCACATTGAAAATGCTTGAAGAGAAAATGCACGTGGATTTCTCTTTAGCCTATAAGAACTGCTTCTTACAAACATTATCTTCCTGCAGTAGGCTTTCATGGGGTTCCAAATCTGTAAAACAGGACAGAGGCATTCGCAGGAAGTAGTAGAGAAGGCCATACCAGTTGATACTGTTCTTTTAAGATGACAATGCTTCTTTTGAGTTTGTAGCAGTTAAGGAAAGTAATCAAAGTTATTAATGTGTACTACCTCCAAGTTGCTGTCTGTTTTCTGATCTAAATGGTGCTTTTGTTATAGCAACATTTGTCAATTTCAAATTATTCTCCAAGCGCAAGATGCATCTCTTTTATCTGCAGACTAGCACCGAGGCTTTTTCCAACTGTTATCATTATTATCTCCCTCTTTCCTGCAGAAGCATCCATGTCTCTTTGAAAAGTTGTCTTGAGCTGTGCTAAGCCTACGTGCTCCACTTCCTTATACTGTAAAATCAAGTTCTAGTTTCAGTGTATGAGTTCTGGCAGCTTTTGGAACTTCTGCCTTTGCCCCTTCATTTTTTTGTTTCTACTTCTCTGAAAAACAGTAAAAGTTTTTAATATCTGGTAACAGATGAGCCACCTATCACGTATGTAAAATATTGCCAGCCTACTTAAAAATAAATTTTCCATACTTCCACTGGTAAGACCTTCCACATTGTTCCATTTCTTTATGAACTTAGAGCAGTACTGCCATCACGACATAGCATTCACAGATCCTCAGCACCTGCAAGGAGAGGTTTGGTGCACTTAAGTAAAAGCCTGTAAAGAGACAGCATTTGATGGTCACTATGGCTGAAATTTTACTGCTTATGTGGTCATGACTGTCAAATCTTAAGCAAAGAATCAAGCAGGTTTTTAATAACCTACAGACCAACTTGTGTGTTTTCACATATCACTTACCAAAAATGTTAACCATCCTGATTTTATTTATAGCCAAACCACATTTTTTTAGTTTCTCACCATTTCAATGATGTGATAACTCTATAAAAATCCAGCTCCCAGTTCTGCTATATGGCATGTACTGACTTGTCAATGTCAGGGACACTTCTGTGTAGAAATTACACCAGCCGTCTGATGTTTTATAGACTATTGGCGGTCTATATGCCATCTGTTGACTAACCTCAGTCTAATGAAGTGTTGGCTTTTTACACTTGAACACTCATAATGATACATTATTGTACAATTGTTGGTGGCTGAACCATGCGGCTGCATCTCAAACAAGTCATCCTGTTGCCTTTGCTGTCCAGGTTTTTAGAAAAACTTGTTCTCTCCGTGAGAAAGTATTCATACACATAAATGGACACACACATGCACACCCTAATTTCAGATTTTCTATCACTAGCATTAACGTTGAAGCCATACTGAACTTTCAGAAAGTATTTTCCTATTTGTCCAAGATTTCCTGCGCAGAAATATGTGCAGTGCTTCAGTCTTTCTGAAAGAATTGAACTTACTGTGCCTGGTTGAAAATAACATGCACATTCATTATAAGCTCACAGCTTAGATGGATCATATCCAGAAATCCTAACAGTCGGACAATGCATACTAAAGCCTCTATGGGTGATTTACTCCTCCTTTTAATCAGTTATCCTTGAGGTGACATGGACTTTATTCTGCTTGTAAAAAAACATTCCTTCTGATATTCTGCAGTGCGGTCCTCACTCTACAACAGCTCAAATTATATATTCTTGATCATCTAACATTGTCATCCCTGAATTTTCAAAGACTAGGTTTTGATTAAGATATGGTTCCAGATAACTAAAGAAGAGGGATCCGGAGTTTTTTTTCTCATGCACGGGCCCCTGTCAAGCTTATATTACCAAGACGATCAACATCTGTGTGTGTATAATTACTACTGGACAGTATTCCAACATCGTGACATTTTATGCAATGAAGGCATCAGCGGCAATTTATTTGATCATGTTATACAGATAGCTTGTGTAGGAACAACCTCTGTCCTTCATTCCTAAAAAGCATTCGCATGTCCACAGACAAAAATGTACTGTACGTACAGAAAAAAATGTAAATCTTTAAACACAGACTGCTGCTTTGTATCATTGTGATGGACACTCAGAAAAATAGGTCACCAATTAAGCTAAGCTATTACACTACTGATTGCCAATAGAACAGCAGACAGCCTTATGTTATGTCACTGATTTATATCAAGGGTTTTGACACACCCCATACTATATTTATGAGGAAACAGTTCACTTAGTATCAAAGCAGTGTTAGGTCCAGTTGACAATTATCCTTCTGCTTTAATGATAATAGTCTGTTAATTGTCCTGGCTTGCCTACAGTCAGTTGTCACAACAGTGTGCAAGGATTGGCATAGAGCAGCGCACAAAAGCTGTGTGGAAAATAGAATTGTAATTTATGAGCTTAAACAAAATGAAATTGATCAAAAGTGAAGCTTAAAACAAATGGCATCCTGCTTCAAAAGTTATCTCCTAGAAGAGGACATTTAAATCAGATCTGCTGCTTGTGTACTTGTGTGCATGTAAGTCCATCAGCATGCCAGTTTAGAGTTGGGCAGATTTGAAAGCATCTTGGATGCCTATGTCTTTATCACTTCTGTCAATCAGTATCTTATAACAGGAATTGAAGAAATTTGAGTAATTGCTTATGCAACAAACAAACCACAAATTCCTTTTCTATACACAGAACTGAATTTCAGTTTGAGTCATTTAAAAACTGACATTTCTAAAGAAATATTTACCGTACTTTTGCATCTGGTGCTAGGGAGTTGGTTTTGATAGCAGCCTATGTAACTCATGAGGTTTTTGGTTTTATATGATATAAGTCTTCATGGGTTGATGGTTCTCCGAGAATGCGCTCAGTCCCTGCTTGGCTCTACTGCTTTGAAAGTGGAATGTAGTTTTTTCAGCCAGGTGATACAACTGAACCTTGAGGATTTCCAGGTTCATTTGAGAACTCAATAAACAGGCACTTCCAAGACATCCAGGATTTTCAGTCAGGTCACCAGTAAAGCCTGTTCTAGTGGATCTAGACTGTGTGAGTACCCAAACAGATCCCACAGATTTGTTTGATTTGGAAAGAATAGATTTGCTCAGAAAAATGCTTTCCAAATTCCCAAGGGGTCTTGAGACCCATGGCATGGTTCTCTAGTACCACCAGCTGTTGCAAGAGGTGATCTCTGCTATCAAAGCCACATTTTGCAATCTAATTCACTATTTCCAGATATATACATTTACAATACGTTTACTCCTTTCCCTTGGTTTTATAAAGGCTTTGTCTCCAGGTTGAACCTTTTAGCATGTCCTTCACTTTATGCAGATATCTCACTATTGCCTGTGGTCTCTATACAGAATATGTGATTTGTTCAAATCGGTAAGTGATGGTTTTGCTTGGGGAAGTCAACCTCTAGGTGAAGATTTATCATTCCTTAGTACCAGTTGGGCAATATTCTCATCCTGGTTGATTATGTTATTAGCTAGACAGTAGCAACAGATGCTATTCCTCACATTGCTTAGTTTTAATGAATTTTGCGAGGGCACAAGCCATGAACTGCCAGGCTTGCCCTCTTCCAGGAGCTGCTGAAGTAGGAGAGAACTGACCAATGTGGAACAAAGTTTCCTAGTGTTTCTTTTGCTCATAATTAGAATGTCAAATTCCTTGCCACGCCTGAGAACCCACTTGGCTCTCAGCACCAAAAAAGCAGCAGCTGCAGCAATGCTCTGTGGGTAAAGGACAGTAAATAAAGTTGATTTATTTTTTTATATCCTCTCCAATTTTTGAGTTAGAGGACAAGTCCTCTTTTATTTTCCTTTATCCTACTTGGTATATCCCCTTCTCCCCATTGTACTACAGACAGCTAATTGAACAGAATACAACTATTGCCAGCGTTTTGCTCCTCATGTGCTTGCTTTCTTCTTTTTCTTATTTAGCAGCTGATTTCACGGGTAGTACCAGTTTCCTATTTTTAATTGCGTAGGCTACTCAGAGTGGAACTCTTGGGCACAGTGCTGGTAAGTTTTTTATGCTGACCCTAAAAAATACCCAGCACATACTGCTGTTAGCGTGTTAACCCCTGTTAGAGCCAGTTGCTTCCTAAGATGTTCAGCAACTGCAAGACCATTCATGATCCGTGGAGTCTCTTGGTGGTGCTCCACATTCCCTCTGGGGTCTCAGCTGCTGTTTCTAAAGACAGAAATTCAGAACTTCAGCTTCCAAATCTTTCTAGTCCTTAGCCCCTTTGCCAATACTTGCACACAAGACTGAAGACATCACCTGAGCATGCTTTCATTCTGGAATAAAGGACTGTTCAGTTTGTACCTGAAGCAGGTTTACAGATCACATACTCATCATGGCTTACTCCGTATCACTACCTCTCAATTCTCACAGAGGAGGAGCAGATAATGTGGGACAGGAGCTGTATTCAGTTGGCAGCATTCCCAACAAACGCCTACAATCTTCTGGGCTTCAGCATAATTGTAGGACACAAGCTATTTTTGCATTTTACTAAAATGATTCTGCCCTTTGGTCCAAGTTAATAACCCAAAATAATCCTTCTACAGGTAGAAAGCTACATCCAGTCATTCCAGGTGTCACTGGAATGTCACTGTGCATAATCTTGAAGTTTCACCACCTTGAGTTTCTTGCTCATGTTGGTAAGAGGTAGGAAATGACTTTTTGACAATAAATCTCTAACAATAGAGCAGCCAGATCAGCAGCAAGTGGGATGCTGTAGATACCCATTACAGTTACAGTTCAAATGTTTAATATTTTTACTTAAGGCCTAAAATTTAAATTGTCAATACTTCTTAGTGAAAGATTTCATATTAGATCTCAGGAAACAATTGAAATTTTGATTATGTGCCTAAACTTCTTTCCTGTTTACTGCTTTCACCTAACAAAAGTATTTCCTGCATGACACCTGCTGACTGTATTTGCTCAGCTTTCCCCAAGACTTAGACACTTGTCCAATAGTTTGGAAATTTGCACAACTTTTAAGAAGCTTTTGATTTGTCATGTCTGCAAGGGCTTTACAAAGGTGCCTTCCACTGGAACTACAACGGCTCATGTGATGACTTGTCTTTGCGGCATGCAGTGAAGATTTGGACCAAATTGTGTCCTCTAGCCAAATATGAAATTTTAGCATCTTTATCACACTATAGAGATTGCATGACAAGCAGCCATTTCATTACAAAAGCAACTTTTCCTCATTTGGGTATTTCATGGTGACTTGTTGCTTCCAGCTCTATCTACTCATTTAGAACATTCTTCACAGACTTTGATTGCCAATTGAGCCATTAATCAATACCTCTGCTATCACAACCTGCCCCCTACTTTTTGTCAGAAAAAAAAACCCACATTTTTTTTTTTGAGTTTGATGCAATACATACTGCATTTTGTCACTTTACTTGCATTCCATTTGTGTCTGTTGTGTGGAATTTGATTCCTTCTTGTCTATTTCTGCTGTTGATTGTGGTGACTAACTTTTACGCTTCTGTAATAACTAAACACCAGGTCTAACAACAATAAAACATAAAACCTATTGTTGTGCTACAAGAAAGGAGCAAGTCCAGTCAGCCATCTTGGGAGAAGTACTAGTTTTACTGAAGTTTTAGTTCACCTAAAAGTAATAATTTCTGATTTAATTGATTGCCCCTTTTAGCATGGTGAATATCAGGAGGGATTGTATAGGTCTGAGAAATCTGTCATACCATAAAAATATTTTCTTTCTTGCAAATGAAGATAATGTTAAGCTTTAAGAAACTAGGATTGCAAGACCTTTAGGAGAAGATCTACTGTGATCCTACTTTCACCAGCAAGTGTCACTCCATGACTAACTAGAGCCCAGTCCAACTTTTATGCTAAAATCACAGTATGAAGTACTTTAGATATCTTATTCATTAATTTTTTTTTTATTTGTAATTCATTGGCTTAACTTTCATCATATTTCATTAAAAATTGTATTTCCAATAATTTCACTCCATACTATCTACTGCAAAGATTATTAGCGCTCACAAGCTCTGAAATTCTATGCTTCACTGTGGGTTTTGTTCTTCACTGTTGTGTCTTGTGGTGTATTTGATAAATGTAACTGTTTTAAATCTGTTATATATAACATAAGATGGAAATACTTATACTGAATTTTCAAAACATCTGTTGGGCTTTTTTAGGGGCTTTCTCTAAATATGATATCAAGCCCAGAAATGAAGGTTTCAAAATAGTTTCAAATGTCTGTTAAGGAAGATTTGTATACAAGGAGCGTTTCAGAAATATATTCGTTATTTATTTTTACTGAAGTATAATCAAGCCTTTGCTCCCTTTATGCCATTTTTCTATACTGCCTTTAAACCATCAGTTCTCTCCAACTATGATTGCTTTGGCTGGGTCAAAATCCTGTTTCCTTCTTTTTCATACATAATGAAATAACTCCATTATTCATTCATGAGGTACACTTGTTCCTTGTAACATGTTTATATATATTATTGTTTCTTGATTCAACAGCTGCATTTCTATTTCTAAATGATGTTCACAAAATAGTTATATCCTAAATATTAATATTTTCATGTATCTAATAGTATTAATATTTTCACCTATCATAAGCTTTTTAAAATATTTTAAACTAGGTAATAAACTGTTTTGTGAAAAAAAAAAAAAAGAATATTGCAAACATACCAAAGAATGAAATTTTGCTTTTATTAATATTGATCTTTTGTGAGCCAGGCCAGTCAGAACACCATGAATACATGAAACAAAATTACTCTCAAAGTCTTACCAGTGGAGGAATGTAGTGGAAGCTGAAGCTGAGGATGAGCATTGGAGTTGGAGAACTGCTTCAGAAGGCTGTCAGAAGGCTTTTCCTAACACACTGAATGAACAAATTGGGTAAGCGGGTGGGAAACAAGGTGGGGAGAAAAGGTAGTTTGCTGTGCTGGGGTAAACATGCAACCAACTGATATACGTGTTTTCTATAAAATTAACAGTTATAAACAACCAAATTGCCTGTTTTTTCTGTAACTGGTGGCTTTCATATGAAATTGTGAGCAGTATGATTACAATGCAAGGTTTCTTCTGTGTTCACTAAACACAAGTCATGTGCAATAGAGGGTGAAAATTCTGATCTGAAATGTAGTCCCCTGTCCTGTTCACTGAGCAATAAATAGATACCAAATGCTACAGAGAAATAGATAATAATTTTGCCAACATTGGAACTTCCTTTCTGGCCTCATACTGCTATCATAAATCCTGACCCACAAGTATCGCTATCTTTTAACATATATATGCATTGTGACTATTGTACCTGTAGGTGATAAAAGGTAATTGGAAAACTAAGTAGGAAAAGATGCTATCTTTGATCAGATGAGCTGGTACAACTGGAAAAGTCAGACAAACTTTCAGACTCACATGTTCTTCAAACCAGTTGAAGTAGTCTACTATGTCTTAACATTTATTTTTTTAATTTTTTTCCTAGCAACATCAGTGGGCTTAAAAAGACTTTCTTCTCAGTAGAACTTGAATTTCTCTTACATCCTTAGAAAATCATGGCTATAAAAATCTTATTTTAAAATGTTATGAGGTCAATAATTTTTTTCTGTTGAATAGTTTTGAGCATACTCCTTTTTAATTAAGTAGGTTATTTCTTTTCTCTTTTTCATTAGAGAAGCAGTACAGGTATGAGTCTTTCTTACTCTCTCCATGCCATTTACCAAATTAATGTTTGACCGTATTTGTAGTTATCATTTTCTGTACATTAAATGGTCTTAAATTTTTATATGCATTCCTATGTGTACAATATTATGTTTCTAGACAATTTTGTTTATTTTTCCTGGCCTCTGTTGCTCCTTAATGTTTTGTATCAGATGGTGTACTAAAAGCTGAACATATTTCATCATTTATCTCAAGCTAAGCATTTGCCTGTGTATTTATGCAGTAGTATTATAAGTTCTAGTATTAGAGTTATACAAATTGGTGACATAATCTTACTTTAGTCTAAATTGTGAGTTATGGTCAATACATCTACGAAGTTCATGTAACACAAATACATTTGTTATACCTTATATCCTTATATTTGTGCAAAAATGTGGATTTATTACATTAAGCTTGGTGGAGGAATAAGTACTACATTTTCCAAAGTTCTTTCTTTCTTTTTTTTTACTTCTGATATGATAATGCCAACAAATTAAGAAAGCTTAGAAATAAATCAGTAATTTAAAAAGGAACTAAAGAAGTATGGACATGAATCTGTACTTCCATTAACATATGAAGTTTTGGGGAAAGGTTGAGCAAGTGAGTGTAAACAGGGAACCACACTTAGTTCTCGCTGCCTTGGGAGGGTGTTCTAAATTGGATGACCTCTTAAGGTACCTCCCAGACCTGTAATTTTACAGAATGAAATGCCCCATTGAAATATTTAGTCTGCCGTGCACATGCATCAATCTAAGTAATTTATGAAGATTTACATTCTACTAATCTCTCTCTTTCAAATTGGTAATAAATTGAGTAGATAACTGTGGTCTTAGCGTAGCACCTTTCCTCATTCAAATCAAGTACAAGCACAACAGAAGTCGAACAGGGACTCCTCTTATTCTTTCTCTTTTCTTCCTCAGTTCACCTTTTTTCCTAAGTCCCCTTTATTCTGTGACTTGCTTCTTTTCTTCTTTGAAGAAATTTATCTAAGAATTTTTTCACATGAAGAATACTGCCGCATGTGCTAACATGTCAATTTATACAGTAGTTTTTGTATCAGCATGATTCCTTTTGTAAAACCAGAATATTTTCTTCACTTTATACTATGTTGCTTTGGAAGCAGTTTTAACTACAGTGAAAAGGCTTCTTTTAAAACTAGAACAATCACAGCCATGCAAAGATTGATGCCGTTTTAATGGCTGCATATTGATTTAACAATATCACTATAAAATGTACAGTGATTTAACTGTTCCTATAGAAACAGTCAAATATTCCAGCATGCACAGAACCTTTTTCTGTTATACAATTTACTGTGGGTGCATTTGAGAGCAAGCCGAAAAGAGATGTCTAAAGAGGTCCAAAAAAAGCTATCCGGAAGTACCAATATGTGTAAAGATTTCCTCCCTTTGCTGCCTCTTCTTTAGGTTACAAGAGCAGCATATAAAGAGGTGATCTTCCTCACTGATTACTATTAATATTTGAACAGGTTTTTCATTGCTGAGTTAGCAGCTGTCGGAATCTACTCCTTGGTGAGTTTTTAATTAACAGTATCTGAATCACAGTAGAGCTAGATGACGTCTGATAAGCTATAGATCAAATGGACATGTAAAAGTTCCAGGTAGAGGCAATTTCTACCAGTTAATAAAAGATCCCAGAGATGGATCTTGCACTTTTAGCTACTTTTTATTGACACCATCGAGATGTTGCCCATAATACCTAAATTAGTACTTTCATGGCCAGAAGAGAGGCATTGTTGAGAGTACAGAATAAAGGCTTCCTTACATTAGTCTCATGTGGGTGCAGTAGCACTAAGCAATTGATGGCAACAGGGAAGAGCTCAGCCATTCTCACTGTGAAATGGAAGCACTCTGGCAAACAATTCCACATTCCTCTTGTAGCAAAGAAGTGTTTTCTCACAACAGCTCATTCACCGACTGACAGTACATGGTGAGGACCCTTCCAGAACAAATATCTGCTTTCTTCCTGCTGTCCCTGTGATGCACAGTGATGCACATCCAGAAAAAAGCAAACACATGGGGAGGCAAAACCTCTGAAATTAGTGTGAAATACTGCAAGCAGCTTAATTACACAGACTTGGCCAACTATTAGTGTCCTCCTCAAGTTCCCATCTTTCCACACCTGATCTACTTCAGGCACTTTACAAGGCATAGGATACTTGTTATACTGTCCTGCCTGTCAGGCAGGGCAGGGTCGTGATGTGAGGTAATCTCTTCATTTTTACAGGTTCAGGGCTTGCAGGAGGGCTTTGCTATGTGATAACGCTCCCAGGCAG
This sequence comes from Amazona ochrocephala, assembly GCA_039720435.1. Taxonomy (NCBI): domain Eukaryota; kingdom Metazoa; phylum Chordata; class Aves; order Psittaciformes; family Psittacidae; genus Amazona; species Amazona ochrocephala. The sequence goes on along the minus strand of CM077876.1, from coordinate 79,639,190 downwards.
CTGGTGTTCATGACAGAGGACTTGACTGGGCAGATGCTGCCATGCCTAGATGTGAGCTTAAAAGAAGCTATAAGCATTATCTGTTCTTACCTGGCAAGTGAAGAGGAGAAGGAAGGGTGAGCTGCATGTGCCCATTCTCCTTTACAGTCCCAGAATGGGATATTTAGACACCAGCCTTAGGAACACTTTAGTGTTCTCTGCTCTCAATAACTTCTGGCATGTGAGCCAAAATATGTAACAAGGTAAGTGGTACTGCTTCACTTCTTGTTACAAATTAACAACAGGATTCTCCTGCATTTCTGAAGTTTAGTGGGACCACAAGTGATGATCTGAATTGCAGATGGTAATGGTTCCTTCCTTTCTGATTTGGCTTTGATAGTTTCTTTGATGTAGAAGAACTGTGAACTTAATTTGCATAACATTACTTCCACTCCTCTCAGTCTGTTGATGAGCTATCTTTATTAAATTTTTCACCATTTCAGGACTATTTACATGCTACCATATTTTATAATGAGATCAAGCTTTACTACACAGGGAGCCTACTCATGAACATCTGGTACCTTATGAGTTTTGATACTCTTAGCGAAGTATTCAAAATTTTGCTCCTGTTAAAAATGATTCCACTCCATTAGAAATTACTACCATTCTTAATTGATGTGCAATGTCCTGTCAGGAAAATGGCAACTGGAGATGATAAAATGAGTACCAGGATAAAAATTATGAACAAGTTCAATAGGCAGTTTTGCCTTTTATCAATATGAACATATGCGATGTTTTCAAAATAAAACATGAAAATAAATATGTTTTTGCAAATTCTCTTCTAAATTAAAATGCTCACTCTTAATTCTAACTCCAGTTTCCTTCCTCTTTTTTCTGTAGCAGAATGTCCATTTCTCTTACTGCTGAGCGGAAGAGAGATGATTTGTTTTTACAAATCCCTTGAATGTAAAAAAAGAATCGTTTTTTTGTCTGGAAAATAGACTAAGTTTTTTGAAACTCTGCTAAACATGAAATGCACACACTTACTGTTCTTATTATTATGAATTGATACAGTTCTAATATTCAGTGTTTTTATTGAGAATACCATGTGACATCACTCACTTTCCTGTTTCTGGCACTATTTTCTCTTATCCTCTAGTATTTAGTTCAACTTTGGGCAGCACAGTGGGAAAGAAAAAAACCTCCATATTTGCAAGTGTAAGAAAGATTGCATTCACAATGTTTTGTGTTTTTGTTTCTTTTTTAATCAGTTCAGGAGCTGAATCTGATTTATTGCCAGAAAGAAACAAACAGTCCTAGGAACTGTTCTAATATGGTTTGCAGAGGTCCCTTGAGCATATTTCTGGGGCTGGGGAGAGGGAAGGTGCTAGTTGCACCCACAACCAATGTCCAATACTGATTACATTTTGAGGCTTCCATTGCAATTCAACTAGCAATGAGAGCATTACTTGTGCCATATGCAGCCTATTAAAAATATTTTCCCATGAGAAAGTACTTACACAGGCATTAATAAAATAAAGATTCTGGACAATAGCATTAAGGAGCTGCAAGCTTGCTTTTTTCTTTTGTGAGGGGGAAGCAAAGGCAATGTTACAGAGCACTCTCTAGCTTCCAAAGAACTATTTTTCTATCAGGCACTTTGGTAGATTTGTATTTCACAGCTTTCCAACTTGCCTATCCTTTAAATGAGAGTATCCTGATGCCTGTGAAAGTACAAGAGTGCCCATTATTAATGAAGATCTTCTTGATGGAAATAATATATTGGACTCACTGGGAAATGTAGAAAAAATATGCTTCCCCTCTTCTCCCCCCCCATTTTAATGAACAATCCCTTGAAGTAAAGTGTACTGAATAATGCAAGGTATTTTAGGAATTAGGTATGCAGGGTTAAATCAAACATCAAAGAATGACACCACTAGCTTGTTCTTAACATATGTGCTTTGTAACCTGTAAAACAGGTCCATGTACAAAAGAAAGGCAATTTATCTGAATCTCTAAGTGGTACAATCATTTAGCCTATGTGAATTATTTTGATTGGAAATATTTCCTTACTTGTCTTTCCCAATGTAACCATGAATTTCCAATTTGAGTGGTAATACATGGTTCAACATTAACTTTTCAAATAATTTTTATGTGTCTACAAGGTCTATAATAGACAGCAGGTTCTGTAATTACCAATAAGGCACTATATGTATTAATGTAATATATTTAAAAATGTAATGCCTTTTGGATTGTGCTTTTCCTTCTTTTCAAAGAACACTAGGAATTTTGAAGGATGCATAGAGAGAATCACTTTTTATTTGATGAATTGTGTTTATAATAAAATGGCTCTAAAGACCAAATAAAAGATATCTGAGATGGCACAAGACAGGATATTAATGTACTGATATCATCTGGATAATAATACAGCATGTTCCTGAACTTAGAGGTTTGCAGAAACTTTGAGAACTAAAATGACTATGTTTTTCAGTTATCAAAAATTTCTAAAGTACGTTAGTTTAAAAGGTGCACTTTAAAAATAGGTGATATATGCACACGCACACTTGCAACGGCATTGCCCTAATGAATCTGCACAGTGAATCTGTAAGGATCAACTCTCTTCCTGAGAAAATTTCCTCTATAAGGAATAAATGGGCCTGCAGGACTCTTGTGGCAGCTCCATACCTCACAAGCAGGAGGCAAAAAAGACAAAGGCTGTCTGCAATGTTGTCGTGGTTTAAGCTTCTCAGCCACGCACAGTTTTGCTCTTTGTAAATATCTCAGCTGTCCTCAAAAGCCAGAACAACCCTTGAGTTAGTGGGTAGCTCATGTTGGCGGCTACACCAATACACCAAAGAAGAAGGCATAAAATTCCTCTAGGTCACCTTTGCCCTCTTCTTACACCCTCAGGCCAAGTTGCATTGGTGTAACATGTTCACATTATGCCTGAGTTCTTTAATACTGAGCACACTCCAAAAACACCTCTCTTTTTCACTGTTCTCAAGGGTTAACTCAATAAACAAAACACAATAAGAGCTACTGAAAAGTCTGGAGCAGGAAGGAAGCTGACTTACTGCTCCTTGGTTTCCCATGCTGCCAGTGTAATGAATTGCCATTTTCAACAAGGTGGTTACAGCTGGCTTATAATTTAACTTTATTTTTTTATTTCTGTATGTAAATAAGAATTAATAGATCAGTACTAAAAGCATGAACCCTTGTTGTGGGAGGAGGAGGCAAAAAAGTTTCATTGCTGATGTACTTGTGGTGGGAAGATGCTCCTTGGAAAGTATCATCCATCTTAGGTGATCACTGGGGGATAGAGCAGAACAACCGTTCTAGGCAACTTGGTTACAAACTTTGCTTTAATGTCTGTAAGGACAGGAACCTGGCTTTTTAATTTACAAGAAAACCTGATGGATATTTTTAAAACTGCTAACAACACCTTATACCAGCTTCTTTCATGCTGCTCAGCTCCCCTGCTCTACCTGGCACCTAAAGTTTTACGTAGGAAGGACTTTCATCATTTTCCTCATGCATCTGATTCACCTTTGTATCACTATGCTTTCCCTCTTCTTTTTGTTTCTGTTGCTTTGCTGGGCAGCTAAGTGTTTTAAAAATGTGTATGTTATACTGAGGTATGTTTTTCCATAATCTAATTGCACTGGTCACTCCATGTATTGTGCTAAATCCTTGATCGCTGTCTAAACTTGAATTAAAAATAGTTCACGACCATAGCTGAAGTACTGCTTAATTATTTTTAGATGGCAGACTTTATCTTTCTGTAGATTTTCTGGGTGTGGGTATGATTGAAATGCATGACAATGATTGTGCTTCAGTCGTTCAGAGCACTTTATAAATACAGCTTGTGGGGTGTTTCTCTTCAGCTCTCTACTAACACACAGGCCTGACCTGAGGATGCAAATTCTATAAGGGGATAATTTTTGAAAGTAGTATTTTAACTTCTACTCATGCAATTACCTAATTGTTCTCAGGGCATTTTAAATTGTATTTTATAAGACATAAGCTAAATTCATGCTCTTTGTCCTGAAAGGACTTGTTCCTTTATTCAGCAGATTTTCATGCCATACAGAAGAGCAGTGCCTGCACAGTATTTGAAAGTTAAGTCTTTGTTTTACCGAATATTATGTGCCTCAGGGACAGGAAGAAAGCCTGCGCAACAGGTTTCTGCACTCTTGCATACATGTTCAGACAAATTAACTTGTCATGACGAGTTTTGCTTGGTCTTCCTGAGGGGAGGGAAAGGGGTGTGGAGTGCCATAATGCTGCCTCACTTTTTCGCAGTGGATGTCTTTGATTTGTAGTTATTTGAATGGATTTTTCTTTACACAGGTGACGCTCCCCCACCAATCTCTGTGCTTGCATAATTGTAATGTAAGCCTACATCCTTCTCCTTGGAGTAGATACAGCCAAAACAGACAGCTGTTTAGATTGCCCTGGCAAAGGATCCCATCGGTCTCACCCACACTGGCTGCACATACATGGTCTCCTGGCTGTCAGATCCATCTGTTAGGATGGCATGGTGCCCATCCTCAGCCTTGTGAGATAGATTCCCTACAACACAGATACAAAGCAACCATGGGGTTTAGGGCAGGCATTCTATACAGCGTGGCAAATAGTGTCTATTATATGGGAAATAACACCTTTGGGCTATTAGCAGCACTATGTGTTTATTTAGCGTATGTATGTTGTGTAGATACACGTCATGGGATATGTGGGTACAAAAGACAGGAGTCAAAATATTTGCACCTGGAAGCATGAAATCAGACTCCCAAGTGTGTATGTCTGTGTAGATATATATATATATAGATATAAATATGTAGATATATATATGCAGATACATATGTGTGTGTCCTGTTTTTCAAAGAGCAGAATACACCGCAGTCCCCTGTGTAGAAACTGGCATACACTCAAAGCTACTGAAAATCAAACCACTTGAGTATACGCACTTGAGAGACATCAGCATGGTGTCCTTGAGGAATAAGTTTGCCTTTAGCATCCTGGTTTTGTAAATGTTGGTTATTTCTGATACTACTCTGGGTAATGTCATCTGGAAGTGAGACTTGGAAGAAACAAGATTAGTCTCCTCAGCTCAGTCAGGCAATGCACAGATGTGTTTGGAGAGCATTGTTTACTTGCTGTGGAATTGCCTCTAGATCATGGTGTCATGAGCACACAGGCAGATTTGGGTTATCTTTTTCAAATAATGGTCTTTGGGGCTCCAGCAAACTTCCTCTTCCAAGTTTTGTGTACAGTGTCTTTCTGCACACTCTTAGTGTGAGGTCTTCTGACTTCTCACTCTGTGTGAGGGTGGGTTAGTGTTCGCTGGAAGTGTGGGCTCAGTGCTGGCAGTGTACTGGCAGCAGAGCAGCAGGAGGTCTTGCTGACATCTACAGGGCCAAACAAAGGCCCCTTTGTGGGAGTGTAGCAGCTTCAGAATACACAGTTTGTCATCAGCAATTATCTGGGTGTCGTAACTGAAGATTTGCCACCTACAACCCTGAAACACAGTGTGCCTCTGTCATGTCGTAATTTTTTTGTATTATTATTAATTATTACACTAAATCTCTTTGTAACAATCTGACTGAGTAACGAGGTCTATACAGCGCCACAGATAATGGAGATACAAAGTCTTCCATGCACTAGTAAGTGTTGGAGAGACGTAAAATGACAATAGGGTAAATGAAATCCCATCCCATATATCTCACAGCGTATTTATCGTTAGACCTCATAGAATTATGTGAATTCCTTATTGTTTCAAAGAGTCCTTTTAAATATACAGAGGTCCATTTATAGCCTCAGAGTAAATTAGGAACTACTGAATAAGGGAGAACTATGCTCGATCACTGGTACATTTTCAAGATTTTCTCTTTTCCAACATTCATTTAAAAGAAGAGGTTTATTCATTTATTCAGTCAAATTCACTAGGGATAGCTGCGCAGGAGAAGGGACTGAAAGCTCCAATTCACTTTGTCTATTTGCTTACAATCTGTATGGGAATGCAGTAGCAAACAGCCAGTTTTTTTTAGTCATGAACATACTCATTGAACTAAGTACGTTTGGAAACACACATGTAGTTCTCGTTCCAGTAAAAGACAGGCAATGAACTCTATCATAAAAGCACTGCAGAATTAATTTCTTTGTAGGCCTCGCTGCAGCAGAAAGTCAGAATATAAAATTCTGTGGTTCACACCACGGAGGCATTGAGTCCTCTGTGACATAGCCACTGGGGCTCTGCTCAGAGCTTGCTGTGGGACTGAGCTGTTCTGGTGGGCCTGACATTAAGCAAATTCTGAATCTTAGTGAATTCAGTCAGGGCTGGTGCTTAAATGTTTTGCTGATTTGTGCCATGAGAGGGCTTGCAATCCAAAGAAACAAACACAGAAAAATAAGAAAACAGGGAATAACAAATATTCAGGGTAAAACTTCAGTAGTTATTACGCCTAAACACCACCAGCTCTGCCTATAGCCAAAGGAATGACAGAAATAATTCCTATGGCATTGATGTGGCAGAGCAAAATTTTGTCCACAGATGCAACACAGCCAAAACCTACGTAAACTCACAAGTTCAGTTCATACCTCTGGTTGCCACTATACTCTCCACTCAAAGATCCTCAAGTGGTCCAGAGGATACATGGGTTTTTGCAAGGCTCAAGCTGCCGCAGCTGCCACATGAAACCTCTCAGCTCCAGCCTGCACCTAAGCAATGGCTTTGCTGTGTGGCAGTCCACTTGCTACAGCTCTAGGACAAAATTGCTCATCCTCAGCTGAGTTGATGCTTGCACATCCTCATCCTGCCCTCCATGACCCTGCATGGCTTTCAGAGCACTCCTTTGCCCACCACAGGTCAGGAAGTATTCAAGCAGCTACTCGGTGGGTGATCTGGTGGGTGATCTAGTGGGTCCTACTGGCCCCAGAAACAAGAGATTGCAAATAGGCCCACCTCTACATTTATTTGCATAAGCTCATGGATGAACCATCAGAATTACATAATTTCCCCCCTTTTTTCTAGACATTTTCTAAATATATGATCCACAAAGCAATGACATCTTAACAAAGGAAATTAAGTATGTGGCTTTTTTAGAAAGCATGTTGTTCAATAGATCTCAAGTACTTTGTATATAGGTATGCACATACGTATCTGTAAGTCTGTCTGTCTATCTGTCTATCTATCTATCTATCTATCTATCTATCTATCTACCTACCTACCTACCTACCTACCTACCTACCTACCTACCTATCTCATAGTTCTACTTTTATTTTGTTCCATTTTTGCAAGCAGAGAATTTGAGTGATAGTTGCTATATAACATGTAAGTCTCTGGTCATAATATTTGATACATAATGCTCCGATAAATTATAGATATATCATATTTCAACCAGTAATTATGACCTGAAGTATAATTACAAAATGAGAGGCCTGTCTAAATAAATAGTTATGCTGTACTGAAATTTTTATTTTATCTCCATGTTTTCTGAAATAAAAATGTACATCAAATGTACAGCCCTTTCTCCAGTTTCTCCTTTTCTCTTCAAATTATATTACATGATATGTATTGTATTATGTGTCCATCTAAATAGCTTAAAGAAATAAGCAAACCTTCTTAGTTGTGCCTAACACTGTTAATAATATTCCACAGCCTGTGGAATTACTGTCCCACAGGAATTTTTCTCTGGATGTCAGAATGAAAGCCTTCTTGTACATAAATGAGATATTTGTAGTTGTATATGGACACAATCATTTCCTAAATATGCAAATTAAATAACCACTTTAGCCTTGCTTAAGGTGAAAGTGGGATAGAAATTGCCTTTGTATCTGTGTGTTCTCCCTGATGTTCCAGCACCTCAGTACAAAGTTGCTACTATTAAAAAAATCTGCTGCATTTCTCTGCAGCCCAGAAGACAGGAGAACCAGAGAAGGGAGCTGTGTAGTTCTGAAAAGTACTCACACTTTCCGTTATCAGAATTATCTCCTGTATTTTTGAGCTCTTGAATGAAATATGGGGTGCTAATTACTTTACTTAAACTCCAGGATTTTTATTCAAATAATTTTTTCAAGTTTTCCTCTACCAACTGAGTGGATATTCACCACAATGAGATGTTTGCTCCCTCACTGCTGAGCTGAATAGCAATTTTTTTGTAAGCCCGTGTTGTGAGAGCATTTGTTCCAGGAGTTTTTTGCCTGTGGTAATGGTGCCAGTGCCCAACCCGTACCCACTGACTTTTCTTTCCCATTCAGTCCCCCATGCTGTGCCAGCCATCTGTGGAGCCACACACTGCACTGGATGGATAGGCGGATGAACGAATTAACTTCTTGATGCTTCACATTGCAATGCCCACACTGGTGTGGTCTGCAGGAGTAAGTCAAAAGAACAGAAGGGGCATAGATTGTGGACGCCAGTTACAGAAGACAAGAGCCATCTCAATGTAGTTATCTTATCTTTTTCACCCGTTACTTACACTTTTGCCGACATTTCTGATCAGTCATAACAATGCATATCTAATAGCATAAATAGTTGTGTATCATATCACTTAATGGTGAGGAGCTCAAGAATTTATTTGCTGCCTTACCTCCCAAATATTGGGGTAATTTTGTATTTATGCAAAAAGAGGTTCCAAGCACAAAATGAGTAAAAAATTCTAATTCAGTATTCTTCTGGAAGCTTGTATAAGACAAAACAAGAAATGTACCTGATAACTTATGCATTCAGGACTTAGGTACTCCTAGCATTTGAATGCTGCTTTCTGCACTGAAATCAGCTTTTATTTTAGTGTCAGTTCAGGGGTCGTTTTCTCCAAGAAAGCCCAGAAGCATAACCTGAAAATGTAGTATTTTCTGAGTGTGTGCTCCCGGGTCCAGGAAGCATCATGAAAGGGCACAAATTAGCCAGCTCAGACACTTAGAGATTGACATACCCACTGTGTGCATTGCCACAGGCAAGAGCAAGTTAATTACATCTACAGAAAGGTATACCTCTCCTGATATTTGAGGGCAGAACACATATGACTAAATTATGATTAATACAGGTGTAAAAGAGACATTTCTTGCCGGCAGAGTTTGACCAAGCAGATGGCACGCATTCCTTCAGAATTAGCTTAGTTGCCTGCACTGCAACTTGTTGACACACTTTGAATTATAATAGAATAAATTATTAAAAAGGATTGCTATATAGTGTAATAGGCATGAAGGATGCTAGAAGACAGCAGAAAGGAAAAGGTAGCACAGAAAATCACCATTTTCTCATTTTTATCCTAGCTTGATAACTGGGTAAGAAAAAAGCCCAACAAAATATCTGCTCCTTTGGACACTGAGACAACACTTGTGGTGGCAAAAAGGGTGATATAAATTATGCCATTGACACAGATGAATCAAAGAAGTAACGATTAAGTGTAAAGACTGTAATTTACGACTACTAGAAATCTGCAGTGCTGTTAAAAAGGTAATAGCATATACTGGCAGACAGGGCCATAAAGAGCAGAGGAAGATGATTACATCCAGAAAGGGAGGTGTGGTTGTCCAGGAGTCCTATATAAAAGCAGCATTCCTCATTTTGCCATCTTTAGAGAATCAGCTTAGAAAAAAAGAGCAAAAATACATATATTTCTTTGATACAGGAAGGAATAGTTCAACTTTGAAAAAAAACACCAATTTTATGAAGCTGATACACAAGATATTTTATATGGATGGCATTCTTATTGTTTGTTGTTATTATTTTAAAAGTATCGTGTGAGTAGCTGTGACTGCTTTTGCAGTATGGTAGATGTGGATGTGATCCAGCTCTGGAGATGGCAAAGTTCTTTTTCTTCAGAAATGTGAAGTTTCCTGGGGTACCCCGCTCATGCTCAGGAAGGTGAGACAGCCTCCAACTGTCCAGAGTTGCCTGAACCCCTCACTGATCCTCTCACTTCAGTGTTGTCTACTCATTTTGAATGGAGCTAAAAGTTAGGGACTTTTTTGGGAAGGAAGGATCATCTACAGACGCTTATGGACAATCGCTTTGATAATGTTTCTGGTGTGTTTTTTGTCCTTCATTAAATTCACTGTGCTAAGTATATTATATGCATCTAACATATGAACTTTTTATAGAATGAGGAGTTACTGATGAATTTCAGCAGCTTCCAGAACTGGCACCATGAAATGTGAATTTTGCAAGGAAAGGTGAAAGAGAAAAAGGATGGGAATAGTTACCATCCTGCTATCTAGCATAAAGAATCATAGTCTGGCTCATTAATGACAAATAGCATTTAAAGCAGTTGATGACTTCCGTCCTGTATCGGTCCTCTCAGGTATTTCTGTTCTGCCTCTTACTGAGGTGGTAAAATGTTACTGTATTTCTCTCTTTTTTGAAAAATCAGTCACTCAGCACGAGTCACAGATGAATCATTTTAAACGTATAGCTTTAAAAAGTCCACTCAAAAAAAGGTAACTTTTAGAATCTAGATTATTACATTTTCTGAATTCTGTTTTGCCGCTTAACATCATTTGCAGTGAGTCACAACATAATATCCATTGGTAGCTTAACTTGCATTCTGTGCCATTGTGAACCAAAGTTTCTACTGCATTATTCTTGTTAGGCAAATGTTTCCATGTAAATGCTATATAAATGGTCAGGCATTTTTTATCACTGTTTCACAACACTGATTTCAAGTCTGAACTAGAAATACATGTATGATCACCTGTCCTGTTTTGTCTGTATTTCTCTTCAGTGATCAGTTGTGAGAAATTACAGATCTTTTGATAGGAAGTTCAGCTATTAGGATTGCAGACAATTCTCTTTTTCCTTACTTAATACTCAATATCTCTTTCTAAAGGAATCAGTTTACTGTCAGAGCAGGTATCTGGAATCACAGCAGCAACCAAATCAATTTTCACAGCAACTTTTTTACATTAAAACAAGTATTGAAAATGGTCTGGGCTTTTCTCCTACTGTGAAAGAATTTCTTTCTGTTTGTAATTTCCTTCCATGAAAGATTTCATGCAGATAATGGTTTTCAAAGAATGCAATTGCTTGCGCAATTTGAGACGATAGAGTACCAGTTTTTGTTTCCTGTCCCAACCAAAGAACAATAAGGAAAGCTTAACAGAAGCTGAGCAAATTTCAGATTGCTTTATCCTCTGCAGAACAGAAATAACCTAATATGATACAATTTATATGAACTCAGTCAAAATAACTTTGTTATTACTGACCACCCTCTTAATCTTTCATGTTACAGATTCTCAGAATACATCAAATCATTGGGTGGGGCTTCATGTAGCAATGGGGTTTCAAGTGCAGTGCTTCTGGTCAGACTGACACACAGAGCCATATGACAGACGTCAGACTTCAGAATAATTCTGTTTTACTGTATATTTCTGTCAGTCACAAACGCTGGAATCAGATTCTTAGTTGTATGGTCAACATGTGCATTCTCAGCCTTATTAATGTGCTGTGCATTGTTATTTTCATATGAAAGTATTTCTAAACCCTAAGTGGTTTTGTATTCAAAACCTGTGTTCCGTTCGGTTTGAGATATTGCTGCCCAGTGAATGGTTTTGCATGTGCACTGGGAGAATAGGTCTAGTCCCGGAAAATCAAGGAAAATTCTGAAAAGGAATTACCCATGGATTTAAGTTCTGCATTAGTATTTCATGTGAGTTGCTCATCAGTTCTGCAGCCTTCAACATTTCATTAATATTTGAGAATATTTATACAACAAATTATGGCCTCTAAACACTTTATATAAAATGTTAATATAATCAAGCATTTATACTTTATCCCCAGGTTCTATTCTGTGGACATGAAACATACTGTTATACTTGGTGGAGTGTTTTATTGTTATAATAGTAATTTCCTAAAGCTATACTGGCATTATTAACATGTATTTATATTACAGACAAAAAAAGAAGATCTTAGTTGGTTAATAATAAGAAATTCATACTACACTTACCAACACTGAATTTTTATTTTTAAAGAGGTCTTGGTTGAGGGAAAAACAAATTATTCTGTAGAAAAACAGAAGTTATGTTAATAGCAACAACTATAAGGCAAACTGAACGAATAAATTAACAGGTAAAATAGCAGAAAGAATTGACAATTATTATTTGTGTAAGCTTTGTTTTGTTATGGTTATGTACTTTGTATCAGCACTCTGAGTACTAGAGACTGGTGAAGAAATGTGCACATTAACAGTAAGGTTTCGTACTCACCCAGCTTTCTGGAAAAAAAAAAAAAAAACCCAAACAAAACCAACCAACCAAAAACCCAAAAACAAATCCCAAAACAACCCCTCCCTCCCAAAAATACCCAACAAACCCCAACAGTCCTAGAAATGCAAACTGTAAAAATGTTTATACACTGTTTACCTTTTGAGGCAGTGTTTTATGCTCTTGACACAGAACAAGGTCCTATGAGTGTGGGAAGTTAATATCAACAAATGCTTTGTTTCCAGTGTATTTACAGTTGGTGGTGTGGAGCATCTAAGACGCTTTCTTTTCAGTGGGAACCGTGAAATATATGAGGAAAGAAATCTTTCCTTCTCCATCTTTTTTATGAAATTGAGTGTTTTATTCCCTCCTCAAATGACTTCCTCCTGTTTTCTACAAAATATTTTCTATAAAATTTCATTTCCCACTAGACACGTGGCAAACGATCAATCTGTCAGCTTTCCTTTCTCTCTAACCTCACAGCCTCCTCTCGCCAGGTCATTCCACTGCTGTCTCCACATGCTTGCTAAGGGATGAAGTTGTGAGGGAAAGCAGGGGAGTTTTTCAGTCCCAGAAGGACATGTAGGACTGCACAGCCAGCCAGCAGGACTTCTGTTTGAGCACTGAAATCTTGTACACGAGGGGAGAAGACAGCAGGAAGTTTGAGTCATTTGTCAAGGGACAAAGCCACCATAGCAGGGGAAACAGCTGCTCTCAGATGGCTTTGCTGAGGATAGGGGAGAAGCAGGGGAGGGGCCAGAAACAGGAGCTTATGTGAGTCCTAAATAGATTTAGTGAGGGGTCTGAAAGTTCAGGATTATAAAACCCTCCCAATGGACCTGGCCTAATTGTAAGCCTCGGTTTATACTGATTAACCTCACTGATGGCTGCCATGCTGAGCCAGGTGTGATATGCATGTCCGCATACTGGGAACTAACAGCTGCCTGCATTTGTATTGGGATTTATTCACTAGAGAATTATCCCATCCTTCTATTTGGAAAGACAGCAATACGTTATACTCATTATAGGTAAAAAACTCACTGGTAAGCACAATACATTGCATGAATCACTGACTATAAGCTGAATTTGCAAGCAGTGCTTTAGAAGAATTTCGACATTAAAACTCACTGTTTTCTAAACCCACAAATTTCCATAGCATTTATCTTTGAGATTGTTCACATTTCCCAAAGAAAGCTTTGGGGTTAGAATATTTCCCTTTGGGTTGACTTCTGTCACACTAATGGAATTCAGTGGTCCACATCTGAATGGCTTGCACCAAGTAAAGTTTCCAGAGGTCTCTTTCTGCTCACTGCCCTGCCTAACTGTGCCTGCATGGCTGGGTCAGGGCAGCTCCATGACAGCTCTGGTGGCTACTCCAACCTCCTGCAAGACTAGGGAGGATGAGGATTTTGAATCAGGAGACATAGATGAGCATATCTCAGCACAGAGGGATTTTGTGCCACCATGGTCAGGAAAGAGAAGGGATTATAGTACAAACTGGTTTGTGTTGCACACACAAAACATCACAGACGTCAGTGCAGATTAGACTCTGTTAATTTTACAAGGTGTTAATCCAAAATGTGATAATCCAAACTGTAATTACCCAACTGTTGAGAAAATAATTGAAATTAAATTCTGTAGCCAGACACGGTGACAATGGGAACTGTAGGAAAAGTTTGTAAACAGCAGAAACTGCACACTAGTTTTCAAATCAGTGTTGGTTAATTGCACTAAAGTATGCCTGTTCCCTCAATCCTAAACAAACTCTGAGGCATGGGAATCTTCAGCAACAGCTTCTCAGTGGCCTATGTCAGCCGGTCAAGACCAAAAACTGATTCACCCCAAGTCTTTTGTAGGTCTCTAACATTTTTGGTGACCAAGAAAGTCATGCTGGCCTCTTTCCCAAAGATGTTTGAGAGCTGTCTGGAGGAGGCGAGCTGCATAGCTTCCATGGCCATCAGAGGCAGGGCAGCATTCCTCTGCTCCCAGCCCTCACCCATCTGTCCCCCATCAGCTGGGGGATTCTAAAATAAATCAGGAGTGGGCCGGTGAGGAATCAGTATTACAGAAGGTATGTTTTTCACAGGAAATGTGTAAATAAATATTTGGAAGTTCTAAAAATAGGAACAGAGGCCTCTGTGGCACAACGATGAACCTTAAAAAGTCTGCTGCCATATTCTACACCCAGTTGTTAAATAGCAAGCAGATGTAGTTTTAAACAGCCAAAGATATAGACTCTTCAAGGTAGCATCCTTAACATTAAGTTTTTAGTTTAACATCTTCCTCGGTTTTGGTGTAGCCTCGTCTGTGTAAAACAGTGGTATTAGGTACAGTAAGTATTATTACAAAGCATCCAGTGAGAACTTGCTCAGACTCCTGCACGGTGTTCTTTTTTTCCTGGCCTTTGTTACAGGAAAAAACAAACAAACAAACAAGCTTACATCTGTAATATTGTTCAAAAAGGTTTTGGAAACAGTGCTGGAAATGAGAGATGACTGTATCTGCCCTGAGTTGTGTCTAGCGCTTAATAATTCAGAACTCCTTACCTCAGCACCAGTAGTCCTACTCCCTCACTGTACTCGGTCAGTAAAATGCCTGTAAGAAGCACACTGCTGGGGCAATGCTATGATGTTTTTATTGTCTGGTCTTTAATATCACAATTTCTTCCATTTAAAGCATCAAGTAACTCATATCCTGTTGCTCTTGCTCTGCCCAAGACCTTCTGATGTTTATGACTCTTTTCCCTTGTGCTGTCTCTCTGCCCAGTTATGTGTCATAAGCAGACTCCACTCCCTTACAGCCATATTCCTTCGCCCTGGCCAGAGACATGCATGCAAGGAATGAAGTCACTCCCAGTCATTACTGGTCTCCATGCACATAGCTCTTCATATTTTTCTAGTCCAAATTCTAATTTTTTGCTGCTGGTCTCTGCCTTTCCTGTTCAAGCTAGTCCTTTATTTGTGCAATTAACTGACCCTTACAATATGTAATTATGTACTTTGTAAAGAGGTCTTTGATGAGGTTTTTAAAGAGGTTGTAAGGCAAAAGTGCTTTAAAAGACAGGATAAATTAGGAGCACAGTTACTCAGCTGTGTTTTTCAAAAGCCATCTGATTTGTTAAAATTTGTCAAAAATTAAATCCTTTCTTTGACTTTATGTGAATTATCTTCAGTTAAATCCTGATTTTCTGAGGGTTTCTTGAGTTTCACTCAAGCCAGTACTTTGTGCTCTTCGTTCTGGTATGACCTTTCCCAGCAATGAAGGACTGAGATTTTAGTGATGGGATTTGTTCGCATGTAGATGTTTAAATATATTTTCCTCTGTTAAAATTTGATATAATTCATTTTTTCCAAAGGTTTTCTTTAGCAGCTGGAAAGCAATTCTATAACATTAGCCTTTCCAGCTACCAGACAGTTTTCCCAATTAAAAGGATCTCCACCCCTCATGAACAATACTTTTTAATTTCAAGGCTTTCTTTCATCTTTCTGAGCACGGACACTTTTGAATCAGTCCTTCTGGCACTTTTCTGCTGCTCCTGTTGCTCTACCACATCTCCATCCTCCAGCTGTTGGTTCCTTCTTTGCAGAGACCCAGTAAGGAGAGACAGGAGAGTGTATTCATAGAATCATAGAATAGTTAGGGTTGGAAAGGACCTTAAGATCATCTAGTTCCAACCCCCTGCCATGGGCAGGGACACCTCCCACTAAACCATGCCATCCAAGGCTATGTCCAGCCCCAACTTGAACGCAGCCAGGGATGAAGCATTCATAACTTCCCTGGGCAACCCATTCCAGTGCCTCACCGCCCTTACAGTAAAGAATTTCTTCCTCATATCCAATCTAAACTTCCCCTGTTTAAGTTTGAACCCGTTACCCCTTGTCCTCTCACTACAGTCCCTTATGAAGAGTTCCTCCCCAGCATCCCTATAGGCCCCCTTCAGGTATTGGAAGGCTGCTATGAGGTCTCCACGCAGCCTTCTCTTCTCCAGGCTGAACAGCCCCAATTTTCTCAGCCTATCTTCATACGGGAGGTGCTCCAGTCCCCTGAGCATCCTCATGGCCCTCCTCTGGACTTGTTCCAACAGTTCTATGTCCTTTTTATGTTGAGGACACCAGAACTGCACACAATACTCCAAGTGAGGTCTCACGAGAGCAAAGTAGAGGGGCAGGATCACCTCCCTCGACCTGCTGGTCACGCTCCTTTTGATGCAGCCCAGGATACGGTTGGCTTTCTGGGCTGCAGGCTCACACTGCCGGCTCATGTTCATTTTCTCATCAACCAACACCCCCAAGTCCTTCTCTGCAGGACTGCTCTGAATCTCTTCTCTGTCCAACCTGGAGCTGTGCCTGGGATTGCTCCAACCCAGGTGGAGGACCTTGCACTTGGCATGGTTAAACTTCATCAGGTTGGCATCAGCCCACCTCACAAGTGTGTCAAGGTCCCCCTGGATGGCATTCCTTCCCTCCAGCGTATCAACTGAACCACACAGCTTGGTGTCATCAGCAAACTTGCTGAGGGCACACTCAATCCCTCTGTCAATGTCACCTACAAAGATGTTGAACAAGACCAGTCCCAACACTGATCCCTGAGGGACACCACTCATTCCTAGTCTCCAGCTGGACATTGAGCCATTGACCACAAGTCTTTCTGTGTGGCCACACTGTGTATTCCCACAGCACTGCTGCTTCTTTAAATTGCTAATAATGCTTCACACTCCTACCGCGCCAAATTTAGTCAATGTAGCCCATGCCCCCACTAAAGGGCAGGGGAAAGTTACTGCCTTCAGAAAAATGGAATAACTTTTTCATTGGTTGCTTTTAAAAAAGAAATCAGATTTATAACTCCAACAGTGAGTTAGTTTCCCTTTCTCTTCTTTTAAGTATATTTTATGAGTTAGTTATCTCCCTCTAAGCCCAAACTTTCTTTACCAAAAAAATTACTGTTTCTAAGATTGACCATAAGACTTTCTATTTCCAGTTGCCACTTCTTGTCCTTTTGATCTATATCACAACTATAATTTCTCTTTATAGTTACTGTTTGGACCTCCTGTCTTGATCTGTCATTTTCCTCAATATTTATTTTTCCTCCTCTGAGAAACAAATATGCACTAATTTTTGTTACCTGACAGTCATGCCCAAGGAAATATAATCTTATAATGTGTATTTATATCTATACATGCATATTGTTTAATAATATTCATCCCACTGTAAAGTACTGGATTATATCCAAACAGAACATAGAATAGTTCCAAGTGCCTACATTACTCAGGAAAAAGTAAAAAAAAAATAATAAGAATTCAATTTGTGACACAAAATGCTCTTGCATTTATTCACCTTGATTATAATTGTATTGTGGGTAATCAGTATCTGCAGGCCTCCCATTTCTTTTTCTCGTGAATGGGGGAACAAGTAAGACTGGGAAACTTCTGGAGTTGGTATGTGGATGTACACATCAATGCTGGGGCACATCTTCATTAGTTTTGCTTGACAGATTGCCTTTCCAGAACTCTAATAACACAGTCTCAACTCAGCCTCAGAATTTAGCCTAACAAGTTAAAATATAAAGTAATTCCTCTGATAATCAAGTGTGACCCTGGCTGCCTCAGATAAAGATTTTATCATAACTATATTGTGTTTGACAGTCTATTAACATTGTAGATGTGGGTAATTACTATGGCCCTCTTCTGTGGAGAAACATCGGTTACGATTATGTCATGATACAATACAAAATATGCAAATTATCTTGACTACTGTGGGCTAGCAATAGTTATAGGGGTACTCAGATGTGAGCGACACACAGAGGTGGAGAAGTTGGTGGCATCACTATCATCACCAACAAATTGCTAGGATTTTTTTCATGATCACAATAGATTGTACAGCTTGATTTTCTGTTTGGTTAATAAACTGACATTTACTATAAGTGTCATAATCTGGCTGCTAAAATTTATAATATGCTTTTTTATTGTCTTAATAAGGGTACTACTCCATGTGTGCAACATGTCATAGTTTTGTGGTGTGCTATAGTTACTAAATCTAAGATTGCTGTAGTTCCTATGAATTTAGGATTACTTAAAGGAACATTGTCAAAGCTTACAGTGTCAAAATTGAATAAATTTACAGAGAAATTACAGTTTAAAAATGGCTTGTTGATCAATGAATAAATAAACAGAGCCATCAAAGCAAAGGCCTTTGCTCTGGCAAAGCACTCCTGATTTATCTGCTGAGCAACATAATAACAAGAAACTCAGTGTTATTCATTGTAGCTGAATACTTGTATTTTAGAAAAGAAAGTCGATTTTGGTCTTGTGGTCACGGTCATAGTAGACTCAAAAGTAGTTCTGATAGTTTAGATGTATTTGAGTATTTGGGATTATTTCCCCCTCTAGTGGCTGATTTATGCAAAACTATAAAACCTGGGATTATCCAGTGTTACTATAAATTTATTTATTTTTTTTATTGGTGTGTTTTTTTTTTGTTTGTTTGTTTGTTTCTTTTTTTTTTTGGGGGGGGGGTTGGGGTGGTTGGGTGTGCCTCATCGAATCATTGAATCATTTAGGTCAGATAGTGATGGCCAAAATGGGCTGTTTATTTTTACTGTTTTGGACTAGGCGTTCTCAGGGGGGCCCTTTCAGCTTCTATTACTCTGTGATTCTGTGTTACAGTGGCACCTTCAGTATCTTAATGACATTAAAATCTCAGTGAGGTGCCTTCATTAAGATATGTTTGTCCTGAAATTTAAAATATAATCATATGGAGAATATTAATGCAAATGATGAACACAAAATATAGAGATGTTTATAATAAGCAAAATGCCTGATTTTATGCCTATAGAGGCATAAAATCAGGGGTCATGTAGAATGAGCAAAGGGTAAACAAATAGTGGGAAACCTTGGTAAAATCACATTGCTTAGTGCCTTTTTCTTTGGTCTTAATAAAATGGTATTTATTATGAGACCATAAAAAATAAAAAGAATAGGAAAACATCAGATTGAAGAAATACTGTGAAATGTTTAAATCATTTAGTGCTATTCAAGACAACAGGAAACCAAATACATCTTTGAATGCTGAGAACAATCTCCCAAACAAGATCAGTTTTTTGGAGCACTACTTAATGATGGGCAGAGTCTCAGGATCTTGAAGAATATCAGACACATCACCTTTCCTTAAAAGTGAAGGAAGAAGAATCCTTAAGATTACTAGGACAAATAATTATGCAATTATTCTCTAATAGTTTAGAGGACAAGAATGAGAAAGAAAATGTGCCATGTGGATTAAAAAAAATAATTTGGGTCAAATCCATCTAATTATCTTCTTTGATAGTTTCGCTGCTTGACAGGTATGCATTCCCCTATCTGGAATTAATGCCTTTAGCATGCCCCTCATTTTTAGCAAAGTTTCTGAAACAACTCTCACAATTCATATTTTTTTCCTAATTTACACTTTTTTAACAAACAAGATGTATGATTTAACATGATACAATGGAGGTCAGCAACAATTTGGAAGACTGCACTCAAGACAAGCTGTGAATTATTTTCAGAGGAACTCTGAGAAGATACTGTATGAGGTCTTCAAGGAGCCTGCCTTTCCAGGATGCTGTTTGTAAGGGCACTGAAAATTTGTATTCACATATAGTACTGGGCTGGGAGAGCTGATCCAGATGTGGGTCATAGGATAGGAATGAAACTGAAACTAGTTTTCATTAGAGAAGCAGAGCATGAAAGCAAAACTCAGAAATTTCATATTCAAGGAAGGAAAAGTCAATGGACAAGTATAAAGAATAAATATCAAAACATAAAAGCGTATCAGAAAATGATATAGGAGACCCCATGGCTGTCAAAGTGAATACTGAAAAAAATCGAAGTAAAAAGAATAAATGTTGTCTGGCAGCATTTTATGTTTATGTTCAAACCATCAGTGGAAAACATCTTTTTCTGCTCTGTGGCTTCTAAGGCCACTGGAATAGTTTTATATCCAGTTTTGCATGTCACATTTTGGCAACACTACGAACAAACTGGAAAATCTTAATCAACAGAAACTATGAATAGCAAGAAAATGATGAAATTAATAGCTTTTAGCTGAAACAGCTTGTTTCTAAGAGAGAACAAAATGAGGGAGAAGACATTTCCCACTGAGGGGAAGTGAGCAAACAGCTGTGTGGGGATTATCTGTCTACAGAGTTACTCTGCAGCAGACACAAAGGAGCATAGCCGCCAGGCCAAGGGTTATGATTCTGGCCCTCCACTCTGCCCTTGTGAGGCCCCTCTGCAGTACTATGTTCAGCTCTGTGGCCCCCAAGAGAAGAAGGATATGGAGCTGAACAAGCAAGTCAATGAGGTCATGAAGGTGACCAGAGGGCTGGAATACCTCTGCTATGAAGACAGGCTGAGAGAGTTGGGCTTGTTCATCCTGGAAAGGAGAAGGCTCTGAAGAGACCATGTAGCAGCCTTCCAGTACCTAAAATCTGTGGAGATACTTCTTACAAGGGATTGTAGTGATATGGGGAATGGCTTTAAACTGAAAAAGGGCAGATTTATACTAGATATTAGAAAGAAATTCTTTACTGTGAGGGTGGTGAGGCACTGGAACAGGTTGCCCAGAGAAGCAGTGGCTGCCTAATCCCTGGCAGTGTTCAAGGCCGGGTTGGACAGGGCTTTGAGCAACCTGGTCTGGTGGAAGGTGTCCTTACCCATGGCAGTTGGGTTGAAACCAGAATGATCTTTAAGGGCCCTTTCAACCGAAACCATTCTATGATTCTATAAAGGTCATTTTTTTTTTTCTACCTAATCACTGAAGGGCAAATGAGAAAAAGTTTAATTTGAAATAAT
This sequence comes from Amazona ochrocephala, assembly GCA_039720435.1. Taxonomy (NCBI): domain Eukaryota; kingdom Metazoa; phylum Chordata; class Aves; order Psittaciformes; family Psittacidae; genus Amazona; species Amazona ochrocephala. Next base: position 79,618,186 of record CM077876.1, on the reverse strand, counting down.
AATTGATATTAGAAAAAATAGTGAAATGGGTAAATGAGAACTGGACCATGTCCCCTGAGACATTGTGTAGTCTCTGTCTCACAGAGATTTCATGAACAGGTGGAAAAACCCTGTTAAAGAATGCTTAGGAATTGTTGGGCTGAGACATGGAGTTTCTGCAGTTTCTTTGCAGCCCTGTATATGCATGTTTCCATAAAAGGCTAGCAAGAGGTTCCCTGGTCCATAGTTCAAATTACATCAAAAGGAGCAGAAAAGAAATACATTCCAATGCGGAATACCTACCTCAAGCCTGGATATTGGGTTTCTTACGCATTCCTGTTAAGAATTTCATTTTTTTTTGCTCCTGAATTATCTGTGCTTTTCTCCTAATATTCAGCTTTCACATTCCCATGGATGTGTTGACATAGATTCCAGGTGAACAAAAGCTGCTGATGCTTCAGTGTCAAGTCATACATATTTAGTCTGTCCTTCATGTATATTTAATCTTCGGCAGCTTTCGGTACTTTTGTGTATGCATTGTAACCATTTTCTATGGAGTGATTACCACCCTGACTTGTATCTTCTGTGAGAAGTTAAGGAGAAAGAGATTTCCTTGGGGACTGATGTGTTTATTAACACATTTGATTTATAGACAAATGATCAATATGTCTAACAAAGATTTTATTTTTTTTTCACTGCTATGTTCTGAAAGTAAGAAGTGCTGGAAACCCAGAAATAAGGATGTTCTCTGGTAATTTAAGAAGGCAACCCTTATTGTGTTATCCAATTAAGAGAAAGATGTATTATGTGCACCTGTGGCATCTAGGTGTATTGGATTTCATTGCGCTTTTGCCGTGCAGTTAAAAGAGCAGCATTCGAAGCTTTTATTTCTCCTACCTTCTCCAGTAGTGCCGGGGATGAGGACTGTATAAATACATGCTTCTGGGAGCTGCTGAAAAGGAGATGTTAAAGGTCAGGTTATTTTTGCTATGCCTTGAATAATACGGCTTCACTTGGTACAAGTTTTTAGCTCAGTAAAAAGGTGTGATTTTTCAGGTCTTTGTCCCTAATAAAAGGAATAGGGTGGCTGTTGTGGGATTTGCAGGTGCTGCTCGAGGAGATGGCTGGGAGCTGCCCGGGGGCACCCACGGGTCTGTAAGGCCCCAGGAACTCGGAGTCGGTGCGGGATTGGCGCCTGCTTCGCTCCGTACGGAAGGACCCAGTGACGCCGACTCCCGTCTAGCAACGGCTGCAGTGGTTTACCGGACGGCGCGGCAGCCCGTGTTCCCTGGGAGTCGGGGCTGGCCGCGAACTGGAAAGGGAAGTTAAAAAAACCACGGCCCAACGGCGGGGGGCAGCGGTGGCGGCTCCTCGCCATGGCAACGGCTCCAGGCGATGGAGGCAGCGGCGGGGCAGCGGCACGGCCCGGCCGCCTCCGGTCCCGCTGGCTCCGGCGCTCAGCGCCTCAGCGGGCCGGGCCGCCGCCGCGACGGGCTGGGGCAGACCCTGACACCGCCGGAGAGCGGCACGGAAGCACAGGTGCGGCGGGTGCCCGCAGCGCTGCTGGGCGGGAGGTGGTGGGCAAAACGAGAGCGAAGGGGAGCGAGGCCGTGGCCGCAGAGGGAAGCTCCCATGTCTGAAGGCGACTTAGGAGGGATCCGTGCTTAGGGGAGACAGTGGGGGTGGATGAGCTTCCCATCGGTCGGAAGCTGCGTGGCACCCGGAGCTCTGGAGCAGCTCTTCTCCAGTTAGAGTGCTTTCACCAGGCTTCTGTGTGGACAGGGCTTCCCAGCGAGGCGCTAGGGTTCAGCGGCCGTTCGCCCTAATAAGCTCGTTCTGTGTGACACAGCGGTTACTGGGCACCTTTTTGTGTGCACGTTGGTAGAAGACAACTCGGGGTAATTTCTCCTGCTGCCTCCTCTGAGAAGGTATATTTGTCTGTGGTGAAATAAACTATTGTTTAGAAACAAAGCCTGAGCTCTTGTATTTACAAGAGGGAGCTGTTTATAATGTTAATTACTTGTCTTGTGACAAGACTTAAGGTATGGAAACACTTCGGGTTCTTCTTCCAGTAACAGTGGCAGAGGATGCTGCTGAGACACGCCGTGAAAAAAGAGGAGCAATAGGAAGTGCACTGACAAATCCTGCTTCCTGCCTCGCAGTGAAAGTCTGTGGCTTTCAACTCTACCTCGATTATTATTCTGTTACTAGCTTTGTTGAGTTGGGACACACAGTTATACACCACCTTTTCAAGTGTTAGTGTTTAATGAATCTCTTTTTTTGTAAACTCTTTGTTTCACCTGCATTTTTGGCTGAGACCTCAATGTATCTAAGAGCAAGAAAGTCTGCAGTATGGTATTTTGCTACTAATGGAAGTTAGTAGATTCCGGGATAGTTGGTGGTTCTGTTAGATTTCCATGATGTTACAGCAATACAAACATACCCCAATCTTAACATTTTTTTTTTTTTTTTTTTTTTTTCCCCCCCAGTAGTTTCTAGCACACATTTGAAAACCATTTGAGCTGGTATTTCTGTACAGGTTATCGTGCCTGTCTCTCATAACACTTGCTGATTAACTAGGAGGCGTCTCCTACTGAAGCAAAATTTCCAGGTAAAGAGAATCAGCTTAATGCTGTGACAAAGCCATCTAGAATACCCTAAGCATTCATAGAAATACATTATTTGGTTTGCAAGGGATAAATTAAGAAAATATAATTAATTAGCCAATATATGGAGCTAAGGATAAAAATGAAGCCTCTATCTCTTTAGTAACATTCATTCGAATTTCGATCATAGCATTATTCAGTTCAGAATTTGTAGCTTTTTCATTTTGCTTTTACGGATATGTGCTTATGAGACCAAGTAGCGAGAACTTTTCTAAAATGTGTGCAGTTTGGTAATATTTGACATCTACATGGGCTGGAAACTTTTGCTCTTGTGCAACTTGGGAATTAAGTCCGTAATTAGTAAGTACATGTGTCTTGTTTTGTCCCTTTCTCTAGAAGGAGACTTGATGATGTAACTTCTCAATGACCAAAAATATCCTCCTACATTTTAGCAGCCTATATTTTGCTGGGAATGGGGTTGGGGAAGATAAAAATGAAGGAGGATTCTTTCCATGCTTGAGCAATTTACAGCTTAACCACTCAGGACTAGAAAGCACAAAGCTACGTCACTATTGCACAGGGTGACCTGCCTTAATGGGAGTTTTTATTAAACAGACCAACACTTCTACCTTAATTCTACCTTAAATTTGGGGATGTTCAGGCACAATAGCCAGTATGAAAAGAAAAATTCCTTTTTTATTGCCTCCCTGGTAGATGTACAGTGGCTTTATGAAGTAATAATGGGAGATATGTAGCAAATGCCTCTCCAGTGTTGGCAGTTACCCAGGAAAACAAAATTAGGACACTAAGAATTGCTCAATACCAGGTGTAGAGCAGTGTAAACAGGGAAAAACATTTGATGTATCTGTGAAAACATGGGAAAACGATTAAGACAGTGGCATCTGTTTGGTGGTAGCCTCATTGAAAGAACGAAAATGCTCTCCTCTCCAAAAGATAAAATTTCACTCTAATTCTCTATGTCATAATTTTAGTATTGTCCTGATAGGAAATCTTCCTTAAACTTTTTTGGTATTTCTGTTTCAAACCAACCAAATACAGATGAGATCACATGTTCATCCTCTGCCATAGGCAAGTTGCTGTAAGTCCCTGAATTCCTGTACATGTGCTGCAGCAGTTATAAGCCAGGCAGTCACTGCTAAGGAAACTCCTGCATTCAGAAATGTATGTAAAAATGAACAGGGGAAGAAAGCTGCATAATTCTTGTCTTTCTGAGAATGCATGCAAAGTTGCAGCAGGTGATAGTTTAAGGTGTGGGAACTGGAAAGAACGGACTAACAAGTGGATGGCTTCTTTAATGTGAAGTAAAGGGAGAAATTTCTTGACTTCTGTGTGTCTATTTTATATTTTTTAAGTGATGATTGGATATCTTTGATCAGATTAAAAAATATCCACTTGTAGCTGATGGCAGACAAACCATTAGATACAGTTACTGAACATCAAAGCACGCAGCAAATCGCATGTGACAGCTATTACTGCAGTATAAGATGGCCGAAGTAATCTTAACAGTGTCTGATGATAGCTAACCTGCTGGAGGATAGGAAAAGCTGCTTTTTATTTTCGTTGCTAAGAGGGTACTATAAGAAGTTAGAGGAGTATGCAGCAATAGAAGGAGGAGCCAACGCATTGGCATAAGAACCATGGGTAGACTTCTTTAATTTTCTGACAGGCATTTCTAATCAAAAGAAAACAAAAAGTCAAGTATGCTGTCTTGTTTGGAATACAGTGATGGTAGAGCAATATATGAATCTGGATTGCATTTGACACATGTATTTGGACAAAGCATGACATCAAATTTTTAGATGGGAAAGAAGAGTTTTTCTTAGGTACAAGCAAGCTGTGATTGGTTAAAAGAATGTCACAGGTCCCTACTGATTTGTTTTCTGCAGCCAAATAGTATATTTGCTTACTAGGCACGGGAAATGCTTCCTGTTCCTATTAAGAAAGAGCTGCAACGAGGGATTAGGTCATCATGGCAATTAATATGCAGAATATTTACGATTATGAAGATCTCTGTCAATCTAGATCAGACAATGTGTTGTATTCCAAACACATCAAGAATAATAACACTTTGCGACAAATAATAATGTACCACAGAAGGAGAAAAAGGTTTAATAAGATTGGCAGCTACAAGGCATCCTGCATCTCCACTCTGAACATGCAGGAGAGATGGAAAGCTGAGGAAGCAGCAATGGCGTAGTTCCTGTTGCTCAGCAACGATTCCTGTTTCTGTCATGTGTCTCTGCAGGCAGTAGCTGTGGTGCTGCTGCTTTCAGAAAGGTCTCATTTATCGCCGAGGAGTAAATTCCTCTTTGATGCAATAGGAATGTATGCCGTGTAGGCATGAGCTAGCTGCCCATGAATAGCCTGGAAGCCCAGGATAACTTAAATTTTCATTATTGCCATTTTTGTGGAGCTGAATGGTTTCAGTATTTGTTTATTTAATACTGAAATTTGAAATCTATACTTACTGTAACACCAAACTTATGTGAAGGGAAGTGCTTGGTTATTGGCAAATAACTGTTCCTAGGTTTCTTAGTAGGCATTTAAAATACCAGAAGGGTGTTGGGGTGAGGATTTAGGGCTGAACAGTGGGGCAGGGAATGGTGCTGCTTGCTTTCTGGCTCCATGCAGTTGGACCACGGAAAGGCTGCAGCTTGTCCAGTTTAACTCCACAACAAAACAGGGCATGGTAACTCCAGTTCTTCTGGGAAATAGCAGCTTGGCTCACATGCTGTTGTGTTTCTGGGATACCCAAAGGATTGTATGGTATTAAGAGGTATTAAATGCCTCCTGACACAGATATATTTGGCTTGACTTTTGGAGGCTTTGCTCTCTTGAGTGGAACTATGTTTTCAATATAAAAATGAATACATTAAATACAGAAGAATTACTCTGAGAGGTGACATAATCAGATTTAATGCTAATGTGTTTGTAGTGAGTTGATAGATTGCTCCTTGCTCCATCAAGAGGTCCATCGAGCTACAGGAAAGTATCTCTGAGAGGTCTCTATCTAATGCAAATGGCCAAAGTCTCAGTACTGGACTGTAAAGTGAAAATACTCAAAATGCTATAAAAATGTACATGTGAATATACAGCCTTTTAACAGCTAGCTAATTATTGGAGATCAGCTTATTAAAAGTAATCTTCTGATGGTTTTGAAATCAAATGTATAAATGTCTTCATCTAGATGGGAAAAGCCTTTCAGAATAATTAAGACAGGAAACATATTCCCCACCCTCCCAGTATTATCTATTCCAGGACTTCTGTCCTCTGTTGTGATTGCTGGCAAGCTTCATAAGTCACTATTTGAGAAGTATCTATGTTGGCTACTTCTGCCCCATTGCAGAATTCTGGTTCAGCAGCTTCCTGTAGCTGTGTAGATAGCAAAGAGCAAGGTGGAAGCAGGTGCTTCGTTTTTATCAAGAATGACACTTTGGGGGGAAAAAATAAATCTGTAAATGGTTACTAATAAGATATAACTGCGACCCACTGAGGCAGTAAAATAACGTGGCTTAGAATCCTGAAAGAACAGATTGGTTGCAGCCATAGAATCATAGAATAGTTAGGGTTGCAGATCAGAGCACAAGCCTCACTTTGTTATCAAACACAGTATTTGATGCCTGTCAGGCTTTCAGTGTTGCTGTTTGGATCTGGTGTTCTGATAGTACTAGCTACCCAGCTGTGTAGGCATGACTGCTTAAACTAAAAATAGACATAATGTTAGGCCTTTTGTGAAACAGGTAAGTGAATCCCTTTCTTAGGGATCAAAAGAAATGTCAACTGTATTTTTACTGCGAACAAGTTTATGTAGTGATCCAGAGGCATGGTTAACTTGCTCAGTGTGAATTCAGGGCAGTGGGGAAACCCTTGAAGTGGTAGAATGCCTGCTGCGCAGTGTTTTAGTAGGCAGGTGGCTTGGATTTCTTGCATGAAACTGCTAGAGTTGTTTCTTTTTTTTTTTTTCCTTGGACTGGAGACTTAACTGCAATTTGAAACTCTAAAACAGTCCATAGACAACTGGAAAGGAAGTTAAGCTGTATTCTAATTTAGGTCTCACAGCAATGCAAGAGTTTTCAAGTCAATTAATGTTTTGACTAATATTTATCTACTGATATGTAGCGATCTATGACCATAGGAGGCTTGATCATTTCTTTCTAAAGGAAGTGGTAATAATACTAAATCATGGCAAGATTTTGTGTGTAGCTGGAGCTAAAGATCAGCTTAAATTTCATGACCACTCTGGTTAAGCTTTGGCTTAATATACAGTTTGACCTGGGAGATACTCCCTGTTGACAATATGGAAAATAAAGAGACTCTTAGCCTTCCTTGCTAACTGATGAGACAGTGGGTCTAAGATGGACTGTGCATTTGGCTAAGGAAAATACCAAACACAGCAGGGAAATCTCTGAAGATCTGGTCCTTGAACTTTTGAGGTATAGATTAACACCAATTAATGAAAAATATATGGAACCGTAGGAGTATGAATCTGAGTTTAGAGCTCACTTTTAGGATGCATGACTTGATATTAAGCAATCCTGATTTAATCTTAGAAATGCTGAATTAAAAAATATGCTGCCAAGCTAATAAGGGCACCCTATCTTAGCTTCCTGGTGGGGTCTGCAGGGAGAAAAAACCACGGTTACTTCCAAGGTTAAATGAGCAAAAATTAATTAGTCCATGAACTGTTATTGCAGTGATATTATGTTTACCATGCAGCAGCTTGCAAAGAGAAACTTTTAATTGTTTAATGCTAGACAGCAGCTACTGAATACTGTCATTTACACTTTCGTTGCAAGTGGTTCACAGTGTTGTCTCTATGTTGTCACTATAATGTAATGTCACTATACGACAGTGTTGCATAGGAATCTGTGGAGCTACTTTGTAGGAATGGCTGGTGTGTGCATGTATACATACACATGTGTACCAAATGTTTGTTTGATTTTTCTAACTAACCCAAAACTTGCCGAATCGCTTTTTGATATAGACTGCAAAGAACTTTTGCAGTGACAGAGAAAAATAGCTTTGGTTGTTATCATTGCAGTTGTATGAAGAGAATAGAGCAGAGTAGGATATGCTTTTCTTTAAGTTCCTCCACTTCTATTCAGTATGTATTTTCATTTGAGATGTGTAAGTGATCTTCTCCGTGAAGGCCAATTTCAGTTGCCAAATTTTATATAAACTGGTCTTATCAAAACCAGCATAAAAGTAATGCACTCTTTCAGCTTTTAACCACTAGATGGTAGCTAGCTACTACCTGTAATTACCCATAGTAAAAGAAACCGTGCTGCCGAAGCTGTGCAGTGTAACACTATTAAAAAAATCTTTTGACATTGTGTAATGAACTTTCGTAATTCCTAAAATATTACTACTTAATATTTTAACCTAAAAAGCTTCCCTCTGATGCAGTTGTCTCTGCTCTTCATGGTTTTTTACTGATCTGCATAATGGTGATTTACCTCAAATCTTGTTTACTGGTTTGTACGGAGCTGAATATGGTTGAGGGTGTCCAAAGACACCTGACAGGCTAATATTAATCAGACAATGCTGAGTTATAACACAAGATTGCATATCCTCCTTCATGTATGTATTACATTATTAAAAAGAATGCAACTTCACCATGGATCTTAGACTCCTGGACTCCTGGTGTTAAAATCACAGATCTGATTGTGGATCACCAGTAAAAGAAAGGGTAAAAGAGCAGGGTTTTCTTTTTGTTTGTTTGTTTTGAAGCTGATTAAAACTGCAAGAAAACTTCTTTCAAATGATAAAAATATTTTTCTAAGTCTTTGGTGATGATACAGAACTGGGAGAAGTGGCTAATATCCCAGCGTGCTGTGCTGTCATTCAGAAGCATCTAGACAGGCTGGAGAGATGGGCAGAGAGGGGCCTAATGAAGCTTGGTAAAGGCAAGTGCAGGGTCCTGCCTCTGGGGAGGAATAACCCCATGCACTAGTACAGGCTGGGGGCTGACCTGCTGGAAAGTAGCTCTGTGGAGAAGGACCGGGGGGTCCTGGTGGACAATGAGTTGTCCATGAGCCAGCAGTATGCCCTTGTGGCCAAGAAGACCAACGATATCCTGGGCTGTGTTCGGAAGAGCATTGCCAGCAGGTGAGGGAGGTAATCCTCCCTCTTCAATTAGCTCCTATGAGGCCTCACCTGGAGTACTGCGCCCAGTTCTGGCTGCCCCAGTACAAGAGAGACATGAAGCTCCTGGAGCAAGTGTAGCAAAGGACTACTAGAATGACTGAGGGTCTGGAGCACCTCTCCTGTGAGGAAAGGCTAAGGGAGCCTGGTCTGTTCAGCCTAAACAAGGGGGGATTTGATCAAGATATATAAGTATCGGAAGGGAGAGTGTAAAGATGATGCAGCCAGCCATCTTGGTGAAGCCAGATGGTAGCATGAGGGGCAATGGGCATAAACTGAACCACAGGAAGCTCCACCTGAAAATGAGGAAGAACTTCTTCACTGTGGGGGTGACTGAGGGTTGTGACAGGTTGCCCAGAGAGGTTGTGGAGTCTCCTTCCCTGGAGATACACAAAAGCCGTGTGGATACAATCCTGAACAGTGTGCTCTAGGTGACCCTGCTTGAGCAGGGAGGTTCAACTAGATGATCTCCAGTGGTCCATTGCAGCATCAACCATTCTGTGATTCTGTGATGTGTTAAATCTAATAATGTGATAAAACAAGTAGTCCTTGTTAAGTTATTGGTTACATGACCTTGCCTCAGCAGGAACTGTTCTGTTCAAAAATCTTTAAAATGAGATTTGATTATTTGGCCTGTTTGCATAGCCATGATGCGCTATTCAAACTAATGCTCTTGTGGATGTAAAGAAAATTCCTTAAGTGATATTTTTATAGCTGTTTCAGCAGTTACCAGTTATGCCAAACTTAAGCCTGCGTGTTATTTGTTTTTGTGACTTGTAAGGCAAAGAAGCAATGCAGGTGAAATCTTGCATATGGTTGCTGACCAAAAGGTTGCTGCTTAGAATTCTGGGTTGGTTGTATTAATGGTGTGCTAAATTGGCTTTGCTGGGAATCAGGCTGCTGACTGTAGAACAACAGTGACCTGACAATGGCAGTAAAGTACTGTCTCAACCACTTCATTTTTTCAGTTTTCTTTTTTTAACACATAATGAGTTGGAAGACCACAAGAAGTTGCTTTCCATAAACATCAAAATCTTTCCATGACTCTAAGCAAGATCAGTTTATCATCTAGCACTCTAAATGCAGTCTACTTAAAAGGTTCTTGCTGAGAGCTGACTGAAGATGTATTACAGCTGTAAAGAGGCTTCTTGTGTAAGTTAATGATTTGTAATTATTTGATATTAACACATATATGGTTCTACTTCACAGATTAGAATATTCCCTATTATGATTCCCAGCCATTTTAATTTTGCCAGCCTCTGACTTCATGTAAAATTCCACATTCCAAGTTACTTAAATGACTGAGATTTCTGGAGTTTGTTGAAGACTATTTCTTTTTGCAGATGATAAATAACCCGACAGCTCTGCTGGGCTTGCTACTCACAAGAAAGAAACAGTTGAAGTAGGGAGGTCAGGGGAATCCTTGACTTCAGCAATAATGTGGCTGTGGAGTTTAAAAACCCTGAGAGAAGTGAGCAAGACAACCAGTAGTGTCACAGACTTAGACTTCAGGCCAGCAGATTTTTTACTTCCTCAGGGACCTACTAGGCAGGATCCCATGAAGGACTAGAGGGTTGGACTAGATGTCTAGGCTAGTAAATAATTCCTCGGTGTTCTTAATATGTCCAGAAATTAACTGTATGTGTAATATTTAATTGCATGTTTTAGGGTTCCGAAAAAGCTATGGGTGTTTACTTCTACACTAAATGCAATTTTTTTCAGTCTTTGTCTTTCAAATATATGCACAATCAGATTTGTCTATAGTAGGTGGGGAAAATTATATGGAAAAATTAGATAATGTGGGGAAAATGGTTTTTACTCATGAGATTTTTATCAGCATTGAGGTTGTCAAGCGATTTTAGACATGATTCACATTGGTATGAGTGGAAGCAGAAATATTTAGGGACATATTAAGCCTGAAATAGCTGTAAACCATCTTGTTTTTCTCGTTCCTAATATTGGATCATTAGTTTGCTTTTCTTGGCATTTTAAGAGGACATCAGATTAGATTCTGTCACTGAAGTGGAAAAAAATAAGCCTATTTTAAGAAGAAAAATCTCCACATTCCTTGCTGGAAAAAAAAACCAAAAAAACTACAAAACCAGTATTAAGTAACCATTGTGTAACTGAAAGATAACTGAGACTGAGTGTGCTGGCATAAAAAGATGAATGGAAAACTTGGTAATTTAGTAGGTAAAAGCTATCTGAAAGCTGCTTGAATATTATTGCTATATATTTAAACAGTCATCTGTGATAAGGAAAAAGATGTCTATTGACAGAAGGATTGCTTAAGAAGGCTAAACACAAATCAGATAAGCAGTTATAAAATTGACTTTTGCAAATGGTTATGTTGCCCTTCAACATGATGAATTGTATTGAATGGTGTTTGCATATAAACAATATCACCTTAACAACACTGTGCTTGGTAGCAGTAATTTACAACTCCTAATCTATAGGCAGTAAACTGTGATGGTTAGAGACCTAGTTTCTAAAGGAGTCCAATTTAATTTTCAAGTAATTTAAATGCACATTAGAACTGAATTTTAAATACAGAGCTAAGGTTAATAGTTGTTGACTTTTAGGGCCTTCCTCTATTTTCTTAGAGTTACTTTGGTGTTCCTGCAGATGAAGAGTGAAAAAAATAAGAACAAAAGGTTGAGGGGAGAGCACAAAATAATGAAACAAGAAGCTTGCTCCATGGTTTAAGGCTTATTGCTGAAAAACAGTACTTGATGCTTGTATCGAATAGTACAATGTTTAGAGCTGGAAGAAAGCAGCTTTGGAAACAGAGCATTGGCAGAGTTATAAAGGTAAGGAAAACTGAACTTTGGACTAGGTAAAGAGTAGTAACTGCATAGTTTGAATAAAAGTATGAAATGAGGGGGCAGGGGGTGTAAAAAAACTGTTTTGAAATGGTTTAGGTGGGTGATGTTGGCTTCAAAAAGTATTCTAATTACATAAAAATGGATAAACTTTGCATTTTAAAGCAAAACATATTTTGAGACAGGTATTTGTCATGAGAGGAAGGTTTTTTTGTGTAGCTGGTCTTATTAGTTAATTGATAGGGTATCAATCAAGGCTTTGAAAGACAGATTTGCGTTTCGAAGTACTTATGCATTTGACTACTGGTACTTGTATCTTGTCCATATTGTTGCACTGGTATGGTAATAGTATAATTTCACAAACATTAGACCAGTGCAATAAAGAGTTTGATGCTAGATCTGGCAACAAAACAGGGGTGGCCTCTGCCACCAAGAAAAACTGATGTTTATCCTCACTTTTCCCGTACTTGTAAAATGGGAATGGGGTTTTGAGGACACTATGTAACACTAAGAAACAGTAATAAAATATAGAAGCCACTAAGACCCTTAGGTTAATTTTAAGAGCTGGTTATTTGAACAAGTTATTCCTGAATTAATGTGATGTCATAACAAATGGGAAAGCTCTGCTTGATATTTGAGACTTAAGAGCCACTAAGGGGCTTGCACTAATGCCGTAGGGTATTTGTTTTTTGGAGAAGAGTGAATAAAAAGGTGTGTGTCTGTTGAAAACTCAGGGTGCTTGGAAAGTGTAAAATGATTTGCAGTTTACTTTTCCGGGGAAATCAATGAGCAATACTTAGGCAATATAAAACATTAAAGTAAAATGAGAGGCAAGTTAAAGGAGAGACAGAGGAATGCCATGTTGATTAGATAGATTTTGGGTAAGACAGTAAATTAGCAGTAACGTACTCTTACTTTTTTACTCTTTTACTGCTGAACTTCCTAATAAAGTTCGAGTGTGTTGCTTATCCATCAGGCTTTGATCTGAGTGTGTCTAAATTCAGAATGCACGGTATTCTGACAACCAAGTGAAGCATTGCTGAATAAACTGCTCGGAAACAAGTTTTAACTTGTGCAGTTATGACTTGCATACTAAACATTCATGCTGACTCTGTTTAGAATGTCTGCAGACACATTAGCAACTGCCCACTGTAATGGAGAAGTTGATAATAGTCAATATTTGGTTTCCAAGTCTGTTATTTCAAAGGGAGGACCCCTAGCACCTCTGACTTCTGATATTTTAGTACATTCTGCTTAAATATATATACTTATACACCCTTGTGATAGTTAGAAAATACAACAACCAAACATAATTTAATCCTCATTTGTTGTTTCAGATTTATGTGATGCGTGTGGGTTTAGGAGTGTGTTAAAATGGCTTTAGGAATCTTCCATTTATGCTGCTTCAGGTGAAGATGTCTAATAAGTTTTCTGTGCAAATTTTTTTGTATCTATGTATTAGAAATTTTAAGGGGTTATGTAGCATAAACCAAGTTACTTATGACTGGATGAATCGTCAAAAGTACTCTTCAGTTAATTAGTTCAGCTTTGGATTTGCATCTGTTGTAGAACTGTATCATATAGCCTTTCATACCTTTGTAACTAACTGAGAGGAGGAAAAGAAATCCAAAACTAAGTGTGGCAGTGCTGCTCTTTATATCAAGAACTGAGGTAAAGCAGTATAATTTAAAAACTTGGCCATTCCTCCCATGTATTTAAGTGAGAAAGCATTTTTCTTTTGTAACTACTGTTCAACCTGGATCCTCCGAAATCATGGGGCATTATGAGGAGTCTGTTTTATGGCCTTGATCAGAACTGCTGCTGATACTTTTCAGGGTTTTCATGTAAGCGTTACTGCATTTACCATCAACTCTTCTCTTACCTACATAAAATCATAGAATAGTTAGGGTTGGAAAGGACCTTAAGATCACCTATTTCCAACCCCTCTGCCATGGGCAGGGACACCTCACACTAAACCATGCCACCCAAGGCTCTGTCCAACCCAGCCTTGAGCACCACCAGAGATGGAGCGTTCACAACTTCCCTGAGCAACCCATTCCAGTACCTCACCACCCTTACAGTAAAGAATTTCTTCCTCATATCCAATCTAAACTTCCGCTGTTTAAGTTTGAACCCGTTACCCCTTGTCCTCTCACCACAATCCCTTATGAAGAGTCCCTCCCCAGCATCCCTATAGGCCCCCTTCAGATATTGGAAGGCTGCTATGAGGTCTCCACACAGCCTTCTCTTCTCCAGGCTCAACAGCCCCAACTTTCTCAGCCTTTCTTCACATGGGAGGTGCTCCAGTCCCCTGATCATCCTTGTGGCCCTCCTCGGCACTTGTTCTAACAGTTCCATGTCCTTTTTATGTTGAGGACACTAGAACTGCACACAATATTCCAAGTGAGGTCTCACAAGAGCAGAGTAGAGGGGCAGGATCACCTCCCTCGACCTGCTGGTCACGCTTCTTTTGATGCAGCCCGGGATACGGTTGGCCTTCTGGGCTGCAAGCGCACACTGCCGGCTCATGTTCATTTTCTCATTGATCAAAACCCCCAAGTCCTTCTCCACAGGGCTGCTCTGAATCTCTTCCCTGCCCAAGCTGTAGCTGTGCCTGGGATTGCTCCAACCCAGGTGGAGGACCTTGCACTTGGCATGGTTAAACTTCATCAGGTTGGCATCAGCCCACCTTACAAGCGTGTCAAGGTCCCTCTGGATGGCATTCCTTCCCTCCAACGTATCAACCGAACCACACAGCTTGGTGTCATCGGCAAACTTGCTGAGGGCGCACTCAATCTCACTGTCCATGTTGCCAACAAATATGTTGAACAAGACCAGTCCCACCGTTGATCCTTGAGGGACACCACTCATTCCTGGTCTCCAGCTGGACATTGAGCCATTGAGCACTACATAAATGATAGCTTATGTGTTTTATCAATGCTTTCATCTTCAAATATTACTCTTCCAATGTTTTATTAAATACTGTTTATTTGAATTACATAAAACTGCCTTCTTGTTCGTTTTCTTTCTTTCTTTCTTTCTTTCTCTTTCTTTCTTTCTTTCTTTCTTTTTCTTTCTTTCTTTCTTTCTTTCTTTTTCTTTCTTTTTCTTTCTTTCTTTCTTTCTTTCTTTCTTTCTTTCTTTCTTTCTCTTTCTTTCTTTCTTTCTTTCTTTCTTTCTTTCTTTCTTTATTTTTTTTTTTTGTACAGAGGCTGTTTAGTGATATGTACTTCTGTAGTGTATCCTGCAAGATGTAAAATACAAATACACAGAAACTCCTTGGCCATGAGCACATTGCTGGTTTAAAATAAGATGTGGGGGTAGCTAAAGTTAGTATCTTGAAGTCCAAAGACTGAATTTTGGAACAGGTTGGTGAGTTCCTTCATTGAAGTTCTGGTTGATACGAAAAGGTTGAGGACCTGAAATGCATCACTGGACAAAAATCACAAAGGAAACAAATCTGGAATAGAAATCTGCTTGTTCCTCCATGAGCCTTTTGCTCATTTATGTCTGACCCTTAAAGGTGGGGGGAAGGGAAAGAATGAGAGGTAGAAAGCTCAACATTTTCTTGCAATTCGTTCTTTGAGATTCCTAATCTTAAGTAAAGAATATATTAAAAAATTATTTTTTTAGTGGTATGCAAAAGGAAACTGATATTTTGACCAGCTTCCAGTCTAGTTTGAGTGTTTTCAAATATTTAAATTAATGATATACAATTGAAAGCATTGAAGTTAGGTTTCTTATACTTTTATGGGGACAACTGAATCCTAAAAGTGAGGCAGAATTGTCTTCATCTGACTGCAACAAGTGAAAAGTTAGAGTTTGTTATTGGGGAACACTTCATCTGGGGAGAATTTCTTAGAAATGGCAGATCATCAAAATGCAGAAGCAAGACAGGCGGGATGTGTTCTTGAATTGCATTGTAGCAACTATCAAGAAAAACATGCATGTAACTTGTTGCAATTGGATGTCCACAGGAACAATGCAAATGCATTTCAGAAATGATGTGATAAATGCAAGTGAATGTCTTCAATAATCATAAAACTATGCCTTTACTATTGAGTTAAAAATTCATTGGATTCTCTGGGTAAACTTCATTAAAAGAATTTAAGTTAACTAGATTTTTACAGTTTTGTGATGTATTAAGAACAAGCACTTGTTGCGGGACTTAGACATAAAATATTGCATAATGCTATGTGAATAGCTACACACAGTGGCTACTGTATTTGTTATAGAGCTTGAGAGACTGCAATTAAAGGATTAGAAACATTAAAAGAACTGACACAAACATTGGGGCATGATTTCCCAGTTTGAGAAGGTACTCATAATTTCAGCCTACATAAAAAGCAACTTGTAGAAGAAATGGAGACTATGAACATATCACAGGGCCATCTGTATACGTGGAGTTGGGAACTGGTGACTAATATAAGATGAATACCTTGTGTAGGTATTCTGAATAATATCTGAAGTTCTATACTGGAAACACAGCAGAATATAGAAGTACTCTCTGCAGTTAAAGTAAAACAAAGAGTTTTTTGCTAGATAGAATAGAAGCTAACTGATTGGCAGAGTATTGGTTGCATTTTTCTATGTTAAAGATACATCATCAGTTGTGCTCAAATTACTGAAACAACAGTTTTTTAGGTTTCTACTGTTATAATCTAGTCTGAAGATGATTCAGCCCAAAATGGTTGCTTTTTGTATGCCTAACTAGGGGGAAAATTTCTATGCTGATTTGAGAACATGTAGGAAAAGCCAGTCCTGTGGTGACATTTCACTTTTGGGAAAGTGGTCACTGCTTTAGGGAATGACAGAGGTAAAATAACATGAAGTACATGTACAAATTAATCTGCTTCTGCATTCATCAGGTGTGACTGTGTGTGTTTGTCTTTCACATGGGAAAACATTTCCAGTGCATTCAGCATTTATGAAAGCATGCTAGTAATTATGAGTTTACCAAATATTTGAAAATTCCTCCAGAAAGTAGGAAGATGCTTACATAAGGGTATAAAGTGTATTGTGCAAGTCCTATTGGCTCTGCAGAAGCTTGTGGATAAATCATTTGTGCATACTTTAAAGAGTTACTAGATTTTTTTCATAATCACTGGGGAAATAAAGATTGAATTTACCGTCAATGAAAGATAATTCTAAATTTCTTTTGAAAATGAAATGATATTAAACCTTGTAATCCACAAGCACAACAATACCAGTAACTATTCCAGAAGGCTATTTTGTCTATAATGTAATGATGTATATTACATATGGGAATTCAATTTAATTAGAAGAGTAGACATACTGCTTGAAGAATGGTATAATAACTATAGTTAAGCACATTTGTAAACACTTGTGTACCTTGAGGCTTGTGGCTTTTTTTATTTCTCATTATATCAAAGAGATAATGTATGAAACCTCAGTTCCCTCCAGCAGCATCTGTCTTTATTAGAGAATGCTTACAATATATTCCACAAATAACAAAGATGGGTCCGAATCCTATCTTGATGATCATACGTGACTAGACTTGAAAATCTGGGACTAAGGGTGTTGAAGATAACTTGCAGAATGATGGAGCTGTACACATAAAAAACCGCTCCCGCTCCCACTCCCTCACCCTCCCCCTCCCCCAGGCTTTCAGCAAATAATATTGCACAAAAGACTGACGATAGAGATTTTGTGCTAAATCTGAAAATAGAACTCAGGGAGTCAACTGTAAAATCATAATGGGTAGCTTATAAAAAAGTCATTTGTGTGCCTTAAGAATATAAACCATAAGTGTGGAGGAATGTAATAATCTTTACCTTTTAAAAGAAATTTTAGAATTTTTGGTTTTGTCTTCAAAATAGATTGTGAATTATTCATTGTCCTCTTTGTGTTTTGTAACAGCAAAAGCTCAAGGAAGAGAGGGATGCTAGACGTGCTAGGCTGGATGGCAGGCATGACTACTTACTGGACACCATTGCCTGCTGTGTGAATCTGGACAAAGCAGAAGTGGAAGATGCAATTCTTGATGGCAACCAGGTAATCTCATGAATTTGATAATGAAGCTCATAGGGTGCTTTAGAGTCGATATTACCATACTCTGTGAGATATTTATCAGACTTCGTGTCTGAGATTACTCTAGTTTTCTCTTAAAAAAGGTATTTCTCAGTAGTTTGTAATTAAGTTGAACAAAAGTGTCCTTACTTTCAGGACCTATTGTAATGATTTTGAAATTGATTAGATATTTTGCTTCCCGGTGGTTATGGTTAGTACAATAAATTCTGTGACTGTATTTCATGCAAAAAAAAACCTTTTAATAGCAGACATGCTATGCATAATCTCAGCATAATCTCAAACAGATAGAGCGCATTGACAAATTCCTGGCCCCTGGAGGTCTACGTCATCTGATGTTCTACTATCAAGATGTGGAGATGACGGGTACAGGTAAACAAACTCGGGTTCTCCAGCAGTGTGTAATAGTTGTGCTGAGCAAGTATGCTAGGAAAAAGCAATTAGTAAAGTTCTTATGTGCTGGGGCTTAAGACAGATCAAGTTTGGTTGTATTGGGACACCAATCCTTGTTCATGAAATGAGGATTGATAAAATTACTGAAGCTTGTCAATGCACTTCTGTGTATTGCTTGTATACAGCAGCAAGGTATTCCCTTGTGAGCCCAGCAACTCATGCCTGGGGGGCTGAACAATGGTTTTCAATAGTCAAAAAGATGACTTCAACGCAAGGTGAACAGTGACAGGTGCTCTGCCCCTCCCTGTCACACCACTAGTCTTCCTTAGAACCTCTTCACATTTCTTGGCACGTGACCATCCATCCAGGTGGTCCTGCTACCCATGGCCCCAGGAGGTCTGCAGGATGTGTAGTAGGGCCATTATCCCGGAATTCCCTTTTGCTCATATGCCATTTCCTTCCCCAGTGCCCACATGTTATCACACCTCTGGGGAAAGCCTATACGGTGGGGAGGGGGACTTATGGGTGGCCACCTGATCCAAACAAAGGGATCGCTGGGCCCATGGTCACATGCCTGAAAGAAGAAAGGGTAAGGGACCTGGCACTTTTTGCATTGTTTTGGATGTTGTCCTTTAACTACTGGTATCAGCAATTCACTTTTTGATCTTTCTGTTCTTGCAGTGTCTCACTAAGATGTGTATGCACACAATTTTACTGTAAAGGAACATCAGAAAACTAGTATCAGAGAAGAACCGTGGACAAAAGCACAATTTAAGATACTTATTCCCTCCTCCCTTCCACCTCAACCCAAGACACTGCTGTTACTTGCTGACTCTTTACAAGTGTTACCAGCAGTCTAAATGTGGGAGCAGCATCTTCAGTGATCCTGAACTTTGTTTAGAAGGAATAGAAAAGAAATAAATTAATAGAAATAAAAGGCTTTTGATGTGAGAATGAGAAAATTAGATTAAATAGTTCTTACTGTGCTGTGACAACTCTGGATGCTGCATGCTGTGAGTGGGTAGTCCCATGGGTGGTTCGCAGGGGCTAGGACTCAAAAGATACACAAATTATGACTGACTTGTTTGTTTAGAAAACCTTTATTTGAATAAATAATCAGTGGGCTTTAAACATTTCTTTTTATTTGAATCTATAGAGCACTTTGGCCATCCAGAAACAGGAATAACATCTCATTTGACAAAGAAAAAGAAACCTAAAGTATTTGTGACGGAGGGACAAGAAGTTGCTTTAACTGGTGTATGCATTTTCTTCATTAGATCTAGTCTTTTTAAACACATCACAACTGAGAATATCCACCAGGTAAGAGTCAGTCACTGCTGATCACTGTACATAATCTTGTTTAATTTTCATCTTAGGGTATTTGCTCTCAGTACGTAATATGACAGCCTTTGACATGGAGGAATGAGCAAAAGGACACAGCTTGGCTATGTGAAACACAACGCAAAACAGGAGGGGAAGGGAAAAACTCCAATATTATCTAACAGTTACAACTTGAAGAGTGTAATTGCTATGAAGAAATGATGCTAAGGAAGAAAATATATGATAATCTAGAATAACAAAGAGTAATTAGTCAATACCTAAATAATAAGCTGTATAATCTCAGCAAGTGCTACCAAATCAATCAGAAAAACAATCAAGAATGGCTTTGTTTTTTGAGAGTGTATATGCAAATTATATACAAACAAGCTCTTACTGGTGAAAGACTCCTTAAATCTGTGACAATCTGAAGTGAACAAAGCTGGATCAAGTGCTGCAGTAAAGAGGAGAACAGATTAAAATATAAGGTATCCTACAGCTGTAACTTATCAGAGTGCTAAAGGAAGAATGATGGGCTAACTGAGAATTTAGTGTCATGGAAAACTTTCAATGCACTTTAAAATAGGGTCTTTCAAGTACAACCTCTAAACCAGCAAGTTTTAACTTCCCCCATCTGTTCTAGGGGACGGAAAAAACCCAGACCAAAACCTCTAAACCTCTTTAAAACTGTATTTTGCCCAGATAGGCAAG
Organism: Amazona ochrocephala; assembly: GCA_039720435.1. Lineage (NCBI taxonomy): Eukaryota > Metazoa > Chordata > Aves > Psittaciformes > Psittacidae > Amazona > Amazona ochrocephala. The sequence goes on along the minus strand of CM077876.1, from coordinate 79,598,145 downwards.
AAATAGAAGAGCAAAGAGTGGGTGAGCTGGTGTCATCATCAGATTATTTTGATTTTTACACATGTATGCTTTAAAGTTTTATAACTTCTTAATTTTTGTTTTTTATGATTTTGAAAGGTCTGGCTTAGATTTCAGCCAGTTACATATTATTTAACATTTGAAGATGTTTTTGCGTATAAATAGTGTTTGCAAGCTGGTAAATGCAAATGAAAGATGTGTAAATCAAAATTCTTCGCAAGTAATGATATAGCCCTTGCTGATAGTAAAGGATACCTTAAAGCTAGGAATGACAAGCTGTAAAGTAAAACCGGTATATGTGAGGACACATGTAATGTGTAACACTTAAATACCAGTTGTTTGGTGTTAAATTATGTTATTGAAAAAAAATCATGTGACATCTTCTAATGGAGCAGAATATGGCTGGCAGATTAATGTAATTTAGCCTAGAAGTCAGAAGAGTCATTTTCAGAGTGTCTCTCTCAAACTGGATTAAGGTATTCTTTCTGCACCAAAATCTTTGGACAATTGCAAATCAGATTTAACTGTAGTTCATAATTCCTCTGGTATTTAAGCCTTTTAAATGCATTTCTGCCTATATATATGTATATATATATGAATATATTAAAAATAAAATTCTGATAGCTTTAGAAGTGTCAGACTGGAATAATTTTTTCACCCATGTAAGCTGAGCTTTATAAATAATGGTCTCTTATACTCTCGTATTTTGAAGTGTTTTCAGATCTTTGTTTCCTCAGTTTTGTATGACAAACTGTGACCTTGTGCAAATATTGCAGCCCCTGTTAGCAAGAATTGTGCTGGTGGTGCATGAAAAGGTCTTGTACTGGTAATTTTTGAGGTGATCAAGGCAATAGGACAGGAATAAGTACAATGATGGCAACGTTTTGTTTTCTATTTTAACTTGTACTGTGTTTCTTTTACAGGAAGTAAATTTTAATATGATGAATGTAGGTCGAGATGGCTTACTAAAAAGTGTCGAGCAGTTGATATCAGAAATCTTCATTCCAGCCTTACAGACTATGGACCATGTCTGGGTTGAACTTGTTGAACCTCAACTAGCTTCATGTATTAAGCAGAACTTCCATTATTCTCTTGAAGCATTTGTTAGTGTGCTATCAGGAACTCAGCAAAGTCTGTTAGAAAAGGTAGTATGTTCACGTGGCAAATGGACATTGAGCTAGCTGCAGAATGTCTCTTACTCTGGAGCGCTTGAATTAGCTGCTGTTACAGAATACTAATAAAAAATGCTTTTGTTAAACTGGACAAAACCAACCTTTTGTTTGATGTCATCAGTTGTATGTTGATCTGTGGCTTTAATAATTCTGCAGGTGCTTCTATTCTTGTTTGTTCTGGTGCCATGAGCTATTTGATCTATAATTACTTGACTCTCCAATGGCTGTGTCCACTCTTAAACCAAAAATGATTAATGCATGGCAACTAGTTGCTTCAACTATTAATTTCTACTCAGCCTTTGTGAAAGAAAGAGCATGAGAGCAGAAGGTCCCAGGCTGATAGTCTCCAGATTCTAGTGTCCGGTTCTTACTCAAGCCAGTTTAATTTAAACTCAAGTGGGAATATTAAGTGGGGCAATCAGTTACTTTTTGAAGTTCGTGGATTATTTGTCATGAACATTTCAGCATTTCAGGTTTTTTTAACCTGTGTTTTAGATCAGTCTGAAGAATTGTGAAACATATGATCTGAAAACTCTAAGAGGACCTTCAGATTACTTGATGATTGCTAACAGCACAGATGCCCTTGAAAAAATAGAAGTCTGCATGAAAGCATGGATCAAGCAAATTGAACAGGTGATAATACTGAGCAATTGCAAAATATGACATCTGCATATTGGCAAATGATGAGTTTAATCCTGTTGGTGTATAGCTACCTTTCTATATAATTAGATGTGATCAATCCCTGTATTTTAAAGTATTGTTGGCATTTTGTGTGCTTTTACTTCTGCACGAGAATATTATTGAGAGATTTTTCCATCCACTGGTAAATAGAGCATGCATGTGCCTTTGGAAGATTAGACCCTGTTTTTGATAGGCGTCTACTCTTAAAGTAGTAATTCTCAGCAGATTTAATGAAACAAAAGGAACACAATAATTCAGTGTACACTATTCTCAGTGGTCAAAATTTCACTTTGAAACATACTTTGCAGGTTATTTGCAGAAAATGTGATTTTCTGTAACAGTGTCCTTGAGATACTACTCCCTTTTTGACTCAGAACTAAAAAGGCCAAGCAAAATTAAGGCCTCTTATGTGAGGTGGTGGCTGAGTTGAGTAATTTATTGTGGGAGGTTAATACTGGAAGTTAAATTATTAATTAATCCATAGTACCCATGCATATTAGTATCATTCAATAATATTATTCTATGACAAAAGGTTCTTGCAGAAAATGATCAGTTGAGAAAGGAAGCTGATGACCTTGGACCGCGAGCAGAGCTTGATTATTGGAAAAAGAGATTGTCAAAATTCAACTACCTTACAGACCAGCTGAAGAGCCCAGATGTGAAGGCAGTGCTTGGAGTACTCACTGCTGCTAAATCCAAGCTGCTGAAGGTTACTATTTTGACTTATGATGGATGTAAAGACTAGAAATGCTCTGTATACTGTAGTTCATTTTGGCAATGTGTGTAACATTGCTGGTGGGGAAAACATGGTGGGGAAAACATGGAAACATGTTTGGCTTTTGTTTTCTTTGTCCTTTCTTATTTCTCATCTTGAGTAGGTAAAATTTAAATCTAGCTTAACTTATTTGAGAAGACTGAGAATCGCTTTTGTCTAAAGTCTGATAATGTTCTGCATCCGCACGGTTCAACAGAAACAAAAACTTAAAAAATCTTTGAAAAGTTGATTATTAAATTAAAAATTGATTTAATGAATTGGGTATTTAATGAAAGGAAAAAGTCCTACCACTTTTTCATGCTTTTACAGTGCCTCTCAAAACTGCTTGTGGGGTCATAACTTCTCACATTGACACAACAAAGTTAAAATCATAAATAGAAAAATAAGTGAATAAGACATGAGACAAATGTTCATCACTCCATCAAGCAAAAATATTTAACATATGATGTCTGCATATTTTAAAGCGGCTTGTCTTGACACTACTACTGACATAATCTGTTGAGCTGAGTGGTCTAAACTATGTTTTAAGTCATAGAATCATAGAATCATAGAATAGTAAGGGTTGGAAAGGACCTCAAGATCATCGAGTTCCAACCCCCCCGCCATGGGCAGGGACACCTCCCACTAAACCATGCCATCCAAGGCTATGTCCAACCCCACCTTGAACGCCGCCAGGGATGAAGCATTCACAACTTCCCTGGGCAACCCATTCCAGGGCCCCACCACCCTCACAGTAAAGAATTTCTTCCTCAGATCCAATCTAAACCTCCCCTGTTTAAGTTTAAACCCATTACCCCTTGTCCTCTCACCACAGTCCCTAATGAAGAGTCCCTCCCCAGCATCCCTATAGGCCCCCTTCAGGTATTGGAAGGCTGCTATGAGGTCTCCACGCAGCCTTCTTTTCTGCAGGCTGAACAGCCCCAATTTTCTCAGCCTATCTTCATACAGTCAAGTAATTGGAGCAAAAAAAGGGCCAGCTCCTCATTTGGGTAAACAAGTAACTCTCAAGTAACAGATCTGTACTTTCAAATGTGTTTAAAGACTAATAACAAAACAGCTTGGGTTTATTTTTCTCTCCCAACTTTTTATTCTTAGAACTGGCAAGTGTTGGATATTCGCATCACAGGTGCAGCAAATGAAGCTAAAGATAATGTGAAGTACCTCTATTCTTTGGAAAAATATTATGACCCATTATACAATAGTGATCCTGTAAGCAGAACTTTTTAATTCCTAACATAAATCTCTTGAGGCCACTAAAATTAATGTATTTTGTAGGATCAGTTTGGAAATTACACACACAGCATTTGAGGAATGCATCTCCAGCTTGACACTTTTTTCAGTTATGCTGAAAGTGGCCTGATGGGATTTCTGACTACAAAATAAAGTACTTGTTATTTTCTTGCTGTGCTTTCTATGCAGCTTTTGGTCTGATGATGGGACTGGATTCTGTGCTATGGGAGGAAGTGAAATCTTTGAGATTTAAAAAAGAAAAAAAAGGGTGTGCATCTAAGTGAACCTAGTGCTATGCTAAAGACAAAGGCTGGGCTTTTGTCTTTGTGTTGGTGGCCAGGTTGTGCTTATCCAAACATCTATAATGCAATTTTCAGCTACTTGGGTTAGGAAAACAAATACAGTAATGTAAATATTCAGGTGTAAATAAATGACCTTCTTGTAGCATAGTAACAGGACATTACAAGCATAACAAGTAGTAAACAAAACCAGCCAACCTAAAGCAAAGGATAGGACGAAGGATTCTTACTGTCCCATTATAGGCTAAAGTAGGTGGCAAATTATTGCTTTTATTAAAACTTGTTTTTCAACTGACTGTATGCATCTTTATAGTCAGAGACACATGAAGAGTAGCTATGAAGATTCAAAGCTTTGATCATCCAAGCTACCTTTCTTTCTCTCTCCACACTTTTCCCAAAGTGAAAATGTTTCCAAACAGTGCTCTGGGCAACCATGCTGCAGCTCTGTTTATTTCCACTTATTGCATACTATTAGAACAGTGTGTTCTTTCAGTGTTTTCCAGTATGATATTTGAGTCTCTCTGGTGAAAGGTTGGTTATGATACCCATAGAAACCACAGTTAAAGTAAATATGCTTGCTACTGACACTGTGCAGGGCCTGTTCAACTTGATCTGCTTTGTGCTACCTATACTGACTTTTACCAAGGATGAAGTGGTGCCATTTTCAGATGTGTTTAGTTTTGAGGAAAGTATAGTACTTGGGGTGGAAGCCATTGAGGGATGGAGAGTATACCTTTTCCTTACTGATATTTATCAGTGAAACATTGAGAACCAGTTTGTCAGCAGAATAAAACTGACATCGCTTTGAAATCCAGATGTGATGAGGACCTGCCTCAAACATCCTTGTCTGGCCTACTCATGGACTGAAGACAGGATTGCTGGGGTCTTGAAATGATGCTTCTCTTCAAAGTATTTAGCAAAAGGCATTTGTCTCTTATACAAGAGTTACTGAAAACCATATAGGGTATTGGAGAATTATAATGGTGTGTGAGGTTAACATTGGCTATGGCCCAAGCACTCGCACTCCCACTCCTCAACAGGATGGGGGAGAATGTAGCATGAAAAAGCTCATGGATTTTTTCAAAGACAGGGGGATCACTTTCGTATCATAATGGTGAAACACACTATACTTGGGACAAAGTAACTCAAGTTATTGACAGTTAAAATGGATATGGGTATTGAGAAACAAAGACAAAAATTAAAACCACATCTCCCCAACACTTCACCCCTCGACTCCTGCCTTCTTTTCTTCCTCCTCAGAGGGGCACAAAGGGATGGGACTTGGGGGGTGCAGTCAGCCTGTATGGCTCCTCATCCTACACTTTTTCCTGCTGTGGCCTGGGGCCCTCAGGGCTCACAGGGCTGTTTTGCACCAGGTTCCCCTCAGCTCTGGCTGCCGGGCAGCGTTTTGCCCTTACCCGGGCTTTCTCTGAAGTGCCCACCTGTGTCCGAGGGGTTCAGCTCTGCCCTGCTGTGGGGCCATTGGAGCCAGCTGGGACCAGACTCTCCTCCCAAGGGCTGCCTCTCTTGCCAGCACCTGTGGACCTGCACCCCAAAGAATGGCCTAGAAGATCACCTCTTCCCAGACATTTCATCTACTGTATTAATATTTTTATGACCTAAATGCTGCTACTATAGGAAAGTTGTTTGTAGTTCCTTTCTTCAAATGAGTGCTATGAGGTTTAATGCAATTTTTTATGAGTCAATTTATATACAAGCTTAGATCAGGTTTAGTAAAAGAGTGTACAGACATGCAATTTTCAGTGAAAATAAGTAGTACTTTTGGAGAGACCTTTGTTTTTATCAAATTCCACTTGTTATCAGAACATTTCCAGCCAAAACTAGTGAAACATTTTCTCTAAAATTGAACTGTACAGCTTGGAGGGTAAAGTAGTACGGGTCCAGGGAAAGAGAGGCAGAAATGTTAAGGAGACCATGTTTGTAATGCTCCTGTGTTCTCTAATTAGGTGTCGAGCTAATGCATGTCAACAGAAGTACTCAGTACAGAAGTACTACAGTTCAGACTCTGTGTTTCTTTCCAGGTGTCCATGGTGGATGCTATTCCAGGACTCATAAATGCAATAAAAATGATTCAGAGTATCTCTGAATATTACAACACAACTGAAAAGATATCCTCGCTGTTTGTGAAGGTTGGTGCTACATCATTAAAGGAAATTTTCAGGGATTTTTCTGTGTATAGTTGCTTGAGTGAGAGATAGAATACATAAAGGGAGCAAGCAATTGAAGAGGCAGCATTTTGGTCAATTTAATGCTGCTTTTTGAATGTCTAAAGAATTAGAAATAGTGATAAAACTAGTTCAAAGTTACAATTTATATTATTGTGTGTAGTTTGGAATTGCAAGAATTTTTTCAGACTTCTTGAAGATCCAGGACTGTTCTCAACCCTGACATGAACTGATTGAGGAACTTTCTGTTACAATGAGTTTTGCATGTGGTGAACCGTTTTTTGTGGCCCTTAAACCTCCTTATGTTTGCATAAAGAAGGAAATGCAGTTGGAAGGACAACCTATTCTTCAATGATCACAGTCTCTTGATTTTACCTTTGCTTTCAGAAGTGTTTCTTTTCAGTCTGATGACCTTGTAGTTCTCAGTATCATTTCAGGGTTGGTACAAAGAGTTTAGGTTTAAGGTGAGCATAGTTAATCAACAACATTTTGATGGCATAATGGTCTGGGGGCTTGATATTGCAAGGGGAACAGGCTGTATGGCTGGTGTTTGGTACTGCTAGGCCAGTGGAGTCAAAGGCATGGGACGAGACTGAAAGAAGGGCAAGTTCTGCTTTGTCTTGAAATGTTTTTTTCACAAGATGAAAATTGTTTTTAGGTGACCAATCAGATGATTGCAGCATGTAAATCTTACATTACAAACAACAATACGGCCACCATCTGGAATCAACCCCAGGAGAGTGTTATGGAAAAGCTACAAGCAGCCATTAGACTTAAACAGGTAGGTGGGAGAGCACATGGAAAACAATGTAAGGTGATTTAGGAGCACATAGTTAGGAAAACTTTATTTTATACAAGGAAGCAGTGTTATAATGTCTGAAAAAAGAGCAACTGTAATTACCCTTAGGAACTGACGCATTTATGTTATGGCTAACAGGGTATTTAGACCAGTGTCTGTTTATCTTCCAGAAACAGGATTTTGATGGTTAGCCGAACTTAACTATGCTGCTTAAGTGAGAATTACTTGGATTGTCATGCCTGAGATTCTTTAGAAATTTTCTTACATGATGAAGATGGATGTGTGATAGAGTTACTGAGCTGAATGTATTTCAGAGATATGTGGACAAGTTATACCTTTAGAAAGGGCAATTCAGTGAACTGAGAATTCAGCTGTTGCAGGTTGCATCCAGTCAGAACATCTTTTTCAATTTATGCCCGTTGCTTCTTGGCCTCTGTTACTTTTAAGAGCCTAGTTCTGCTCTTTTGATAACTTTCCTGTAGATTTCAGAAGGTTCTTATTAGGTTTTCTCTGCTATTACTTTTTGATTCTTTAATAATATGTGACTGGAAGTCTAGAATTTTATCCTGATACTTTCTGAAGAAGCAAATCTTGCATGCTTCTAGTACAAATAAGTGTAAATTTATATGATGTCTTAGCATCAGCAGCGAGTAATAAGTTTGTGTATTTCTATAAACACATAGTAAATGATTCAGTTGCTGCATTAAGATATGGTGAAGGATTAGTTCATTTCAGTCTGGTTAGTTCCAAAAGCTTTCAGAAAATTAATAGAATAAAACTTAAAATTTGAATCACTTAACAAATTTAGGAAAATCTGGGCCCTTTTTATTAATATTTCCAAGTGGGGTTATTCATATATACTTGATAAAGAAATAATTAGCATTGTAATTTAAAGATTATTTTCTTGAAAGAAACAATTTCAAGCAAATCTGCTGACAATGAAAACTATGTGTAAGAAGAATTTAATTTTAACATATTTGAGACCAACTAAGAATGCAGAATGAAAACTGGAAGCTGCTAACTTTAGAAGGATTTTTGTTCTGGAAAGGGATTTTGGAAAATTTGAAATATTGTTACTCAATAAAACTGCTCAGCACACAATCTTTATCTTCCGTCTCTGAAAACTGAAATCTGGGTTGTCATCTTGGATATTCAGTAAACATATCAAGCCCTGCTATAAAATGGAGGAAACTGGATTTCATGCTAGCTAAGGATGGAATGTACAAATACATAAATGTGCAGCCCATTGATTTGATAAAATGTGTGATCCTGTAATGGTATTGTCGGGTTGGTTTTCAGAGACAAATCCTGCTACTGAGTTTATAGTTCTTGTGATTGTTTATTGATGAAAATTCTACTTGCTATCAAGACAGGAAAATATCTGTCTTCATAAAGTGTTCTTCCTAATGATAGTGCCCTTTATTATATGCTTAACTTCTTTTATCTGTTTTTTTTTCTTTTATTTTTTTTTCTTTTTTTAATTAATTTTTTGTTTCTAGGAATATCAGAATTGTTTTCACAAGGTAAAAGAGAAATTGGAACAAAATCCAGCTGAAAGACAGTTTGCTTTTAGTGAGGTGTATATCTTTGGAAAATTTGAATCCTTTCATCGACGTCTGGTAAAGATAATAGATGTTTTCAATGCTGTGAAAACCTACTCAGTTCTACAGGAGTCTAAGATAGAGGGATTGGAAGGAATGATCACAAAATATGAGGTACACAGTAAATTTTGCATATCCTGTCCATCTGACTTGAACTTTAAACAGCAAATAATTATGAAAATTAGAAATGTATTTATCAAGAGAAAAACTAACTGTAAGTTGTGCTAAAATTACCAAGTAGTACTTAGTGATGTAACTGTGTGATTGCTGGGGAAGAGAGCAGACAAGGTGAAAAGGGGCAGGTGGGCATGTAAAGGAGGTATGTTTTTACTTGTTTCTTTGAGCAATTGGGGCCATGGTTTTATGTTATGATCAGAAAAAAACTGAGAAGTGCAACATTTCTGTCTTTATGAGCATTTTGCTAGCTATGAAAGTGTACCGTGGCCAAAATTGCAGTATGGGGTGAAATAAGTCCCAGTTCAATTTCTGCGCTGCATAAATGCAAGCAAACATAACTTTGATTTCTTGAAATAAGTAATTTGAAAAACCTATACCAACTAAATACAACCTCCCAAAATTTGGACACTCAGATTGACTTTTTTTATTAAGGAAATGTGTCCCTGCCTGTGGCAGGGGAGTTGGAACTGGATGATCTTCAAGGTCCCTTCTAATCCAAAGCATTTTATGTTTCTATGAAATAGTGAGCTTAATTCCCACAGAAAAGATTATTAAATTTGCTTAAAATTTGTACTCTAAATCCAGAGTACAATCATCAGCTTTGTGTTTTATGAGGTCAGAAAGAAGTATTTCACAGATGGCTATCTTTAGGGTGGGGGAAGATGAGAAATGACTTAGCTGGTTTGCTCTGAAAGCTCTTAAAGTTTAGGCTTTTTCTTCAGTAACAGCAAAATCCTTTTGCTTGTTAGTATTACTATTCAGGCTTCTTTCTTGGTCTTTTTATTTAGTAGGAGTAAGACTTGAACAACAAAGATCTCTTCTAAGAATCTGTGTATGTTAAATCTTATTATTTTCCTTCCTTCTTTCCTAGATTAACTTTCTTTTCCAGAAAGAATTTGCTAAGCCTGAGTTAACTTATTTTATGTCTTTCTTAGTGCAGTATCATAATTATAGTAATTATATACTATAATATAATATATACTTCTTATATTACATGCATAAAACATAAAAATATTATAATTACCACAATTATGATCATTATATGGTATAATAGAAAATAATTATTGTAAATATTAAAATAAATCAGAAGTATTCAATGTGTGGAGTTTGTAGACTGCTTTTAAAGATCACATGTGATACAGTGGCAGTACAGGCAACTGTGGCATTCTAATTTGCTTTACCTTGTCCATTTTCTTTTTGTTATGACCATAAGTCCGTCACTTTGTTTTAGTTTAATAACTGTAGTGTCAAATGTGACCTTTCCTGTTGCAGTCTGTGGTTTTGATTCCTTGACTGCATCCTTCACAGTAGTCAGTTTTCTTCTTTCTTCTCTTCAATAGTCTTCTGAAAAGAAACCTAGGCACAAGTGGAAGGCTAGATTAGTCCAAGACTATTCCACATGGGCAGGATAGGTGTGTGCTGCTCTAAATTTTGCTCTGTTCACTAAGACCTCCTCTCTAAAGCTATGCCAGCGGGCACAGCTTTTCTCTGCAACTCAGGCTGATGAGAATTTTCAGGTTGTGCTATGAAAATACTTTATTGGTAGGCCACAACACAGATATTTATTTGGGGTATACATATTTGAAAAGCTGCCTGTGACCATTAGTTCAGGCTGTGATGCAGTCTGCAAACTGTATGCAGATATACTGCATATCCATTGCACTCAAGTCCTAAAGTAAGAACTTTGTGTGAGACCTAGTTCATAGAATCATAGAATGGTTAGGGTTAGGAAGGACCTTAAAAATCATCTAGTTCCAATTCCCTGCCGTGGGCAGGGACACCTTCCACTAGATCAGGTTGCTCTATGCCCTGTCCAGCTTGGCCTTGACTACTGCCAGGGATGGAGCATTCACTACCTCTCCGGGCAACCTGTTCCAGTGTCTCATCACTCTCACAGGAAAGAATTTATTCCTTATATACATCCTAAATCTCCCATGTTTCAGTTTGAACCCATTTCCTCTTGTTCAATCACTACAGCCCCTGATGAAGAGTCCCTCTCTGGCATCCTTGTACACCCCCTCCAGATATTGGAAGGCTGCTGCCAGATCAGTTTTATTTGGTGGGTAGGAGTAGGCAGGTGAGGGGAAATTATACATTCTTCGGTAGAAAATACTACATGGAAGGTTCTAGATAATACACATAAATGGCAGAAAGTGATTGTACTTTTTTAATAGTGACAAAATTGAAGTACTAAAGTATTTGATGTGGGCATAGCTACAGTTATGTGACTCATTACATGATTTGAAAAATGTTTACAATAGGAAGTTATTATGTTGCAGGTTTTTATGCTTTACCACCTAGTTGCTATCTGGTATTTGCTTGTTTTAAGAGGCAAAGATGGAAATGTTATCTACAGCAAAATAATAAAGATGGAGTTCCATTGATTTATAATAAAATGATGGAAGTCTGATGTGCTGAAAATACACTGAGCTTTGTAGCTGTTCTGTGGTAAACAATTAGGATGTTGAACAGCAGTTCAGCTCAAGGGTGATGCTGATTAAGACGTACTTTCTTTTGAGTGGAAAGAAGCTATGTAAGAGAATCCTGGAATAATAGGTTCCGGGCTGGTGATATGCTGCTTCTTACTATGTCTTTCAAACCGTCTGTTTTTCTATGGAATTAGCTAATTTAAAGACATGGAAAATGCTAATGTGAAAAGATTTTTCTGCGTTGAACGGCATAAGAGAGTATTTAATGGATAACAAATGTCTTTGAGGAAAAGCGAGAATCTGAACTTTCTGTCAGTTCTAATTGACTTAAAACTGAAGTAAGTAATATAAATGAAATTCATCTGACCATTGCAACAACTTGAAAATGTCATGTAAGCAATTTGCTTATACTGCTCAGTAAATAAATGGGAACTAATGGCAAAGGTAAAATGAGAATGTGCACAGCCCATTGTACTAAATATTTTGGCGTGGTAAGTCTTTGCGGTAAGACAATTTTTCTGTGATTTTCTTTTTCTGTGACACTGTTTAGAGCATTGTGGACATCATGAAGAAAAGGCATTACAATTTCTTGGATCAACGGAAGATTGATTTTGACCAAGACTATGAGGAGTTTTGCAAAGAGATAAATGACCTTCATGTAGGTTTTATGATTCAAATATTTTAATTTACTGATGAATCCTTATGAAAACAAAAATTTTTATCACTGGACTTTATTTGAAATTTTGATAGCAAGTTTAACACAAAAATTGATGATTTTGTTGGGTGACTGGGAACATAGCACAAATAAGTCAAATAATTAACTTTCTCATGATTCTGAAATCACAAGTTTGTGGAAGGAAAGAGTATCTGTAGAAGATGGTGGAACATCTGAGCATACAAAAGCTTTTGTTGGTTGTACAGCCACAGGGGGAACATAGAAAGACAATGCCTTGAGTTGGCTGTATTTTGTTTAATTCTTGAGAGGAGGAAGAAGGGGGAAATTGATACTTACTGGGATTAGCTTCATATAAGTAATGTTCCAATATAGTGCATGATAAATCCTGCAAAATAATATCTGGCATGTTTGAGGTGTGTACCTTATCTAGTTCTCTGTTGTAAAATTATTTGCTTTTAGGATCAATTAAGGGTTTTCATGGACGTCACCTTTGAAAATATTCTGAGCACTGAAAGAGCACTGAGTACCCTGAAGAAATTTGAAAGGTAGTATGTCCTGTCTAGATTGCTGGAATTCTGCCCGGCAAAGGAAATAATGCTTTAAGGATGATGGGAAATGGGGTGGCTGTGCAGGAGGCATCTCCTTTAATACAAACAAAAAACAGCTTAACCTTCTTTCACCTGTCCAGCTCTGTTAAGGGATATCTTTCTAGCAGTGTGGTTGAATAATACTCCACATATTTTTTGTATCAGAAAATGGAAATTGTAAGTGGACTTTGTAATTAATCTTTCAAAAACAGCATAAGTGCAAGAATACTTTATGGCTACTAGCATAATTACCTTACGTTTTTCCTCTAACAATAACATTAATTTGTTAACCACAAAGCAGTTAGGAGAGAATAAATGCTTGTATTAGAAACAGTGAAATTTTTCTTGATAAATTCACATTGTTGCAATGCAGCCCCAGTCTTTATTACATCAGTCTTCTTATAATACTCTGTTTAATGGAGTAGACTGCTAGTGGTGGATTGGTTACAGTTCGCTGCACATAATTTTAGCTCTGTGTTTGAAAACAGTGACAAAACAGAAAATGTGTGGGCTTACTTGGAAACTTTAATCATTTGGTCTAAATCTCAGTTGCTTAGAATCAGGTTGTGACAGCACTTTTTTTCAAGCTTTAGTGAAAATTTAGCTGCTAAAGTAGTTATTTTCTATAGAATGCAAAGGAATCTGGAACTGTATTTTCCAGCAATGCATCAGGAGAATTTCAGAAGTATTGAAGGAATTTTTTAAGTGATTATTATTTTTCTAAGCAGATTACAAATCCCGAATCTTGGCATTGATGAAAAGTATCAGAAAATACTCCAAAACTATGCCCATGACATAGAAACAGTCTGTAAGATCTACACTAAGCGGAAGCATGACCCTCCGCTGGCTCGTAATCTGCCTCCGACAGCTGGTAAGATCTTGTGGGCACGTCACCTATTCCATAGGATCCAGGAGCCCATGGAGGCTTTCCAGCAGCACCCAGCTGTTCTGCAAACACCAAATGGCAAGCGCATAATCCGCAACTACAACAAAGTAGCAAAAGTTCTTGTGAAGTTTGAAGTGATCTACCACAGGGGATGGCTTCAGCAGGTAAACCGGCTGATTTTGATCATAATATCTTAAAAAGAATATGGTGGATTTTGTTGTTGGTAGACTACTAATATCTGGCTTTACAGTCCAAATTGGATGCCTGTTGTTTCAGGCCTCAATGAAATGCTCGGTTAGAGCAATGTGAAGCAGTCTCTGGTTAATAACAGTAGTCAGGTACACTGAGTTATACACTCAGGATACCCCCTAAGTGAAGAAGGAAAAAGGTACTTTATAACATACAGTGTCTGTACTGCCTGTAGGTGAATTTAGGAGCAATTGAAACTTCATTATAACTAAGCAGCTATAATGAAAAATATTATGGAGAAGTATAATGATGATTCTTTGGTAGTTTACAACTGTGACCTTTGGTTAAATGATCTAGTGATCAGATTATCTGACGTGTACCATGCCTTGATGGAGCAGTCACATGCATTCTCTTTTCATCTTTTGCAAAACAACTGTAGCATCCAAGGCATCTCCCCTGAACTGGTTCCTTCCTTTGTAAAGTCCTAGTGATCTGTGATCTGATTCTGATCTATGCTAAAAGTAGGTCTGGTTTCTCCTACAGCAGGGTCAAATTGCATTGGCAGCCATATAAACTTGCTTAGCCTGCTCCAACCTTATATTTATTAGGTGAGAACAAAGAGAGGTAGATTTGAACACAATTTCAGGCTTTAATACGAGCACGCATGCCTTGAAAATAGAGGATAAGTATATCTGCTCTAAAATCAGTGCACTTGTCTAACATGTGGCAAAACCCCCAGACTACTCTTCAGCAGTCCTCTGTTCTTGAGGCGAGCACAGACTAATGTGGACATGAGCATCATAGAACACAAGGTGGAGCTCCTGCTCTACTTCTGAACAAAAGTAAAAGCGGGTGCGTGTGTGGGGCAATGTACTGTGGGGATTGCAAAGGAGACAGAAATATTCCTGTAGCTCCTACTACTTTTTTTACTCTTCTGTGAAGTGGAAATACCTAAGCTCAGTGGTACTTTCTGATATTTCCAAACATTTTCCCCTCCTTTTGCCTGTCACTGGATGGTTATCACCTTCTTTATGCTCTTTTTTTTTTTTTTTTTTTTTTAGCATATGATTTAAAACTATTATTTTTTGTGCTATAGCAAATGATGTTCAACTTGGATATATTAAAATAATAAAATGCTGGGAAGTGTGAAAGTTCTTATAATTTTGTGGAAGTGTAAGATTTGTGCTTTCAATGTACTGCCTATTTCTGTTACTGTTTTCTATTACCTCAATAATAAAAATTCCATGAAAAAAGCCATAAATGAGAGGAAGAGATAGATAATGGGAATAACAGCAAGTGCAGTAAGATTTCCTGGGGAACTGTGCAAAAATACATTCAGCTCTTAGTTAAGGTGGCTGTGCTGGGTGACTTTGATGCTAGTGGACAGAGCATGACAACTTCTCTGACAGAATTTGATTATATGATTTCTCGAAAAATGCTGTGTAAAGTGCAGTGATAATACAAGATACAGCTGAAGTGAGCAGTAGAGTCAGCTGTCTTTTAGACATTGAAAGGGGGTGCAAGTTTTCAGTCTGTTACATATAAAGGAAAAATGTATGCTGAAAGAAATCAATGGGATATGAAACTATTGTTTAAAAACAAGCTCCATCTGAGTGTAATGCGATACACGAAATTTGATAAGTAAATAAAGAACAATAAAATTATGTCTGCAAAATGACAACTGGTACACAGGAATAGCAGCAAACTTTTTCATGATTTCTTCCTGGTATAGGCCAAATTTTCCATGTGTATGTGTTTTATGAATATTGCCCCTTCTAATTACATGGAGAACAAATGATATTCTAATATTCAAATAGGGCAGTTAAACCAATAGTGTGATTAGGCTTTCCATTTGAGAATTAAACCCAGAATCCATAATAAACATTAATTTTAGTCTTTTTAAAAAATTTGCCTAGAGGTTGAACGTAATTGGTAGCTCCATTAAGATTGGTGTGTGGTGTATCTGTTAGGTAGTGGAAAACAAGCAAAAGGAAAAATGAAAATGTGTTTATTCAAAAGATATCTAAAGAAGTTATCCAAGAATAATTTCGTTCATCAAAGAGGGTGTGTGCAGCCTTATAGCAGAATGTAGAATAAGTTTTAACGAAATGAAAGTTCACATTTAAAAGGACTGAACTAAAAAAGTCCATGCCTCTGCTTTTGATGTTGGGCTGTGGAATGCAGCTTATGATATAAAAGAACCAACAGAAAAATGTCTGTGGGAGAAAAGGACAGTTAAATTGATTGTTAAGCATTTGAGTACATACAGATTTTGTTATGAAGATTTGTTCTTGATTCATACAATATCAATCTTTACTGTCAGCAGTATCTCATTTTAGTATCTGCCAAAGTGATATTTATGTCCAAAACAAAGTATTTTGTTGTACTAGCTTGTCTGATCAGGAATGATGGCTTTTTTTCCTGCAGATTGAATTAACCAAAAGAGGACTTGAGGCATTTCTCTTGGTAAAAGCACCAGAAACAGGAGAATTATTTGTGAATTTTGACCCTGAAATATTAACTTTAATCAGAGAAACAGATTGCATGGCTTACATGCAACTTGAAATCCCACGTTCTGCGAGTGTTATTCAACAGAAGAGAGACTGGTATAAGAAGATTGTCAACAATTTGCACGTGGGTTTATTTTAGTTATTTTATATGTGTGTAATATACATTAAGATGTCTAGGTTCTATACATATGGAAGAGAAAATATGAAGTTCAACTATTATGCATTAAGAAAACATTGGAAAATCTGGTTTTTATCTCTATGACTTCTTGAGGCACTTTTAAAAAGAATTTCTGGACTTTGTATTTTCTGTAAAGTCATCTCAAAGATACATGGGTTTAGGGAAGTTCTACAGAACTTGGGAAAGAGATGAGGCTGGGAAGGAAAGGAGGATTGCAAGATGCCTCTCTCTGTTGCCTGCTTTCTTAATAATAAGCAATCTATCTCTTATCCAATACTGGAGTCAACATTGTTTACACTTTGTTTTCAGAGTAGAAAGAGCGGGTGGTATGCCCCTAAAAAGTGTAAAGCACCCAGTAAGTAGCAGCATAGTTGCTGCACCAGTGTTTTTTACACAGATATCTGTGGAATAGTTTAAAAAAAGAAGCTCAAACTTCTCTTTTCCCCATCTTTCAAATCCTTTGGGTCAGTTTGTCTGCCTACTAACAGGCAACGTTCTTGATGACTGAAGTTGAGGATTCAAAGATAGGTGTTTAGAAAACTTTATCTTCAAAGGGCTACTTGATTCTGAAATGAGAAAAAAAAAGTCACATTAAGACAAAGTTATTGCAAGGATTGTGTTATGCAAAACATGAAACTAGATCAGCAGGTTAAAGATGCATTGGAAACCACCACACAGACACTAGCTTACTCCACACAGTGGGATGGGAGAGGGAATTTGGAGGTTAAAAGTGAAAACAAGTGGGTTGAGATAAAGACAATTTAATACGAAAGCAAAACCAGCATGCATAAGCAAAGGAGAATAAGGAACTAGTTTAATATTTCCTATCAGTAAATCCAGAGGAATTTTCTTTATTTAAATTATCATAAATATGTGTAAGCATGTCCTGGTTTAAGCCCAGTTTAATAACTGCTGCAGTTGAACCCAGGACAATGTGGAGATGTTCAAATCATTGTATATTAATAAGTGCTTTAATTTTCTGTTAATATCAGATGATGCTGGCAGAATATAGAAGAATTAAACTGAAAATACAACACCCTATTGAGCAACTGGTGGCTTCTCGGTTAGCAAATGTAGACAATGCTATCCAGCCGGGTCTAATGTTACTGACATGGGCATCCTTGAATATTGAGAAATATATTAATTCAGTTTTTTACAAGTTAAGTAAGTCACTTGCTTCTTTCCATTAACTTCAGCTTGTTTGTTTCTACATAAATGCAAGCTATATTATTAAACTTACTGTTCTTTATACAGTTTAACTTAATTGGCTTGTGCATGACAGAAATCAGAATTTTCATCTATCCTTTATGAAACCTCTGTTTTTTAAAATGCCTTGTTTCTCTCACATAATTGTCAAACTTTTACTAGTATGGAAGGGATGGCAGTTAGGATTAGATCAAGCATAAAGTGGAGGGCAAAAGACTCTGTGTATTCTGAATTCAAAGAATGATAGCTAGTTTTCAAAAGAGCTCCTAGGTTTCAGACTTTTCCTAATCTTAGCTTTCATTTCTGTAATGTACAAAACAAGTTCTTGGAATAATATCACAACTGAGTTGGCACTGCCACTGCTCAACAGCTTTTCATATTAACATTTTTTTTAACATCAATGTCTTTAAAACCAACATATACACACCTTGGGCAATAGCTTTGGAAACAGATGAGCTTGTTTTTTCAAAAGGTTATCACAAGATTGCATTGAGATGCATATTGTTTCTGATGAGACCAGGTTCCTATTGATTCAGCTTAATTACTGCATCAAACAGATTTTGTTTTTTTGAAATGATATAAGTAGTTATACTGGGAATTTTCATTAGTTGAAATAGAAAATTAAAATGCATTTTGGATGCTAACCTGACATTACACTCAATTTAATCCTGAGTAATACAAGTAGTTTCAGTCTGGAACAGGCACCTTGCTGGTATTTGAGTATCTGCATTGAAAGCAAATTGCTATTAAACTGTGAAAATTCTAGTGATTGTTTTCTGCTAACTATTATTTGACTTTTTTTGAAGGATAGATGTTTTATTTGTTAAAAGTTTCTGTTGTATGTTCTCCAAGTGGTAATGAGTTCAAGCTGTAGGAGAAGTATTCCTGGACCTCAATTGAATTTTAATGTCCTTATGTTTGAAATACATATACTTTTAACGTGCATATACATATGAGCTCATCTTATACACATTTATAATATTTTTCCTGTTACATCCTAGAATATGGATAGCATATGATAAGGTGCGTATGCTATGTAAAAAAATTAATTGTGATTTCAGTGATGAACCTTGCTATAAAAGTTTAGATATTTGAAATAAGCTCGTTAAGGTGTAGAACTCATGTAAAATTAAATATGACTGTTTGTTGAAGTAAAAGTTCAAGCAGAGTACTGCAAAAACTATTTTTCAAAGTTCTAAGCTTGTCTTGAATCTTCTGTTTGCTTAAAAGCTGGTCTGGAGTTATTTCTTGATCGAGTGAATGACTTGGTTGAATTTCGTATTGATGCTGTCCTTCAAGAAATGACTAGAGTGCCACTCTGTAAGTTGCCAGATGATGAACCGCTGAGCTGTGAGGAATTTCTCCAAAAGACTAAGGTTATTAGATAAAAGTTTCATAAAGAGGAGTTTGATGGCTTTGAGTTAATATGTTTTCCTGATTCTGTGACATAAACTTAGTGCAGAATTAATGAAACATGCATGGGAAAGTGAAATAAGGGAATCCTCACTTGCTTAGCTGCAACCTTAAAAAGGAATGAAAATACCAAATGCAAAGAGGTCTGAGTTCAGATGTTCTTTTCTGAGTTTGTTGCTTTCAAGCCAGCTACTATATGATATTTCTTTTATGCTTTGATATCACTCAACTGAAATGTTGTCCCTCTGTGATAGCATCTTTTTTGTCGTTGTTCCTTGTTATTTAATTCAATTGCTTTAAATAAGGGAATTGCCCATCTGATGCCTGTGCATAGCTCTATAACAAGTGCGCTTTGTTGCCTGGGAGAGTAAATACTATGCAAATGTTTGTGTACTGATTATCTTTGTTAATCCCAAACTCTCCTGAGTTGCTAATGGGATGTGCAAAATATACTCAGAAGTGCCTGGGTGAAGTTATTCTGGAAATAACCCCTTCCTTCACCCCATCAAAATACTGTTATGTTGAGAAGGATCAACTGTACAGTTGTTAGTCAGTTAAAAAGCTGATTAAGCTAGTAATAAAATTGAATGTCAGAATGATTTCATGAGGCAATAGTGAGGTATTTTGGCATTTCAGGATATAATGTTTAACTTGTGTTTTATCCTGAAATACACTTTGCTTTAGTAAAAATTGTAGAAAATCATCTAGATAACCCATATCCCTGGCCTCTTATGGCAATAAATACTGTAAATTAAAGTTGTTTTTTTCTTACTGTACTTAACTTTTTGGCCTTTCCTCTTTTGTTCCGTGTAACAGCTCACATTGTTGTTAAATACAAAGTAAAACTTACTATTTTATGCAGTGAATGGTTATTTTGTACATCTCCCAATTTTGTAAAGTTTTTTTGTTCAGCCTTTGATGCTTTCCTGGTAGGCTGGTTCTATATTAAATGGAGTAAAATTATGTGAGTGCGAGCACAAAAAACTTCTTAACACTGTGCAACAACTGATTCTGCTTAATCTTCTGCAAGAAAATGTGAGCTGCTACACAGCAGTTACACCACCACAACAGCAAATCAATTTGGGTTAGCAGAACAAGTGGTATACTAAACCTAGTTATGGGTACAAAGAAAATAGTAACAGCGTTTGTAAACTGATCATAGTTTGTAATTAGAAGGGACTGTAAATAAATTCTATCATACAACAGGTGTCTTTAAGTTTCTAAAGAAATTGCTGTAGCAAAAATAGACTGGAAAAAACCTCAAAGTACTTTGTTTAGGAGTAGTTGTGCTATTGCAAATCAGATATGTCTTCTCTCTCAACTAGACTGAGTCGTTAGGAAGATCAAAGGTTCTGTCTTAAAATTTGGAAGTGACAATCTTTCTAATGGCATAATTTTTCCAATTATTGATTTTTAATTTTTAATTAAATGGAGGTAACCAGGTTTGATTAAGCTTAAAGAAATAGGAGATAACAAGGAATAAAAAAAAATGTAAGGCAGTTGTAGTTTAAAGTTTAGGTTTGCTAAAGCATACTTTATAAGTTTTACCATGAGTATTAAACCCCCCCTGAACAGTAATACATTTCTAAATTTTGTTAAATCTAATTCTTTGATTCATTATCCCCCAGTTACTAATTTTCTTATTTATTTTAATAGATTTTGGTAGGTTTTTTTAATCTCCTATCTATTTATAAATAGGAAGTATGATTGGCTAATACTCCTTTGACACAGCCCAGTAACGTAAAACAGCAATATTAAAAGAAAGGCTAAATCTTGTACATCTATGTTGGAAAGTGAAGAAAATTAAGAAGCACTTACTTTTGTGAGCCCTTTAATGCAACTAGGCTTTATAAACACTGACTCATTATAGTAACTATGGATGAGCCATGCGATTTAGGAAAAAAGCCACAGTGATTTTGAAGGACATTTATGATGTCTTTGGCACAACAAAAAAATTCAACAGTAAATATTTTGGAACAAACTAATTTAAAAATAATATTCTATATTGATCTTGTTTTTCACAAATCTGAGTCCTTGACATTTGTTTTAATGAAGGCTGCTGTGACTGTGAAACTGACATGAGAACTGGGAAGATAAGAACATGTGCTGTGTTTGTTTGATAACAGGAGCTCTGTATAAGAGGATCTCGGACTTTACATTTAAAAAGCTCACTGGTGGAAGATGCTGTTAGTGAGCTGATTAACATGTTACTTGACACTGAGGTACAGGTCAGTAAAGAAGATAAGCCAGTTGTACCCATTGGTGAAGTAAGGGGAAAAAATACAGGTAAGAAGATTTTATTGTAGCCCTGTGGTTATGTTTATTTTGCAGGCTGATAATGTGTGTTGGGGGTTATTGTAGCTTAGATGACTGAAGTATCAATCAGTATCTAAAGTCTAAAGACTTTTGTTTGAATTTGCCTGAATAACGGACCATCTATCAATAGTTTATAATCTGCTAAACAGATCAATATTTTCAGTCTAAATTGCATGTTGGATTGCTAATGCTATAGCTTGCAGGCTTTGCTTAATTCCTAGAGAAAGAATATAAGAAATGATATCTAAATCATGTCAGTTTGTACTGAGTAAAGAAGACGGATAGGAGTGAAAGGAATTCTACACCAAGGTACAGGTTACAAATGAGTATGATCTGCACTTCAGTAAAATTTAGCTGTTTTTCAGAGACCAATGGAGCTGTTGATTTATTGTGGTTTAAGTCCCATAAATTGATTAAACTAACTAGATATACGATGTTTTAGCAACAGAAGAGGAAAGAAGATCAAAAATATTGACTTCGTCCCACAATTCCAGTGAGATATGGGCTGGACTGTCTTCTCCAGTAAAGAGAAAGAGAATGGATTTAGAAAAATTAGAGGAAGAAGCCAATGAACTGCTTTCTTACTTCAACCATTGTAATATTGACGCCCTTTTGAAAGTCATTCGAAACACTTTGGAGACAATACGCAAGCGTATCCATGCATCTTCCACAGTCAGCTTCTTAGGTGGCCATATTACAATACTTTGCTTTATTAGGTCATAAAAAAAAAAATGAATTTGTAAACGTAATATGCGGGGGATTAAGGAACAACACAACACAGATCAATGTGATCAGTGCTGAACAATTTATTGTGCTCAATCGTGCCTTTTATAGGAAAGTTTCAGAACAGTAGAACATTCAATAACACTTGATTGGTTAACTTCACTTAGCTGAGTGCTAGCAACAGTTTAATGATTGGTTAACTATTACAGCATATGTTTCAAGGTTACAGTTATCAGTTCCCTCCTGCACATCTCTCTCAGTAGCTTTCTGTGCTAACTTTCTCAAGGCTTCTGCACGTACATGAACTTTAGTAACCCCCCGGCGAGGCCTCAGTGCCTGTGGGTCACTACCCCATAATTGTCAAGCAGTTGTCTGGATTGCTCACATGCCCGTTCACAGCCAAATAGCTCTCCACAGTAATATCCCCGAACTATAAAAAAAAAACCAGTCACATACCTAAAAGAAGGGAAAACAAAGGGAGTTTGAATAAGCTGTCTTGTTAAACCATCATTGATAACATGGTGTATTTCCAAAGGATATTTTTTTCATGTGACACTAGGAATGTGTCGTTGCAGTGCTGCTTCTCTTAGGACTGACTGTACTGTTCTGAAGCCAGATATTATGTTTGGAGCTGACTTACTAAGTACTTACTCACTTGACTTTGGTTTTTCCATAAAACTGTATGAGAAAACAATAGAGAGGTGCGTAACGGTATCTCTTACTAATTGCCTTCAGATCTTTTTGTACATTGTTATGAAACACTCTTCAGAAGTGTTTTCTTGTTCCATACTTTTAAGAAACAAATATAAAGACATTTTTGTTTGGTCTCTGTAGCATGCAAGGCATAGAATATTATGAGATTCTAAGGAGTTTTTGTGCCCAATTTAATATGCTGACAGGGAATACAAGCCAAAATTTTCTGCTATCAATCAGAGTTTAACTACATGGAACAAGTTAAAGAGGAGCTTCACTTTTTCACTTTTGCTGCTACAGACTTTACGTCTTGTAAATTACTCAGGAACCCTTTTCTTCTTACGGAATTGCACTCAATACTCAACATTAGGATATATATATATCGGTCTATATCATTACAGTGCCCAGTCTGACACCTTAAAAAATGTGAACAGCCTTTAAATTTATTTTTTTTTTTGTCTTTCATTTAGAAAATCACAATGATTCTAAGAAAAGAAAAAGTGCCCATCCTATAATTAGGACTAGTATTAACTTATCTATCCCTAATATCATCATGTCACCCTCTTTGGATGAGGTACAGCAGATGCTTAATAAAGCTGTACATAGTATTGTGAAAGTAATGAAAGGAGTTGGACAGTGGAGCATGGAGAGAATATCAAAGGTTTGTGTCTTTAACAGCCTCACTTAAAACTAATGTCTCCAAACTACTGTGAATAGTACATGAAATTTTATTTCTTCCTCAGAAGACAATGTTAGAGAAAAAAGTGGCTTTGCTGCGGTGTGAGAGCAGAGACAGCGATTCTGATGGTGGAATGAAAAAGTCTGGAATGAAAGATATCAATGGTAATTATAAACTCTGATATCACCCAATTTAAATGTTAGGTTAATTTGCTTTATGCAAACTATGTTAAAGCATATTAAACACAAAATGCATTAAAAGTGGTAGAATGAAGACTTCATAGATTTTAAACTACCTTGGAGAAGAAATAGGATATAACAACGAGGGCTTCTCTTTGTGGTTAGAAACAAGGCTTACCTGAGAATACTTGTCTTTGTGTGTATTTGAGTAAGGGGATTTTTTTTTGTGCATCTCAGAGTGTTGTACTGCTTTGGGGTTTCTGAAGCGTGTGAAAAGCTGCTGGGGTGTCAGCTTCACCAGCACAGTAGAAATTGTGAATGAGTTTGGAGAACAATTATAGTCACTATCGTTAGAAAAAACATCTTTCATGATTTGTCAGCGTGGTTTGTAACATGGCATGTTGAAATGGCATCGTAAAACCTGTGCTGAAATTCCTATTCAAAGGGTAAGTTGAACTTAAACACAACCTAGTACTGAATAGAAATATTTATATCAATTGCAGCATTGCTGGAGAGAGGATTGTGTAAAGGATTGAATAGACTGAAATTTCTTGAAGGGTTTGAACTTCATCTGTTTTGTGATCAAACATGGAAATAAGACATGAAGGCATTAGCTCAAGGAAGTTTAAGATGGTATCTTTGGTTGCTGTTTGTTTGTTGTCTGAAATGGTTTAGAAGCAAACCAAATTGTTGTACTTTGCACTTCAGGTCTTTAAAAAATAAACTGAGTCCTTTTGGGTTAGCTCACTCTTGCACACCTTAAAATTAGGAAAGGAATGCTTGAACTGGTTAAGAAATGAAATTGTTCTTTCAAAACTAAAAATTTCTCTTGCAAAAGATGAAATAAGAAAAGACAGCAAGTTCAGTCTTGTGGGCATTTGCTGACTAGTGGACCTTCCTATTATTTTTCTCTCCCTTTGAGGACTGGCTATGATCATCTTCTTGGATTTAATGTTAATTTTTATTTCAAATTGTCAGTTGCGCTCTATCCCACATTATTTGAAAAAAAAAAAAAAAAGAAAAAGTATTTGCTCAATAGTGACACACAAGTAATCACTTGGGTGAAGTATACAGGATAAACTTTGGGGAGAGGTGAGAGAAAAGGAAAGATTATATTTGAACGATTGGAGTGGAACTTGTTCTAAATTTGACAGAGCACCTAGATGAAGAAAATTTCTTAAAATGGAGAGGTTTATTAACTTGTGGCAATTATATTTGCCACCTAGACTTCTAGTTTCTTTTTTGATTAATAAGAACACTGAACATTAAAAGGCATGCTTATTGAAAAATAGGTCATTAAGTTTTGTCTATAAGAATTTGCTTGTCCTGGACAATATATCTCTCCTATAAACTGCTTTTGAATTTGAATCTCTTTTTATAGATAGTCTGTCAGATGTATCATCACTCAATTTGCCTGATCCAGTGCAAAGCCAGAACTACTTTAAGAGTGTTTCAGAGAACAAAGAAATTATTAAATTAATTGCTTTACTCAGCACTGCTATCAATTCTACAAAAAGGGTAAGACAATCAAGATGTTAATTTAATATAAATAGCCAAGGGATATTAATGTATTACTTTTAACATCCTTGGGCAATAAGGGTAGGCATTTAAATCAATGATAAATCAGACGAATGAAAAAATGTGGGATGGTGGGTGGAAAACACGTGGCTGCAAATTTGAAAATATGTTTTGAAAGTGTAACATGGATTGTGCACTTTGTTCAAAAATTTGAGGTTTTGAATATTACATAAAGTAAAAATTAGATCTGATTAAAAACTTCCCTGCAACTGCAGAAAACATCATAAAATAACTATAGGTCTAGTTGAGTTGTATGTATTTAATATAGAACTGGTAGCAATTGTGCAAGTGTGTTAGATGCAATTTTATTCACATAGAAATTCTAAAGAAATCAGCATGATTTCTGGCCTGTTATGAAGAGTTAATGAAGGGTTTTGGAGGAAAACTGGTTGTTGGCTTGGCATTTGTAAAGTGCTGCATAGGATTTGTTACTGAAGGTTACAAGGTAGCTTAAGGGGTATTATAATTTCTTTGCCATTTTCTCGTTCTATTCACCCTCTAGCAAACTGTAGGTATTGAACTGATATTTCTTTGGGGAACTCTGCATCAGTTCCTCCTTGGGCCAGTTCAGCCTTGCAATGGAGCCTTTCCAGGTGAAAATTTCTGATCCAAACCTTGTAACTTCAGTGGTATGAAAGTATAGACAGCACAATGTCATGCAGGTTTGTGCTGAAGAATAAGAGCAGTTGATAATGGTAGATAGTTACCTTGGTATTTTAATACTCAATATTTTGTAATTGGAAACTTATCATTTAGCTAGGTTTAAATGCCTGCAAGCACTATGTTTATCATAAGTCACGATGAGGATTATCCCTTGTAGCATACACTTCTCATTTATTTGTTTAATTAGCTGAAGTGACAATGATTTAACTTTATCTGACATTTCCCAAACTCCTGAGAACCAGAAAAATAATTGTTGCACACTCAATAATATTAAAATCAAAGATACCTGAATTGAGTGTAGAATTTAACGCTAACATCACCAACATTATACATGAAATAAATTTCATCTCATAACTGTTCTTGCTATTTTGGGCCCTGGAGCTCACATTTCAGTTCCTGGTTCAATAAGTGGTAGGTAAGGACAAGTGTACTCTATCCTAGTCTTAACGGAGTATTTTATTTCCCACTGTTTCCTAGGATTTTGACTGAAGAATCACTTCATTGAAGAAAAATGTAACTGATTTGACAAATTGAATGTGATTAGCATACAGTTCCTGGCAAGGCTTATGATTGCTAATGGAATTTGTTTTAGCATAAATTTACCAGCTGCCTTCTGTTTAGTGAGGTGATGCAATCTGCTTCACCGTAGACTCCTTATTGTATTACAACAAACAGATGCTAAGAAATTGGATGTAATCTATACAAACAATACTGAGAATCTTTCTTTGAACTTCTAATGTGTTTCAGGAAGTTCTTGCAGCTTTGGAGAGTTTTAGTTGTTACCACCACATATGGCAGAGGGACAAGGAAGAAACCATTGATAAATTAATGATGGGAAACCCATTACTGTCTGAATTTGAATCTGAAATTCTTCATTTCCAAGACTTGGAACTGAAAATCAGTTCTGAGCCTGAATACATCTGCGTGGGAGCTATTGCAGTGTACACTGGTAGAGTTCAGCTTTCCACTTCTCTCTAGAGATGTATGCTTTCTGATGGAATGGAGAAAGAGGAAATGGCTGTTTGCTGTTTTACAAATGCATGCAAAAAACCCACTAATGCAGGGGTATCTATGAAGTTCAGCAGGAGTTTTTTCTCCCATCTGGATACTTTGCTCACTTACAGAGTGGAGGGTAGATGTTGGCCTGTCCTGCTGTCACTGACCCCCATAGGTACATATTTTATAGGAAGAACATGCTACATTTGATTTATGTTGCTTTTCTCCTTGCCTGGTTATGAGACAGCTGGAAAGCATTCCAGTTAACACAGCTGATAAAGTGAAACGTGTGTTGTTGCCGATTCCCTTTTTGTCATAAAAGCCAGGCCTCAAATCAAATAGCTCAGGTTACACATCACCTGACTAAATTTTGCGTGAGCATTTTACACCAGTATAACAGCAAGGACAGTTAGAAACTGTGACAGACTGTAAGAAATGCATGCAAATGATTTTGCAGTGGATGTCAAATCTGAGGGAGCAGAATGATTTCTTCATTAGGAAAGAGTGTCAATCAACTGTCTTTGATTATATCATAAGGCAAAGAACCAGAGAAACAAGCTGGCAGTTGATACTCAGTGGAGGTGAGGTAGTTCTGATATTTAATAAATCAAAAAGACCATCAGGTATGAAAGGTAAGCATAGGAAGAAGCACTGTGCGAAAAGGGACACAAGTGACTTCTGCAGAGGGAATGAATAGGTAACAGTGTTGAAATTATATCCAGCTAGAGTGTTATATAATGCTTATCTTGGTATTG
Source organism: Amazona ochrocephala (assembly GCA_039720435.1). Taxonomy (NCBI): domain Eukaryota; kingdom Metazoa; phylum Chordata; class Aves; order Psittaciformes; family Psittacidae; genus Amazona; species Amazona ochrocephala. Next base: position 79,570,551 of record CM077876.1, on the reverse strand, counting down.
ACTTTTTACTTTTCTGTTGAGAACTGAAAGGAAGAAGTTTGTATTTTATGTCATAACTTTAGAGAAATGGACCGGATTGCTGCAAAATTGGGCAGCAACTCAGCAGGACTTCAATTTCCTCTCTAAAATTTTTTTGCCACTTGGTTCCACTGACGCTACAGACAAAACTTAGAAAAAGTAAATAATTGATGGACTGTTTGGTTTCATTTGATGTCAGATCTCTTTCTTCAGCTTCCGTAATCAGACTCTTGCTTTTCCCTCTCACATTATTATTTTTGTAAAGAGTAGTTTTGAAACGATTTTAGACTTAGATGAAAATATTAACCAATTTGTTAGTCATGTATAGGACAGAAATTTCTATAATGATATATGAACAAGATGACAAGTGTGGAGTCCAGCCCTGTCTTTCCAGTAGGAAAGATGATATATACTGAGCAGATAGAGGAGGAAAGCAATCCTGAATTGCAAGCAATCCTATAAACCACTCAAAGGTGTCAATGAGGTTTCAAGCTTTTCTGTACAATGGTACATGGGTAGTTAATCTGAGAAAAGAACTGGGACCAAAGAGAACACATATTACAAAAAGATTAAAAGTACATCTTAAGAAATATCTGCAATATCTAAGTATCAATTGTCAATGTTTTTAGCTGATTTGAAGCTAGCACTGAGAGCAGAAACCAAAGCCTGGGTGATTTTGCTGGGGCGTCATTGTAATAAGAAGTACCGAACAGAGATGGAAGCAATTTTGACTTTTATAGAGGAAACTGGAAAGAAGTTAAATCGCCGCATCAAGGATCTGGATGATATAAGAATAGCCATGGCAGCTTTAAAACAGATCAGAGAACTACAGATCTCCATAGACTCTCAAGTTGGGACTATTGAGGTAATTAACAGGAATGTTGCATGTATGGGTGCTGTTTCAACAGAGCAATTATTTTCTGGGTTAAAGCCTAACAGTGCTTTAACTTTGAAAAGGTATGATTAAATATGTGTTAAAGATTCAGTGTTTCTGTAAACCTATTTTGTATGGAACTCTGATGAGGACAAATACAAGCTTGTTGAGGTGAGGGTGGTTTAGTGAATAGTGCAGAAATTGAGTGATTGTGTTAAGAGGAAGATAAGGATACAGATACTTTATGCAAGAAAGCTTTTGGTACTTTCTGGAGCTTTTTGGTACTTGTGTAAGAAGTCTGTTTATGAGAAGCATAGATTTATTGATTTTCCTCTCTGTATTTTTTTTTTTTGTTTATACTGCTGAAGAAGCTGATTATATGTGTGAAAGTGATTGATTTATCAGCTATATCATGGGCTGAAATAAACATAAATAATTGACTTCCTTAAAGAAGTTCACTTACTAGAATATATTTATTGAGCATCTGTATGCAGTATGTACTTACATGTGCAAATAATGTAAATGTGAGTAGAACCTTTCCATAGTCTGAAGAGTATAGCTAAGAAGGAATGTACCTCTCAGCCTTATAAGGTGGGAGGGTCTCCCTAGTTGTGTGAAGGAGCAAAAACGGGACAAGTAGTTTATGGTGGAAAGCAAAGCATATCTGTATCTGGAATCTTCTGTGAAATTTTCATAGGTAATGTGATCTCTTAGGAAATCACAATTTTGGAAATTCCTGGTAAGACATATTTTGATTTGTCATGTGATGTATTTTTCACAGTGGGGTGGCAGACAGATTGTTTTGCAAATTGCAATTTGATCAAACTGGAAAAGGTAAATGAAAATAATTCCACTTTATACAAAATTTTTCAAATGGACTGTTATGCCAGAAGATTAATTTCTACCACTTATACTAATTTAGAATAAGTGAATTCCAGTTGTGTTTTCTGTGAAACTTGACTAAGGGTTTCAGTATGTAGGGTGTTTATACATTGGTGATACAACTGAAGATCAGTGTTCAGAAGAAACAAATCTACAACAAGCAGATTTCTAAATAGATTCCTCACTCTGAATGATGAATGATTATAACATTTGAAATAGTTGCAACATGTTAGTTGTGGTAATTTTTGATGTGATTTCCTGAATTTTTTTGTTGAAAACATGAAGCGGGGCTTAAAGGTCTTTGTAGAATAGAAGGTTGCTTCACTTGCAGGCCCCTGCTTAGATGCTTTCTCATGGTTCACCTCCCATAATATTCAGCTTGGGTTATAGCAGATAACTGATGATATGGATCAGAAAAATATTCTAATTAAAATAAAACTAAAACCTGTAGCCTTCAGGAGTACTTTAACTGGAAGTAGCTTTTCAGACAGTCAGATTGCACTAGGACAAATAATCTGTCAGAAAGCAGACTGCTATGTGAAAGATGAGTTGCTAAGGAGAGCTAGCTAGTTTTGATTTTGATGTTTCTTCCAGTTTGGTATTGTTTTGCCAATTGCTATGCGTAAAGATGAGATTTTCTTTTCCTAACATATGAATCTCTGTTCTTAGAAATTTTAAATCTTAACATGCATATATGTGTAAAATTAACTTCAGTTACCATTTTGCGTGTCTTGATTGAACCTTCTGACAGGAATCCTATGCTATGTTGAATAAATATGGTCTTCTTGTGGCCAAGGAAGAGACAGAGAAGGTGGACGCTTTGCACTACACTTGGGAAAAACTGCTAGTCCGTGCAAGTGAAGTACAGAATGAGCTCATTGCTTTGCAGCCAAACTTCAGAGGAGAGCTTATTAGCACTGTGAAGATGTTTACTGAAGACTGTGTGCAGTTCTATTCAGATTTTAATCAGGCAAGTGGTTTATTGTATTAGAGGAGTTTTTGAGGAGCAGTGGGAACATGGAAAGACTGTGGAGCTGACTAAAGGAATATGCATCTGTCTGAAGATTATTAATTTTTCTTGTTAACGTGGCATTTGAATTTCAGTGTAGGGCAGGCTTTGCTTATTTTTTGTATGTGACTAAAGTATGTAATGCTGGTAACAGCTCTTAAAGATTGAGACTTGAAACATTTAGGGTTTATGATAAAACAGCTAGTTGGCAGGAGCAAATGTGAAGATTGGGACTAATGAGAAATTGTTTTAGAATGCAAGAAACATCTGATGTTGAATAGAAGTACGAATGACTTAAGCTCTTAAATTCTTTCTCAGTAGAATATAAGTCAAGCTGAACCACTCTTGTATCATCTTCTAAGTAATGCTGATTTTTACTTGCCTAGCCTTTGCACTGTTATTAAAACTTTCGTATTAAAAGAACAATTAAATTGCCTTCTTTGATCTTTAAAAAAGAAAAAAAAGTGCTTATTCCAGTAAATAACTGTGATCTCTTGGTTCAGCTATATCTGACATAGGGATGTAAATCTGCAGCCACAAAAATGTCTGAATTTAGCATTTAGAAAATGATGACTAGAAGGAAGTTGTGGCTATATTCACCCTCTAAATTCGCATTCTATTTATTTATTTATTTATTTATTTATTTATTTTTAGAATGGGCCAGTGGTGGTTGGTTTACAGCCTCAGGAAGCCAGTGACAGGCTTACTATGTTTCAGGTACTGTTAATTCTAAGGCATTGCTTAATAGTTATTGCAAGTAAATTAACACCTGTAGGCTCTGAGAATGAATCAGAGCAGTTGTAAGAATTTTCACTGATATACTGGTTTCAAGGTCTATTTTAACTTAATGAGAGCTATTTTGATATATTTTGCTACACATTTGCAAGGAATGCTGGTTAAAATTAGCTTTTTTAGGAGCTAATAAAAGGCTAAATAATGAGTAATAATTACTAGGTTTAAGTATCCTGATAACAGTCTACTCTCAGGTTTAATGTATTTGGCTATATGCTGGTTTTGTGTTCATTATTGTGTCTTTTTGTCGTTAATACAACTCTGCCCAATCTTTCCTTCCCTTCTCATTTTTTTTTAAATAGTATTAAAGATTTCCATTTAAACTGCCAATTTCACTATTTTCCCTGTTGAAATGTTTTGTTTGTACCATGATTAATATCTATCATTGTAATGATGGCTTCTAATGGTTTTTCTTTTTCCATAGTGCTATTCATTTGGCTTCCTACTATATTCCCTCGCTTACATTACAGTTGACAAATAAATTTTGTTATTCTTTGCTGCTTAAAATATAGCAACCTTTACTTCAATCCTTTAGTAAAAGAATTGCGCAGCATACTTGGAGGGGTAGAATTTGCTACATCCACCTTTCTTTGCTTTGCATGCCATGCTCCACCTCTTCAATGTGCAAGCATTTATTGTTCTATCACTGCACCACATGGAGTAGATGGCCTCCCAGTCAGCTTCTAATGTGCCTCCAAGCTACCTTAAAGTTACTTTACTCGTGAAAATCATTGACTAATCTGTCAACAGTGTAAGTTGTTAGTATTTCCTGTATACCTTTCTAGTACTTGCTATACTTTAATCACTAATGCAGCTCTAAGCAAAATGCCAAATCTTGAATATTTAATTTAGTTTAATCTGTTTCTTATTCTTTCCTAGAATCGTTTTGATAATCTTTTTCGGAAATATATCACTTACACAGGTGGGGAAGAACTTTTTGGTTTGCCTGTAACTCAGTATCCTCAGCTGCTTGAAATAAGGAAGCAACTGAATCTGTTACAGAAGCTTTATAATCTGTATAACGATGTAATTGGCACAGTCAGTGGCTACTATGATATTCTTTGGTCAGAATTAGACACTGGAAAAATTAACAGTGAACTCTTGGAGTTTCAGAACAGGTGAGAAACTTCCGCTGTGGTAAAGATGCCTAAAATAATTTTGTTACTTCTGATATATGATTATAATAATTAATACCAAAAATGTATTTATTTGTTGGAACATGAAAAAATGAAAAATAGGATTTTTAATTGATAAATATATCCACTATAAACTTCATAATATAAAGGAGCTAGTTTTTTACTCTAGGTGTTGAGGGTTATTGTTCCTTAGAGATCTTGGCTATATTTTTTCTTTTTATGAGATTGGAATATATGTTAAAATTGTTATTTATTTTGTTCATGAAGGGAAATTTCACTTGTTTGTTGTAGCAGTATTATTCATGACGCAGATTCACCCTAGATGTCTAAGGCAAATTAGTGACTTGCTGAAGAGTTTTCCTACAAAATCTGAATTATTGCATACCTGCATACATAAAAGCTGAACTTTTCATTGGACCAGTAATCAAATGATTTAAAGAAATAAACCTTCATATTCTCAGGAACATGGGTTTTTTGGTGTTGGTTTTTTTTTTTTTTTTTTTTTTTTGTGGTTTTGTTTGTTTGTTTGTTTTTGTTTCCCCCCTAGAGTACAGAACAGGGCATATCATGAGCTTCACCAAAAGGTGAAACCATGATATAAAGCAGTTCAGTTATTTTTGAAGATAGCTTGGACGAAGCATATTAGAATTATGCACTTACACTCCTTAAAGATTAGCCTGTAAGTGCCTGCACAGCTATCAGCCAATGAAATAGAATGGAAACAGATTTTCTTACATGCAGAATCACATACAGAATCTTCAGAATACACACAACCTGAATTTGAAAGATATGTGGTTGGTCTGTGGCTAAATAGGTAACACAAAAAATATTTGAAACTTTTGGAAAAAGCTTTCATTATTTCTACATAGATGCTGTAAGCTTCCTCGTGGTGTAAAGGAATGGCAGGCTTTTGTTGACCTAAAGAAGACCATTGAGGACTTCAGTGAATGTTGCCCATTGCTTGAGAGTATGTCAAGTAAAGCAATGATGCCTCGGCATTGGAAGCAGATTGCAGATCTCACTGACCAGAACTTTGATGTGGAAAGCGAAACATTCAAACTGAGGACTATAATGGAAGCTCCACTATTAAGATATAAAGATGAAATAGAGGTATTGTAAAGGAAGAGAAATGTAAGCATGAAACAAAACAATCTGCTTGAATAGTACAGGAGTAACAGTAGTAAGAAGGAAAATGGAGTATTTCTAAATCAAAAACAGAGAAATGCAGCTTTCTGTATAAAATGACACAAATTGTGGTGTCAACTCCTCTTTTTAAATCATGCAATTTGGCCCAGGAATAAATCTGTGAAGATGCCTTGCTTTGCAACTTCAAGATACTAAATGTAACCACTGTATTAATATTTTATTCCCCAAAGCTGGTCATGTGTTATAAAGATTATTGACTATGGTGTTTTTGTGTCTGTAGATCTTTCCACTTAATAAATAGCTGCTCATCAGCCCCACTAGGATTAAAGGAAATGAGTTAGATTTGTATATTAGAGACTTGAACCATTCATGGCTTGTTTTGACATCTTATTTATTTAAAAGGATATCTGCATAAGTGCTGTGAAGGAGAGAGACATTGAGCAGAAGTTAAAACAAGTGATAGCTGAATGGGACAACAAAACATTTGCCTTCACAAATTTTAAAACCCGTGGGGAACTTCTTTTAAGAGGTGACAATGCGTCAGAAACAATTGCCGCGATAGAGGACAGCTTGATGGTTCTTGGCTCTCTCTTGAATAACAGGTAACATGAAAAGTGGGAGACATAAAAATATCAGCAAGAGACTTCGTGTTTTATTAAACAAACCTATGTTTCACAGAGGAGAAGGCAAATAGATATCTAGATAAAAACTGAGAGCTTGCTTGTCCTTGAACTGTTCATGGGCAAGTTGTTATTGTCTTTATACTTCCAATGACTTCTTTGGAATGCATGTGGATGCAGTTCAGACTTCTTGAATAATCAACTGGATAATTTTCATTGATGGAGAAAGTGATGATAAGCATAAGAGGGAACACTGCCTGGTTTTGGCAGGCATACTACAGGCGTTACAGGCACTGCTACTCTGGCCTTGTGACAGGTCATTGCCTCATGCTGAAGGTGCTGAAAATCCCTGTTAAAATGAGCTTCAATCTATCTGGTTCAATTTGTCTGGTTCCACATGCCAAAGCCTGCACACAGAACCTGATCATCAGGCAGATGTTCAAAAGCAACAGTTCAGTTGATAAGGACCTCCAGGAGTCTTGCAGCTTTCTCGAGTCTTGTATAGCCCTTTTATGAAACCACTTTGACTTAGAGTAAAATTGAAATCTTGCTCCTATTTAACTTCTTTATGTCAGAGCTGTGCTATGCACTGTCTGTGCAAAGCAGGAAGTTGGAGCTGATTTGGTTTATAGCTGCTAACTAGTTGAATTGAGTCAAGTGTAGGTTTTTATACTTTCACTTGACAAAGATGTAAGCAGCAAAATTATTCCTCATCCTTATGAGTAATGTGCTGGCTTTCAAGAGGTTTGTTCCTTCTTGAAATAAAGCTAGTGTCTTCTTTTTATTTTAGATATAACACGCCCTTCAAGACACAGATTCAGAAATGGGTGCACTATCTTTCCAGCACAACAGATATCATTGAGAACTGGATGACTGTACAGAACTTGTGGATTTATTTAGAAGCTGTTTTTGTTGGTGGTGACATAGCAAAGCAGCTTCCAAAGGTTTTCAAACACGCCTTTTTTCAGTTTGATTTTCTACATTATAAAATTTAACCTTGTAGTTGTAATTCATGCAGTAACATAAACTTTTTTTTTTTTTTTGGTACTTAACAAAACTGGTCTCGCTAAGAAGTTAGGTAAACAAATATTGTGTTAGAATAATAACATTGTGTGAGCCAGTTGATCTCTTTATTTCTTTATTGTAAAATTGTTAACCGGTAAGTTTTGTGCCTAGCAGTACGTAGGAATCCTTATCTTGAGCTTCCATAAATGGCTTTTAAAAATAAAAAATAACTTTCATTTTTAGAGAAAAGGTCTTCTAATTGAAAGCATGCACTTCAAGCATGAGTTTTCTGTCTTTTTCTCTAAGAATGCTTTAAAGAGAAAGTAGACAGCAGGCTTGGCAGTCAATTATAAAGCTGTATTGTGTAAACTGTAAGATTTGTGTTTTTCTAAGCTGAAAAATCCGTAGAAGTTGGACATTAGATTACTAATGAGATTACTGTTGAAATTACTGGGTGCCAATTCTTCAAGCAAATAGCTTTCCCCTTGTCTCTTGTCCTTCCTCTGTCTCTTTCTTTCCTTCCACATTCATTGTCATATTTCAACAGGAAGCAAAGCGTTTCTCTAACATTGATAAATCCTGGGTAAGAATCATGACCCGAGCTCGTGAAACACCCAATGTTGTTCAGTGCTGTATTGGAGATGAAATCATGGGACAGTTGCTACCTCATTTACTAGAACAGCTTGAAATCTGTCAGAAATCACTTACAGGGTAAGATTGTTACAAGACTACAGTCTTGGGCAGATGATTTTGAATTGTGTAACTAAGGAAAGAGCAATTGTTTGAGTACTGTCCCTTGGACTTTGCAAAGATGTTCCTGTTCTAGTACAAATTCAGTTGAACTGAGTAAACAAATTATCAAAATGATACACCACCTCCAAAGACATTGTTAGCAACTATAAAGAAATATTTAATTTGTAACTAAGCTATCACTCTATCTCTGTGGAAACTGAAGCATGATCCAGCATGGTTTCAATAAAAAAGGCAGCCTAGGATCTGTATGCCATATTCACACCCTTCACAAATCTGGGAGAAATTCAGTATGAGAGACCTAAAATAGCATGTAACAGACTTAATGTAAAAGCCTGTTATTTTGGTTTTGTTTCTTTTCTTTTTATTGATACTTACATTATAACAAATAAAAAAGTTTTCCAATAAATGGTTTCTGAAGTTGAAAGAGTAGCTTTAAAGCAGATGCTTAACACGAAGGTATGATGGATAAGAATTGTTGTCATTACCACTGCTAAAAATTGCAACTATAGATTGTGATAAATGCAGGCTTTAAAGAGGAAAGGATATATAAACTAATTGAATTCACTTACCATCTGCCACCTCCCCACCCCACTTCCTACCAATTTTGTTTTTAAATGCAGGTACCTGGAGAAAAAGCGCCTCCTATTTCCACGATTCTTCTTTGTGTCAGATCCTGCTCTCTTAGAAATTCTTGGCCAGGCATCAGACTCTCACAAAATACAGGCACATCTGCTGAACATCTTTGACAATATTAAAACTGTTAGGTTCCATGAAAAGGTACATACTGCCCTCACCTCAGTGTTTCATCCTTTCAAATTAACAATGTGTGATACTTGTTAAATAAGAAAGCTACCTGGGTGCATAGGGCATTCAGCTGTTTTAACAAGCTCATCAGCTGTTTATTTATTGCATTTAATATAAAAGTAAATTGAAGATTTCATTTTATATTCTCATTTACGTAATAGGAAAACTCTATATAGAATAACAAAACAAACAAAAAATTGCACCAGTGCTTAGGTTTCAGAAAACCCCACCCAATACTGAACTGTCTTCTGTGGCTTAATGTAGGCTAGCGTTCTCTCAAATAAGCTTCTTATTCTTTCTGTGGGTATGTGTCTTTAGATTGCCTGTATTGCACTTTCATTCATTTTTTGTTTGTAACAAAAATCTACCTCGTCTCTCACTTGTTTCTGAGTTATTCTTAATATTGCCTTCAAACCTACTGTTTGAAGAACATTTTCTTATACCTTTCACAGGAACAGAAAGCAAGAAAAAAAAATTTTCCTGTGTATGTCTACGTTATTATTAATTTGAAATTCCTGTAATTGATCATATTCTTTTTGTGTTTCCATTAATTTTCTGTTGTAAGGTTACAAATTTTATTATGATATTAACCCACCTGTAATAGGGGAAGTTTTCCTTTATTGTGACTGGAAATCAGATGCTGCCATTTAAACTTTAGTGAAATTCAGGAATTTTCAATGTATTGAGGTTTGTCTCCTTGTTCAGATGACAGTTTTGTTTAAAAGCTTTCTGCACACTAAAAGTAAAGATTTGTTTTTACATTTCACTTGAAAAGGTTGGTGTAATTTATTAGTTACATAAATAAGTTTGATGAAGTGATGTCAGGAAAATCAAATAGTTATGGTAAAGCTAACAAGAAATCTGCAATTACATGTTCTTGCTTTGCTTTTTTCAGATATATGATCGTATATTGTCGGTCAGTTCACGAGAAGGTGAGACTGTAGAGCTGACTAAACCTGTCATGGCTGAGGGTAATGTGGAAGTCTGGCTCAATTCTCTGTTGAAGGAATCTCAGCTGTCACTGCATAATGTTATTCGCCAAGCAGCTGAGCACATTGAGGAAAGTAATTTCCAGCTGCCTGAATTTCTTTCTACTTACCCATCCCAGGTAATATAATTGCTAAATCAATGGATAATTGGTCAAAGATATGTAGTACATTAATGGAGTTTTTCTTGGTTTTGCAGTCAAAATTGCAGCCAGTGTTATAAATGCAAACCTGACATTTAAATTAATTTGAATCAACTCAGCCTTTTAAATTGCACTTTACTTATCTGAAACCAAAAGCAGAAAGATTACCCTGAAGGGTTTTTTTGTTTCCTTATTTTTTTTTTTCTTTTTTCCTTCCAAAATAATGTTGAATGTAATAAATTAATGTAATGGAGTTAACACTTTCTTTACAAGCTGAATACTTGAGTAATGAAGAAAAAGTAGTAAAATTCTATGTTTGTTTATATATTCAGGAAAATATACTTACTGGTAAAGATTTGGAGCTGAAGGTAGTGTTGAGTGAAAATTACTCTCTTGGTAGAAGCTTCTTCACTTCTGATCAAGAATGGTGTTGGAGAGAGAATAAAGAGTTTGTGAATTATTGAAAGAAATATTTTAAATCAAAGCATTAGTTTTTCACTAATTAGTTATTAATTTTAAAGTGTATTAATTATACATAGTATTTATATGCTGTAAATTATATTGAACAGTTGTATCATCAGTGCACTGTAGACAGTATCTACAAGACTGAAGTGTGTTCTTAACTATGTTTTTACGAATGGCGTTGGAACACAAAACAAATGCATGGGGTGAGTGACCTCAATTTGGATGCAGGAAAAGATAATTTTTTACAGATACTAGTGGAATGCTTTCTTTAGTTTATCTGTGCCTGTGAATGTACATTTTAGGTGAAAGAGAAAATATTATGAATATTGATACTTCTATATTTCCTAAGGTTGCGTTGCTGGGGATCCAAATGATTTGGACAAGAGACTCAGAGGCAGCTTTGACTAATGCCAGCTATGACAAAAAAATTATGCGAAAGACTAACCAGTTTTTCCTGGATCTTCTAAACATGCTGATAGATATGACTACAAAAGACCTTAGCTCAGTTGAGCGAGTTAAATATGAGACATTAATCACTATTCATGTGCATCAGAGGGACATTTTTGATGATCTGGTAAGTACTGAAGAATTTACAATGAGGTATGAGATGATTTTCACATATAAAACAACATGAAAGGACCAGAAGAAAATAATACTATAGCTATGAACTCATGACTCTTAAGCTAAACATGTAATTTCAGGACTATAATGATTATGTGACCTTGAGTATTATAAAAATGATGATGTTGCTTCAATCCATGTCTTAGTTTCTCTTGAAGTAATTCAGTGTTTTCTCTGCCCACAAGCAATAGCAGAGTTCTATAATGTTTGTGTTGGCCCACGTAAGTTAGATGCCTCTGTTGCACGATCATTTAAGGGACTTCTTTTGCCTCATACATTGTGTTACAAGTAATTGTCCTTTCTCTGGACTACATTGTGAGTTTCAAAGAGTAAATAGAATGAATGTAGAGTTATAGTACAGGAAAAAGTTTGAAGTTGGCTGAAGCTACTACCCCCTCTGTTCTAGTTTCAATATTTTCAAATTATTATTAATGGATTTATTTATTCACTCCTCCTCATGCTGCCACAGGACATTACCATTAGGAAAATGAAAGCATACACTGCTTTAACAGTCAAAATCTAGCCTACCTTTTTACCTATAGGAAGCTCTGGACATGGCTGAGTTTTAGCTGTCTGGAAAAAGAATTACTGAGATTTTTATTTTGTTTTATTTTTCCTCAGTCATTAGTGAGAATTACTACCATTGCTGATAGGCAGGCATCTATATTTTCTTTGTAAAAACAGTTGTTTCTTGCTGTAATCATCTTACGTAAACTGTAATTTTTAGATACAAACTGCAGGGCATACTTTTTAATTGTAGAATCATAGAATGGTTTGGTTTAGTAGGGATCTTAAAGATCATCTAGTTCCAACCCCCATGTCATGGGCAGGGACACCTCCTGCTAGACCAGGTTACTCAAAGTCCCATCCACGCTGGCCTTGAACACTGCCAAGGATGGGGCAGTCACTTCTCTGGGCAACCTGTTCCACCCTCACAGTAAAGAACTTCTTCCTTATATCTAATCTAAATTTGCCCTCTTTGAGCTTAAAACCATTCCCCCTTGCCCTATCACTCCATGCTCTTGTAAAATGCCCCTCCCCAGCTTTTTTGTACCCTTTAGGTACTGGAAGGCTGCTATAAGGTCTCCCCTGAGCCTTCTCTTCTCCAGGCTGAACAAGTCCAGCTCTCTCAGCCTGTCTCCATAGGAGAGTTTCTCCAGACCTGTGATCATCTTCGTGGCCCTCCTTATGTCCTTTTCATACAGAGTGCCCCAGAGATGAATGCAGTACTCCAGGTGGGGTCTCACAAGACCAGAGTAAAGGGGGATTTTTGTGGTAAGAATCAAGACAGATAGGGTCTCCACTATTCTGTTACTAGCTGTTCTTTATGCCTTTCATTGTGATTGCAGTGCTACTTAGATAATTGCAAAAGTAAATGTTAACCATGAATATCAGAGCCTTTTTTCCCCCACTTTTCTTAGTGTCGCATGCGTATCAAGAGTCCTACAGACTTCGAGTGGCTGAAACAATGTAGATTTTACTTCAATGAAGACTCTGATAAAATGATGATTAAGATCACTGATGTGGGTTTCACATACCAGAATGAATTCTTGGGCTGTACTGAGAGGCTTGTCATAACGCCTCTTACAGACAGGTGAGAAAGTGATTTTATTCCTTTGTTCTTTGATGCCAAAACTAGGCTTTTACAAGAGCAATTTAGTTATTCCTATTGGATGCAAAATAGATCTCTGCAGAGTATATCCTTTGCAGTCAAAGACAATAATTTTGCATGGAATATGTGACTATTTCTGTTTCTGCGCCTTACAGCATTAATAAATTCCAGCTTAATTTTTGCCACATACTTGTATGATCCCCACAGATATGACGTATTGGGACTCTGATTCTCATGTATGTGAGGCTAGTACCTGAGGATTGGGTACATTCAACAAATACAATATGCAGAGAGTGATACAACGTTTACAGGCAAACTAAAGAAAATAGCTAAGGAAGAATATACAGGAAAAGATTTTATACAGCTGCAGTGGATAGGAGATCTTTAATCTAGAAAGACATTGAAAGAATTGTAGTGTTACTAACAGAGAGGTCTACCTACCCGACTGGAATATGAAAAGAATGCTTTATAAGCTGTTACTGGAAAATAAGGGCATTGGGTGTTTCTTTTTGTTTTGTTTTTATTATTGCATACAGCAAATCCCAGGGCTTCTCTTTAGATACAGCTGTTAGCTGGTGTTTTACTGCGTTACACATAGAATTTTCATTTATGAAAATTGGGTGCACTGTATGATCAAATTTTAAAGGTGGTTGAGAAAGGAAGGTTTAACTGTCTTTCGTTATTGTACTCCACAGTATAATGTAATTCAGAACTACTTCAGTAACTAATTCAGGAACTAAGCTAACCAAAGTAGATTAGTCAGCATCTCTGTATCTTCTCTCTTTCCTTCTTGTGATGCTTCAGGTGGTTGTTTATTGAAGATTGTCTGCTCTGCTCTTCCACTTTATGTAGGAAAAGGCAAACAATATTTTCTACTTCAAAGGCTGAGTGAAGGGTTTTCCTTCTTACTGATTAAAATCGTAATTAGAGGCATGTCATTTCAGTAGTTTTCTTGAGTCCTTAAAATCAGACTTTCCTTGTGTAACACACTTGAGTAAGTTCCTCTGTTGCTATACAGAAAACTGTGTGCTGCAGCCTCATTAAGTGATGACAGCCTGTTGCCTTTTAGATGTTATATCACTGTGGCTCAAGCTTTAGGCATGAACATGGGTGGAGCACCTGTGGGACCAGCAGGAACTGGAAAAACTGAAACCATCAAAGACATGGGACGGTGCCTTGGAAAATATGTAGTGGTCTTCAACTGTTCAGACCAGATGGATTTCCGAGGACTTGGGAGAATCTTCAAAGGTAAGATATTTGACAAAAGGGCCAACTGTATTCTGGGGTGCATTAAGTGCAGTATAACTAACCAGTCAAAAGATGTTTGTCCCACTGTATACAGCATTGGAGTGGCCTCACCACAAGGTGAGTTTTGGGGTCAAAAATGTAAGAACAGCAGGTGGCTTTCAGCCTTTTAGTAGATGAAAATAATTAATATCTTGTTAGGAGCGTAAAATATATTTGCAACACTCTCTCCAAGAAACATAAATATCTGAAAACATAAAGTTATGAAAAGATGCATAAAGACACTTAAAATAATCAAGGACTACTGCCAGTACAAGAAGAAAAAGCTGTGAAATTTATTGCTGAACTGGTATTTGATTCTGATTTCAATATTTTGCCTCCTTCAAATGTTAAAGTTCTTATCAGTTGAAGGAAGTGCATGACAAGCACTATATATGTTAAAAACAATTGGCACAGCTCACTGAAGTTACATTCAGACAACATTTTTTTATTTTTTGGTGCCTGAAATTGATATCAGTCAGTTATGGAAGACGTTGAATTAGAGATCAAGTGGAGATCCTTGACTGTCGTATTGTTGCAAGTGACTGTGTTGATGATTTTTGTTGTTTTCCCCAAAATGTGTGAAAGAATGTAGTTCTGACACAGATTGACTCCTAACTTCTTACCAGGTGAAAGCAACTTTATTGTTCTTTTTCACCTGTGCAATAGACTATTGACAACCCATCATATTTTCATAGACTGATTACAGGGATTTTTTTGGAGGGGCTAAGGAGGAACAGGAAAATATTCAAGATACTGAGAGAAGGAGCAGAAGATGATGGATATAGTGTACTGGGCAAGCCTAAGGACTTCTGGAACTTTGTGAATTCTTGCTTGAATAAAGAATTAAACTCTTCTCCTTGTCCCTTTCCCAAGCCTCAAAAATAAACCCCTTCCCCACCCCACTCTCAAGGTAGATTACCCTGAATTTTGGCTTATGAATTGCGAAAAAAAAAGAAAAAAAAGGGTTAGCAACATAATGGACAGATGCTTCATTTTCTTTCTCTTCAAAGGTCTTGCTCAGTCTGGCTCCTGGGGTTGTTTTGATGAATTCAATCGTATTGATTTACCAGTACTATCAGTAGCTGCACAGCAAATTGCAATTGTGTTGACGTGCAAGAAGGAACGTAGAAAAAGCTTTATTTTTACTGATGGAGATAATGTGGAAATGAACCCTGAATTTGGCATCTTTCTTACTATGGTAGGTATTCAGTAGGTTTCTAATATGCCAGTGACGATTGCACGATAACCACTTCTAACCTGGTATGTTAAATGTACTCTCCAATTCTTTTGTTACTCAGCTGTTAGACCTCACTGAGAATTTGAGAACTCTGAGCATTACTACAAAACCAGTTTACAGGGTCTTGTTTCAATGACATCAAGCGCACACAATTAACAAATATAGCCAGCATTGTAAAAACATGTTGTTACCTAAATGCTAAATTAATTCTGCATGCTATGTTCTATTTCCCAAAGTATGCTTTTTTGCTACAAGCACAGAAAAATGGCTACAGAGATATAGGGAGAAGTAGTCAGTAAAAACAGGACCTATGAGACAAATACAAGTGTGATTTAAAGCCAAAAAGCTTTTTGTCAAACCAGGTTACACATATCTTTGCTGATTCTTCTGTTTCTGCAAGGTGCAGTCAACTTCATAACCTATTCTCTCCAGAATCCAGGATATGCTGGACGACAAGAGCTTCCTGAAAACTTGAAGATCAATTTCCGTTCAGTGGCTATGATGGTTCCAGATCGTCAAATCATAATTCGTGTCAAATTGGCTAGTTGTGGTTTCATTGCTAATGTTGTGCTGGCAAGGAAATTCTTTACACTGTACAAACTGTGTGAAGAACAACTGTCAAAGCAGGTGATTATTTTCATATGAGGAAAAATATCTTCAGGAAAACCTATGTATGATGTCACAACTTACTAGTATCTATGTGAAGAAAATGAAAAAGTTCATATCCACTAAGTAAGCTACATGACACTGTGGTTTAGTAGTGCAGCCCTCTGCTGTTCTGGGGGATTAACTCCTGCTAGAGGTTATCCGTGCAAAATGGGTCTGTCATTCAAAACACTGCATATTATTAAGATCTGCCTTCAATGAATGGTGATGATTGAGGCAAATAAAGCGCTTATATATTGATTGGTCTTCTGGAGTGGATGAAAAGGCATTTGGTTTGTTCTGTCTGTGCTTGTTTAGATGTTTCTCAAATAAAGTCAGTTTCCAAGATCCACAGATGATGCAGAATAATGCTGCTAGTTTACTTCTTAATAATCCTTGAGAACCTTATCTTGGTTCAAAGACTTGATTACCTTTCTTCTTTCTGTCACACCTTACTGTTTGGCAGAGATGGGGAATGAAGCTGCTCATAGTCATACAGAGAAGAATAGGATTCTAGGAGGCATTTGTGCCACATAAACCACTTCTCATACATATCTATATCTTGAATGATAAATAAGAACTGTTTTATCCCTGTTGATGCAGGGAAAATTTTTCCAAACTTTGCATATCTCCTAGGTGCATTATGATTTTGGCTTGCGGAATATATTGTCAGTGCTACGAACGTTAGGAACAGCAAAAAGAGCAAATCCTGCAGATACTGAGTCCACCATTGTCATGCGTGTGCTGAGAGACATGAACTTGTCCAAACTAGTAAGTTCCATGGTCCTGGTGTCGTGGTTTAAGCCCAGCCTGTAACTCAGAACCACACAGCCACTCTCTCACTCGCCCTCTTTTTCCTCTCACTGCTCCTGGAGGGATGGGGAGGAGATTAGAAAGAATGTAACTCCCTCCGGCTGAGATAAGAGCAGTCCAGTAACTAAGGAATAACACAAAACCATTACTGCTACCACCAATAATAATAACGATAAGGGAAATAACAAGGGAAGAGAATACAACTGCTCACCACCCGCCGACCGATACCCAGCCCGAGCAGCTATCTAGCTCTTCCGGGTAACTCCTCCCTGTTTATATATCCTGAGCATGATGTGCTGTGGTATGGAATACCTCTTTGGCTAGTTTGGGTCAGGTGTCCTGTCTCTGCTTCCTCCCAGCTTTCCCTCCTCCCTGGTAGAGCAGGAGACTCAGAAAGTCCTTGGTCAGAGTAAACATTACTAGCAGTAACCAAAACCACTGGTGTTATCAACGTTGTTCCCAGGCTGAAAATCAAAAACACAGCACTTCATCAGCTACTAAGAAGGAGAAAAATGACTGCTACTGCTGAACCCAGGACACCTGATAAATTAATTAAATTGCACTTTGGAATGACACGTTTTTCTCTGAAATACAATTTAAAGCTTTTGAGGTGATCACTAGAAGATTGGTGTTGCCTTTACACTGAAGCTAGCTTGGAAATGTTCCATTCTCTCAGTAGTGTTGGGTATTGCTTTTGGTTGGGTTTGGGTTAATTTTCTTTCCTGAACCTTGTATGGGGCTGAGAAGGAGCAAGCAAGAGGCTTTGTGGTGCTTGGTTACCTACCTGGTTTGAACCACAACACCTTGAATTGTTCAGGTTTTTTTTAATGTATTTCCCCTGCTACCTGTAGAAATAAGCAACCAAATAAAAGTTTATGGAGTAACCTCCTGAGAAACTTTATCCTAGAGTATTTAGTAGTTCTTTTGAAATAATCTGTTATTCATAGTGATGAGTAACATCTGTCTTAAATAACTAACAACACCTCTCCTGTGGCTGTGGTACTTCATCTCCTTTATTAGTTTTTTCTACACCTTAGACAAGCAATTTACTATTAGTATAAATGTTATTGATAAAATCTACTCTAATAAATTTGGTTTATTTTCGGTAACTTCTGATTACTGGAAACATCACATCTCCTGCTAGGTCTTTAGTACCTAGAGTGTTAAAATAGATGTTTTCTTGCATTTTCAAGTATTTCTTTACCTCTGATATAGTTAGGGATTTTTTTTTTAACATGCTAGAATAAATAAAATAGGTTTTAATCTGTGTTCTCCTCCCCTTTCCCCGTGGTTTTCACTAGATTGATGAAGATGAACCCTTATTCCTGAGTCTAATTGAAGACCTGTTTCCAGATATCCAGCTTGATAAAGTAGGCTATCCTGAAGTGGAAGCTGCCATTGATAAACAGGTGATGTTTGTCTTGATCTGTGCTGCTGTGACATAACTATCAGTATGTGACATCTAAGAAAATCATTGCTTTTGAATCTACCCAACTGGTAATAATATGTTTTACGCTTTAGAGGAAAAGTAAACTTTTCCATAAATCTTTACCACTGGTAGATTATTATTAAACTTGTTTTCAAAGGTGTCATTGAATTGTGATTGTGGTGTCCTATGTTTTTCTTGTGAGTCATTTGTTGTGGCCGGTTAGAAAAATGCATGTCTACATTCCCCAGCAAGTTGGGGGGGGGGGGGAAGGAGAAAAGAGAGCAAAGAAAGGGGTCTTGATCATTTAATAAACTATTTAGTTCAGTTTAGTTAGCTTATTATTTATTTTAATAAATTGTTTAATAAATGAACGAAAAAAGAAAAAAAAAACAAATCATGCAAAAGCAATTGCTCACAGCAGACTGATGCCCAGATAGTCTCTGAGCAATGACTACTTTGGAGAATACTCTCTCCAATTTTATTACGGAGCATGGTGTTATCAGTATCGTTAAACAATCTTTAAATGACCCTTCCAACCCAAACCACACTGTGATTCTATGGTATGGAGTATCCTTTTGGTCATTTGGAGTCAGATGTACCAGATATATCCCCTCCCAAACACTTGCTCACCTCAGCCTACTAGCTGACTGGACTGTATGAGAAACAAACTAGCTGACTGGACTGTATAAGAAACAAACTGTCTAGATGCTGTGTAAGCGCAGGTCAGCAATAGCCAAAACACTGGTGTGCTACCAACATTGTTTTGATCACAATTATAAAACATGTAAAATGGCGAGAACGACCCAGATCCATCCCAATCATATCCAGTACATATGTACAGCTGTTAACAGGATCTTTTGAGAACATGACTGTCGTGGGTTCAGCAGCAGCAGCCATTTTTCTCCTTCGTAGTAGCTGGTGCAGTGCTGTGTTTTCGACTTCCTGCCTGGGAACAGCGCTGATAGCACTGATGTTTATAGTTACGGCTTAGAACGTTTTGGTCTGACCAAGGACTTTCTGAGTCTCATGCGATGCCAGGGAGGGGAAGCCGGTAGGAAGCAGGAACAGGATACGTGACCCAAACTGACCAAAGAGGTATTCCATACCACAGCCCGTCATGCCTAGGATGTAAAAACTGGGGGCAGGAACCCGAAGCAGTTGAGTTCATGGCTCAGTCGTCGGGTGGTAAGCAGTTGTATCTTCTTCCCTTGTATTTCCCTGGTCATTACTACTATTGGTGGTAGCAGCAGCAATTTGTGTTATACCTTAGTTACTGGGCTATTCTTATCTCAACCCGTGGGAGTTACATTCTTTCGATTCTTCTCCCCATTCCCCCCCCAACCCCCCCAGAGTGGGGAGGAAGAAAGAGGGGGGATTGAGTGAGCGGGCTGTGTGATTTACAGCTTAAGCCACAACAGTGTCAAGTCTACTTGTGAACATCTTTTTTGATAAGGGAAATATCTAGTCTATAAGATTATTGTAGAATCCATGAGTGTTGGAAATTGTCAAGAGAAGATAAATCTCCAGTGATGACATTGGAATACCAAACATGACAACCTTGTTTTATGTGAAGAAAGAAATCAGTTCAGATACATTCCATTAGTAGCATCATTAGATTTTGGATATGTATTACTGTATACATGTGGACTCTGGAAAAAAGTCAGAAGGCTATATTCTATAGTGGAGAGATAGGCAGCTTGACTGGTTTGGTGTCAGCGGTGAGATCTGTTAAGATGTAAACGTACACACGGAAATGGTGCATCTGATGTCTTCATTGTGCTTTGCAAGCTCCATTGCTTCAGCAGTGGTGTTCTTCATGGCGATGAGGACTTAGTGGCAGCATATACTTCATGGTTGCTGTTGAGGAATTTATTTTGTGCTGCCTTCTGTTCTTGGCTTCCTTGCAGATTGGGATAAATAAGTTGAACTGTCATGAGCTTTGATATGTGAGTAATATAGCAAGTGGCAGTGCCAGTTCCACAGTTACAATTGGCTGTGACAGTAATTTTAAAAACTGTTTTGTCTTATCAGTAAATAATTAGTCCTTTTTTTACTGATAATATTTTTCTGAGAATTTCTTTTGAAACATAATTAAAAATAGAAATCATACTTGAATTAAAATATAGTTGTTATTTTGAGAACTTCACTTTTATAACATGATCTTGAGCTTTTAGAAGGTTTTTTGACTGTCAAAAACATATGGTGCTCTATGAATCCTTAAGAAATAGTTCTAGCTTTTCTCTACTGGCTAAAATCTGTTTTGCTCACTTCCAGCTGAGTCACTTTCACAAGCAACTGCAATACCATTCCAGTGAGATAACTTCTTAAAGCTTGGAACTAGCAAAAAGTATTAAACAAGCATATGATATCTGATTCTAAAGCATCATGTCTTTTCTTAGAAGGATAATATTAAGAGGTTAATCAAAGCTCTGCCTGTGCACTGAGAATTAACAAAATGTTTTACAAAAAGCTTTTGACTGTTGTAAGAATTTAGAAACACAAATTGTCATCACAAAAAAGCAACTGTTCTGAGAGTCAATTGAAAATGCTGTATGGCTATGGAAGACATTGCTAGCAAAAGTGCTTCTAAAATTCGTGGCTTTTCCTTAAAATTATGTTTTAACTATGAGAACAAATATGTTTTAACCATAAGACTACGTAAAAAAAAAACAAACAAAAAACTATTCTTCTTATTTTAATTTTCTGAATACATATTTGAATACCAAATTTTTTCACAGAGAGGGTAACGAGGTATTGGAACAGATTAGGGAAGTAGTGGAATCACTGGCATAGAATCATAGAATCATGGAATAGTTAGAGTTGGAAAGGACCTTAAGTTCATCTAGTTGCAACCCACCTGCCATGGGCAGCGACACCTCCCACAAAGCCGTGCCATCCAAGGCTATGCCTAACCCTGCCTTGAACACTGCCAGGGATGAAGCATTCACAACTTCCCTGGGCAATCCATTCCAGTGCCTCACCACGCTTGCACTAAAGAACTTCTTCCTTATATCTAATCTAAACTTCCCCTGTTTAAGTTTGAACCCGTTACCCCTTGTCCTGTCACTACAGTCCCTCATGAAGAGTCCATCCCCAGCATCCCTATAGGCCCCCTTCAGATATTGGAAGGCTGCTATGAGGTTTCCACGCATCCTTCTCTTCTCCAGGCTCAACAGCCCCAACTTTCTCAGCCTATCTTCATACGGGAGGTGCTCCAGTCCCCTGAGCATCCTTGTGGCCCTCCTCAGCACTTATTGCAACAGTTCCATGTCCTTTTTATGTTGAGGACACCAGAACTGCACACAATACTCCAAGTGAGGTCTCACGAGAGCAGAGTAAAGGGGCAGGATCACCTCCCTTGACCTGCTGGTCACACTCCTTTTGATGCAGCCCAGGATATGGTTGGCTTTCTGGGCTGCAAGCACACACTGCCGGCTTATGTTCATTTTCTCATCGACCAACACCCCCAAGTCCTTCTCCACAGGGCTGCTCTGAATCTCCTCCCCGCCCAACCTGGAGCTGTGCCTGGCATTGCTCCAACCCAGGTGTAGGACCTTGCACTTGGCATGGTTAAACTTCATCAGGT
Organism: Amazona ochrocephala; assembly: GCA_039720435.1. Taxonomy (NCBI): domain Eukaryota; kingdom Metazoa; phylum Chordata; class Aves; order Psittaciformes; family Psittacidae; genus Amazona; species Amazona ochrocephala. The sequence continues at coordinate 79,548,688 of CM077876.1, read as the reverse complement.
TGGCATCAGCCCACCTCACAAGCATGTCAAGGTCCTTCTGGACGGCATTCATCCCTCCAGAGTATCAACTGAATCACACAGCTTGGTGTCATCAGCAAACTTGCTGAGGGCGCACTCAATCCCTCTTTCTATGTCACCGGCAAAGATGTTGAACAAGACTGGTCCCAACACTGATCCCTGAGGGGCACCACTCATTACTGGTCTCCAGCTGGACATTGAGCCATTGAGCACAACTCTTTGCGTGCGGCCATCCAGCCAGTTCTTTATCCACCGAGTGGTCCACCTATCAAATTGATGTCTCTCTGATTTAGAGACAAGGATATCATGTGGGACATTGTCGACCCCTTTGCGCAGGTCCAGATAGATGACGTCAACTGCTCTGCCCCTGTCCATTAGTTCTGTAGCCCCATCATAGAATGCCACCAAATTGGTCAGGCAGGATTTCCCCTTAGTGAAGCCATGCTGGCTGTCCCCACCCACCTTGTTGTTTTTCAAGGCCTTAGCATGCCTTCCAGGAGAATCTGCTCTAAGATTTTGCCAGGCACAGAGGTGAGACTGACTGGTCTGTAGTTCCTTGGTTCATCCATTTTCCCCTTCTTGAAAATGGAGGTTATATTTCCCTTTTTCCAGTCATCGGGAACTTCACCTGACTGCCAAGATTTTTCCAATATGATGGACAGTGGCTTAGCAAATTCATTTGCGAGCTCCTTCAGGATCCGCGGATGGATTTCATCAGGTCCATGGACACGTGTACGTTCAGATTCCTAAGATGGTCTTGAATCAGATCCTCTCCTACAGTGGGCCTAGGGTCTTCATTCTCACTGTCCCTGCATCTGCCTTCCAAGACTTGGGTGTTGTGGTCAGAGCATTTACTAGTGAAGACTGAGGCAAAGAAATCATTAAGAAGCTCAGCCTTCTCCAAATCCAGGGTAGCCAGTTCTGTTAGCTTCTGGAGGGGGCCCACACTGTCCCTGGAAGTGTTCAAAAACTGTGTAAACCAGGACCTCAGTGATGCGGTTTACTGGTGATCTTGGCAGTCCTGGGGTAGCAGTTGTGCTTAATGATCTTAAAGGTCTTTTTCAACCTAGTTGATACTCTCTATCACTTCTTTTTCCTTATATTTTTTTTATATACACAAAAACTTTACAAAGAGGGTAGTCTTCTGCTGAAGTTTAATTTATATATTTATTTTTAAAGCATCAAAATATCTTGTGCTCTAAATTACTAGTAATTTGGTTTTCTGTCACTTTCTATAGGTGGAGGAAGCTGGTCTTATTTGTCATCCTCCTTGGAAACTGAAAGTTATCCAACTTTTTGAAACCCAGAAAGTAAGGCACGGATTGATGACACTAGGACCTAGTGGTGCAGGAAAAACTGTTTGCATCCACACTTTAATGAAAGCCCTGACAAGTATGTGAATATTTATGTTGTAAACTGTTATTAAACTTTAAACAATGTTGTTTTTTCATAGAAAGCCTAAATAACTTCACTGTGAGAGTATATTACTGGAAGAAACTGTGTCGTATGATACTAATTTTTGTGGTAGTACCTTTTAAAAGCTTGAAAATGTCTGACATTGGAAGTCGTATAATACATATACTATATTCCATGTTAATATACTTATATCAGAAGTTCTTATTCTAGAGACACTGAGAAAGACGTGCACTGTCTGGGTAGACAGCTTGGGCAAGTGATTAAAGCATCTCCCAGGTTTGGCTGAGGTTATGATGAAACCTTCCCCTAATGATAAATATTTAGCCCTTTTTGAACATGATTCACAAGACAGTGTCTTTATCTGCAGTAAAAAATAACTGCTTCTGTCCTGTGTTGCTGCTAGGAGATTCTGTTTTAGGCAGTAACAAAATCTTCAAGGATATTAATTTTGTGTCCTGGCTGGAGGCTTGAGGAGTGTGTCTTCTTGTCCTCTGTATTTCTAAACAAAAATATTGGTAGAACATCTGTTTGATCTCATTAAAAGCTTATAGCTGGGGGAGAAAAAACACATCTCTTGATGTAAGCTTGAGTTGCTCCATTTCACAGGCTTCAGTGTGCTGCTTATACAATTTTCCAGAAATTGATAGTTTCTGTAAAATATTACTCAGCCAGTCTCTCATCTATGCAGTAACTTAGTGTGCTTAAGAAACACTGTGAGCTCTACATTGCAGTGTAAATGACTGTTCCATTTTGGAAAAAAAAAGCAGAAAGAGCACATAGTAGTATTATGCTATTTTCCTAGATTTCTGTATCAGTGAGTTGTGAACTACTACCAAGATAAAGCTGCCACAGTACTTTTTTCAAGCTGATCTTCTAGTATAACCTCAAAAACTGTAGTGTAAATCACTACAGTGATTTGCCAGGCTTCTCTCTTGCATGGTAGTGAGCTGTGATTATAATCAAGATTTTAAGATAAGCCATTTTTTAACCTCACTCTTTTAACATTATTGGTTCCTGTGTAATTTGTAATATTAGGCTTTCTAAAGGTGTCTGGCATAGGATTTTTTTAAACCATTTTTAATGAGGCAAATATAAAGGCTATATGATCATAATACGGCTAGATAGAATTTGGCTGCCTAAGAGACTTCGCAGGGATATGCCAATATGATATACTTTGTGTATTCCAAAATGTATATAATTGCACAATGGGAAAAAACAATAATCAACCATGTGGAGCATTTCTCTGATTTTTAGTCATTGCGATTTAAAAATATATACCCAGAAAAAGGCTTTAAAGCTCTATTGTTTGGTAAGCCTACAAAATATTAAACAAAACCTTGAATAAATTTTTTTCTTGCTGTTCTTCTGTCCCCAGTGAATCCATGAAATTTGAATTGTACTTTTCAGAAGTTTTGGAACTTTTTTGTACTTGAAATTTTGATGGCTGCAGTTAACAAATATTGATGTATAGCAAGAGATAAATTTTCCAAGTACATACATAACCTCTTATAAGGATGAATGCATATTAAAACCTACATCTGGGTGCAATTATTTTAAATTTGTCAAAGTTCTCTGACTGTTGAAAATAAACACCCAAACTAACTAGTGATCTGCCTTCATAGGTTGCGGACAGCCACATCGTGAAATGAGAATGAATCCTAAAGCTATAACTGCTGCACAAATGTTTGGTCGTCTTGATGTGGCAACAAATGATTGGACAGATGGAATATTTTCAACTCTCTGGAGAAAAACTTTAAAAGCCAAAAAAGGTAGAATGAAAAACAGTTCCCTCCGAAACAAACCAAACAATTGAGCTTCAGGACATCTCTCTAGAGCATATTCGCAGACTTCTTTTTTTTATACTTACATAGAAACATTGGAATATTGCTGCAAATTGCTGCAAAAACTTCTGTCTATTGTATATTCTCTGTTCTAAATGCTTTGTGCTCAAACTATGTATTGTAGCAAATACTGCTTCTCTGAATTTGCTGATCCCTGTCTTTCAAATGACAAGCCCTTGTATGGAAACACAGGGAAAGTGAGTGCCAGTTCCCCCAGCACTGGTATACTATAAAAAAATGCTGGTGCTGTCAAGATGTCTACCTGGCCTCCAGGTGTTGTACTAGAAGGGTATGAATTTCCTTTGTATCGTACCTGCTAGCCCTGCACATACCATAGTCCATGTCAAATGGCACTAGACAATTCTATTTAGGCAACCAATTTCTGCCTGAATTAATGCTAGCTTATATTCTTAGATTGATACATTAACTAAAAGATAGTTGGGTGCTAGTGGATTCTTCCTTGTATTGTCTGAATATTAGTATGTGACCTTATCATTAGGCCTTCAAGGAAGGACTAAAATTAAGAAAAGAAGCAATGAAAATACTTAGTTTTGTGTCTTTCCTAGTTTTTAAGGATACAGATACTTTAAAATAGAAAATAGGTTTTGATTTTGTTGGTTTTGTTTTAAATCTAGAAATGCAGCACCCTTGATAATGTAGCATAGCATTAACTGTTGATTTTTCTGTATTTCCCTTTAGTGTGGAATAAAAATTAGCACACTTATGTGACTTCCTCAGATTCACTATTTGCACCACTTCTGTAATGTCTCTTATGAAGTGAATTCCAGACCATCTCATGCCTGAGAGTCCTGTGCTGTAGCTATGAAAAGCCTCCAAATGTATAACTACTTGCTGCAGAAATGAGAAGGTTTCTCATATGGAACCTTCTTGGTTCGTATGCAGCAATGCATCGAGTCACCTAGACCTTGATGATAAGGGCTTGCTCTAAAGGCAGATGAGAGTGAGACCCTCTCTGAATAAGCGCTATCTAGCAATACGCAGCAAAGGAAGCTGGATCAAGTCTATAAACAGGAGAACAAACAGCAAAAATCTTCTCCTAAAAGATCTCTTTTACTTGCGAAAAAGATTTTTTTAAGAGTTCCTTTCATTTAATCTCACTACAATACACCACCTCTTTGGAAACAAACAAATGGTGGTTTTAAATAGATCTGTAGTTTCTGTTTTGTTTATATTGTTTTATGTAAGTTGAAATTAACTTGGTTTATTAGTATGTTGGAGACTGGATCTGTAAAACTGCTTCAAACTATTGCAAACTGATGACTTATGATGATACAACTTTATACACTGAGCAGTGGATAACTTTTATCAGTGGGTGGTGAAATGAAGTCATTGAAATTGGGAATGGAAATGGTAATTGTATTAAAAGCTGAGATTCTAGCTGTTCATGAATTTGGAATTAGTTTAAAACTTGTTTGCAGAGAGACGAAGTGGTCCTTGAAAGAAACTAAAACTTCCTCAGTAGGCATTTGCATCTGTTATTTATTATAGGTGACCATATCTGGATAGTTCTTGATGGTCCAGTTGATGCTATTTGGATTGAGAACCTTAATTCTGTTCTGGATGATAACAGAACTCTAACTCTGGCAAATGGAGATCGAATACCTATGGCACCAAATTGCAAAATAGTCTTTGAACCTCATAATATTGATAACGCTTCTCCTGCGACAGTTTCAAGGAATGGGATGGTATTCATGAGCTCATCAGTTCTCAGCTGGAGCCCTATCCTTGAGGTATGATAGCTAAGTGATTAGGTACTGGAAGTTTTACTGGTTACTTATTTAACACTCCACTATTATTACTTTAGGACCTAATTTTGTGAATTTTTGCTATGAAACACCTTTTATGCTGTATAAACTTATAGGTCAGTATTTAATACAGCAGTGTTTCTGGTATTAGTTTATACAAGAGTGAATAATGCATTTTTTTCAGGAACATAGTCAACATATTACACTTTTGAAAACATGGACATCTCACTTTAGGGAACATTTGTAATTCAAGGTATTTTACACAGTTGAAGAACAACTTGGTTGTCAAAATATCGACTACATGGCAGCCTCTAGTACAGCTTCAGACCAAGGAAGAAGAAAGAATTTACTCTTACAGGCTGATCCAGGAACCTAGAAATCCTCAAGGAAAAACATTTTATTTTGCCTTATCAGTCATGATTTACCTCCTTACTTTAAAGTGATACTCAGACTAAATTTAGTTGTGTTGAAATAAGTGTTTCATGCAAGTAGTTTCACTTAATCCATGACTTCATGCATTTAATTTATTTTGATGGCAGCAACAGTCAAAAGGAAACAGGTGAGCAGTCAACAGAGAGTTTGTGGGTCAGGGTTGAAGGGAGAACAGCGATGGGTGACATTATTGTGGGGAACTGTTACAGACCGCCTGACCAAGGGGACTTGCTGGACGAAGCACTCCATAGGCAGATAGGAGCAGCCTCACGCTTGCAGGCCCTTGTTCTCATGGGAGACTTCAACCACCCTGATATCTGTTGGAGGGATGGTACGGCCCGGCACAAGCAATCCAGAAGGTTCCTCGATTGTGTGGAAGACAACTTCCTTCTGCAAGTAATTGAGGAGCCGACAAGGAGAGGTGCCATGCTTGACCTCGTTCTCACCAACAGGGAAGGGCTGGTTGGGAATGTGACGCTCCAGGGCAGCCTTGATTGCAGCGATCATGAGATGGTTGAGTTTGAGATCCTCAGGACAGTGAGAAGAGCATGCAGCAAGCTCACTGCCCTGGACTTCAAGAGAGCGGACTTTGGCCTCTTCAGGAACCTGCTCAGTAAGGTTCCATGGGATACAGCCTTAGAGGGCAGGGGGGCCCAAGACTGTTGGTTGATATTCAAGGCTCACCTGCTGCAAGTGGAGGAGCGATGCATCCCAACTAGAAGGAAGTTTAGCAGGAGGGCCAGGAGACCTCCTTGCATGGATAAGGAGCTGCTGAGCAAAATTCGAAGGAAAAAAGAAGCTTATAAAAGGTGGAAGCAAGGTCAGGCGGCCTGGGAGGAATACAGGGATGTTGTCCGGGAAGCTAGGGACCAGGTTAGGAAAGCTAAGGCCCACTTAGAATTAAACTTGGCTAGGGATGTTAAGGATAACAGGAAGGGATTTTATAGGTACATTGCCAATAAAAGACAGGCTAGGGACACCGTGGGCCCTCTCCAGAAGTTATCGGGAGAACTGGCTACCCTGGATTTGGAGAAGGCTGAGGTTCTTAATGACTTCTTTGCCTCAGTCTTCACCGGCAAATGCTCTGACCACACCACCCAGGTCTTGGAAGGCAGACGCAGGGACAGTGAGAATGAAGACCCTAGGCCCACTGTAGGAGAGGATCTGGTTCGAGACCACCTTAGGAACCTGAATGTATACAAGTCCATGGGACCGGATGAAATCCATCCACGGGTCCTGAAGGAGCTGGCAAATGAAGTTGCTAAGCCACTGTCCATCATATTGGAAAAATCTTGGCAGTCAGGTGAAGTTCCCGATGACTGGAAAAAGGGAAATATAACCTCCATTTTCAAGAAGGGGAAAATGGATGAGCCAGGGAATTACAGACCAGTCAGTCTCACCTCTGTGCCTGGCAAAATCTTGGAGCGGATTCTCCTGGAAGGCATGCTAAGGCACATGAAAACCAACAAGGTGGTTGGTGACAGCCAGCATGGCTTCACTAAGGGGAAATCCTGCCTGACCAATCTGGTGGCCTTCTATGAGGGGGCTATGGAACAGATGGACAGGGGCAGAGCAGTTGATGTCATCTACCTGGACTTGTGTAAAGCCTTTGATGCTGTCTCACATGACATCCTTCTCTCTAAGTTGGAGAGACATCAATTTGATAGGTGGACCACTCGGTGGATAAAGAACTGGCTGGATGGCCGCATGCAAAGAGTAGTGCTCAGTGTCTCAATGTCCAGCTGGAGACCAGTAACGAGTGGTGTCCCCCAGGGATCAGTTTTGGGACCGGTCTTGTTCAACATCTTTGTGGGTGACATGGACAGTGGGATTGAGTGCGCCCTCAGCAAGTTTGCCGATGACACCAAGCTGTGTGGTTCGGTTGATACACTGGAGGGAAGGAATGCCATCCAGAGGGACCTTGACATGCTTGTGAGGTGGGCTGATGCCAACCTGATGAAGTTTAACCATGCCAAGTGCAAGGTCCTACACCTGGGTCGGAGCAATGCCAGGCACAGCTCCAGGTTGGGCGGGGAGGAGATTGAGAGCAGCCCTGTGGAGAAGGTCTTGAGGGTGTGGGTTGATGAAAAAATGAACATGAGCCGGCAGTGTGCGCTTGCAGCTCAGAAAGCCAACCATATCCTGGGCTGCATCAAAAGGAGTGTGACCAGCAGGTTGAGGGATGTGCTCCTGCCCCTTTACTCTGCTCTCGTGAGACCTCACTTGGAGTATTGTGTGCAGTTCTGGTGTCCTCAACATAAAAAGGACATGGAAGTGTTAGAACAAGTGCAGAGGAGGGCCACGAGGATGATGAGGGGACTGGAGCACCTCTCGTATGAAGATAGGCTGAGAAAGTTGGGGCTGTTGAGCCTGGAGAAGAGAAGGCTGCGTGGAGACCTCATAGCAGCCTTCCAATATCTGAAGGGGGCCTATAGGGATGCTGGGGAGGGACTCTTCATTAGGGATTGTGGTGAGAGGACAAGGGGTAACGGGTTTAAACTTAAACAGGGGAAGTTTAGATTGGATCTGAGGAAGAAATTCTTTAGTGTAAGGGTGGTGAGGCCCTGGAATGGGTTACCCAGAGAAGTCGTGAATGCTTCATCCCTGGCGGCGTTCAAGTTGGGGTTGGACATAGCCTTGGATGGCATGGTTTAGTAGGAGGTGTCCCTGCCCTTGGCAGGGGGGTTGGAACTCGATGATCTTGAGGTCCTTTCCAACCCTAACTATTCTATGATTCTATTCTATGATTCTATGAAAATGGATCATGTTTTGGTGTTTTTTTTTTTTTTTTTTTTTTTTCTTTTGGGTGACGCAGAACAATTTTTATTAATTTCAGCCAGGAAACAACCATTCCAACATCCGTTTCTTGTTCCTCTGCCTCCCCCCCCCCCAAAAGAAATATTTTGTCATAAAATTGCAACCCATAGCTATTTGTCATTTGAGCCAAAAGCATTTATTTGGTTTTTGTTTCATTTAACTACTAAATAAAATATCTTGATGGCTTTTTCAGTACATCTCTCTTTAAGTCTATTTTGGATCTTACCAACTTTTCTACTTACTCCTGATATTTTATGAGCAGCTGGTGAAGTTCCAGATGTCTATTTTAAGTAGTTCTGCCATTTATTCTTTATCACTTCGTTTTCCACCTACCTGTTTCTAGGAAGCTTTTTTATATATCTAACTGCTTGTAATCTGTCCTAGAGCTTAATTTGAGCAGTAAAAGGTAGAGTTTCAAAATATTATAGGGGTCAAAGTGTATGAAAGAATCACAGAAACACAAAATATTTGAAGTTAGAAGGAACCTCTAGAGACTGTGTAGTTGAACGCACCTCATGCATTGTCAGCTTGAATAGGTAGCTCAGTGCTATGTCCTATTGAACTTTGAGATGAAGACTCCAAAAGCTCACTGAGAAGCCTGTTCCTGCATTTGAAAATAACCACCTTTTTTTTTTAATTATGTTTAAATTAAATTTATTTAATTTCAATTTGTGTCAAATTTTAGTTTGAAGTTTGGGGAAGAATCAGCAAGCATTTTTGCTGATAAATGTATTTCACGTAAGAAATAAGTTCATGGGGTGTAAACAAGAAGCATTCTGTGACACGATGGGAGAAAACTTCTGAGTAACTCATAGAAGCAGGTTACTATGTTGAGCTAAAGACATGAAAGAACAAATCCTGTCCTATGATTTTGAGAAATAGGTGATTTTAATTAGGTTTTGTTTATTCAGCCTTGCAGAAACTGAGACGCTCAATAAAAATGACACATACCAGCAGACATCCCCTCCTGATATCCCTTTTTTCTGCAACTGCCAGATGTTTCTGGGGTACCCCGATCATTAGTAGACACTAACGCTGTACTGAATGAATCAAACTTGTGTTCAATACGCATGAAATTCTTTCTTTGCAATGTTGAACAGCCATCATGATTTAAAAAAAATATGAAAAGAATTATTTTTGTGTTGTCGAAAACTTTAAAGTACTTTTTTCTTCAGTGTCCATGTTTACGAGCCAGTTGGAATTATACATAGTTGGGTAAAGTTTGATCTTCTGCTATCCAAACACTTCCCAACAGGCAGGGAATCTGAGCTTCACCCCCCTCTCTCCACTCCCCCAAGAAATCAGTTTTCCATGCTTACTGGACCTTTTTAATTACTGGAGTTAAATTTACTGAGACTTGCATTGGGGCCTAAATTTATTTTCTCACCATGCTTTGTGACAGGGATTTTTGAAAAGACGCTCATTCCAAGAAGCTGAAATTCTACGTCAGCTGTATTCTTCTTCATTCCCAGACTTATACCGCTTCAGCATTCAGTGTCTGCAATACAAGGCTAAAATGTTGGAAGCCTTTGTGATTATGCAGAGCATTAATATGCTGCAGGGTCTTATCCCACCTAAGGTAGTGTGGTTTTATTTTCTGTATTTACTTAATCTAATGGAGATAATTTTAAATCATGAGATTATGTAGAAAGGAGATTCTTTGACAACTTGGAATATTAATGAAGATGCAGGTTAGTAAGGAATTCTTTTTCTTTAGAAAGTAATAGCTATGATGTGACTTCTTTCACATTTGGTTTTGATGTTAAGCACTGATATGTAGCATGCATCAGATTGCATCTTTCCTTCAGTTTTTTTTTTGGTGTATTATTATCAGATTATAAACTAGAATTTAAACAGATTAAATGCTGTAATGGGTGGTTAAAAGTGATGTTTACAGGGTACTTTTCTATATTTTGTGGTCTACTTGATATTGGTTCAGCCTGTATATTGATAAAGACATCAATAAATTTAAACATGACCGAAGGCTTTTAACCTGATGTTACTATGATTATCAAGTAGAATTTTCAGGCAATTAAAAATAAAAACCTTAATCCTTTAGGAGCAAGGAGGAGAATTGACTCCAAAATACTTGGAAAGGCTGTACATCTTCTCTCTTATGTGGAGCATAGGAGCATTACTAGAATTAGAAGACAGATGCAAAATGGAGCACTGGCTTCGAAAACATGCAGCAATAAAACTTGATCTTCCCTATATCCCAGAAGGCAGTGAAGATACCATGTTTGATTATTATGTGGCATCTGACGGTTAGTGACCCATACGGGTGGTATGGGGTGAAACTTAAAAGTAATGTTAAAATTATGCTTCTTTTACAGAATTAATTTAGAAGTTTCTTCTAGCTTACCTTCCTTTGTGTTCCTTAGCAAGTATTGTTTTACAGCTACACTTTATTGATGATATCGTATAGAGCTTTTTCCTTGTTTCCAGTGAAAAATCAGAATGTAGATATATTGCTACAGAAAGCTTCGTGGACTTTGTGTGTATGAATTGTCAAGTGAATGAAAATAGACAAGCCTTGTCCTTGCCTAGTTTATGTAGGAAATAGGAGTAAGCCTTAACTTGAGAGGTTCTTTGGTTATGTGATTCTATAATTTGGTCTGAATTTACAGAGTGGTATTACAGTATGTGAGACAGGCACTGACAGATGAGTCAACTCAGTGGAAAATAAAAGAAGTGATGATGCCTTGTATTTCTAAAACATTCATTTATTTCTTATTAGGTAAATGGGTGCACTGGAATACATGTGTTGAAGAGTACGTATATCCCAGTAGCAGCACTCCAGAGTATGGCTCTATACTTGTGCCTAATGTTGACAATGTGAGAATGGATTTCCTTATAAAAACCATTGAGAAACAGGGCAAGGTACTTCTATATTTCATGTCTAAATAGTGCTAACAGTTTTTTATCAGGTTTTTGAATTAAAAATGAAGTATTATATTGCTGAAAGGTAAGAATAATTTTTTAAAGAGACAACGGTGATTCCAAGAGCCACTTTCATGTGAATATGCTTGAACCCTTGAATACTCATTGCTTCCAGCCTTTGTTGTCTTCCACTCACCCATCCTTCTTGTAGTGGAAATAACCATAATTGCATCTGAGATCGGGTTAGAAGTGAAGCAACATTTTCATGTGGCTTGGAGTGGGGACAGCACACAGTGCAGTAGAGTGCCTGACTCTGCTGATATAAACTCCGCCCACATGGGGCAGTTACAGAGCTTATGTTCCTTTAGTGCATGCAACTTATGTACCAAAGCTATGTCAGATAAGCAGGATATAGTAAATAACACAATCCAAAAGAAACTGAAGGCTCTCGATAGTACGTCCTTTTCCAAACAATCAACTCCTTTTATGAATAATCCACTGCTCGGTTAGTTAAATTGTGCTGACTGACTTGTCCACTGCAAATATTTTTAACTTGAGGCCTACAAAAGCCTATGAGACATTAACTGTTTTGTTTCCGCATGTCCCTTGTTGAGAATTCACTTTACATAACTTTTCTAGTTTCATTTCAGTTTAAAAGCTAAATGGGATTGCTGAGGCTTTGCCAAAACACCCAGCTCTTGTGTTTATTCTTATTTCAATGTTGTCTTTGTCTAGGCTGTCCTACTAATTGGTGAGCAAGGGACTGCGAAGACTGTTATAATTAAAGGCTTTATGTCAAAATATAACACTGAAAGCCACATGGCTAAGAGTTTGAACTTTTCATCTGCAACTACTCCATTGATTTTCCAGGTATAGTAGTCATTCACCTTTTAATACAATGTGACTGGATTCAGACATTGTTCTGAGAATTTGCCAGAAGAATGCCTTTGAAAGCAGTTTATTTAATTGAAAATGAGCGCAGAAATAAAAAAGCATCTGTTCAAAAGGACTAAGTGTCCTAAGACATGATTTAGGACTTCCGTAAAAACCATGTTCTCTTCAACTTCTTTGGTTATTATTGAGCTGTTCTTGGATTAGTACAATACCACACATATTATTTTCTTCATCACATTTAATGTTTTTATGTCAAAAGTATCAGTTCTCACTAACTGGGTAGAGCTGTTGGTGACTTCCCTCAGATTTCACTAGAAGCCCTGAGTAAAATAAGTGCTACCCACAACAACCTATCAACTGTGTGCTGTTTGCAATTTAAATTTCAGTAAATTACTCATTAAAAAAGTAACACATGCAGTGCAGCTGCTCTAAATAGAACTATGAATACTTAAATCCTGAACAGTACTACCTATCCAAATTTCTACTCAGATAGTTTGAGCTATTTCAGGATTTTTTAACCTGATGAGTATGCCAAGCCGATACACTGTCTATGCTATAATCAGAAGTGCTGTTTATAGGCTTGAAGCATCATCTATCATCTGGTTCTATAGCATGGTAGAAACTGTTAACATGTTTAATATTTGAGCATGTAATTTTGGTCTTATTTTACTTTGTGATTTTCCTTCTATTGAATGGGCTATAGAAACAAAAACTAATGTTAGTACCTCTATTTTTATAAAATATATGTCAAGTTTGTTGATGATAGTGGATAGTCTGTTAATGGTAAAGAAATCTGAAATAGATGTGCAAGTCTAACAATCAAGTATCTGACAACAACCTAGACTGAAGCATTGCCTGTTACGACCCATGCATGTTCAAATTACTCTGAATTTCTTGGCCTAACTGATGCCACTTGTGTAAGAAGGCTTTCCAGGCTGCTGTACAGGAGCCTAAGCACAGTGTAAGAGTGCAGATATTTACATTTGCACTAATGAATAACAACACATGGTTAAGTGAACTTTCACTTGGTATAGAATAAATAAAATCTGGACCTTAAGAAAAATGGAGTAATGGAAAGATGATGGGAAGAAAAATGGTGGTAAGTCTAGTATTAAGTTATTTCATCAAGTTTATTTATGTTTCTGAATTTACTTGTCACTGCATGCTTTTATGAAGTACATTGATATATGCTGGAAAGGTCTTCAAGATTCATGTATCTCAGCTCTGACAGATTATTAGTTTAATATTTATTGCTAGTAACTGTCAATTTTACAGATAAATTGAAATGGTATCAAATTTATGAAACTATTTGGCACCTGCATTAGACATTTGTTCTGTTACTAACCTAATGCTGTAAAGTATGATATTTCAGGCACTCTAGTTGAACTAGTGCAATTAACTGCCATAGATGTGCTGTCTAAACCTTCCTTGGTAAATTTTTGTGTAACATAATCATCAATATGTTTAAACATTTGAATCTTGTATGAAAAGAAGGGCTGTTTGTAACTGTGCTAATAATTGCTTTTTAACAGCGTACAATAGAAAGTTATGTGGAGAAGCGCATGGGCACAACTTATGGTCCTCCTGCAGGCAAAAAGATGACAGTCTTCATTGATGATGTGAATATGCCCATAATAAATGAATGGGGAGATCAGGTTAGTTTGTAAGAAAGAAAAAAAGAAGGCCAAAGGTATTTTCTTATTTTCTTTCTTTCCTTGGTACACTTTAAAAATTACTTCTCTTTTCTCACAGGCTGTAGGGGGTGAGTTTCATATGTAGTGCTTAATTTTTGAAGCTTCTAAAAGAACCCATCAAGTTTTATATTGTCCTGAATTCATTCAAAATAAATATGCTGACTACAAGAAGCAGTTTGAGTGGTCCTTAAAACAAGCCTGTATGATTTTAATGATATTTCTAACCAACACTCACTTTTTAATAATAAAAAAAAGTAGAAAAAAAAATCACCGTACAAATTTTGATAACAAACTGGCTGTGTGGACAATAATTGAAATAGTAATAATTTTATGAAAGTAATTTTATGGACTTCTATGGAAATAATTCTATGTTTGCAACTTGAAAAACCATGTTTGTGATTGCTAAACGTGGAAATTTCATCAAAATAGTTGGTATGCAGCTATTGAAGGTGTATTATCTCAGACTTGATTAGAGTAACTGGAAAATTTGTGCTAAAAAGGAGAAGTATTTCCAATAGAACAGTGTTGTAAATCATGTAGCATACAATCAAGAATAGATTGAAGTACGAAGGATCAATTCTAAGCTAGGGATTACCCTCTACTCCAGGATTTTTGTCCACAGGTATTGCCAATGAAGAGGACAATTTAAATATGCTTATTCCTAACAGTACATATTCCTCCTGAAGCAAATAAGCAGGAATTTGGGTGAGAAAATAATTTTACAGTCTTTATTAGGTCTTTCAAGTGCATAAGTATGTTTTGTATTTCATTTAGTCGTGTGTATAATATTCTGCTATATAATGCCTTATTATTTTACAGGTCACTAATGAGATAGTTAGGCAACTGATGGAACAGAAAGGATTGTATAACCTGGAAAAGCCTGGTGAATTTACCAACATTGTGGACATTCAGTTTTTGGCTGCCATGATCCACCCCGGGGGAGGTCACAATGACATTCCACAGAGGCTCAAGAGACAATTTTCTATATTCAACTGTACTCTGCCTTCTAATTCTTCTATTGACAAAATTTTTGGTAAAGGAAAATTAGCTTTGTATCCATCTTATTTTTGAAAATGGTAGTTGATTTTTCTTTATCTCTCTGTTTATAAACATTATAATTAAATTTGAGGCTTAATACCCCTCTAATTTGTTTCCCAGCATATTTTCATTCAGTAATCACTACTCACCTGCAATTTCATCAATCCATAATTTTTTCAGGTGCAGTCACATCTTTGAATCTATAGAAGAGTGGCATGAAGGACATTCCTAGTTGTAGTGATGATACTGGAGAGTTGCTAAGGTCTACTGGTGCTATGACTGAGTAACTAATGACTAGACTTTCACAAAGGACAGGATCATTGGTCTCAGAGAAAAGACCGGCTATTCAAAGGCTGGGGAAGATATTTTGATAGGAAAAAAAAAGATAATTTTTAACAAAGAGTTAATTCAGAGATAAATACCCAGTGAGCTGGTAGCAGAATGGTGTTAAGATCAGGTGAATCAAGATTTGAATAAAGACTGAAAAGCCATTTTAACAAATTAGAAAAAGTTTTGGGATTAAAAGTGAAAAAGAAATTTAAGAAGATTGTTGCTTTTGATTTTGCACTAATGTGCACTAATCTTTCAATTGGCAATTTTTTCCCCACAGGTGTAATTGGACAAGGGCATTATTGTAGTGAGCGGGGATTTTCAGCAGATATGACTAAAACAGTAGCCAAATTGGTTCCACTGACACGCAGGCTGTGGCAGATTACTAAGCTAAAAATGTTGCCCACACCAGCCAAGTTCCATTACATCTTCAACCTTCGAGACCTCTCAAGGATTTGGCAAGGAATGCTGAATACTACATCAGAAGTGATCAATGAACCGAAGGTAAGTACAGCACATCAGTGGTTTTGTTATAATTAGTGTATAATTAGTGTAGCAAAGAGGATGGAGAGTCTATTTTCTTGGCATTTCTGGTTATAAAGTTTTCAGCTTGCTTTGAGGTGAAGTGTTTTAGTTCAACTTTTACAGTGCCAATTGAAACAATTGTTTTTCATAAATACAACAAAAAAACACTTCTTTTGACAAAAGAGAGTTTGCCTCTATCTGCTTGTTCTATTACTGACTGTGTCAGTGACACTAGATAATGGTGAAACACACAAAAATAGAAAAGTACAGTTTGGCATGGGTTGTGGGAACATAACCTTGAAAATAGGGGAGCTAACACCACTGTTAGCAAACGGGAGTCTCATACCAGTTGCAAGACACATGAGATAATGGTCCACAATGGCTCCTTCCTGAAAATCCCCTAAAAGTTCCGACTCCCAAAAGCCCTTTTTGTATAGCTGGCTACTCCTTCTGATGTAGGCTGGCCCCCTACATCGGAACAAGTGTGCTTTTTTGCTAGCATAAAAGCTCAAGCTTCATGCAATGCGGGGAGGCAGACCTTCATACCACCAAGGTGAATGTTGCCTCCACGGGATGCCCACAGAGGTTGAGCCTGCTATCTCACAATGCAATGATGTCTCTTGGAGCTGGTTTCCTGATGGTCATCACATGGTCTTTGAGGTTGGTAAAATAAACACTCACCAGAAATATCCATCACTCTTTCTTTTACCCTTTGCTGGCTCTTCCTCCCTATCTTTTCCTATAGTATAAAGCAGTTGTTTTTTCTCTATTGTGTCTCACTTCTCTCCCAATCTGGAATCCTCAAACTCTGGAACACTGAAAATTCCATTTTTTTTTGAAAGAAGTGAGCAAAAAATAAAAGAGAAGCAGTGAACTTATTTTAAAATAATGAAAACGTGTATATATTGATTAAAAGTTCCTCTCTCTCCACTACTGTCTTGAGGCTTTCAATCACTACCTAATAATTGTTTAACAAATGATTTCTGGCTTACAGCTTGAAAGGAAGTAATAGAATCATAGAATCATAGAATCATAGAATAGTTAGGGTTGGAAAGGACCTCAAGATCATCGAGTTCCAACCCCCCTGCCATGGCCAGGGACACCTCCCACTAAACCATGCCATCCAAGGCTATGTCCAACCCCACCTTGAACGCCGCCAGGGATGAAGCATCCACAACCTCCCTGGGCAACCCATTCCAGGGCCTCACCACCCTTACAGTAAAGAATTTCTTCCTCAGATCCAATCTAAACTTCCCCTGTTTAAGTTTGAACCCGTTACCCCTTGTCCTCTCACCACAATCCCTAATGAAGAGTCCCTCCCCAGCATCTCTATAGGCCCCCTTCAGGTATTGGAAGGCTGCTATGAGGTCTCCACGCAGCCTTCTCTTCTCCAGGCTGAACAGCCCCAATTTTCTCAGCCTATCTTCATACGGTAGGTGCTAGTAATGAGTCATAGTTATTCCTCTTTTTTTCTTTTCTTTTTTTTCATAATCCACCTTTCTTCCAGAAAAGCTCAACATTTTACACATAATTTGTCTTTTAATCGTTTTAAAAAAAAGTTATTTAGTGTTTTCAGCACTGAAACATGAAGTGTTGGAAAAGCAACATTCATGGTAATGGAAAATTTGTTATACATGTGGGTTATATAATCATTTCATGTTTAATGTACTTCCCTTGTTGTTGAATAAGCTCCTGGATTCTACTACATCTAAAATTTGTATTTTAGAATTTATTTTAATTTCTGAAGCTAAAAATATTCAGCATGACGATTATGTGTCTAAATTCTAAATTAATTCTGTTAAGAGTATAACAAACAATTGCTCAAAATTTGATTGTATAAATTTGCATATTAGTTCTGAGACTTGACATAGGGTGTGTCATTTGTACAAAGTGCTGTAGGTTTGAACAAGAGGCCTTCAAAGAGTACTTGGAAATTTTTCTACTACTGTGTAGTAATAGCGCATGATCAAAACCTTTGCTGCCAGGATTAAGAACCTGGCAGGTTTTCCTTCTCCATTCTCTGACCAAACTGAAGGACTGCAAAGGTATATTTGGAGAAGGAATAATATGAGCACTTATGCATTTTATTTTTTTTTCCCTTCTCTTTAACCATGTCGGATATACTATTGGGACTGACATCTATGTTTGGGATGAAATTATTCATGCCATCATGCTATTGTTTTCACCCACCTCCTACTTAATGACCAGCTAAAAAAGCTGTTGATATGTGCATAAATATATGTTATCAAGTATAGATATGGTTTTAGGGCTAAGGAAGTAAAATCTTAATTTGGTAAATACATTCCAGTTCAGAATGCTAGATAAAGGCTTCTTGCACATTAGCTGAAAGTAAGCTTAAAATACTCTTGGTCAGAATGAGAAGCTCAAAGTATCTCTCCTGCATAAACCCCAACATACTACGGTTTCTTTTTTTTTTTTTTTTTTAATATATGTACAGGTGCTGATAAAACTGTGGAAGCATGAATGTAAATGTGTCCTTGCTGATCGTTTTACAACTTCAGAAGATGTAAACTGGTTTGACGCAGCTGTGGTAAAATTTATTGAGGAGGAGTTTGAAGAATCAAAAACGTTGCTGGATTCTGACATTGATGCATTCTTTGTTGACTTCTTAAGGGATGCCCCTGAAAGAATTGGTAAATTTGGTCTCTGATAACCATGGAGATGGCAAGAATAGGGAAGGGGATATAATAAAATAGACACTAATAGAAATATGTCTTCAAAAATGCCTAGTAAGTTTATGCACTAAGGGTGGTTGTTCTGATAGTGACTTTGAAGGTAGTCTGTTACCAGCTGTGGCACATCTTTATATCAATGGGATTCTTAAATCCATATTTATATCCAGGTTACCTGTATCAGAGAGCCTTCTTTCCATTTCCATCAATGTGGTAGGTAGAAAGAACTGTCAAATAGTGAGCAAAAGTCTAAACCATTCTAAAATGATGAAAGACTGTGGTATGAATTACTTGAAGTGGTAGGGTTGCAGTACTAGATAAAGAATAACACTCTAACTACTATCCTCTGGAAACCTGGTAAAAGAGTACTGGCTCTGGGCTAATCCAATATTTAGGAAATACTTGATACATGACTTTGCAACAAATGAGTATTATTTTAAAATCTCCAACCCTAACTATTCTATGATTCTGTGATTCTATGAATGTTACTAAAACCTTTTGAATTACCCATTGACTTACAACAATGTCTTTGTGACTTTTAAATCAAAACACTGTGTCATTAACCTTGCTAAATGACTGGGGAATATTTGTTACTTGATGAAAAAGAGCAGAAAAAGTTTTTTTAAGGTGCTGGGGAAGGTCATTAATTTAAGCTATTGGATGATTCAATTATTTGTATTCACATCACTGTAATGGTGAATAGTGGAGGCAATAAAAGGTTGGCATGAGTGATCAAAAGCTATTTAAATATCTTCTTGGACAATTGCAGTAGTCAGAAGACAGTGACAAAGGAGAGTAAAGGATAGGAAATGTTTGATTGGAAGAAATAAAATAGAAGCAAAAAAGTGTTGTGAGAAAGTAGTAAAATAGATCCTTAAATTCATTCAATAGTGAAGTACTGACATTGTTTTGAACTGAAAAGTAAGTGCTAAAAGAAGCATGTATTTTTCCAATTTACTTGCTTCTTGTTTACACTTTAAATGTACATGCCGTGTAATGTGCCACTTAGCATGAATCTTTATCTAACCCTCATTTAGAAAGGGTATGTTTTGCCCTCAATATGTTTGCCAGAGCCTTGAGAACCCCTTCCCGTTTTGGCTATGAGTGAAAAGGATAACAAGTGTTATTTTGTTTTAATTGTCCTTTTAATGGAATTTAGTATTACCTATTATGATAGAAGTGTAAGAACGGGAACTGGATTTCTGAGCTCTTAAATATTTAAAAAATTACATCTGACATCAATTTCAAATAACCCTCTGCTCAAATTAGAGATGTATTTACATAGACTCCCTCTATCTTTGGGTTGTACAGTAATAACATATTTGTCTGTGAGATAAATACACACAAAAACTTGAAATTAAGTACCTTAAAGATCAAATTTTAGATCTTAGCTTCACAGAAATTTAGTTGTGCTGGTGTTCCTTAGACCATCAAAGTGTTCAAAGGTGTTTTTTATCAGTTTTGTCATTGTTATTTAATGCTCGTGATTCTGTATCTTGAGACTATAAAAACATCACCACAATTTAACTCTTTGCTGTATTCCTTAATAGTTCCCCCTCAGTAGTTGAGTTGTTTAAGTGTCTTATTCAACTTGGAAGAAACTTATTCCCACCTCGAATACTCCTTCTCTTTAACCAGTATTTTTGCAGGTTAAGATAAGAAGTTGGTTAATTTTATTAGATGTGTATCTAAAAGGGTGTTAATACATGCAGAAACAATACAGAACTGGAGAATTTTAAAATTAAGGTGACTTCAGGCATACACAGAATGCAATACAAAGGACAGCTGAGTGATAATTAACAACCAATTTATTTTGAGAAGTTTGGTTGTTCTATAGTAAAAAAAGCCCCATTTATATAAATGTTTTGGGTTTTGGTGATGGTTTTGTTTTTTTTTTTTGGTTGGTTGGTTTGTTGTTTTGGGGTTCTATTTGGACCACTGCTAATTTGTAAAAGCAAAATGTGCAAGAAGGAAATGGAGAAAAAAGTAAAATGAAAAAAATTTTGCAGATACTATTCTAAATACAATACAGTTTGCTTGTTTTTTTCTGCTTTTTTTTGCCCCTTTTCTTCTATTTCCACTGGACTACAGTACTTTACTAAGAATTAGGGAAATGGTTATTTTACTGGAAGGACTTAATTTATTTTAATTCCATCACTTAGAAATAATACTGTGATTAATATATTTATTTGATAACTACGAGGAGGCTTAGCAAAGCTGGCTGTTAGTAATGACTGACCTATGGTAACTAGTAACTGGAAAAATGAATCCTGCAGCATATAGATCATGAAGTCTTTAAACTAATGAAGCTATTTATATGTAAATAAATGAGAAGTTGTACTGTGCCTACTAATTTTTTGAGGAAAACCAAACCAACCAACCAATCAAAAACCACCATGATGTCTGCTTGTGCACTCCTCTAGTGAAGTCTGTCAGTTATTTGCTGATAATACATGGGCTGTATAAGCAGTGAGATGGATTGAAAATTGGCTGAGTGGCTGAGCCCAGAGACTGGAAGAAAGACTAGCAGAAGGCCAGAAACCTGTCGTGTACCCCAGGGGTTAATACTGAGCGCAGTCATCTTCAGCATCTTCATTATTGGTCTGGATAATGGGGAAGAGCATACCCTCAGCAAGTTCCCAGATGACACAAAACTGGGACAAGGAATGGATGATATTTTAGATGTTGTGCTGCCATCCAGAGGGACCTTTACAAGAATCTTGTAAGGTTCAACAGTAGGAGGTGCAAATCCCATGTATTAATATATACTGGTGGTCACCCATCTGGAAAGCAGTTTTGCAGAAAAGGACCTAGGTGCGCTGGTGGACACCAAGTTGAACATAAGATTCTGCTGCGTCCTTGGAGGGAAAAATAAGGCTAGTGGCATCCTCGGCTGCATTAGAATATTGCCAGCAGATTGAGGGAAGCTATCCTTACCTTTTATTCAGCACTGGTGAGGCCACACCTGGAGTGCTGTGTTCAGGTCTGTGCCCCCCAGTACAAGACAGATGGGGACATACTGGAGACAGTCCAATGAGGATCCAAAAACATGACTAAAGGACTCTTGTATGAGGAGAGGCTGAGAGAGCTGGGACTGTTAGGCCTGCAGAAGAGAAGGCTCAGGGAGATCTCCTCAATATGTATAAATACAAAGGGAGGGTACAAAGAAAGACAGAGCAGGGCTCTTCTCAGTGTTGTCCTTTAAATATGATTAATGCTTATGAATGGAAAGATGAGACAGGGGTACTATTTCCTTGTTTCCTTTTGGTGGTGAGGATTTAAAAGTTTGTTGCTTTCAGATAACTTGCTGAAACAAATGTATGCCAAGTGAAATCATTCAATCAACTTAGTGTGTTTTTCCTTCACAAAATTTTTTAACTGCAATATTTATTTATGTTGATTCTCCGGGTCTACATTTGCTTCTAGCATTTAAGTTAACTTCATTTTTTCATCATTCAAATTTCAGATGTAGGGAAAGAAGACAACTTTTTTTTTTTTCTGGTTTTGTCTTTGAGAATTAAGCAGCTGAACTTGCCATTCCTTGTAGGCAGGGTATAGGCAGCACTTTCATATATACATTTAATATGTAATGTTATGTATAATAATCCTGCTTCTGGATAATTAAAGAGAATTCTAATTACCTTCACTTACTCATTCCCACATTGAGCCTTTGTCAATCATTTAAACTGCTAAGATTTCATTACCTGCCTTTTGTTGTAGGTGAAAAATCAGAAGAAGTTAATTTGGATATTCCCAGAGTGTATGAGCCAATTTATTCCTTTCATCAGCTGCGGAATCGTTTAAATAAGTTTTTGCAAGCATACAATGGGAATGTCCGTGGTGCTGGGATGGACATGGTTTTCTTTGAGGATGCTATGATTCATTTAGTCAAGGTACAGACTTACTAGATTGCATTTGTTGTTGTTGTTCACTTGCTCTCATCGCCTATGAGTGGAGGCATGCACAAATCAAGGTAAATTACTTCTAAAACTGAAGCAAGTTATTTATCGCTAGCAAATATTTTGTCTGTCACTAATTAAAACTCAGCTTTTCTGAAAATGTACTGGATGGAACTATTCTTTTATAATTATATTTTATGTCTGGTGAGATCATGGTCTTCAATATTCTAACATTATTTCAACTTTTCTTCCTGCTAAATCTTCTGAAAGCCCTTTTTCTCTTTGGAATGAGTCTAATGAAATTCAGGTTAGGATACAATTGGTTGCTTATGAATGAGTAGGCACAGCTGAGTATAAATGAAGGTAGTCCAAATTTTCTTTGTAGATGCACAGTGTGTTTACTTACTTTAAAATTCCTTTGAATGTGGTTTGGAGCTGACCACAATTTTTAGCATAGCACAGCTTGATATGGTTGCCAACACAGAATAGGCTTCATACAAAGGAGAAGCCTTTTCTTTTTTTTTTTTTTTTTTATAATTATTATTTCTCAGTTACACCATGACGTTATCATAGAATCATAGAATGGTCTGGGTTAGAAAAGACCTTAAAGATCGTCTACTTACAGCCCCCCTGCCTTGGGCAGGGATGCCTCACACTAGATTATGTCGTCCAAGGCTGTGTTCAACCTGGCCTTGAACACTGCCAAAGGATGTAGCATTTGCCACTTCTTTAGGCAACCTATTTCAGCGCATCACCACCTTTACAGTAAAGAACTTCTTCCTTATATCTAACCTGAAGTTCCCCTGTTGAAGTTTAAACCCATTACCCCTTGTCCTATCAAGACAGTTCCTGATGAAGATGCCCTCTCCGACATCATTGTAGGCCCCTTCATATATTGGAAGTCTGCTCTAATGTCTCCACACAGCCTTCTCTTCTCCAGGCTAACAACCCCAATTTTCTTAGCTGTACTGCTTATCATAAATTATTAAAAACTGAATATTGGATTGTACCTTCCTAACAATATAATAAATATTAAAGCAAATAAAATTTAATTATAGCTGACAAGCACATTGCATCTTCAGTTTTCAAAATTTTGGCTATGGATACTGGTAGTTTCACAAAATTAGTACCTTTCCTTGAAGGTCCTTCCTCCAGAATGGATCATGTTCTCCTATGGATTTCTTTAGGAAAATTTTTAAAGCTAAGGTATATCTTATTCAGAGAATAAAGCTAAATCTGCCTATTTACTCTGCTTGGCAACATCTAATAGCCATAATTGAAGTGATCAGCAATATTCCAATGGTGCTGTGCAAATCTGTTTTCTTTCTCTGATTAAATACTATGTATGCTTAGAGTAAACCTTCATACTTGTTTTTATTTTTGCTTATAAAGCATTAACTTATGAAAAATAACTAGGATATTGCCCTCAATATGCAAAATATAGGGGTTTACAGCTGCAGAAATTGGCATTTTTCAAGTTTTTACAAGTGTGAAAAAAGTACGTTAGAGAAAAGGCAACTAAATAAGTACCCCAGTCTGCTTATTAGCATGATTAACTCTGAGCATCAGATGTTCAAGATAATAAAGAGAACAGGAGCCAGTACTCTGTGTCATTACTTGTGCAGAAGAGACCAGCTGCTAACCAGCTGGTTGGTATTACCTTGCCTTTGAGGGTCAAGTGGCTTCATGCTGTTCTGGAAATTAATGTGGGTTTTTCTGTATGTTATGTGTACCTGTTCGTGTACAACTGATGTGGTATGGAGCAAGTTTGTCTCCTGTGTTTAAAGGCATATTTTCTCAGTATCAGGTAACAACATCTAGCTGTTTCCAGATTTCTTGGCATTGTTTTGGCTGTGGACAGTGGGTCAGATGCTGTATGCAGTTTACAGTGCTGAAATTTTTTTTGCTTTGAATTGCAAAGTGTCTGTTTGTTTATGTTGCACTGTTCTGAATTGAAATGTGGAGCAGGAAGTAACTACTGCCTTTTCCTTTAAAAGAAATGATGAAATGGAAAAGAAAGGGAGATGTGCTTGGGAGATCTTCTGCTGCTATCAAATATTCATACTGATATTGTGCATTTTTATAATCAAGAAAACTAGAAGCTTAAGAATTTTGATTATAAAGTCAGTATTATTACCTGCTGTAGAGAATACGGGAGACTGTTTGTCCTGAATTTAACATGCCTGGGACAGCTTGTCTTTCTGGTCACAATGAAGGGGTCTGGAGAAATGAGTCTTACTAAATCTGTTAAGAGAGTATGGTGTTGGGAAAATTATTTCCTTCCCAATTTGATGAGTCGTGCTATGGCAGCATACCACTAGCAAATCACAGTTGAGATTTCCTTGTGCTTTGTGGAAGTGTGAGATGCAATTCCACTGTTAATTGAAAGTTCACAGGGATCATATCAAGTGGTTGCTATACTATTGGGAGGTTTACAGAAAATATTGCAAATCAGAAATGCCCAGAGAATATATTAATAGCAGTACAGATTTCCTTAATTAAACCTTGAAAATTTAATTTGTTCTACATTTCTAATATAAATACATTACAGCAGTAGCATAGGATTTTTAGGTGTGTAAATTTTACACATTGTAGCAATAAATGACTGATCTTACACAGATTTCTCGGGTGATTCGCACTCCTCGTGGAAATGCTCTCTTAGTTGGAGTTGGTGGATCAGGAAAACAGAGCTTGACAAGACTGGCATCTTTCATAGCGGGCTATGATACATTCCAGATAATGTTAACAAGGTGAGCATTAATTAAAATGTAAGTAGATAACTGCTTTGTGTTTAAATTCTTCCTAAAAATGAAACAGGCTTTCAGTCTCTGCAATGGGAGAAAGAACAAGCTAATATAGGCTAAACACTGTTGCCTAGAGAGGAAAGATGTGAAAATCATTAGAGACTGATTAACTTTGCTTGATTTAAAATTATAGAACCATTCTGTAATTCTATGATTTTCTACATTAAGTCTGAGCTATTACCATCTTTGGAATAATAAACTCTTTCATGTGTGTCACAGAATGGGAAGGACTATTGGCAGTGTCAAGTTATCTTTATGTCTTTTTACACAGTACACTAAACTGTACTGAAAGTAGTTGTAGGTGGTATCGATCCATAATGCCTTTATGAGTTTATCTTGTAATATTTGAAATAATGCCTGTGTGAGGATGTGAAATCCTCATCCCTGCCCATTAATTTGGTAGATCTCATGTATATGTCAGTATTTTGGCAGTCTTTTCCAAGTTTACCTTGCTTTATTTAATATTGTTCAACCAAACATGGTTTCTTGCAGAATAACTTATGAAAGATATAAAAAATAAATTGTAGCTCTTCTGAATATTTTAGAATGAGTGTCTCCCAAAGTGTCTGTAGGACACGTCAATGTGCAGAAAATATTTTTGGCCCTCAAATACGGTGTCATTGTAGAGAAGCTAAATTTTTAAATTCTTTTGCAGCAGTGTTGGCTGCAGCAGAAATTGTAGATTCACACATAGGAATGCCTTCTGGTGAGGATTTTGTTGAGAAATGAGAATGACTTCAGGAGAGATTACAGTACAGTTCACAAAAGAAGCAGTAATAAATTGTATATCATTCGCAAAGACTTATGAAACCACTAGAGGGTGAAATATCGAAGTGGTGTGTAGCTTTCTACTTCAAGTTGCCAGAGGATCTATATAAAGCCCATGAAAAAAAAGAAATTCCACAAAATATCTGGGGAATCCTTGCACCTGAAAGCCTGTAAATCTCATGTGTGCACCAGATGAATCCAAGAAGCTGTCATAAAGCATAGACTGAGTAAAGATTTGAGTAAACATGGTTTTAGGAAAGACTCATCAAAGATACTGGCAAAACATAATCCTGCCTTGCAAACCACTTGAAGTTCTCAAGGTGTAGTTCTCTAGGGTCAACAAGCAAGTGTAGAAGTGTGACCAGAATCCCATCTGATTGATAGGAGTTTACTTTGTACTTTTCTAATCCTATTTATCTGAAATGCATCTAATAACTTGTGCCAAAATGCCTCTGGGAAAAATTTTGGATCCTTTTCGAACAGACGTTTTATTTTCCTTTAGTTAATTGGTGAGTTCATAATAGTTGATAGAGTTGATAGAAGATAATAGTTGTAAGATTTTAACTGGTTTCATTTAGGTCACCAAGGTAGATGATAGTCATACTGCTAACTCAACTTTAACTTGAACTTTGTCTTTTTGGGTTAGTGCTTTTGTTTACTTTTGAGTAATTAAATGAAAAACTCTTCCAATCATTATTTTGCCCTGCAGCTGAAACAAAAGCACATAGAATATTTGTGTCTTTTCTGTGTCTATTTTTAATTTTAGTGGTGTCTTTGAATTTGAAGTGTCTTGTTTACAAATACATGTATGGAACCTTATCGTGGTGATTGTGGTATCTTTATAGAGATGCACAAAAACTATCTTCTTAATCATCAAGATAAATATTGTAAATCAGTTGTATTTATTTCCTGAGCTCCTCTCTAGTAATGAGCAGCTGCAATACAGGTTTCGATATTTCAGGTCATCCATGTGATCATTGTGGTTACACAAGAAACTATTAATGAAGTTGCATGGAACCACTTCTCTGTTTAAATTCCCAGTGGGCATCCTAGAAACCTCAGCTTTTATTGCAGTCCTTTATGCATCCAGAGAGATCATTCCAGTATAATAATGTGTATTTGGTTTGTGTGGCAAGGTTTTGGTAGCAGTCCAGCTACAAGGGTGGATTCCGTGAAAAGCTGCCAGAAGCTTTCCCTATGTCTGATAGAGCCAATGCCAGCTGGCTGCAAGATGGACAAACTGTTGGCCAAGGCTGAGCCTATCAGTGATGGTGGTAGTGCCTCTGGGGTAACACAGTTAAGAAGGAGAAAACAAACCTGCTGAGGAGCAGCACCTGGAAGAGGGAAGTGAGAATACATGAGAGAAACAGCTACGCAGACACCAAAGTCAACCCACCACACCTTGTCTAATATTTTTAATGTGTTTTTTTTATTATTTATTTTTTTTAATCTCACTTTTATCTTTGCTGCTGTGTCTTTCCTCGTTGCAAAACTGATGACTTTCACCAAAGGGCACACTAGTTTGAGGTTTTTAATCAGTCAATATAAAGTATCTTATTGCACCCAGCACTTAACAGAATCCTGTGAGACAATACCTGAGTTTTCACTTTTTCAAGAAAAGGAGAAACAGATAGCATGATAAGACTTCAGATTTGGTGAGTGTTTTTTTGTTGCTGGTTTTGGCTTTTTTGGTGGTTAAATTAAAACTCCCAGACTTTGGCACCATTTTACCCTATACTCCAAGAGTTTGGTTTTCACTTAAATTTACCTGTTCTTTTTCTTTTAACTGGAAACCTTTTTTAAAAGGAATGAATGTTAGTACAACTGTCCTTTTTTTGTAGATCGTACAACACTTTAAACTTGATGGAAGATCTGAAACTCTTGTACAGAACAGCGGGACTACAAGGCAAAGGCATCTGTTTTCTTTTTACAGACAACGAGATCAAAGATGAATCTTTTTTGGAATACCTGAACAATGTTTTATCATCAGGAGAGGTAAGGTGCCTTCTCATGGTAATTTTTCTGCTTTTAAAATTTTTTAATTCTGAAGTAAAGTAACCAAATTTATTTGAATATTCTTTTATATCTCAGGGGACAGACTTTTACAAATTAAAACACAAGTGCTTTTCATCACTGCAGTACTATAAAAAGTGGACTTGATCAATTATATTAGGTTAGAGTGAGACAAAGCTATTGTAAAATTAAGAATGAGCATCATAATTCTATACAGAGAAATTGTTGAAGTCAAACCCTTTTAAATGAGTTGGCAAGCTGTTAGAGATATGAGAATAGGCTTAAAAAGACCATAAAACTGTCTGTTAAATGTCCTGGGTTCAGCAGTAGCAGTCATTTTTCTCCTTCTTAGTAGCTGGTGCAGTGCTGTGTTTTTCACTCTCAGTAAGAGAACTGCGCTGATAACACCAATGTTTTTAGTTACTGCTAGTAATGTTTACTCTGACCAAGGACTTTCTGAGTCTCTTGCTCTGCCAGGGAGGAGGGGAAGCCAGGAGGAAGCAGAGGCAGGACACCTGACCCAAACTAGCCAAAGAGATATTCCATATTACAGCATGTCATGTCCAGGATGTAAAAACTGGGGGCAGTTACCCGGAAGGGTTAGATCACTGCTCAGTCAGACTGGGTTTTGGTCAGCGGGTGGTGAGTGGTTGTATCCTCTTCCCTTGTTATTTTGTTTATCCTTATTATTGTTGGTGGTAGCAGCAGCAGTTTGTGTTATACCTTAGTTACTGGACTGTTCTTATCTCAACCTTTGAGAGTTACATTCTTTCTATTCTCCTCCCCATCCCTTCGGGAGCGGGGTGGTGGGAGGAAAGGGGGGAGTGAGAGTGCGACTGTGTGAGTTACGGCTGGGCTTAAACCATGACAGTTAAGTTTAATATTTCATTAGTACACAACCAAGTTTTGTATGATAGATTTATGTCCAGACTGGATGGGATGGTTTTAATAATTTTTATTTGTTTATTTATTATGTCATGGGTGTGTTTCAGAGTAATTTCTGCTAGTTATTAGAAGAGACGAAAGCAAAACCATTGCATATGAATTCTTAGTTTTGTTTTGTTTTGGGGTTGTTTTGTTTGCTTGTTTGTTTTTTTTTTTTTTTTTTTTTCCACTCAGGATAGTGGGTTTTACATTTACAGCAAGTTAGATTTCAGTATTTTTTGATGGAATCACTTCAGTCAAAGTTCTTGTTTAAGGGCATGGGGATGGCCCTATTAGCTTCAGTGTCTGAAATGTATGTAGTTTCCTGAAATGCTATGTATTAAATGAACCTTATGCTACATATTCTATTTTGGATCATCTCATAAAGCGTGAAAAAAATCTTCCTCTTTCTCAAAGGTGTCAAACTTATTTACACGTGATGAAGTAGATGAGATCATTAGTGACCTTATACCCGTCTTCAGAAAGGAACATTCACGTAAACCTCCAACCAGTGACGTTCTTTATGACTACTTCATGACCAGAGTTCGTCAGAACCTTCACGTGGTTCTTTGCTTTTCACCAATAAGTGAAAAATTCCGTAATAGGGCTCTGAAGTTCCCTGCTCTTATTTCTGGATGCACTATAGATTGGTTCAGTCAATGGCCGAAGGATGCCCTAGTAGAAGGTATGTGTAGACTTTGTCTTTGCAGGTACTTAATTCTCTGCTCCATGGTCATGAACTTGTTTAAATTGCCAGCACACAGGCAAAAGAAATTTATTTAGTTCTAAAATTTGCTATAGGTTCTTTTCCTCTTTGTATCTTGCTGTGTTAGGCTGTTGAAGTATTTCTAACAGAAGAAAGGCTTCAAACAAAGTTTGAAGGAAAATTGCCCTGGAAGATGGCTTAAAGGCATTAGTAAAGGTGGCAAATTACTACTAAAGAAAGAATTTATTAGTGCCTGTGCGTGTGATCAGGCATACAGAGAAAGGCTGTGATCGCCCAATCCCTGGTAGCTAGCAGTTAAATGGATTGAGAGAGAGAAAGTAGTTGCACGCTTTGGAGGTGAAAGAACACCAGATCCTTGCCTATACTTTCACTGAGAACATGGAATAATGTTAGGAATCTGACAGTGGGGGAATAAAGATTATTGGTGTTTCAGAAGCTTGGTGAAAGCTGACGTAATACATGCTGACATGTTTTATATTACCTTGTTTATAAGCCAAGAGGTTTTCCTGAAATTTTACTTACATATGTTTTTCTTTCTTAAGTATCTGAGCATTTCCTGTCCTCATTTGATATGGACTGCACTGCTGATACAAAGAGGGAAATTGTGCAGTGTATGGGGTCATTCCAGGATGGAGTGGCAGACAAGTGTTCTGATTACTTTCAGAGATACAGACGTTCTACACATGTGACCCCTAAATCCTACCTATCCTTTATTCAGGGATATAAAGCCACATACAAAGAAAAGCATGCTGAAGTGCATACATTAGCCAACAGGTAAACTGCTCAGTTTGCTACTATTTTTTGGTAGGTTTCTTCCACAGATAGGTATATTCTGATATACTTCATTTCAATGCATGGCTTGTCTCTTAGCACAGCAAAAGGATTTCCTTTTTTATTTCCTAAAATGGTGTAAAGGTGTAACTCGATCAAACATTATAGTTGCTCTTGGTATCTAAGTTAAAGACTGTATTTTTGGACAGGGAAAAAAGATAGTGATCTATGAAAAAGAAAGGTGGTGGGAAAAAGGTGAATATAAATTATTTCCATGTATTCTGCTCTTGTGAGACCTCACTTGGAGTATTGTGTGCAGTTCTGGTGTCCTCAACATAAAAAGGACATGGAACTGTTAGAACAAGTCCAGAGGAGGGCCACGAGGATGATCAGGGGACTGGAGCACCTCCTGTGCGAAGATAGGCTGAGAAAATTGTGGCTGTGCAGCCTGGAGGAGAGAAGGCTGTGTGGAGACCTCATAGCAGCCTTCCAATATCTGAAGGGGGCCTATAGGGATGCGGGGGAGGGACTACTCTTCATGAGGGACTGACAAGGGGTAACGGGTTCAAACTTAAACAGGGGAAGTTTAGATTGGATCTGAGGAAGAAATTCTTTACTGTAAGGGTGGTGAGGCCCTGGAATGGGTTGCCCAGGGAAGTTGTGAATGCTCCGTTGCTGGTGGTGCTCAAGGTGGGGTTGGACATAGCCTTGGATGGCATGGTTTTTAGTGTGAGGTGTCCCTGCCCATGGTAGGGGGGCTGGAACTCGATGATCTTAAGGTCCTTTCCAACCCTAAGTAATGATTCTATGATTCTATGACTTTTCATGAGTAAAAGAAAACATCTACATGCAATTTCATAGCATTCGCAATAGCTTTTACTGTACCAGAGAGTAACTTTTTTTTTTTTTTTTTCTTTCGTATCAGGAGTTTTATCCTCCTGATATGAATGTTTAAATAACACCCTTGGCATTCTTGGTTTTGTGATCATAGAGCCCAATTTAGGCTGCTGAGCTTTTTAGTTGTAGATCAGTAAAGCAGTTTTGATATATCCTTTCTTCTTTTCATATGCTTTATTAAACGAAGTCTATTTGCAGATTTATCTTCATGTCAGAAATACTAAAATAGAATGTAAAATTAACATTTAGTGTATCATTTGGTAGCACTGTTAAGAAAAACTGTCTTCTCAGTTTTGAAAGTCTTGTTTTCTACCTTCTGATGCCTCAAATGTACTAGTTTAGTTCATGTGTGTCAATTTGTTTCACTTAACCTTAGTTAGTCTGAATTGCTTTGGCAGGTGTTACTGTGTCTGTTCTCCTGTATTTGCTTAGCCGTCTAAGTGCTGCTTAGTCTTTGCAATATCAACCTTGGTATAACCCACTTAAACTTATCTGAAAAGTCCTAAGTAAAGACTTGCTTACTAATAGACAAGTAGGACTCCTGAAGGGGCATTTTAAGGCTGAATGAGAAAAGTGTTATCTGTTTTCTCATGCTATTTTTCTGTTGTTCTTGGTTACTCTCAATTTCAGTATTTTGATTCTATTAGCCTTTTCAATATAATTTTCAAACATGAAATAACAATTTTTAGATATTTCTCAGCTTTCTAGTATGCAGAAAATGCTTTCTGCTGTATCGAATTCACTCCTTTGTGTATCAGGTCACAGGGATGATGACATATATGGAGCCAACATATAGGATTTTTATACAATGATAAAGGCATGCTATTTGAGCTAAAGTGGGTAAAATTTCAAGCCACAGATGCTTTTCATATTAATCTCTTTGTTCACTTTCTGATTCTGAAGACATCAGACACTTGTGTGAAAGTTACTGCCCAAGTTTTATTTTTGGTGTAAAACATCTTTTGCAGTGGTCTTTGCTTGATTTGATTTATTCTATTAATGGTATAATTTGAAAAGTGGAGGTTAACTTACATAGGGAATTGCATGCTTCTTATTTTACTTTTCAACTCCAGAGTGAATACTGGATTAGAAAAATTGAAAGAGGCCTCTGAGTCAGTGGCTGCTCTAAGCAGAGAGCTGGAGGTAAAAGAAAAGGAACTTCAAATTGCCAATGTGAAAGCTGACATGGTATGTGCATTTTTCAAAGTGTATTGCTGTTTGATTTTTTTCTCCCTCCTTTTTATTTATTCTATTTTGAAAAGACTAAGCAAGTAAAAGGAATTTAAGTGCTGGAAAAAAGGTGTCTTAGAAACTTATAACAGGGACAAAAGAAATCTTGTTTGAGTTTTCTGGTTCTGGAATTCAATAGATAAAATTTTCCAACAGAAACGAATACATTCTTCCAACTAGGTGTTTTTTTTAATATTTGGCATGTGGGTTTTCTCGTGTTCTAGGTATTGAAAGAAGTTACTGTAAAAGCACAGGCTGCTGAGAAGGTAAAGGGTGAAGTTCAGAAAGTGAAAGACAAAGCTCAAGCTATTGTAGAGAGTATCTCAGTTGACAAAGCCATTGCTGAAGAGAAATTGGAAGCTGCTAAGCCTGCTTTGGAAGAGGCAGAAGCAGCCTTACAGGTTAGTTCTTGGACCATGTATAACATTTTTTTACTGCTAAGAAGATGAATTTCTTTGTAAACAAATATAAGGTTGCATGACTCATCAGTTGACAGAAAATATAAGCAAATAAATATACATGTTTTGAGGCTTTTTAGGTTCAGTTTTGTTTTTTTTTTTTTTTTTTCTGCCTGAGTACCAAGCCCAAAATAGACCTTTTTTTTTCAGAAAAGGTCAAGTTTTAACTTTCATTTGAAACTATAGTTTATATATGATGTGCTGCAGTTCGTTAGACCAGTAACTGATGATAACGTTATGAAACAACTTGTGTTCAATGAGTGAAGTGCCTTCCATGTATAAACAGTTGTTATTCCATCCAAATCTAAGCCTCCTGTTTTAAGTTTTCATCACTGAATTGCATTTTAAATGAGTGTTCTGATCCACTCTTCTCTGCCATCATCAAAAAAAATTTCTTTTTTCTTATGCAGTGTGGCATTACTCAGATTTCTTGTGTTCATCACGGGACTTTGCGTTTTTTTAACATATTCTTTTTGTAAAGCTCTTTAAGAGAGTGATAATGGTCTGCCCTATCTTTACATGATGCATCATTAGTGATGAAAAAAGATTTTTTTTTTTTTTTATCTTGTATAGTTTTTTTTTATGTCAGCTCAGCTGACTAAGCAGTTAGCAGGGAGCTGGCATCTCCACAAAATATTGAAGGACAGAAAAACCTCAAAGGTGGTGATGTAGATTTATTGCAAGGCTTTCCTTTCCACTTGAGGGGCTGCCAACAATTGTGATAGTTAAAGACTATTGTGACATTCCTTCAAATAAAAGTCTTCAAAATCTAGTATAAGTAAGTTTTCATGGATCATCTGAATGTATGACTTCACTTTGAGGGAGAGGTGCTTAACAACTCTGCCTGCCATGATTCTTGAAGGGCAGAGGGGAAATGTCTAAATGAAGGCTGATGATATGACAGCTGATAAAAGTGGCATAAGAGAGCAGGTCTGGATCATAAATTCCTGATACTTAGCTACCGGAGAAACATACCCCCTCCCCCCTCACCTGTCCAACAAAAACTCCAAAGGTGGACAAGCATTCTGACAAGCATATAAACAAGCAATGCTAATTGGGCAATGTCTCAAATATGAAAAAAGTACCAGTGTACGATCCTGCAACTTATTACAGCTGGCTTTCTGGTTTTGGCTAAAGTTACAAAACCAAAACTGTACTGCTCTTCTTAAAATTTAGGATTCTAAGAAAAGAAAATCTGATTTTAACAAAAGGCTGCACTAGCATTATTTGGCTTAGTATTGAAATTTGTGCATTTGCTATAATAAATTGCTTTGTCTGTGACTAAAGGGGAAAATTATCATAAAAGCAAGCCTATCAGCATATATGTCTGTATTCTCAACATGCATTCATTCATTCATTCAGAAATTCCTTTAAGTGTGAAAATTATCTCTGTGAGACTGTGAAGGACTCCATCTTTCAAAAAAATGAAATTGTGATAATTACAGATTTACAAATTTCCAGCTAGGAATTCCTGTAATGGAATTCTACTTGCAGTGTAGACAAATATCTATTAAAATATTTCATTAATATAAAGGTCACTCTTCAGGCTAAGAAAACCCGTGGCTGGTTATTTCACTCAATTTTTACGTATTTTAGGACTACTAAATATGACATTATGAGAGAGGTAGGTACAGAATAGCTTACAAGCGTTTTTAAACATATAGTGAGATTACTTTTTTAGAGTGTAAGAATTGTTAAAGTTCAATAAAACTAGTTGCACTTTACCCTGCACTAAAAATAGCAAATTAAATGCACCTCAACTTCCAAAAGGTCACAAAGAAACACTGGTTAAAGTTTCCACACAAATCTGCTGAATTATCAGGTCCACATTGAACCCAGCGAGCAGCAAAATATTGAAGCGAAGCAAAAGGCAGGCAGAAGGAAGGTGATCAAGATGATCTGCAATAATTTGCAACCCCTCTCTTGAAGTATAAATGCAAATAATAATATTCCTATATGAATTCTCTAGGAGGCATGTGCTAGACTAGAAGCATGGTGTCGTAACACGTGCAATAGCCTATTTCTTACTGTTTGTCACTATTGTACTCAGACTGATTAAAATGCCTGTGAATTGAACAAAACTTCTAATCCAAGTTATAGGACCAGGCCTGCCCCTCACCAATTACCATTGTTTCAATAAAAATAATATGAATGTATTTTTTTTCTTCTTCAATAGATTAATATACTTGGTGAGATTGTGTCTAGGTCTTATTGAAAGGTAAAGAAATTACTGTTTTTTGTTTTAAATTAATAGACAATAAAACCTACAGATATTGCTACTGTCCGCACGCTGGGTCGACCTCCTCACCTCATTATGCGTATCATGGACTGTGTGTTACTGCTCTTCCAGAGGAAAGTGAACAATGTGAAAATTAATCAGGAAAAATGTTGTACTGTCCCATCATGGCAAGAATCTTTGAAACTGATGACAGCAGGGAACTTCTTACAGAGCCTACAGGTGCTTGTGAAACCTTTTTGATATTTTCTTAATACCAAGAAATAAGTGACAGTTTTTTTACTGGTGTTCACAGGAGAATAAATGTGCAAGGGGAGTCAGGCATACAATAGATCTGAAATGTTAAAGGCTTAGAAATAAGTATGTTGAAATAAACTTGAATCCTTCTGGCAAAGTCAAGTCATAAATCAATTATAGTTTCTCCTAAGTAAGGCAATGAAATTACTTTCAGTGACAAATGATTCAAAGCTTTAAGCATTTGGTTTGAATAGCCATTACTTATCTGTTTCATTAAAGCTGATAGAGAACATCTTTTTTTCTGGTACCTAACTTTCCATTAAGTTTCAGCATTGCAACTTGTGCAGTGGCTTGCAAAAGTATAGTTGATTATCAGGATATACGAAATCAGATTTTTTTTAAATTTGGGAATTTCAACTCCATAGCATGCATCTAGAGAAATAGGAAGACCAACTGGTGAATAAATACCTGTTCAAAGTTTAAACTAATAATATTATGATTAATTTACTCAGAATAAATCATATCTTATCCGGCCCCATTGGATGTTATTACCTCTGGTTTCTGAGTTTGTTTAATCTGTCTCTCATCCAGCAGGAAATTACAGGTGGCAGGCTTGGCCAACTTTGTATGGTTGGTAGTTCCATAGATGCCACTTTTAACCTTCACATTGCATCCACTCTTAAGGATTTTTAATTTACTGGAGGGCTTCAGCATTTCATTGCTTGTGCATAAATAAATCTATTTGTGCTTCAGGGAACTATTTTTTTGAATTTGTCAGTGATGGCCTTTCATTATACCTTGTAAATAAATCTTTAAAGAGCAAACTTATAATGAATATTTGGCCATCAAAATGAACTTGAGTGAGAAAATTAAGAGCTTTTAGGAATGAAAATGGAAAAAATGCTTTTCTAAGGAGAGAATCAAAACAAGTTCTTAAAATTGAAACATTCCAATAATGAGATAAGGTAATTTAAGTAGAAGATAGCTGGCTTGCCCTTTGAAAGGACTGTCTTGTAGAATGTATGTTTATGAATCAGAGCCAAGCTCTATTTTTTTTCTTTTTGAAGATAGTTACTTACTCAATCTTAAGAAAAATGTAATTTCAAGCAAGATGCCAGTGATATATTGGATATTTTTTTTTTCAGCAATTTCCAAAGGACACAATTAATGAAGAAGTGGTAGAACTTTTGAGCCCTTATTTTGAAATGGTGGACTACAACATTGAGACAGCTAAAAGAGTATGTGGGAATATTGCTGGCCTTTGCTCATGGACCAAAGCTATGGCTGTATTTTTTTCAATCAACAAAGAAGTATTACCTTTAAAGGTAAGTTTGTTAATCAATGGGAGGCATACAACCTCCATTTACTCCTTCTCCCCACCTGTGTGCACTTGAGGATTTAATCTACTGGAAACATCAGCTGCCTTATTCTAAATGGTGCATGCCTCTGTATGAATTTATTATCGTGATGATGGGAAGTCTACAGTAAAATATATTTGAAATGTACTACCACTTGTAAGTTGTCACAATTATGAAAAAGTGTGTAGTTTTATGCCTCTATGCGTCTTCTGACTGGGGCAGCTGTTACCTAGGTTAATTCACTATTGCAGTTGCTTTAACTTAATTAGACAAAAGCTCGACATCTGGTTCTTTTAATGTTCTGGATCTGAGTTCGTAAGAAGACTGATTGTACAGAGAGTCTGTGTACTAGTGTTGTTAAAAAAACCCCAGCATTAATTGCAGCGATCATGAGATGGTCGAGTTTGAGATCCTCAGGACAGTGAGAAGAGCGTGCAGCAAGCTCACTGCCCTGGACTTCAAGAGAGCAGACTTTGGCCTCTTCAGGAACCTGCTCAGTAAGGTTCCATGGGATACAGCCCTAGAGGGCAGGGGGGCCCAAGACTGTTGGTTGATATTCAAGGATCACCTGCTGCAAGCTCAGGAGCGATGCATCCCAACTAGAAGGAAGTTCAGCAGGAGGGCCAGGAGACCTCCTTGGATGGATAAGGAGCTGCTGAGCAAAATTCGAAAGAAAAAAGAGGCTTATAAAAGGTGGAAGCAAGGTCAGGCGGCCTGGGGAGAATACAGGGATGTTGTCCGGGAAGCTAGGGACCAGGTTAGGAAAGCTAAGGCCCATTTAGAATTAAACTTGGCTAGGGATGTTAAGGATAACAGGAAGGGATTTTATAGGTACATTGCTGATAAGAGACAGGTTAGGGACACCGTGGGCCCTCTCCAGAAGCTATCGGGAGAATTGGCTACCCTGGATTTGGAGAAGGCTGAGGTTCTTAATGACTTCTTTGCCTCAGTCTTTACGGGCAAATGCTCTGACCACACCACCCAAGTCTTGGAAGGCAGATGCGGGGACGGTGAGGGTGGGGACCCTGGGCCCACTGTGGGGGAGGATATTGTTCGGGACCACCTTAGGAACCTGAATGTATACAAGTCCATGGGACCGGATGAAATCCATCCAAGGGTCCTGAAGGAGCTGGCAAATGAAGTTGCTAAGCCACTGTCCATCATATTTGAAAAATCATGGCAGTCAGGTGAAGTTCCCGATGACTGGAAAAAGGGAAATATAACCCCCATTTTTAAGAAGGGGAAAATGGATGAGCCGGGGAATTACAGACCAGTCAGTCTCACCTCTGTGCCTGGCAAAATCTTGGAGCGGATTATCCTGGAAGCCATGCTAAGGCACATGAAAACCAACAAGGTTGTTGGTGACAGCCAGCATGGCTTCACTAAGGGGAAATCCTGCCTAACCAATCTGGTGACCTTTTATGAAGGGGCTACGGAACTGATGGACAGGGGCAGAGCAGTTGATGTCATCTACCTGGACTTGTGTAAAGCCTTTGACACTGTCTCACATGACATCCTTCTCTCTAAGTTGGAGAGACATCAATTTGATAGGTGGACCACTCGGTGGATAAAGAACTGGCTGGATGGCCGCACGCAAAGAGTAGTGCTCAGTGGCTCAGTGTCCAGCTGGAGACCAGTAACGAGTGGTGTCCCCCAGGGGTCGGTGTTGGGACCGGTCTTGTTCAACATCTTTGTGGGTGACATGGACAGTGGGATTGAGTGCGCCCTCAGCAAGTTTGCCGATGACACCAAGCTGTGTGGTTCGGTTGATACATTGGAGGGAAGGAATGCCATCCAGAGGGACCTTGACACGCTTGTGAGGTGGGCTGATGCCAACCTGATGAAGTTCAACCATGCTAAGTGCAAAGTCCTCCACCTGGGTCGGAGCAATGCCAGGCACAGCTCCAGGTTGGGCGGGGAGGAGATTGAGAGCAGCCCTGCGGAGAAGGACTTGGGGGTGTGGGTTGATGAAAAAATGAACATGAGCCGGCAGTGTGCGCTTGCAGCCCAGAAGGCCAACCGTATCCTGGGCTGCATCAAAAGGAGTGTGACCAGCAGGTCGAGGGAGGTGATCCTGCCCCTCTACTCTGCTCTCGTGAGACCTCACTTGGAGTATTGTGTGCAGTTCTGGTGTCCTCAACATAAAAAGGACATGGAACTGTTAGAACAAGTCCAGAGGAGGGCCACGAAGATGATCAGGGGACTGGAGCACCTCTCGTATGAAGATAGGCTGAGAAAATTGGGGTTGTTCAGCCTGGAGAAGAGAAGGCTGCGTGGAGACCTCATAGCAGCCTTCCAATACCTCAAGGGGGCCTATAGGGATGCTGGGGAGGGACTCTTCATTAGGGACTGTGGTGAGAGGACAAGGGGTAATGGGTTTAAACTTAAACAGGGGAGGTTTAGATTGGATCTGAGGAAGAAGTTCTATACTGTGAGGGTGGTGGGGCCCTGGAATGGGTTGCCCAGGGAAGTTGTGAATGCTTCATCCCTGGCGGCGTTCAAGGTGGGGTTGGACATAGCCTTGGATGGCATGGTTTAGTGGGAGGTGTCCCTGCCCATGGCGGGGGGGTTGGAACTCGATGATCTTGAGGTCCTTTCCAGCCCTTACTATTCTGTGATTCTGTGTAATAGTTGTTAAAAGACAAGAATGAAAGTCAGGAAGAACATGGTCAAGCATGACTTTAACACAGAATAAAAAGGAATGACTGAAAGGGTAGCAAGATTTGTAGTTAGAGGTAGTATTTTTCATTAGACAAAGCAAATTGGTTGGAGAAGTCAAACACGCTTCTAGTGGCACCAGTCTCTTTTGCAGACTAACGTTTTGTGTCACATGGAGAATGGCTGGTATTCCCAGAGGCTTTTACTTTTTCTTATTGATGTTAGACCAGCTGCTTGTTTGCAGCTACTTGCAGTAAGAAGTCAGTTTGTTGTAAAATTCAAATAAAAA
The DNA here is from genome assembly GCA_039720435.1 of Amazona ochrocephala. Classification (NCBI taxonomy): domain Eukaryota; kingdom Metazoa; phylum Chordata; class Aves; order Psittaciformes; family Psittacidae; genus Amazona; species Amazona ochrocephala. The sequence goes on along the minus strand of CM077876.1, from coordinate 79,509,075 downwards.
GTTTCAAATGCATGATAAAATCTCTATTGAGCAGTTTGATTTTGAAATGTAATACAGTAACTCTTTGAGATACATTATTTCAACTGTTTTGAGATGTTGTATGTATGAATTCACTTATATTTGTTTCATAGGCTAATCTAGCAATCCAAGAGAATAGGCTAACCACCGCTATGCTGGATCTGCAGAAAGCTCAAGAAGAATTGGGTGCCAAGCAAGAAGAATTAGATATTGTACAGGCAGAGTATGAAAAAGCATTAAGAGAAAAACAGGTTAGCTGCTCTTTACAGAAAAGAAGTTGCCACTTTAAAAAAAACTGAATGCATTCTCTCAATTTCAATATTATTTCTTGGAAAGGATGTTGGTGGATGGAGGATAAGAAAGAGATATTATTTGGATACTGACTCTTTGGATCCCATCTCTCTCCTTTATCTGTGATCCTTTTACCCCCTCCCTTCTACCTCCTTATTATGTTTTTTTATTCAGATTATTTGTGTAGCGCCTACTACTGTAACATCAAATTTCATTAATGTATGTTATCTGTGTATAATGCGTTTGAAATTCTGGGCAGAATTTCTGAGACTAAAAAAGTAACAGGCAGTTACATATCTTTTAAGATGTATGCCAACATGAAAGATAAGAGCAGATAGATTAACGAGTTGAATCGTATTTATGACAGGTGTTATTATTCTGTCCTGATGCATTTTTTCCTTCCCATTTTTCCCTCCTAATCTGCATGGTGATATAAGAGAGAATATAATTTTAAGCTGTCGTTTAACTACTGGTTTAATTAGATGTAAAGATTTTTATGGCCTATCAGATACATAACTGTAAACCATATCTGTTGGTGTATGTTTTTCCCTAGACTTTGCTTGAAGATGCTGAGCGTTGTCGTCATAAAATGCAAACTGCCTCAAGTCTGATAAGTGGTTTAGCAGATGAAAAAGAGAGGTGGACAGAGCAGAGTAAAGAATTTGCCATGCAAACTAAGAGGCTAGTGGGTAAGTTCATATTAAAAAAAAATAAAATACAGGAATTGTATATGTTATGCATGGGCTTCAACTTTATGTATTGTCATGGTTTAAGCCCAGCCAGCAACCCAGAACCACACAGCTGCTCACTCACTCCCCCCTTTCCTCCCCCCCGGCTCCCAAAGTGATGGGGAGGAGAATCAAAAGAAGTAACTCCCACAGGTTGAGATAAGAACAGTCCAGTAACTAAGGTATAACACAAACCACTACTGCTACCACCGATAACAATAATGATAAGGGAAATAACAAAGGAAGAGCATACAACTGCTCACCACCCACTGACCAATACCCAGCCCAATCCAAGCAGTGATCTAACCCTTCTGGGTAACTGCCCCCAGTTTATATACTGGGCATGACGTGCTGTGGCATGGAATACCTCTTTGGTTAGTCTGGGTCAGGTGTCCTGTCTCTGCTTCCTCCTGGCTTCCCCTCCTCCCTGGCAGAGCATGAGGCTCAGAAAGTCCTTGGTCAGAGTAAACATTACTGGGCAACAGCTGAAAACATCGGTGCTATCAGCGCAGTTCTCCGACTGAGAGTGAAAAACACAGCACTGCACCAGCTAAGAAGGAGAAAAATGACTGCTACTGCTGAACCCAGGACACATATAACATGCAGTTGGTACCTGGGTCACTGATGTTTTATGTTTACTGATGTTTCCAGATAGCAGTCCAAAGAGAGTGTTATGTTAGCAAGTGCTAATAAAATGTCTATAACTGAGAATACATACGGATTAGACTGATATTCAGGCAATGGCATTTATATGTAGAAATCAATATTTTTAAATGCAGTTATTAATGTTCATCAAACTTTTGTTTCCTAGAAGAGAATTTGTATGTGGTAAATACTCACTTGGAAACTAAAGTACTTTGTAATAAATATTAGTTAGATCAAGCAAATGAAATTTATCATGTCTTTTAATGTGGACTGAATTTTCTTCTCTGACTTTTGTCTTGAAATGCTATAAGAAGCATGTATTATTGTATAGGTTGCATTATAGTAGATAGGTTATATTTTATTTGCTGGTATAAGATGTATATGTGTATTATTAACTTGCTAAAACTACAGAATACCTTCCACATATACTTATGTTTTTTTATAGATAACTTGAAAAAGTCTAAAAGATATTAGTACTCTGTAAAAGTACAGTAACTTCTTCAGTTTGAATCCTGCATTCTTACTTCAGAGGTAAAAAAAACCCAAACTGTGGTGTCGTGAAACTTAGGGGGCAGCTTCAGACTAAAACTTGTCACACTTAATACCTCTATAATGATGTCTATTACAATTTCTTATTACTAGTAGTAATAATTGTAACTCATTTGTTCTTAATTAGTAGTCCCAAGTAAAGATTCTTTTTTCCCCCAAAAATATGGTTTAAGATAGCTCTTGTGATTGTGCAAAGAAATGATGGAACTGGAAATTCATGAGTAAGTTTATTCTGCCATGTCCTGCTTTCACAGGATCTGTTGTTTGGAATAGTGTTATGCGTGTGTTGGGTTGACCTTGCCTGGTTGCCAGATGCCCATCTCTTGATTACTACAGTTGCACTGTAAAGAAAGAGTAACACGAAGTAGACATGACATCTACTGAAATGTAGCATTCTCTTCCTATGTAATGAGCCTTAGGGAAAAAGATGACAACTCAGTCTTATGGCTCAATATGTGTTCTTCAATTACAAGCCAAAAGATATGACAACTAGTGAATGAAGCAGCTCATTCATTAGTAGAATATGCAAAGTTGTAATGTTTTTTTTATTTTTTTTTTTTTTTTTTTTTACTTTTTCTCTTTAAGGTGATGCACTCTTGGCTACAGCCTTTCTGTCCTATTCTGGTCCTTTTAACCAGGAGTTCCGCAACCTGCTATTAAATGACTGGCAGAAGGAAATGAAAAGCCGGAAAATCCCCTTTAGTAGCAACTTGAACCTCATAGAAATGTTGACTGATGCAGCAACTATCAGTGAATGGAACCTACAAGGATTACCAAATGATGACTTATCCATACAGAATGGAATCATTGTCACTAAAGCATCTCGTTATCCTTTACTAATTGATCCACAGGCACAGGGTAAAATTTGGATTAAAAATAAAGAAGGCAGAAATGAACTTCAGGTAATGAAATAAAAAAAAGAAGGCAGAAATGAACTTCAGAATTGCTGGTGCTTTCATAATCCCTAGAAAGTTTTAGCTCACAAAGCATCATAATTCAGTGATTCAAATAATTCTTAGCAAATGCCTTTTATTTAAATTGCCTAGGCTGGATATAAAGGATATTTCAGGTATATTTTGGTATGTATTAGATTTGAGATATGGCTAGGTATGAAAATGTACATTTGAAGCTTATTAGTTCCAATGTCTTGATTTGTTTAAAGAATTTATTTTAATGAAACATATGCCTTTGGAAAATAGGCCAGATGGGTAATGTCTGGTAAGAGCTGAAGCATGTTTACAGACTATAATAAGCATTACAAACCCCCAAATAAGTGATTAATACAAATTCATATGAATATTTGAAACTGAAGATGCGCAACATATTTTTATCATCTTTTAATCAGAATTATTGATGATTTGTGTTGTCTTAGCATGGATTTCAGGTGCTGAATGTTTTGCAAATGTACAGGGAAGACAGCACTCCAACAACATCAGTCTGAGGCAAGATACATCAATTCAGTGCAAACAGGAAAATATGAGAAAGTCTGTACTTGCTACATTTATTATTACACCAATAAACCAACTTTTTCAAAAGTTGTCCCTGAAAAAGATAAAGGGGAGTTTGAAGGGTGATAACAGAATGGCTGAGAATATTACTAGGAAATTACTTTCATTCATGTTGATTCTTGTCTCAGTGCAGAACCCTTTACTGGTTGCTTTGTGTAGATGTTGACAATCAAAATTATACTGAGGACTACTTTTTAAAGCAAAGAATATTTAATGGCTTGTTAAATATAAACTTCTAATTCTTAAGGGGGGGAGAAAAAAAAAAGGTACCCTAATTTTGGAATTGACGTTGCTGCAGTTTGACTTGGGGATGCTATCAAAGGTAAAATTGAAGGTGATAAAAGGTTCCTGTGAATTTCCAGTTTAGTTGCATTCATAGGAGATCAGAATTGTAAGTGCTTAGTGCTGCTTTCCTCCTACTTTTATAGTTGAAAAAGATGAGTTTGCCTTCATTGAGATTCGAGAGTATGACACACTGATGCTATCTTTTCTTGCACTCAGTCTTTGCCTCAATCCTAGTCTAACCATAGGATCATTGTTTTTGTCAGTAATATAATAAAATTAAATGTTTTAAATATAAAATAAAAATCTTGGTAACCGAGTATAATATAATATAGAGGTCCATAATTGTATTTTTAGATTACTTCTCTGAATCACAAGTATTTTAGAAATCACTTAGAAGACAGCCTTTCTTTGGGAAGACCTCTTTTGATAGAAGATGTTGGAGAAGAGCTAGACCCAGCACTTGATAATGTTTTGGAAAGAAACTTCATTAAAACAGGTTCAGCCAATAAGGTAAAAATAGAACAAATGAACAAATAAGTGCAAACAGACATAACCCCTTTGCCCTCAACAAAAAACCTCCTGTAAGTATACGACTTTGAAAGATTAAAATAATATTTAATTGTGATTAATGCAAATACTAAAAAAAGTAGAGTTTAAGATATCAAATAGTAAATATATTTAATCTACAGAGTTCCTTACCCTTTTGCTTATGCTAATTTTTAAAGACTAAATTTATCTGTGAATGAGTAATTTAAAGAGATCTATAGATATTTTCAACAAATACTTTGCATCAGACATATAATTCAACACTGGATTTTTACATTTGAACAGAAGTTGTATCCTGTGTTTCTATATGCAGTACCTGAATGTGTATGGTTTTTGATATGTCAAGACTTCTTTTTAATACTTTTCTTAAGGTGAAGGTTGGTGATAAGGAAGTAGATGTTATGAAAGGCTTCAGAATTTACATCACTACAAAACTGCCAAATCCAGGTTACTCTCCTGAAATTAGTGCTCGAACATCCATCATTGACTTTACTGTGACCATGAAAGGTCTTGAAAATCAACTCTTAGGCAGAGTCATTCTCACAGAGAAACAGGTAAAATAACTAATTGTATCTTTTTGTCCTGGTTATGTATCTTATATTTACCTGTGGAAGGTTTTAGTTTAATTTCAATTTATTACTCTTTAATCCCATATTACAGGATGACTTTCTGAAACTCTTTATTGTGATTATTCAATATGGAGGATTTACAGCACATCATTTAAAGTTTCTGCAAAGTTTAACTTTCTGTTCCTGTATTGTGTGGTATGCCCACTGGTAGAGCCTGTGTGGCATACACCTCAAAGAACTGACTGATTACTGATAAGAATACTGGTACTGATTTCTTCTTGCCACCAGAATGTTAAAACAATTTGTAAGATGTGAGTTAAGCATAAAAATGTCAAGGGGTAGCTGGTATATCTGTATAAATTTAATGCTACTTTATTTCTTGGAATAATTTGATTTAAGGGACTTGATTTATGTCTGAATATAGTATGACTTAGACTGCTTTAATTATTGTTTTGATGCATTAACTGTTATGTAATTTAAAAGAACCTTGCTTATTTAGTGTTGTAGAAACAAGTATGTCAGGTTCATAGTGGAGTTATAAAAGTACTGTTTATGGCTTTTTGAATTTCACATTCATATTTCAAGATTTGTGCTGGAAAAAGACTCAAATTTTGTAAGAAACAGTTGATGCAAATTCTTGCACTTGTGAATAATTTTGAGATAGAATTATAAAAGTCATGTAGCAACTAAGAAGAAAAATAACTCTATCCCAGCTGAAACCAGGACATGCATTTTATGAATATGATTAACAAGATCTAGCATTCTTCAGTACGGCCTGTAATGAAATGAAATCAGCTTGTGAAAGGAATTCCATGAAGCTTGATTTGAAATAGCCTGTTTGGTGCAAATTTCTTGAATTTATGTATATTGTAACTTGGCTTAGTTTTTTTTTATTATTATTAATTTTTGTTGTTGTTTTTTTTTTTTTTTTTATTCTTGATGTTATGACTGGAAATTTTTGAAGATGTGCAGAAAAATTCCAACTATGTACTTATCCTGATCTGCAAAAGTATTTTAAAAGCTAGATAGATGTATTTTTCACTAAAGTTTTCATCTCAAGATATTTCACCTGCTTTAGTTTGGTTATTCTATTTCCAACTTGTTTCTCAGGATCTTCTTGTGAGGAAAACTTAGCTTTCTGTTTTTTAAATACAATGCACTCTAAAATATGTTTAACCTCTTAAACTGAACTTAGCAAAACATGAAATTTAATTTGGCTCAGAATGATTTCTCAAAATAAAAATTATTACATTTAATTGTATGCTAACATTCTTTTAATGCTATACTTTTAAAAATTGTTTCTGCTTTGTCAAACTAGCATAATGCTTGTGTTGCTTCATAATTGCTCCCTGCTTTTCTTTATTTCCGTTAGGCATCAGTTGATTGAGGTGGAGTTAACTGTGGTTTACTGGTCTTTTTTTTTCATCATTTTTTTTTTTCAGAATCATTAGAACATGTATACACATCTTCTAAGTTATATGACATTTGCATTATTCTATGACAACAGTCCCAAAAGATCTTTTTTACGTGATGATGATGTTTCAATATGCCTTTTGTATAGTGACAAGATAAGAACCTAAATCTGATAATGAGATGCAGATAATTTTTTAAAATTTCCTTTCTAAGATAAAAGGACTTTCTTTAATAGTACTAAATGTTTGAAATACTTAGGAACGTTAGCAGTATGTGGGAGTGAGAAAACCACTAGCTCAGAATGATGGAAAACAAAATAATTTCAAAAGTTACAACAATGTTGCAAATCTGTGTAAATAAAGACAACTCAGATGGTGGCGTAAAATCTTTCCTTGAGCCTTGCTAAGGTCGGAGGTTCTTAATGCTTCTAGTGCTAAATGAGAGATCATATATTTCTTAGTGTCGTCCCTGTTTCTTTGAAATTGCAACAGCCTGTCTGCACTGCCTAAGTGGAATTGGCGAAGGTGGAATGAACATGCAGCTTCCAGCTTAGCTAAAACTATCTACCAGACCTTTGTAAACAGTGAATGAGTACTTCTGTAGATATAGCTAATATTACTACCAACTGGCTCACTTACTGTTGATTCATCAGATGCATATTATATTATGGAAGACTTAACTCATCATCTCCCTCTTTCTTGCTTTTTACTTCACTGCATAAAAGCATTCTGTATTGTTTTAACAGAGTAGTTTTATATCTGAGGGATTTATTTGTAATGAGTTTTTAAGTTTAATTTGAAGAGTAGCGTAAGAATGAACTGAAAGGCCTTTAATCTCTGAAAAGCTGTTAACAGGTATTCACCTTTCATGTATGATCACTGGAAAACAAAGTAGATGTCCTCGACATAAAAAGGACATGCAACTGTTAGAACAAGTGCCGAGGAGGCCACGAGGATGATCAGGGCACTGGAGCACCTCTCGTATGAAGATAGGCTGAGAAAATTGGGGCTGTTCAGCCTGGAGAAGAGAAGGCTGCGGGGAGACCTCATAGCAGCCTTCCAATATCTGAAGGGGGCCTATAGGGATGCTGGGGAGGGACTCTTCATTAGGGATTGTGGTGAGAGGACAAGGGGTAATGGGTTTAAACTTAAACAGGCGAAGTTTAGATTGGATCTGAGGAAGAAATTCTTTACTGTGAGGGTGGTGAGGCCCTGGAATGGGTTGCCCAGGGAGGTTGTGGATGCTTCATCCCTGGCGGCGTTCAAGGTGGGGTTGGACATAGCCTTGGATGGCATGGTTTTTAGTGTGAGGTGTCCCTGGCCATGGCAGGGGGGTTGGAACTCGGTGATCTTGAGGTCCTTTCCAACCCTTACTATTCTATGATTCTATGATTCTATATAAATAGCTCAGTTTGTATTACTAAAAGTAACCAACTAAATGCTTCTAGTGAAGCAACTCAGTGTGAGTTCTACATTCTTTCTTTTCTTAGACAATGAAGCATTTCAGTGGGAGACTGAAGTTATCCCTGTTTGATGGAGGAGTATTTTTCGATGTATTTCTTGAAATATTTGGTGCTTGATTTGGTGACTCTGGACGCTCATTGTTTTTGAGAGTATATTTTTTAGTACGGTGATTGGAAAACAGTGAATAAATGAGGATGTGAAATAAACGAGACGGAGTGAAATAAAATCCTGTGTCTGGAAAGGTGCTTGCACTCGGCTTTCTCTGAAACAGAAAGAAGAAAAACAATCACTATTCTGAACTTCTGTTAGAGCATGATATGAACACATTCCATAGTATTTGTTGAAATGATTTGTTAATGCATGCTTATGTAGCAGGTTCAGAAATACCCAACAGAAATACCACAGAAATTCTTTTCCCAAAGACTCTACACTCTTTTAGTAGGATAAGTACTTTTAAAACTAAATACCTTGCTTTATTTTGTTTTTATTTTCAATTACTCTTCTGTTTTCCCAAATATTACCATGTATTCCAACAGGAATTAGAGAAAGAAAGAACAGACCTTATAGAAGATGTGACTATGAACAAAAAGAGGATTAAAGACCTAGAAGATAATCTCTTGTTACGACTTACAAGCACTAAGGGTTCTCTGGCAGATGATGAGAATCTAATAATTGTATTGAGTAACACTAAGAAGACTGCCGAGGAAGTAACACAAAAACTGCAAATTTCTGCTGAAACTGAAGTACAGATCAACTCAGCCCGGGAAGAGTATAGACCTGGTGAGTGAAGGTAGTAATGAAAGTCAAATGACTGGAGCATACAGTTAAAATAGCAATACTTAGAGCAGAAGAAATAGTAAGACGTGATCAGAAAGACCATAATAGGTGGGAAGGATTTGTGTTTTCTGGTAAGTAAAATGTATCTAGCAAATGGCATACTGAGGTACAGTGGAGAAAATAGTCAGCATTATGCTTCATGTGGAATTTATAAAATGGGATTTTCTATTGTCTCCCTAGACTTCCCACTGCTTGCACGTTGACATTCTTTCAGGCGTCAGTATAATTGTAAATGCTTTTTGTATCTGTTTGGATGAATGATTTGTTTTTTCTATCACAGATCCTTAAATTATTATAGTCACCACATTTCACTAGTCTTGTAACTTTGACAAGTGAAAACGTGAAAGAATTGAAGAAGAAAAAATGCTTTCCGGAATAAAATATTACGTCTGCATTTTACAAAATGTGTAAAATGGTACAGTTAGCATACCAAAAATCATTGCAGACTTTGTAAAACCTTTGTATTTAAAGCTAAATGATTGTTGAAAGTAAATTAAATCAGTTCTGTTTAAGTTAAATCAATATAATTCATTTGGATTTTATGTGACTCCTGTAAAAGTCTGTAAAGAGAAATTTGTATGGATACTCAAATAGTACTTCAAACCATCGCACTTTTTATATGTTCTACTGATGATGTGAATGTTGCAGCATACCATCCAGATGCTGTCCAGGTACGTTCATATTTGCAATCTGGGCTTTACATAGTGTGCATTAATTATAGAAAAAATTTTTTCTTTCTGATATATGGATGAGGATTAATAAATGTTTTAATTTTTTTTTTCTGGCCTCTAAAGAACAGAGCAACTCCAGGATCTTCAGTTAACATTAGTGTTAAACTCACTGTACTTGTACAGAGTTGACGTTTTTCTGCTTTGCATTTCTACTTTGAACACAGTCTTGTTTCCTGTCCTTCAGTTGCAACTCGAGGTAGCATCTTGTACTCCCTTATTACTGAGATGAGCATGGTCAATGTGATGTACCAGACTTCACTTCGTCAGTTTTTGGTGCTTTTTGACCACTCCCTAGCCAGGTAATCTAGCTAACAATAAGTAGAATTTATATTTACCCACTTCTGGAGGTGGTTGTAGTATGACGAAAGTTTGTTTCTAATGTCAGAAAGAAGCGTGTTTCTTGTTACAATCTTGACAGGAGTTGTCAGTTTAAATACCTATAAGCCTTTGTCTGTTAGTTATCAAGGCAAAGAACCTTTAAATGTACCTACAGTCCCTCAGAATGAGAGAGTTCAAAAACATTATACTGTTCTGATTTTCAGCTATGCAGAAACCTTGATTAGAAATGAATTTATTTTTGTTGCTCCTTCAATGTGAAAGTTGTTGCTGGCTTGCTATCTGATATTCTGTGTTTGAGATCTATTACTTTTTCATGTTTTGAATGTTCTAAATTATGTCTTTTTGTATTTTACGTAATATTCTCTTTAATGAAACCTACGTATAGTGACATTCAACTGCAGGTATTTCTTCCAACAGGTCTACCAAAAGCCCTATAACTAACAAGAGGATTAGTAATATTATTGAACATATGACATATGAAGTGTTCAAATATGCTGCCCGAGGACTTTATGAAGAGCACAAACTACTTTTCACATTACTACTTACATTGAAGATTGATATACAAAGAAACAGAGTGAAACACGAAGAATTTCTGACACTTATTAAAGGTTGGAATTACACAGCAATTTTAAGTAGAGGATATGTATTATTTTGTGAGCTGCAGTTTTATCTCCTAGCCACTTGCTGCTTCCTTTTGCAGATGAGAAGCAGTCAATTGAAAGAATACATGTTTATTATTCTGTTCTGGGGACCGGCAACATTGTATTGCAGTTCTGATTTGTAGCAGTGAACTTAATATTAACAAATACAGCTTTGAGTAGAGTTTATTTGATAACTGCAGGACGACAAGCAAGCAAATAGGAACATAAAAGCAATGTTAACAGTTAAAAAGAATATTAGATTCCTAGCTAAATGTGACAAGTTCATGGCTTTAGTCTTAACTGCATGCAAGCACTGTGTATCTTCACTTGAAAGTTTAGAGTAATTTATATTATGTAACCAAGATATTTCATTTCATGCAGGTGGTGCTTCCCTAGACCTGAAAGCTTGTCCTCGTAAGCCAGCTAAATGGATTCTGGATATGACTTGGCTGAACTTGGTGGAGCTTAGTAAGCTTAAACAATTTTCAGATATTCTTGATCAAGTAAGTAAAAGCTTTTTGAAATGAATCTCTTGCTTGACAGTGATTGTCTAGTAATCGTCAAGGCATGTAGTGGGAAACAGCTTTATTTTACAGACCAGAATGAAACTGACAGCAGATACCCACAGCTGTAGCCCTAATTTCTTAGCAACCTGTATTGACAAAAAAATTTAACACTTCCCTCTCTCCCCTCTGAAAATACGAAGAAAGTGCAGCATTTCACACCCCATAGTAATATAATACTTTCAAAATTGCGATATAGCTTGCTGTTTTTCAGTTCACATAATGCAACTTGAACCTTCTTCCAATTGTTAGACTGTCTTCCTGCTGTGCTTTCTTACACTATGTTTTTGTAATGTTTGTTCCAATATTTACCTGATTATATGGAGTAAGAGTTAGGGAAAGTGTGTTCAGTAAATTCAACACTTGTATGAATAGTCTTAATGGAGACTTAAGTGTATGGTAGTTAATGGATTAAGTAAATAGCAATTGGTATATGTGAAGAATACTTTCTGTACAGTCATGTGGGGAGTAAATAGATACCTAGTGTTCTCAAAGCCATGTCTGAGCCTAGCTTTCTGTGCCATTATATCATTAATGGAAAATACTGAGTAGTAGCTATTTTTTTCAGAATATGAATATTTAAGGGCATTGTTACATTCTACAATTTTGTACTTAAAATATGAAAACTTTTTTTTTTTTTTTTTTTTTTTTGTGACTTATCTGTTTAGTGAGATTTACTCCTTTGTTGGTATAACTGTAGATTTCCAGAGCAGAGAAACAGTGGAAAATCTGGTTTGACAGTGAGAATCCTGAAGAAGAACTGGTTCCTAGTGGCTATGGTGAATCCCTGGACTGCTTCAGACATCTTCTTCTTATCAGATCTTGGTGTCCTGACAGGACTATAGCTCAGGTAAATATATGTAGCCAACATAGTCTATTAAATTATCATTAGAATAATAGATACAGGATTGCAGTTCAGTACTTTTTTTTATTTAATGCTAAACTCCTTAATTCCTTTTTGTAATGGGCCTTTACATTACATTTTCTAAAATTCTTTTCAGACAATTTATGTACTAGTTTTAAGGGCAGTGTTAGCAAAAGTGTCCCAATATATTGAACAAATATTAGCTAGTGATTTTATAGAGAGATTGGATTTCATCTGGAAATGTATGTGTTTATTCAGTTCTGCTCGATCAGTTCAGAATTTATTTTTTGCTGTCCTTGCTGATAATACTCAAATTGCAGAAGTGTCTTCCTGTTAGGCTGAAGTAAAATATTTTTTAAAAATCTATATTAAGGTCTGTTCAAAATGTTTAGTTTAAGGCTATCTATTTAGAAGGGACAGAAATATAAAATTAAAGTTTATTAAATTGTTAGATCCACTTTAAGGAAAAAATCAGCTTCTAGAAGCCTATTTTTAATCTTCATATTCTTCTCCAGTGGAAAAAAAAGAAAAAAAGAATTATGCAATTTCTGACGATTTCACAGCAATGGCTGGAAATTTACTGAAGTCAGAATGCATCACTAAATGTGTGGTATTAATTTTATGGAGGCAAACCTTTAGATATTGTGACTAGATTCAGAGAAAGTCTTGGCAATTATCAGTTAATTGTAGTCAACAGAAGGTTAAATGGTACTCCATGATGAATTCCTCAGATGTGTGCTATGTGTTTGAAATGGAGCGTACAAAACTGGTTCCTCGGTTCTGTTAATGGGGGAAAGATACACTTCCATCTTATGATGGTTTTATGAAAACTGGTATTTTATCAAACACCAACTGCTAAATATCTTCTGTCTCTGAGAAGTAACCCAGACTTATTAATGGGAAGATTGGTCTAAGACAAAAGCAATGCAGTGGGAAACAGTGCAAGAAATATGATCTCAGACTGTTTGAAAGAGCCTTTTCTATTTCTCAGTTAATTCTAAGGAGCAATAACAATTTTTGAAATACATAAGGAATGACAGAGATGGCTTCTATATGTTCCCCTCAATCTTCTACTTAACAGCAGTTATTTTCGTCATCACTACTGTCAATTCATTGTTTGTTTGAGGTTGGAAAGATCCTGGAAGCACATCTTCCATGCTTTCCTCACTTTTTCTTAAGTGTTTGGAAAGGAAAATTAGATTTTTAAGGTTAGAAGTTTTCCTGCCTGTGGAGATGAAATCTTTAAATCATTAAAACCTTTCAAAAGGTTTAGTAAGGTTATTATTTTTATTATACTGTACTTACAGATATTATATATAACCATGCATCCAGATATATTTAATAGACTAATTATTTTTGAAGTTTTAACTGGTCTTAGAAGGTTCAAAATAACACCTTCAGTATGATATGTTAACGTGAAAATAAGTTCATTGCATATTTATATTTCCGATATAAATTTATAGTAACTGGCAGTTTATTTATTGGTTGTATTTACACTGGAAAGAAAACAGCATTAAATGATTACATCACAGGTTAAATTTATCCTTTTTAATATAGGCAAGAAAATACATTATTGACACTATGGGGGAGAAATATGCTGAAGGAGTCATCTTGGACTTGGAGAAAACATGGGAAGAGTCAGATCCACGTACTCCTCTCATATGCTTTCTTTCCATGGGTTCTGATCCTACGGACTCAATTATTGCCTTGGGAAAAAGACTGAAGATAGAGACACATTATGTTTCCATGGGTCAGGGGCAAGAAATTCATGCTCGTAAACTTCTACAGCACACAATGGCTCATGTAAGGAACAAAAAAATCAGGATGTTTCTCTGTGTCTGTATTAAACACTTAGAAATGAAATTCCTGTCATGAAATATAGGTTTGGTGGGTAATTAATGCGGTATTTATTTGTGTACGCAAATGTCCTCAGCAATAGAGCTCTCTTTTCGTAGTCATTTAATTGGCTATAACAAGCTTGTTGATATTGTGCAGAATTTTTTTTTTTCATATAATATGGAAATTTTGTTCTAGCTTGTTGACTGATGAAAATAGCTGAATTGCTTGGATTGCGTGGATAGTATAGATTCTTCAGCAAGTATTTCAAACCATTTTTTTAGTTTTGCATTTTTAGTAATAGGAACATATTTTGTTAAAGAAGATTAATTCCAAATATACTATTGATAGTTACATAACCTTAAGAAAAACAAAGTTGTATAGCAAAATATTTTGAATTTCTCTAGCCTGGATTTTAAATTGGGATAGACAATCTGATAGCACAAGCATTTTACAGGTGAAACATGCAAGGATTAAAGAATAAAATTTCCTGTATGAGGATAAAAGCTGAGATATCCCAATTTAGCTTTGCCCATCAGATGGTAGTACTGCTATGCCTGCTCATGTGAACAGTTTTAACTTGCACTCCCATGTTATGAGCTTCTTTCCTGTCTGTATAACCAATTTTCCTCTGACTTGTGCTTCAGATTCTCATTTGACAACTTCCCATTGAGAGCTAATTAGCAGATCAGATGAGAAGTAATTCAAAAGACAGGGAAGAAGAGCTCCTTTTGTTAAGAGCAATGCAGTACTTTCCCTCACTGTCCCACATACCCTCTTAATGATGAGTATGAGAGATTTCTATATGAAGTATGATAATTCATATGAGAAAGTCTGGTATCTATTGATCAATAGCAGTATATTAATTAAGTATGTATGTTTGGTTATTTTTCAAGCCTGTGACCCTTGTGAGGAACAAGGTTTAGCAGCCTGCTGTATGGAGCTACTTCTGAGCTTCCTTATATAAGTCAAGATTTATGTGTTTATCAGCACTATAATCATGTCCAGACATTTTTTGAATACACTGAAATGGCAAAGGTAGGGACTACTTGAGAAGACCAGGTGGGATAAGTGGGATAAGTGAAGAACTTCTGTTTAGATGATAAAACCAAACAAGCTAACAATGCCTCCAGAAGGAACAACCCACATCTTCTCTCACATAAGCTTTCTTTGGAGAAAAAATATTTTTTTATTTGCATGTGTACCTTTACTATGGATACTGGTCCCTGTTTGTACATGAAATGTACATGAAATTAGATGACTAAAGCCTTGGTTTTGATTTGGTGAGCTAGTGGTCCAAAATTGACTGGATTATTTTCCCTCTTAACAGCTCTGATAAGCACTTATACATGCTATATTTCTCTATATATTAGGTTTGTCTGCTTTGTTCCTAACCTACAGCATAAACAAAGAGTGATTTTTTTTTTTTTTTTTTTTTTTTTTGTAAACAATGGTGATGCTTTCATATTCTGCTGTTTTAAACTAGGGAGGTTGGGCACTTCTACAAAACTGCCACCTTGGACTAGACTTTTTGGATGAGTTGATGGACACTGTGATAGAGACAGAGACTGTCAATGAAAGCTTTCGACTGTGGATGACAACTGACATTCATAAACAGTTCCCCATCACCCTTCTTCAAATGTCTATTAAATTTACCAATGAACCACCACGAGGACTCAGAGCTGGACTAAAGAGAACATACAGTGGTGAGTGCTGGCATGGTAATGATTTAAATTTCATTTTGCTCATCTTTGGGCTCTCTGGTGTTAATGTGTGGCCGCATTGTAGCCACTGGTAGTAGATGTAAACTAGTATGAGGAACTGATCACAATGATGCCAGGACGCCTCTTGATCCTTGGTTTGAGTTAGAAGTTTTGAAAATTAAAAGGAAGAGAAAATCTGATGAAGTTCTGTTGCCAGAACTAATTGGACAGTAAAATAGGAAATGCTTTTTCTTTTCTGAAGTGTTGCCTTCTCATATATCAATTCAAAGTGTTTACATTTTTTATCTTCTTTTGTCTTTTGACAGAAAAGCAACATATTATTCTTTGTTGGCTGTTAAGTGATCTTTACATTGTATAAAATAAAGGTTTTATTTTATAATAATGCAAAAAGCAATTTAATGTGAATTCAGCTATCACTAAATGGTTTTGTTTTCCCTTAAAGTTTACTCTTTAAATTTGAGAGATTTAATAACATGCTATAAATATTCTTCAGCATAGAACACTTTGTAGGACAATAATTTACTTTTGGAAGAAGTAGAGAGCCAACTGAGTCTCTTTAGGAGTGGTGTTTTAGCACTGATTTGAAGTAGTTTTGAAAAGTACTTTTATTGTGTTTCTTATAAAGCCCACTTGCAATATCAATAGGTGTCAGCCAGGATTTGCTAGATGTCAGTGACATGGTACAGTGGAAGCCAATGTTGTATGCTGTAGCCTTTCTACACTCCACTGTTCAAGAAAGACGCAAGTTTGGATCTCTGGGTTGGAATATACCTTATGAGTTTAATCAAGCTGATTTCAATGCTACTGTGCAATTCATTCAAAATCACTTGGATGGCACGGATGCCAAGAAGGTAATTAATGTTTTTGTGGGGAACGTAGATTAGGGTGATGAACCTATCTAGTAGTGAAATGCATATACATGGTTCCAAATAACTGAAACACAACCAAGATTTTAAATTAGTCTTTTATTTCTTTCCAAAAGCATTCAACATTTGAAGTATACATGTCTATAAAAGAACAGGCTTAAATTAGACTTTTAATCCTGTGCATGTTAAATTTCTATGTTAATTTGTACATTAAAAAAAAAAAAATCCCTCCCATACATCTCACCTGAAAACATCAAAAGTGTAAATTTCAGAAGTAAAGACCTTCTTTTCAATGCTAATTCAGTTAAATAATTTAAAATGGACTACTGTATTTAAAATATTCTTTTGTTTAAATCTGAGTAAAAATAATAATATTTGGCCACTCCAACCTATCTTGGCAGCGCAAAGAAATAGAAAGTGGCTTTAAATGATTACATAAGAGTTCCTCTTACATTTCTCACTGTCATATGGTTAGTTGTCATATAGAGGTCTGTGGAAGATCACTTTGTGATTGGCATTTTAAAGTGAAGTTGAGAGTGTGATTGGCATTTTAAAGTGAAGTTGAAAGCATGATTGAAATGTAGCTGTATCACTCTTGTCCAAATGCCAGAATAGCCTCCTGTATTAGTTGTCAATGAATTATATTTTGAGAAATTTTTGAAGGTGTTTTGGGAATTGAGGGTTCTAGGAAAAAAGAGTAGTAAGAAAATAGCTTTCTGCCAAAACAGACAGAGATGCAGGACTTGGTATGAAGGCTGTTCTTACTAACAGACATGTAATTAGGTGAGAAGAAGATTAGCTAAAGTCAGTGCTTTCTGCTTGCTTTTAGGGGATCTCCTGGAGTACTGTTTGTTACATGATAGGTGAGATTCAGTATGGTGGTCGTGTGACAGATGACTATGACAAAAGACTCATGAATACCTTTGTAAAGGTTTGGTTCAGTGAAAACACATGCAGTCAGGAATTCAGCTTCTACAAAGGATACAGCATACCTAAATGTACTATGGTGGATCAATACCTTCAGTACATACAGGTTGGTAAATGAAAGCTTTTCAACACACACTCCCCAACAATTCACTTGAATCTTATAATTTCCTGAGTCTTTGTATTTTGACTTTTCTTCTGACTATCTGTGTTTTGTCATTTATTCACAAACTCTTTGTTGCTTTCTAATAGCCTATGTATCTATTAGTGACACCTTGTTGTCATCAATGTAATCATTGCCATGACAGGAATCTTTCCTTTATCATATGATTTGCTTGAGAGATGTAGTTGAAGGCATACACTTATTAAAGAGGGCAAACAATGGACTCTAGACATTGGGTACAACCTCATAGAGTTAAAAGATGTAAATATATGAAGGTACAAGCTGACTATTAAAATAGTGTATAGAGATTAAAGTTTAATTTGCTGTTCATCTTGCTGTGATTTGACCTGTGATATGACAAACGGATTACAGCAAGTTATTTGCCCTCAGACTGAAGAGATCTAGTCTCTTACTTTACAATGTGCTTTGTGTGTGTGTTGGTTGGCTTTGCTTGTGTTTGGTTTTTGTTTTTCTGGGGTTTGTGTGGAATTTTTTTGTTTCTGTTTTTTGAATAATTAGCTTATAAGTCTATCTCCTGTTGTGCTCTTTTTCTGTGTAGAGCCTTCCTGCTTATGACACACCAGAGGTGTTTGGTCTGCACCCTAATGCGGATATCACTTACCAAACTAAACTTTCCAAGGATGTATTGGACATCATCCTCAGCATTCAGCCTAAAGATAGCACTGGTGGAGGAGGTGAAACCCGAGAGGCAGTTGTCGCCAGAATGGCTGATGATATGCTAAAAAAGCTTCCGGCTGATTATGTACCATTTGAAGTGAGTTAATGAAATTCTGTCAAAAACATTTGCTCCATCTTGCTTTATGTGGATTTAAAAAAAAAAGAAAAAGTAACAGTTATTTTTCTAAAAGCATGTATGAATCCATTTATACTGGCAATGCTTCAAAAAAACATTTTAAAGAAGTCTGACCAGACTCTTAACATTTATGATGAAGTCACTAAATGTGCACCCAAGAGCTTCTGTAAGAGCTCTTTCAAAATATTAAACCACTTAATGCTTAAGTTCTCATTTGCACTATGGGGGAGGTAGCATCATCGGCTTTTAACTAAGGTTGTTGATGCAGTAGAGACCTAAGGTCGTGTTGCAAGTGTATTTGAGTTTCTAAAAGTACCACAGCTTTAACATATGTATTATTTTGCAATTCAGGTTATATCCTGAAGATATTTTTAGGTGGCTCTCTTTGTCAGTGAAGCGAATGCCAAAAAGCTTGCCAAATGATAGGTTTCATTGACTGAAGCCTAGTGTTAGTGTCTCAGGATCCGTATTAACACATAACAGTATGTAATTATATTTGTAATGAATGCCTGCTGCCTTGCGGTCATTTCTTGTCTGAAAGAGCAACTTGCCTTGTGTTTGTATTGAAGATAGAATGTCTCTCAAGGTGAGGGGGTTTTCTTACAGTTAGAATACATTTACTAATGGCTAGATACATGGACACTACAGTAGACTGTATTCTGTAACCTAATTCTGGAGACTACAGTTTGGGTGTTTGAACAATTTGCGTTGTTTCTGGGTCTTTCCATAGTTCTTGATTACCCTTTAGAGCTCCAGAATTTTTCGGATGCTGACATTATAGCTCTTCCCAGGTGAGGCTGGTTATGAGTTTCAAATAAGCAAGAAGAAAATGCTTGCAAATTAGCTAAGGTTCCTATATTATCTGTATTGGGAGATGTTGAACTGTTGTTTTTCATTATATTTGCAAAGTCTTGTAAGTAAGTAAGATTAGTTATGTCAGTAATAAAGCATTTATAACACTTTTGTTAGGAAATGGATGTGAATCACCCTAATGACTCATTAGGAAAAAGTTCACACCCATGTTTGCATTTTAACAGATTCTCAAAGTACTCTGCTCATCTGGGCAGTAAGAGGTATTATTAATTTGCCTACCATCTCCTTCTTGAGGAGAATTAAATCTCTTATCCTTAGTCTTCTGCCACTCTACTTACACTTTAATGGAGGTTAGCATGAGGTCCTTTATACAAGGGTTAGGTGGCTTATAAATGCCATATTTCTTCTGTCAGGATGCTGAGCTATGAGAAGGAGAAAGGAGACTTGTACAATCAAACACCCTCTTTACTGTTTTTACAGAGTAATAAGTTTCCCTTATGTGTGGTATGCTCATGAGTATGGACTCTCTTAATGTTTTAGGTCTGTTGTTTTATGTTTTCTGTATCCTGTTTTGCATTATGTAATCTTCCTTCCCTCAAATGGAATAATAATAATAAATTTTATCTGAGCAGGTCAGTTAATCTATCTGAACTGGGAATTCTGACTATCTAGTGGTCTTCCAAAAGTTTGCACTTGATGAAGTTTCTGACCTACTGTCCTTCTAGAAGCCTGAACTTCATGACCTTTCAAAAGGTTTAACTAGGTCTCTGCAAAGGATTGCAATTTGCTGAGTTTCTCGAAAGGGTACTGCTTCAGTGACAGCTAAATCTCCTGGTAGTTGTTAGTTCAACCCTTAAAATTCTACTTGACATCTCCAGGAATAGATATGTGGCTTAATAAAGATATATTATATAGTGTCACTGTGTAGGAGCACTTAGCCCTGTTAAGTTTACAAGAGCTATTTTTGGGCAGATCAGCTCTGATCAGAAATGACAAATTGAAATTCAGTTTATATTAATAAAAGTGAATGGGGAGCACTAAATTTTTCACCTGGTGATAACTATTTAAATTCCTTTTGTTTAGCAAAATACTAATAAATTTAAGTTATGCATATTACTAAGAACAAGGCTGTTACCCTGTAGAGGATTCAATATCCGTTACACATAATATGTTCACTTATTTCCCACATGACCATATTGACCACAAAAATTCTGGTTATGTCCATACAGTTGTTAATTTGCTTACTTTACACTTTTGATTAAAAATGTATTAGCAAGTTTTATTAGAATACAAGGCTGCCTGGGATTGTGAGAGTTCTCAGGTGTTGCTGATAAATAGCACTACTATGCTGAGGCAAAGTGGCTGGGGCAATTGCTCTTGATTGGTTTGTGCAAAGTGAACCTTGGGAACTGTCTGTTGGAATTAAAACTGAGATCCTTGAAATGGGATATAGTCATGCTGTTTGAACAATGTTAGCTCATAGAAAGGTATGCAGTCTAAATTGTGAGCTAGACAAAACCATAGCCAGTCTCAGCATCATAAATCTCTCTTGGAAAAAATCTTGCAGAAGATTCAAGGAAGATGCCAAACTGACCATTTAGCTTCCTAAATAAAAGTATTATGTCTTATAAATTGTACTGGGGCCTAGCCTTGGCATAAAGCCATTTTTGTCTTTTACTTTTGTTGAAGGATCTTTTTTTTTTTTTTTTTTTTTTACCTACAGGTAAAAGAAAAACTAAAGCACATGGGACCATTTCAACCTATGAACATATTTTTGCGACAAGAAATTGAACAAATGCAGAGAGTTATTACCTTAGTGAGAAGCACTCTGAATGATCTAAAACTTGCAATTGATGGGACAATTGTTCTGAGTGAAAATCTGAGGGATGCTTTAGATTGCATGTACGATGGAAAGGTTCCTGCTAGCTGGAAAAAAGTAGGTGTACATCACTATTACTTTTTCCTTACAAAAAAAATCTGTTGAGCTAGATTAAACTACTTGGCACACGGTAAATACTTCTCTCAAACACAAGTGTTAACCAGGACTGTAGCACTGCTGGAATAGATTTGGGGCTAAAATAAACACAGTCAAGACAAGCTCTCTTCCATTTATAAAAATGGAAATGACTGTGGCAGATGCAGGTATTTCCCATTTTGACAGCTTGTTGCATGCTGACAGGATAAAAAAAACAGAGAGTAGAGAATAATTTAAAATGTGATGATGGATTTAAAAAAATAGTACCCATACTGGTGAGCTACACTTGCTATTCTTTGAGATTATGACTTGTAGTCGTAGAATCAGAAAGCAGTAGAGCTGGAATGGACCTCTGAAGATAGTATAGTTTAACCCCACTTCTGAAAGCAAGGTCACTTAGACCAGGTTTGCCAGGATTCTTCAGAATCAAGGATCCATGACCTCTCCTGGAAACCTGCTCCAGTGTTGGACACCCTCACAGTAACAAAAAACAAGCAAAAAAACAAATGACTCCCAAGCAAGCAAGCAACAAAACAAAAAACCTTAACTTTAAATTAAATTAGCACATTTCATCTTGTGTTCATTGTTTCTCCTCCCCAGTCACTGAAAAGGGTCTGGCTCCATCTTCTTCAATTTTCCACATATGAGGTACAGATATTGATAATATCTCTTCTGAACTTTCTCTTCTCCAGCTCTCTCAGCCTCTTCCCATGGAAATTGTATTCAGGATCAACTAGACCAACTGATGGAAAGAAAAATGGGGAGTTTTTTTTTGGCGTTTGATTGCTTTGTTTTTATTGACAAAGTAAAATGGTACAAAAACCTAGACCAAAGCAGATGCTTCACAGCACAAGTGTGGTACAACTATTCAAAGAGAAAAATAATCACAAATTTTCACATAGTCTAAGCTCAATTTTCCTTACCTGATTTTTCCAGAAAAAGACAAAAAATTTTGGCAGAAAGCCTGTTATCTTGATGCATTGACCTTGGCTTTAGAAAGACATGCATATAATATTTCTTCTTAGTTTACACACGTATCTAATTTTGCAAAACCATCATTAAATGGACAATTACCACACAACGCATTAAGCATGTCTAAATGGAATTGTAGGCATGAATTTGAACAAAGAAAGAAATTGCTTCAGGTTTCAGTGGGATGCAATATTTATCTGGTTAAATGTTAAGATATGAAAAATTAAATATACTTTGTTAAGACTGATGTTTACTTCCATGTGAAGAATTGCCTTTTCTTGAGATGAATTTGATGTTTTTAAACCTTTGAATAAAACTAAAAAAATGAATATCCTGTTTACTATTTTTAGGCATCTTGGGCTTCCAGTACTCTTGGTTTCTGGTTCACTGAGCTTCTAGAAAGAAACCACCAGTTTTACAAGTGGATTTTTGAAAGCCGACCAAACTGCTTCTGGATGACGGGGTTTTTTAATCCTCAAGGATTTTTAACTGCAATGAGACAGGTAAATTGTGTTTCAAATCTCACTCTGCTTATTCTTTGATATACTTTAAAAAACATAAATATTGTGATAAAGGCTGAGTTTTATGCATGGCTCCATCGTGTCAGCAGGGAAGATACATGACCGCATAACTGTCTAGTATTTCCTGAGTGAAATATCCATTCATTTTTCTGTATATCAATGACCAATATATTACAATATATTTCCTTCTTTGACCAAGCTTTGTGCATTAAAGCCTTCCTTGCAACATTATTAAGATAGACTGGAGAAGTAATGTCTGATGTTACCATTGACATATTCCTGAGAAGAGTTGCTAAGCTTATTAATTTATTTTCCTTTTTTCTCTCTGTTTTGTTCTGTATTCAATATTTATCTGGCTGCAGACTTGCCAGAACAACCATTTAGAATTAGTCTTAAATTACATTTCTGCAGTTCAGTAGCTGATTCAGTTTCTCTTCATGAAGTGGGAAAGAGTTTCCTTTATTAATAAGTGCTAAGTATAAAGTTTGATGTATCTGTTAGTGTATGTCTCTGTCAAATTGGTGAGTGTGTTGGTCGAGCAGCATGCTAGTTGCATTTGATAAGTGAGTTAGTTTTTAATTTAAACAAGGCATTACTTAAGTTCATCGGTGTAGAGGGACATTGGACACAATTGTCTGAAATGTGTAAAATTGGGAAACAATATTCAGGAGGGACCTCAGATAAAGCTAACTTTTCAAGGAGAGAATGAAGATTTGCAGAGAAAAAAAAAATCTCTCCTTTTGTTCTGAGGTCTAGGTGGTGTAATCTTTGTCAAACTGAAGTTCTAATTGGTGACTACTTCTACTAAAATTGCAGGTGTATAGCCTTTGAATAACATGACGAGATCTTTCAAGTTAGCAGTAAACATGGATTTTCTTTTGGACCTAAGCTTCTAGAAATGGTTTAGCAGTAGGATCTGAAACAACTGGAATTTGAAGAACTTTTCTGGTTCCCTGAAAAAATAATGTAGGTTCATAACAGTGTAATGTCTCAAGTAGAATCAGAGTGATTTTCTGGGATTTTGAAATGTGGTGAAATAAAGAGAAATGAGAAAGATGAAAAACCAGAATAATCATTGAACTGTAACCCTCCTGTTCTTTTAGAGTAGCTAATTAAGTGCAGTAGGGGAAAAATATTTATTCAAATTACTTCAAATAAAGACCTTGGAAAACATTTACGAGACTGGGATAACTCTCATGTCTGGCATAATGTCATGAGATTAATGGCATGAGATAGCAAGGGATAGAGCAAGATAAATGAGAGTTGTCCAGTGCACTAACTGACTAAGTTTGAAGTATATGTTGAATCTTAGGCATCTCTATCTTCAAGTGTTCTCTGGGGATTTTGCAGTCTCTATATGTAGTTTTGGAGCTGAGCGAGCTCTTACTCATTGTTAAGGATACAGTTAATGAAAGTAAAGTACAGAAAGAGAACATAGCCCTAGACAATATGCAGCAAATTAAACACTTTGTTTTTTTCACTGGAACTGTTTTATTTAGCACATCCAGTTAATGTTTTCTCATATAATGAAAACTGAAGTTTTCATATTTGCAAAAGCCAGCTACCTTTGGCATTCAGAGTTTGTGTTACTTGGTATGTTCCTAAGTTATTGCATATAATAGAAAGATTGAAAGTAAAATACAGTGGAGAAAGTACTGAAAGTCTTCTTGTAGTACCATGCCATCAAAAGCTTAGACAGAAGTCAAACTCCTGTAAATATGGATATCATAGGAAGTTTGATTTTTTTTGTGTGTGTGTGTGGTGTTTTTGTGTGTTTTGTTTGTCTTTTTTTTCCTAATAAATGCCGGGGAAAAATGGCTCGGGGAAAAATGGCTCATGTAAAAATGTAACTTCCATACTTTCATTTCATTTTGGTCAGGAAATAACAAGGGCTAACAAAGGATGGGCTCTTGACAGTGTAGTGCTGTGCAATGAGGTCACTAAATGGATGAAGGATGATATCACAAGTCCTCCTTCAGAAGGTGTCTATGTGTATGGGCTGTATTTGGAAGGAGCTGGTTGGGACAGAAGAAACATGAGACTGACTGAAGCAAAGCCCAAGGTTCTGTTTGAGATGATGCCAGTTATGAGGATATATGCAGAGAATAACAGTAAGTAACTGTATTGTAAAGAGTATTGTTTCGATAGAATCTAATACAACTTTTTATTCAACTTCATGGAAGACTTTTAGGCTTTAGGGATTTGTGAGACTTTTGCTGTTCATTGTATACATATTGAATCTTTTTCAATGGGGGAGACTTACAAGTCTTCCATATAAAATGAGCTTTCAACCTTCCTTAATAATAAACATTTTTTTCACCTAATATTTAGAAAGGTCTCTACCTTCTGGTCCTAATGGTGTTCACAACCTTTTAAACCCACTAGAGATGAGCTGTTCTCTGCCACCTCTGAAAAAACACATGCTTGCATTCAGTCTTCCATTGACAATATGTGTCCTAGATTGAGAAGATCAACATTTATATACTTAAACTCTGTAATCTCTGGATCAGAGAATTAGTTCAAATTTACATTTGCCTTATGCCCGGTCCATTAGGGCTCTGTTTTTTCAATCTAATTTCATTTGTTCTTATGTCTCTTCTGTCCTTCTAGCTTCAAAAGATCCACGTCTTTATTCATGTCCAGTCTACAAAAAGACCATTAGAACAGATATGAATTACATTGCTGCTGTGGATCTAAAAACCCTTCAGCCTCCAGAGCACTGGGTACTACGTGGGGTAGCACTTCTGTGTGATGTCAAGTAATGTAAAAAAGAGTTTTCTAAGGGTTCTTTTCTGTTTTTAAATATAAACATCAGTATGTAGTTATCTGTACAATGGATCACTTCTGAAAATATATTTTCTAAGGCATGGACTCCATTATAGTATTTTTAGAAAACTGTTCTCAATAAACCTCTACAATAGGCTTATGAATGCTAAATCTTAGAGTGGTATAAAGTTTGGTGAATAAGATTCAAGTGTTACCTTTGATGTCTTCAAAAACAATGACAGATATTTAATGTTCCTATCTCACTATTGTGTGCTTAATTTTATCTTGAATAAAGATTCATTGACTTGAATGTTGTTACTTTCAGTGATAAATACCCTTGTATCAGGGCTCACATTCAACTTGCTAAATGAAAAGCTTTTCTTTTGTGTGTGTGTGCATGTGTGCATATCTTTGGAAAGCTATGCCCAGTTGCTTATTCATATTAGTTAATAAACCTTAAGATGATGTCTTAAGATTTATCTCCTAGAGGATAGCTTCTAGTTTGCTTGCCGTCTAAATAAAGAAGTTGAGACTGGAAAAATGCTACACCTCTTTCACCATTTGGAGAACTATTTCATGGTGTTACACAGGAAAACAAACATTTGACAGCTGCAAAATTCCTTTCTATCTGTCTCATGACTTATAAATATGTAATGGATAGGAAGAAAATATTCAGTTAGAATGCTTGGATAGATTTTCATGTGCTAGTACATCAGATTTGTCAAGGTTTATGATAAGGCTTTACGATATTAATTTTGACTTTGTTTCTGCTCTAATTTTGCAATGTTGTGATTTTACTTCTGCAGTCTTTTTGGTGTCTCAGCTTGATAAGAAACTTCATGTAGAAACCCATTTTGAGGAAGAAATGTTAGCAGCTCCATTTAGTTGAACACTATTGGCTTCACACCTCAAGTGCATTTATTTAATTATCAAAAAGCCAGGGTATTTTTGTTGCTGAGCCCAGTAAGTCATGTCTTAGAGGACCACAAGTCATTTGCAGTAACAGGTGCTGCAGAAGAGGAAGCAGAATGAACCAATGTATCTGTTGCATTCTTCCATATGTAAATGCCATAATGGAGAAGCTGGTTTTAATTTTATGTCAAATCAACATGTGGAATTTGAGGGGTGCATCAATTAGTTTCCTAAGTAAACATGCTAAATATATCTCTTCCCTAAAGCTAGTGTTAAAGAAAAAAGTAAAAATAAGGGATGACAGAGTAATTGTATTTTAGTGGAGACTTCAGCATTCATTTCAACAGTCAAACCAGCTACTAAGCTTATATTGAATATCGATTCTAGGTGTAGAGGTCTTTCCACTATCTTTTCATTTTGAAATTATTCTTTTTTTTTTTTTTTCTAATAACTCGCAATGAAGCTAATGAAATGTATGAAAACCTCCTTTAGGAAATTTTTTTTTATGCAGTCATGGCAATAAATAAATGTATGATTGGACCTCGGAGCACCATGCACAGACTTCCAGAAGATCCTCCAGATGCGCAGTGGAGTTCTAAGTTGTTGTGGACTTACGTCTTTCACCAGAACCTTCCTCTCTGAAGGAGATGCACATACTTCATCCTTGTGCAAGTCATTTACACTGAGAATTCTCAAGCCACACAAACTTCGAATGCCACCTTTGAAACAGTGGATTTGTTGTACCGTTATTGCCGTAGATGCAATGGGTGCAATGGAGGTGTCAAACCCTGTGGTAATTTTCAGTGGGTGAACTGTGCACATTTTTTTCAAAGTATGATTTTTCTACGTGAGTGGTTGGGAAAGAGGTAGTCCACAAACAAATACACACTGGTGATCCTAGTTATGCCAAAGACTGTTAGATTGGTGAAACAATTAATGTTAGCAGTATCTGTTATTTCTGTTCCACTAGCTGGTTTCTTAAGAGGCTTAGCGTTGGCTTTTTAGGTGTCTGCAAAACCACCAGCAGGATGGACTGATGAGGTAAGGGAAGTTCAATGAAAAGCTCCTTTGACGTGCAGTATCATGTTGGGGCCAGACTGTGCAACTCTGCTCTGCCAGGGATTCCACTGCCTGGGCTGAGAGACAACTTGTTGCAGCTGGAATTAGACCTGCCTCAGTACTGCAGACTTCCCTGGCAGTCACTAATCTGTGGCACACTCTGGTTGCCCTCATCAGATCAGACTCTGCTTTGCTGACTAAACTTTCTGACATGCCCTCAGATCTACCTTGTTATTACAGTCCCATCTGGCAGTCACCGATATGTTAGCTGGCCCTGGCTGCTGTCACGGACCTGCTCTCCTTTTTTGTTCAGGTGCCATGGGACTGTGCCCTTGTCAAAGAGAGCCTGGCCCTGCCCACCCTGCTGTGGCTCTTGGCTCCCAGCTCTGCTTTTCTTTCCAAGTAGCCTGCCCTTGCTGCTCCCTGACACACGATTTCAAACAGGTGAAAAAATGAACTGTTTTGTTCATCTTCATAACAGAAGTGGGTAATAAAATGTTCCTACTGAAAGGAGTTTCAGTAAAATAACCAGCCCTGACATGCTATAGAACTGGATGTACTTTCTCCATGTTTGGCGCTGCTATTGGTACTGAATGGATTACTTGAGAAAAAATCATTCACAGGCATAAATTGTACTATTATTAAGCATGCAGCACTATAAAATCGAGGGTCGGGAAAAATGCAGGAATACAGAAAGTATTCTTTCTGATATTTGGCATGATAAATACATCTATTTTAGAGAATGCTATACAAATTTATCTTAGAAATTTGTAGTAAAATAACTTTCTGAATAAAGGTGAGATATCAATGCATCATCAGAATCCTTTGAAATTCCTCATAAATTTTGTAAGTATTTTAAAATAAGCAACCTAATCTTTCAAAATGTACACTATGCTCTGTAGACTATACTGCGTAGAAAGGTTTTATTTTCTGAGCTTCTCTTCAGAAAGACTTTTAGCTCATAGGTCATTCACACTGAACTTTTAATTCTCACTGTTGTGATTTATTCCACTTTCAAAGATTATAAAGCAGGAGAAACGGCCAAGTTATTATCTCAGTAGGCAGTTCAGTTGCAAATTAACAGTAAGTACAGCTGTAATCATTGAAAAGGATTTTTTAATCAAAAGTACATTGTTATGGTACATATACAAATTGGATTATGAAGTATTTCTTATTTTGAACTATCTTCATTAAATTCTTTTGGTAATGAAACCAATATTGAA
This sequence comes from Amazona ochrocephala, assembly GCA_039720435.1. Lineage (NCBI taxonomy): Eukaryota > Metazoa > Chordata > Aves > Psittaciformes > Psittacidae > Amazona > Amazona ochrocephala. The sequence goes on along the minus strand of CM077876.1, from coordinate 79,480,516 downwards.
GAAAATTCAGTGTTTCCCTATTATGTGTTTTTTAATTGTATACAAATATCTGAAGGGTTTTAGTCTTGAAAGCATTCAAGCCATACTTAAGGCTTGAAAAAACAGTGCTGAATGGTTCATAGGAGACAGGTTGCTTATCAGATGCATAAAATTAAAGGTCTATTAAACAGACGAAGAAAAAAGACATAGTTCTTGACATGTACACTTTGGGAGCCACAGGCATTTTACTGGAACTTCTGGCATCTCTTAATTTTCAATATACATTTTCTCTCAATCTTTCCCAACTACCTTTTTTTCTGTACCTTTTGTTCTTATAATGAAGCACCCAGTGTAAATTATTATATATTTGCATGTCTATATATTAATATAGAAAAAGAAAAATTAAAATTTGGGTTTTCAAACTAAACAACAAATCCATGTTGCCAATCTAAATTTGCCTGTGAAGTCTGCACATCAAAATAGAAATATCTTGGTACTAACTTGCATATTCAATTTTTAAAACAAATAACCAAACTAAGAAGCTATTAAACCAACACTGGAAAAGCTAGCAGAAGAATGAGTGGGAAGAGCAACATGGCTAAATTTTTTTCAGTTAGGGCTATGGTTCGAAATGGATACTGCCCTTTAACTTTTTAAGAAAGCCATTATTTGTGTTGCAATCACTCTGAAAACTGAAGTAGTTATTTTAGGTTTTGATGTCAGAGGGTATGAGATATGGGGTTTTGTCAAGAGAAACAACAGATGTTTGACTGCTGATGTACAAACAATTATTTTTTTTTTCAAAAGGCATTATCTTAGAACAAGAAATTTACACCAAAAAAAGGAATTAGAGAACTGTAACGTTCTGTGAAAAGAGCTGACCATGGTTCAATAGAAGGCATTGTAACTTAAAACACTCTTTTTATATGAATTTCTTGCAAATAACTGAGTATTCAGTTTCTCTGATAAAGTGCCACAGGTATGAAAGCCAATATACATGTCCTCCCCCGAAGCCTATCCTCCACTGAATTGAATAACTGAATTAGTTCCTATATACCTCACTTGTTCTGAATGAACTGTGATTCCAGCAAAGTAACAGTAGATTAGTTTGGAAACGACACTGTAGAGTGGATCACCTTTTCTAATCTGATCAGTAGGTACTCAGAAAGTAGATATTCACTGTTGATGAAGCCTACTGGTACTGTATAAGATTGTGACGAGTGTGTTTGCAAAGAGTGTCTAGAAATGCTTTGTGAAATATGATATGTTCAATATATCTCCATTTTCTGAGTCATCATTTGCAAAAATCAATTCCTTTGCATTAACTTTCATTACTTAAAGGGGTCTTATACAAAGGATGGGGACAAACTTTTTAGTAGGGTCTGTTGCAATAAGACAGGGGGTAACGGCTCGATCTTTGCACTCTCCCGTCAGGTATTTATACACATTAATAAGATCTCCCCTCAGCCTTCTCTTTTCCAGGCTGAGCAGTCCAAGCTCTCCCAGACTTACCTTATGGGAGAGATGCTCCAGATCATCATCTTTGTTGCCCTTCACTGGACTCTCTCCAGTATCTCTGTAGATTTATTTCTGCTAGACTTTTTTTACCAAAGATGGCATGCATTTGATTCATTAACTATGCATGTGTGTTTTAAGGGTACGTATTTTAAATACGTCAGGGTTAAGTGGCTTGCAATTCCAGCTTTTGCGCTGTTGTGCTTTTACCAGAAGCTTTTATTCAAATGAATCAAAAATGTATTCTGTATGAAGAGGAGGTGTGCCTGTCTCTTTAGTGCAGTTAAGGCATTGCTGGTCAGCTGCATTGTGATGAAAATTTAAAATACATTACTTTATCTGTTATGCCATCTATATACTGAACTATAAAACAATTGCGAAGACTGACAATATGTTAGGAAAGTACTGGTTGTTAGACATGTATAGTGTGCTTGTGCTTTTCTCACACTAGACAGGAAAGCTTCAGGCTCATGTGTTTTCAGTTATCATATCAAATCTTAGAGAATTCTATTACCATTCCAAATTGTCTCAATGGCTTTATTGAGTGGTAGATTCACAGTGCTTATGGCTGTACAGAAAGTGGCAATGCTTAACAGTTTATATTGAGGAGCTGAGGGTATTTGGAATTTGGATGCAGTTCTCAGTGAATTTAATCATACTGGTTTTGTTTTTCTAGTATTGGTGCATTGGGAATATGGTAGTCAGGTATGTAGCAGGGATTAAATTGTTGGTACTTACAAAAGCCTCTGACAGTGAAAGGCATGTGTATATACAGACAGTTCAGGGCTTTGATGCTTGTTACTCTATCTTGCACCTTGTGGGTTCTACAAGACAAGTGATAGCAATGTGACATTCAATGAAAACCCTCTCCATGCTTTTTCTCAATAAGTTGTTCATTGCATTAAGTAGAGATAAGAGAGATCTAAGGAGGGATCAAGACAACTGAAATGAGAACAAAGCAGTTCCTGCCATTCATCTAAACCAGGTTAAGACTAAGGGGTGAAAGCATTTCAAATAAAAGCATTTCTGCTCCTGAACTTGTTTGATAAAATAACCTTGCCTGGTCTGTTTCTCTTCTCATTTTCTTTTTTTTTTTTCTTTTCTTTCCTTTTTTTTTTTTTTTTTTTTCTCCCCAGTGGGAATGTGTTATTTCCTGGATTATACTATTTAAAATCCATAATTATTGTTGTAAAGGGTAACTGTAGAAGTAGTAATTTTGGATATATCAATTACAATTCACACACATCTTAGCGAATAACAAATTGAATGGTCTGCTTTTTGTCATTGACTGATAACATCTTTTTAAAAAAAGACATGTCTTTTGCAGCTTAGGCCAAACCAAATGAATTATGAAAAATATTAAGTGTGCATAGAGTAAAAGTATACATTTAATAATTATTATTATTTTTTTTTCATAAAACGAAAGTTTTAATTTGCCTTTGGATGACAGAGATTTTCTTTGAAATTTAGCAGCAGAAAAATTATTTACTTAGGAACTTTAGGGTAATTATTTATTGAGTCGTGTAGTAGAGTTTGAGTCTGAAATTTATCATGGATAAGGCAAAATGCATCATGTGGTAATGTCTGATCTATAAGTCAAAAAGTTCAATTAATCACCCTTAGATGTAGCTAACCAAACACTTAATTGCAGGTTTCAAAAAGCTGCTTAAATGTGGAGATTTTATTAAGGTCTGTTCTAATGCTGAAATATACTATCCCTAATATATTTGTGAAGCAATGTTATATAGAAAGATGATGTTTTATCTGAACAGTTTTACCTTTCTCTGGTGACTGGTAATCTTATGTGCATAAAATACAAATAATAGACATATAACTCTTTTAGACATAATCTGCTTTTTAGTGTCAGAAGTTTAGCAGCCAGAATGTGAGAGTTAAGATGATAAACCCAGAGAATTTTAGATGTGTTCTCTTCTCTAGCTGGAAATATTTATTTTGATTTTTGTGCCTTGGAGAAAGAAATAGATTGAATGAACTTACTATTTAAATGCAAGACTAAGTTCTGACTGGCTGAAGTGCCTAAGCCCAGATAAGAGGCTTATGAGAAAAGAAAGGAACAGTGACTGTTTTGGTAGCACAGTGGACAGCCTGAGCAGTGTCTGAAGGGAGAAACACATCTGCTGTCATAAGCATTATAAGAAAAGCACACTCTGAAAGCAGTAGCTAGTTTCTTTCATTACAAAATAGTGTATTCTCTAGTGTTCTGTAGTTGTATTCAGCCTGTGTATTCCTTAGCATCTCTGTTTATGACAGAAAGAACTACTTAGTGTTTATTTTAGTGGCTTCTTTTATGTCAGTGAAGTTATACTAATTAAACCTAAGTTTGTTCTATTGAAAATTTAGAGCGGTCCAACTCTCTTTGCATAGGTGTTTTTGAGCATCCAGATTTCTGTGCATTTTGCAAGACTAACTTACATGGCAGTGGGTAGCAGCAGGTGGTGTCTTATTTTCTGTGTAAGACTAATGATCATGAACTCTTGGAGCCATTTTTCAGGGAAGTAAAATGTGATCTTATCCATCATTATTCTCACAGGTAGGCACTATTTAGGTTCAGCTATTCAATTTCAATTTAATACAGGAGGCTGAATTTTTTTTTTTTTTTAACTGCTTTATTGCCCACTGTAAGCTGCAGAATTTCTTGACGTCAGAAAATGCCATATAATCTAATGGATGCCTGTTTCCTAGGCAATATTAAACCACTTCAGTGAAGCTGAGAATCTCGTGTGAAATTGCCATTCTCCCAAACTAAGCCAAGGATAAAGTGATGTGTTTATACTATTGTAATAATAGGATTAGATTGGAATTAATTTTAAGACTATTATAAGGACTTGCTTGTAGTTTATATTTTACATTGAAAACAAACAACAAAATAATCATTAACTGGAAGTTACAGTCACTGGGTTATTCCAGTTAAATATGTGAGGCACAAAAAGAAGAAGATTGAAGTCACAACCAGTGTCAAGTTTCTTTGAGTCAGGCATCTTTGTAAAAGGTATTTAGGCTGAGAAGGAAAGACTTTGGCCATCACTTCTTCTTCTCCTCTTTTACCATCTTTACGCATTTTTACATTTCATCAGTATTACAGTGTTCTCTGAGTTGATATGATTCCGCACTCTGCTGAATCACAGACATGGACATATAAAATATTTTTCTGCAGGTGGAATGAAAATAATAGCTGCCCTGTTACCACCTTTTTTTTTTTTTTCCTAGGAGCTCGTGTGCCTGAAGCTGTTTGAGCCGAGCCTCACTAGGTGTCAGCAAAGTAGCCCGGAAAAAGAGCTTTTTCCTGAGAACTATAGAAGAAGTGACAGTTAAAATTTCATGCATGTAGAAAAAATTGTAAAGCATATTAGGTTGTTTAGTTCAAGTTAACCTAAGAAAACCAGTGTTATTGTACTTTCCATGCCATTGGCTGTGTTTTATTTCATGGTCTTACTGCTTTCTGTACATTGAAAGTATTATCTGTGTGTCTAGGGAACAGTGACTATGATGTGTTGCATTTCAGACAGTCAATGAGAAATACTGAGTTAGAAAAGTGATCTGTGAACTTTTCAAAATACCCTATCTGCTCAGACATGAGGTGTGCAGTCTGTAATGAATAACTCTTTTCCTTTTCCTGTGTATTATTAGGTTCCACGGTTTCGTCTAAAGATGCACAGAAATTCTTTTTATTTGATTTTGTTTTTTTTTTTTTTTTTTTTTTGGTGTTTTGGAATTCACCATTTGATAAAACTTTCTGTATTTTCTCTGGCTTTCAGCTAGCTTCTGCCACAGAATATAGCCTCTGTTTTAACACTCAGGGCAATTGTGCTTGCCAGCTATTCAGGAGTCATCTTCCCTTGGCATGATTCACCCCGGCTAACTCTGGGCTCAATAGTGGGTTTTTATTGTATACTTTGACAAATATTATCTGATAGATCAGCCTCCCTCAGACTTTGCCTTTATTTCCCAATGCCTTTTAACATTTAGGCCTCCTCTTGGGAAGGAAGGGGAGGAGGAATGGGTATGTGTGTGCATGTTGCAAAGGTTTGCCTTGCCACACAAAAAGTTCAGAATCAAACAGTTCAGAAAAGCCCTTTTATAATCATCATTAATTAGCTTTACCTCGAGCTACTGTAGCACTTGCCATAGCTTGCACCTGAAGAGCAAGCAGCTTCTACTACATGATATGTAATACAATGTAGGTGATATAATCCACACATAGGGTGCATAGTTGCATATATTTCAGTATATATACATTTATATGTATATGAGTATATGAAAAGTATTGGCTTTTTAAGATTTTAAGATACTTGATATATGACACTTTCAAATCATAGAATCATAGAATAGTTAGGGTTGGAAAGGACCTTAAGGTCATCTAGTTCCAACCCCCCTGCCATGGACAGGGACACCTCCCACTAAACCATGCCACCCAAGGCTCTGTCCAACTTGGCCTTACACACCACCAGAGATGGAGCATTCACAACTTCCCTGGGCAACTCATTCCAGTGCCTCACCACCCTTACAGTAAAGAATTTCTTCCTCATATCCAATCTAAACTTCTCTTGTGTAAGTTTGAACCCATTAGCCCTTGTCCTCTCACTACAGTCCCTAATGAAGAGTCCCTCCCCAGCATTTTTGTGTTTTTTTTTTTTTTTCCTTTGGTTTGTGGGTGCTTTTTTTCTAGCAGATGTTTTGGTATCCATGTAGAAGCAATTGCTAAGTGGCTTAGGGAATTTGGTTCATAAAGTAGAGCTTATTTCTGCATTTATTTATGGAACTGATTCAGCCACTGTCTAAGCAGGAAAGCATATATATTGGCTTATTGAGGAGGCTGAAATGTTTATCCTCTGTGTCTGATGGAATTTTTGGAGTTAGATATGTGTTGCTGTAACGCAAGAAGGAATGACCTCTGAGATTCAAGACAGAGTCCCAGTAAATGTCTAGCTGGACAAATCTAAGTCTATGCAGTTTAATGTTAAGCTGCTGCAAATGTTCAGGAGGATGCGTCCTCTAAAGAAGTAAAGCACTGGATTTCATTATTGTTCATTATGTTCATTATCATCATAGATAATTCCTGATATTTAGGCTTTAACTTACGTTTGAAGAGACGGTTTTGAAGACAGTGTTCTACAAGGCTACTGCAGTGTTCAACTTCTGCTGCATTAGGGGGAACAGACCTATTTAAAAGCTATGTATCATATAAACTTTGTTGTAAGTGGCCTAGTGTTCATGGGACAGGGAATATATATTTTGTCTTTTGCCTTTCCCATGTCTGGAACATTTGTCCAGAAACTGAAGAACCCCAAGATACAATAATTGCTTTGATCATAATTCAGTGAAGAAACACATAGGTTTTCTGTTTTCATAAGTTTATCATAATTTAAACTTTTTAACATGGAAAAAAGTAGCGTATTCTTTTAATTCTCCTATTTTGACAGAAAAATCATCTATGCTAAAGATAAATAACAGTATAAAAAATGAGTGATGTAACTATTGAGAATGTAAAAATGGTGTGAGCTTCAGTGTCAATAATACAAGAGAGAAAATCTTCTAGATCTTAAGTTGCAACTGGGAAAATGGATAAGTGTAGCTCATGAGAACTGTAGGATTTCTTATAAATTTGTGCCTCTAGGTGTGCACAACAATATGGTAATAAAAAAACCCCAAACAAACCTTTTTCATTTTCCAAAAATAGCTTTTAAGTATCCTGAAAGCCCCCGTATCTGACTGCATACTTGCTTGCTTGTTCAGAAACGTGCTTATCAAGAGGTATGTTTTCATGCTATGTTAGCTTTTGATAAAAATTAGTTATCTTCTCAGGTTTGGCATTAGCATATGGACACTTCTTGCTTGAGACTTAACAAATCAGTAGCTGTAAGTAGCATACTGTATTCTGTGTAGATCAAGTGCACCTATTTTCAGGCCACTTCTGTCCTGGGTTCAGCAATAGCAGCCATTTTTCTCCTTAGTAGCTGGTGCAGTGCTGTGTTTTTGACTTTCAGCCTGAGAACAGTGCTGATAATACCAATGTTTTTAGTTGCTGCTCAGTAATGTTTACTCTGACCAAGGACTTTCTGAGTCTCCTGCTCTGCCAGGGAGGAGGGGAAGCCAGGAGGAAACAGAGACAGGATACCTGACCCAAACTAGCCAAAGAGGTATTCCATACCACAGCACATCATGCCCACTATATAAACTGGGGTCAATCACCTGGAAGGGGGGATCACATCTCGGGTCAGCCTGGGTATCGGTTGGTGGGTGGTGAGTGGTTGCGTTCTCTTCCCTTGTTATTTCCCTCATCATTATTATTATTGATGGTAGCAACAGAGGTTCGTGTTATACCTTAGTTACTGGACTGTTCTTATCTCAACTCGTGGGAGTTAAATTCTTTCGATTCTCCTCCCCATCCCTCCAGGTGTGGGGGGAGGACTAGGTGGGGGAGTGAGAGAATGGCTGTGTGGTTCTGAGTTACCAGCTGGGCTTAAACCACGACACCTTCTAATTAATCTCCATGAGATTTAAAGGGGACGTGAATAGTGATAAAAATTGTTAAGTCTTGTTTGCAGGCCTCTCAAATGCTGGATAGCACACTGTTTCTTCTGGCCTAAGGTAGTGTTTTGCTGTATGAGTTAGATTTCAAATCATGTTAGCACAGTTTATTATACAACAAAGTAATTTTGTAAATTTTTTAAAAAAATCTAGTGTTGATGCAAGTGCCCTTAATAATAGCAGTGACAGTACAGTTGCTTTATCTTTCCACAGTCAACTTTGAAACACCATGTAAAATAATGTCCAATACTGTAAAATATGTTCAAGTGGTTATTATAGAAGCCTGGAATCGATTTTACTGTCAAATAGAGAACAGGAACAGCAGATGGCAGGTGTAGCATGATTGCTGCACAATGTCCATTGAGCTTTTGATGCATAGAAACACTGTGCTGTCAGAGGTAATATCATTAATTATACAGAAGATGCAGGAGTACCCAAGCAAGAGTATAATTGTTGCTGAAACCAGGCATACTGCGCTAGCAAGGTTTCTCAGACTCATGAATTTGGTTTGTTGCTGTATGCATTCATGAAGCAGTCAGTGTTTAGTTTCAGAAATATGATGAACAGAGGGGCATTCCATACAAAATGTGTTTTATTTTTTTTTTGAGGTGAGAAGCCTTCCATCACCTCTCAGGGCTTTTGTGCTGCTAAAGGCACCTGGGCTTAGTCCTGGGTGTGTAACTTTGCAGCAGGTACGCTGTGGAAGAAGAAGGAAAGAGCTCAGTGCAGATAAACTGGTAGCAATAATGAGCCGTAAAGCTTTGACTTGCTTTTAATAGCTTGATTTCTTCAATTTTTTCAACACTACTTTTGCATGCAAAATATGTCTTAAATGCAACATGTTCCACCTTAGAATCATGGAATAGTTAGGGTTTTAAAGGACCTTAAGATCATCTACTTGCATTAGCTAAAACAGTCATAATGGAAAATGGCAATAATAGAATAAAATCTTAGAGTTTGTGTTCCAAGTGTACCTCTGCTCATAAAAGCATGTATTGTGGTGAATTAAGAGCATGGCTCATGCCTCTGCTGCTATTTCTTTGATTTGTGTGTAAAATAGTTTTCTAAAGCTAGACAATTAGGGAAGAACTGCATCAACATCGCAGATTGCTTCCTGAGCTTAATAAAAGACTGTTAACTTATTTTTTTATAGACAATTCCTCTCCTTTAAGAAAAAAGAAAAAAAAAAAGGAAAAAAACCCAATATCACACAATCTTTGAATGCAACAGAACTTTCTAGAGAAAGAAAAAAAGAATTAAAAAGTCCTCCCAAACCCCTGCTTGCATTGAAGATACTGACCTGAAAGGGTTCCCTGAAGTTGCTGGTTTCTAAAAGCTCTGGATATGTTGTTTTGTGTAAAGTATGCTTAGTATGAAATCTTTCTTTTAAAGCAAAGTTTCAGAATTCCATATTTCTTCCCTTTTTTATTGACAATATGATACAGGAGTGTGAAAGGAAATATAGTAACAGGTTAAATAAATGTACATAGAGGATTCTAAATGATTTTATGGCTGCTATATCAAAATAGAAAAAAAGGCAAACCCCTTGATCTCACCATCTCTTGAATGGGTACTTGAATGGCACACATTGTTTTCAAAAAATGAAAGTTCTTAATCACAATATGTTTGGAAATTGATAATATTTATAGTGAGGTTGAATGCAAGCATTCATCTTGTGTTTTCTAATGGTACATAAAAACAAGTCCAACTTCTGCGTTGGATAGTTTCTAATCATGGAATCATAGAACAGTTTGGATTGGAAGTAACCTCCAAAGACCATCTTGTTCAACCCCCCTGCAGTAAGCAGGGACATCTTGAACTAGATCACATTGCTCAGAGCCAAATCCAGCCTGGCCTTGAATATTTCCAGGAATGGGGCATTTACCACCTCAGCAGGCAACCTGCTCTGCTATTCCACCACCCTTATTGTGAAAAATGTCTTCCTTATATCTAGTCTGAATTTACTCTGTTTTAGTTTAAAAACATTACCTCTTGTTCTGTCACAACAGGCCCTATTAGAAGGTCGGTCCCGATCTTTCTTATAAGCCCCTATAAGTATTGAAAAGCCTCAATAAGGTCTCCCTGGAGCCTTCACTTCTCCAGGCTGAACAACCCCAGCTCTTTCAGCCTTTCCTAATAGGATAGGTGCTCCATCCCTCTGATCATCTTCATGGCCCTTTTCTGGACCCTCTCCAACAGGTCCATGTCTTTCTTGTGCTGAGGACTTCAGAGGTCAGTCAGTACTCCAGGTGGGGTCTCACCCTGGTGGATCAGGGGGATATGTGTTTGAATTGATAAAAAAAACCCCATGTGGTTTTCAAACCAGTGCAGTACAGCTCTGTCTCAGCTTATATTTGAGGGGCATATTATGCTACTGTGCTGACTGACAGGAAATTTTGAAGACGCTGGCAATTTGACTGTAGAAAGCCTGCAAGATAGAATTATTCTTTAGCTATTTTTAATGAAAATTGAAAATGGCATTAAGAAACGTTCATGCATGTCCTGGGTTCAGCAGCAGCAGTCATTTTTCTCCTTCTTAGTAGCTGGTGCAGTGCTGTGTTTATGACTTTTGGCTTGGGAACAGCACTAATAACGCTGTTGTTTTTAGTTACTGCTCAAATGTTTAGTCTGACCAAGGACTTTCTGAGCCTCATGCTCTGCCAGGGAGGAGGGGAAGCCGGCAGGAAGTGGAGACAGGACACCTGACCCAAACTAGCCAAAGAGGTATTCTATACCACAGCAAGTCATGCCCACTATATAAACTGGGGCAGTTACCCGGAAGGGCGAGATCACCGTTTGGGTCGGGCTGGGTATTGGTTGGCGGGTGGTGAGCAGTTGTATTCTCTTCCATTCTTGTTTCCCTTATCATTATTATTATTGGTGATAGTAGTAGTGGTTTGTGTTATATCTTAGTTACTGGACTGTTCTTATCTTAACTGGTTGGAGTTGCATTCTTTCGATTCTCCTCCCCATCCCTCTGGGAGTGGGGGGAAGAAAGAGAGGGGAGTGAGTGAGTGAACTGTGTGAGTTACAGCTAGGTTTAAACCATGACAATGCAATATTCCAGAACATGGTTGTATCTTGAATGGACATTAGCTAGAAGCAAAAAAGCTGTTGGTTTAAGCCATAGTGTCTGGAATATTTTATGCTAAAATTAACACATAAAATTATGCCACAATTAACAGCAGGAAAGTTGTATTTTCTTAAAAGTAAATATACAAGTTCCATAAGAAACACTGCATATGATGCCAACACAGAAATACAGAAATTGATTGTGGTTGATCACAAACAGGGGGAATGTTCGAGTAGAAACCAGGCTGCGCAGCAAGTCTTAAGCTTGATAGAAATTTTCTGAACTACCTGCCTAAGAAAGCAATCTAACAATAAAATATATTTCCTTTCAGTTTACAAGAGGCCACTTATAAGAAGCACATAGAAAAATTTATTTGATATTTTATGTAGATTATTATTTTTTCAGTTGCTGGTATATTGGCTAAATTTTTACATTTCAGGATGAAACTGGTTTGCACGTGCAGTATATTGAGTTGTCAGGGTTGTCATTAGCATTTATGAACTATTTAGTCTTCAGCTTTCCCCTGACTTCTCCAATGTGCTTACTGAAGACACTTTATCTACAAGGATTTCTTGTCACTCTTTGAGGATGAGAAAAATCTCCTTAGGGTCCTGCTTCCTTGTAGATTACCCTGGCCATGTGTGGGACAACACATGTACCAGCTGAGAGGGGAGCAGCTGAGAATGTTCAGAAAGAGAAGAATAAAAAACTGAGGAATAAAGCCAAGATTTACATACGGAAAAGGTAGAGAACAACATAAGAAAGAGAGAGGGTACAGTTAAAAGCAGATGGGAGTAGGGAAAGAAAGAAAGGTTATGAATTGACTGGAGAATGTAGAGATTTAAGACAAGAACAGGGAAGAAGATAACAGATTGAACAGGTGGAGAAAAGAGATTACAAAAGTGGTGTAGGAGCCTAGAAACAAGAGCAGCCTTTTGCATCTGCTATAGGCTTCTATTGCAAAGAATGGGTTTGCACCAATGATTCCTGAATCTTGGTACTAATTTATTGGAAGAAGAGTGAATGTGGGACTTACTACACTTATAACTTAGTGTACACCTCCAAATGTTGTAATATTACAGAATTCCCAAAAGTTGATTTCTAGGTAGTTAGTCACCCCAAAGTGCTTGCTGCTGTTTTGCTGTCTCAGTTGGGAGCCAGTATGAGTTCTGTGCCTCTTTGTTTCTTTCAGACAACCTATCCCTGGCAAGTTTCCCTATTTATTATCATCTGGCTTCATGTTTTTAAGGTTCTGTGGTTTGGGTTCCTTTTTTTTTTTTTTTTTTTTTAATGTTTTTAACATTTTTGTACAAATAATGTATTTATTGTTTCTGACAAAACTGTTGTGGGTTTTTTTGTTTCTATGGTTTGGTTTGGTTTTGTTTTGTTTTGTTTTGTTGTGTTTTGTTTTCCCCTGGAACCTGTTTTGCTGAAATGGTAGGACTCAAAGCACTAAAATGACCAAGTGTGAGCATTTAAAATGTTTCTGGGGATTTTCCTTTTGTTCCTGTTGTTTCTATGGAGCAGTCACTGTTGCTGTGTATTTTTTCTCTTTGCAGTTACCAGAACATGACTAGCAGGGTCAACATGCTCATGGTGTTAGTGTGGAATAACATAATTGCTGCTTGATTAGAGAATGTGTCTTAGAAACAGCTTTCTGAGTTAGAAAAATCCCTATAGTTTTTAAATTTCTCTAGCAATGGCACAATCAAGAGTGATTAACTAAACAAGGCACAATTAATTGTGATGAGGTAACAACATCTATACTGGAAAAAAGGAGGGGGGGAAGTAAATCTGACAGCACTCAATATTGCGGTGCCCTGAGCTTTGCTACTGCTTGGTGTGCACTTATGCATATCAATCTATAATCTCTAGAGCAATAAGCAGTGATCCTTTAATTATTTTAATCAATATTATATAGTCAGACAGGTTAAGTAGTTACCTGCCATAGCTGAATAAACTTGACTAAAAGAACCCTCTCTCAGCCTGCGTTCTCAGGGGTGCACTCAGGTGGATGTATTTTTACCTAAAGGGCATGCAGACACCTGACAGCAAGCTTTTGGGAAGTGTTTTGAGTCATGAAACTTTCAACAGTTAATGGCTTGTTTTTCACAGATGTGAGAGAAAATGAAGAATGTGTCACCAGCAAAATCTGTCATGTTACATTCTTTTCTCCTGCTTTGTGTTGTATTCAGCCACGGACCTTTGGCCATGTGTGTTGCCTATCATTCCAAGAAAAGCTGAATGTAACTTACAAACTAGCAGAAAGAAATGTTGTGCTTCTCATTTTTTATACAAGTTTTCTTTACAGAATGCAGAATTTCTGAGGAAGTCAATTCCACAGTGTTGTGGTTTAGAGCATGCTTGAGCCTGAAACTGAATTTTGTCATCTTGAATATCATGCTGACAGAGCAAGTGCCTTAAGAAAATTCCTAGCAGAGCCAAGACAGAACGTAGTATAGAGGAGAAGCAACTCAAAGGCGAGTGGAGCTTATTTGTACCATGCTCATTTCTGATTCCTGCACAGGGACAGTTTCAGCCCAGTGAAACTTCAGGGATGCCAAGAATATCCTGTCAGAGCAGAGAGTTGCATTTGCAGTGTTCATTTTAGGGACGGCTTCTGAAAATACAGATTTGCTTCTCAATTACTAGAGACCAACAAACATAGCAACTCAGAGTGGGAAGTAGAGATTGAAGGGTAAGCATGTCATGAAAAACAGTGCTCATAGCCCAGATTGTTTTAGTTTTAGAGCAGGATGAAAACTCAACTGTCACTACAAAGTCAAAGTTTTACAATAGAAATTACTGTATTAGATCAACTAGGAATAACAGGGTTCTGGACTATCAGCAAAGGAGTGAAACAAGTGCTCACTGCAGGCCTTGTCATTATGCCATCCTGCGCCAAATGTGTAATGAACGCCTGGCGATACAGGGACCACATTGCACTGATATCATGGGCATCTGATAAAGAACTGGCTGGATGGCCGCACGCAAAGGGTAGTGCTCAGTGGCTCAGTGTCCAGCTGGAGACCGGTAACGAGTGGTGTCCCCCAGGGATCGGTGTTGGGACCGGTCTTGTTCAACATCTTTGTGGGTGACATGGACAGTGGGATTGAGTGCGCCCTCAGCAAGTTTGCCGATGACACCAAGCTGTGTGGTTCGGTTGATACATTGGAGGGAAGGAATGCCATCCAGAGGGACCTTGACACGCTTGTGAGGTGGGCTGATGCCAACCTGATGAAGTTCAACCATGCTAAATGCAAAGTCCTCCACCTGGGTCGGAGCAATGCCAGGCACAGCTACAGGTTGGGCGGGGAGGAGATTGAGAGCAGCCCTGCAGAGAAGGACTTGGGGGTGTGGGTTGATGAAAAAATGAACATGAGACAGCAGTGTGCGCTTGCAGCCCAGAATGCCAACCGTATCCTGGGCTGCATCAAAAGGAGTGTGACCAGCAGGTCGAGGGAGGTGATCCTGCCCCTCTACTCTGCTCTCGTGAGACCTCACTTGGAGTATTGTGTGCAATTCTGGTGTCCTCAACATAAAAAGGACATGGAAGTGTTAGAACAAGTGCAGAGGAGGGCCACGAAAATGATCAGGGGACTGGAGCACCTCTCGTATGAAGATAGGCTGAGAAAGTTGGGGCTGTTCAGCCTGGAGAAGAGAAGGCTGAGTGGAGACCTCATAGCAGCCTTCCAATACCTGAAGGGGGCCTATAGGGATGCTGGGGAGGGACTCTTCATTAGGGACTGTGGTGAGAGGACAAGGGGTAATGGGTTTAAACTTAAACAGGGGAAGTTTAGATTGGATCTGAGGAAGAAATTCTTTACTGTGAGGGTGGTGGGGCCCTGGAATGGGTTGCCCAGGGAAGTTGTGAATGCTTCATCCCTGGCGGTGTTCAAGGTGGGGTTGGACATAGCCTTGGATGGCATGGTTTAGTGGGAGGTGTCCCTGGCCATGGCAGGGGGGTTGGAACTCAATGATCTTGAGGTCCTTTCCAGCCCTTACTATTCTGTGATTCTGTGTGATTCTGTGATCTGAGGATTGTTATTGAACTATGAATACTCCATATCCACTGCTTATTGTTGCTTGTTTGCTTTGGGCTTAGAAGTTCATTAAAATGCTACAATGCGACCTTTAGATTTTTGAGCAACATGGTGAGTTACATAACTTGAGTATTTTGACAATTTCTCTCAAATGAGGTCTAAGCTTGGAAGAAACTGTAATATGGACAAGCCTGTTGTCATGATGCGTGTGAACAAATATATTTCCAGAAGCAGGTTTAAAAATGTGCTATAGTTTTATTGACCCAGCAAATACACATAGGTCTTAGCTCCTGTAAACCAAAAGATGACAGATATTTGTTTTAGAAAGTTAGAAGATCTATGAAGATGCACTAATCTGTAATTCTGATTGAAGAGACACACTCACCATGCATTATAACCAGAATAACTGGACACACTGTGAAAAGGAGTGTACATACATTAACTATGAAGACACCTTAACATTAATCAGAAACACTAAAACCACTGTCAAGGCACAATCATACTTTGACAAAAATGTGCTTCAGAAAATACTTGAAAACAATAAGAATTAATAAGCCGTGAAATGAATCCTGAACTTACAATACAGAAGCTAAAGTAAAGTCAGCAAAAGAATCTTTAACCGTTACCTAAAATTATTCTTTTTTGGAAATGGCTGTGTTCTGGTGAGAGCAATATGTCGTGTTTATGCCCCTTTATTCAGAGTGATGATAATGAAAATGGAAGCTCACCATTCTTGATGACAAAAATATACTTTGCTTTACATAGAAATGTCTCTACTTGTGGATTAGATAGACAATTTGGAACAGCAGCTTTCAAAAGTCCGGTTCATAATTTCAGCCACTGGCCACATGGATAGTATCCAAAGCTGCTATCTTTGCAGAGTTTTCTTCAGTGCTCTTTTTTGTCAGCAATATCTCCATTATTGAGTTAGTACAGGACAGATTTTTTTATTTATTTTTGTTTTTCTTCACAACATGACTGCACATCACAATATGTGTCTTCACTTGCTATATGTTAGTTTACTTGTTGTGTCCTTGCCTGTTGATGAGATTCTACTCCTGCTGCTCCTCTATGAACTATGGATATTTTATGTTCGCCTAACAGGGACACATTTCTAAGATCACCTTGGAAAGTCTTGTTTTCATTAAAATTTCTCTTTTGAAAGGAAAATAGAAGGACAAATTAGGAAAAGAAACTTGTATGGAGAGATCATTAGAAGCGGTTTTTAATGGGAAGTAGTGCCAAATTCCAGTTTCATAAACATTTAGTTATCTATCTTGCTGATGTACCTTCATCTTGTGAATATGATCGAAGAAATCACTGATGATGTTTCCTGGAAAGCTGGTGAAAGGTGTGCAGGAAAAACAGATTAAAATTAAGTTAATGGATTGGTTCATGTCGATCAATGAAATTTTGACCTTTGAGTTGAGAGACAAAACAGTAAAGGGCCTGCTATGACTGGAAGATTCAGTACAGTCATGAAATCAGTTCAATAACTCCATCTTTAAATTTAAAAATCACAGAGAACTCCTAAGTTGTTGGTAGGGTGAGTGCTTGACAGCAAATTTATCTCAAAATTAACATCACTTGAGGCTCTATTTACCTAGGTTTTGCAGAGCTAAACAGAACAAAACAAAAAATAAAAAGGTTATTTTGCTCTTTGTTCAGGGTTAGAATAAGACAAATTGTGTTGTGAGAGCCTTAGTACTGGAAGCAAGGTGAAGGTATATTTTGACAAGACTGTGCTACTGCAGAAGTAGGGCTATGACTAAGGTAGAAGTGACAGCATGGAGACAAGTCATACAATAGTCAGCTTTTGGATGGAGGTGGGACTACTATATCCTTCTTATCTGAACTAAGCTGCACTTATTCCTAATAGCTAGAAATAAACCTGAGTGTCAGGAATGCAAGCAAATTAGGTTTTCATTTCAGTTGATGCTATAATTTTACAGATGTTGTCTCTGTTTAACTTGTCTACTTGAAAAAATATAGCAAAAGAGAAAGGGCAAAAGTTATGTACTGTGAATTTGCTACTGGAACTACATAGTCTCATGTAATATAAAATTTTTGTCTATTTATACTAGGAAGATGGTGATGGCTTAATGATCCCAAAAATTTTTCCCCAGGAAGCCCTTGTGTAGTTTGAGGCAAAGAAGTATACAGTTATTCTCTTTGAGAAAGATGTCATGTGCATGCTTTTTTCCTTATATCCTAAAATGTCACAGGGAGTGAAGCGTATGGGGAAAAGATACCCATTGAGGTAGCATTGTAATGCTGCACTTTGCCATTATATACTGAAACTATTAGTATATGGCTTCCCTCCCTTCAAATCTTTTGGGATATTTGTGACATACAGCTGGTGGATTTTCCCCTGTAGACATGCTACTTTTTGAAAGCTTACCAGTGTGAAAAATGTATTGCAGTCTTTTGCAAAAAGCATAAATTCTTTCTTAAAGGGCATGCAATGGGGTTAGTGCAAGGTTTTTCCCATTCAGAGTACTTAAGTAATATTAGCATTTCCTTTCTCTAACGGTGATACAGACTCGTTTAGTAAGGAATAGAGATAATATGAGAGTTTGTAACACTCTGAAACTTCAGCAATGAACATGAATGAATATTTGTGTTTGTTTCCTATCCACTTATTTTTTCCATAATATTAGTTTGCTGTAAAGGAACACTTGCCTCATTGGTGCTGCCTCCCATTCCCAATCATGTGGAAGATGAAGATCAATGATTTGGCTGATAAGCTGTATTGTGATGGTTGCACTGATATCCAGAGGGGCTATGACTTTACAGGAGCAATGTCCCATGCAAAGGCTCTCAGCATGTCACCATAGTGTGCTTCCTTACAGAGAAGGAGTAAGATTTTTTATGTTGTATTTCATAAACAATTCATGGTGCCATTTGAAATCTTGTGGAGGCAAATATGTTCTGCTTTTGAAATGTGTCATGTTGTCCTAAGTGTGGTAGTGGAAACTGAAATGTTAGGAAACTTTTTGTAGCAACAAGAGAAAACAAGAATGTCTTTGGTTTGTGTTACTTGGGATCCTATTCAGCTTTTACCACATGGAAAGGAGATTGCCTCCAGTTATCTAGTATGTCATTGGTAGACAGAAATGCTAATTACATTGCCATGATGTATGATAACAGCTTTAATGGGTATTAGACTACTTTCCCTTCTTTTCCGAAGGGGTTGATTAAAGTGTTACAGGATTGTCCTGAATTGTGCTTTACCTCCTGTAAAACCGTAACAACCATAATGTTGGTCAGTTCATTGGGTGGTGAGTTGTTTCGTCTTTTTTTTTTTTTTTCCATCAGATTAGATATTCACTTATTCTTTAGATATTTCTGTATTGATGGAAAGCAGTACAATGAATTTAAGGACAACATAATAGATGAAGCAGGGACATGAAGGAAGATAAGGTCAGCTGCTATTCTACTTGAATATGTTTTCTTTAATGAAAAGAGGAGAGGTTTCTACTGAAGGTATAGATTTGAACTCTATGCAAACTCACTCAAAAGTCAGCTCAAAAGTAATAGAGTTTGATTTTCTGGGTTTTATTTGTTTGTTTTGTTGGGATTTTGAATAGATAATGAAGTCTTAATACTTATTGTTACAGTTTTTGTAAGTACCTTAAAATATAAGTTATATGATTAGGTTTTTTGCCAAGTTTTCGTGGTCCTAAGAGACACCGAATCTGGCCGACAGCAAACATGCAGAACAATCCATTTATCTTTGAGGTAAATTTTTGGGTTATTTTTCAGGTAGCCTCTGAATGTATAAAGTAAAATGTACAGCAACAGGCATAACTGTAAACTTAAAATCAAGGTGATTTTGAGAAAATCAGTACATTGGGATTTGATTTGTGATGAGCTGTAATACTTGATCTCTGTAAATGTTGTACCTTTTTCTTGAAGGTACAATTCTGAGCAAGTGTTAATTCTGTGACTAGCACTTAGTATTGATTGGCTTCATCTGAAATGGTGCAATTGAAGGACAATCAGTACTATTTATGGCTCTAGGTTGATCACTGTCTATCATACTTCTGTCATTAGAAAAGCCATCTGTACTAATTTTAATAACATTTCATTAAGACTACATTTGTTATTCTAAATTTGTGCAGCTCTTTTAAATTTCCAACAGTAGAATCTCTGTAAAATTATTTTCTAGAATTGCCAATAGTTGACACTATCTACAGTAACCAATTCCTGTAGAGTGCTGATAATGTGACTTTATGTTTAGACTTTTACTGTGTGCAAATTCTTACTGTATGATACATTTCTCAGACTATGAAATTTATACATTAGCTGGTGTTTTTGATTTCCCAAGATTCTGTGAAAAGAGCATAGATACAGCCTGGAGAAGAGAAGGCTGCGTGGAGACCTCATAGCAGCCTTCCAATACCTGAAGGGGGCCTATAGGGATGCTGGGGAGGGACTCTTCATTAGGGACTGTAGTGAGAGGACAAGGGGTAATGGGTTTAAACTTAAACAGGGGAAGTTTAGATTGGATCTGAGGCAGAAATTCTTTACTGTAAGGGTGGTGAGGCACTGGAATGGGTTGCCCAAGGAAGTTGTGAATGCTCCATCCCTGGCCGCGTTCAAGGTGGTGTTGGACATAGCCTTGGATGGCATGGTTTAGTGGGAGGTGTCCCTGCCCATGGCAGGGGGGTTGGAACTCAATGATCTTGAGGTCCTTTCCAACCCTAACTATTCTATGATTCTATGATTCTATGTATAAACATGTATATACTTCGTGCTTAGTCACTTTTGAAAAATTCAGTATTTAAATGATGGTGCCTAGGCTGATGTGATCTGCCCTAATGCATCAACAGTGAGGCAGATTTGTTCAGTGTGGGTGGAAGGAGGATGCAAATCAGGCCCTGGTGCTTAATGAAGTCACCCTTCTCTATGAAGGCTGCAAATATCATCTTGTATTATTCTCAAATTCGTGCTCTTGAAAAGTTAATTGGTGTCCCAATTCAGTTCAAATTGGGGTATGCTGATTAGGCATCATAGAATCATGGAATCATAGAACATTTAGAGTCTAAAAGGACCTTAAGATCATCTAGTTCCAACCCCCTTGCCATGGGCAGGGACACCTCACACTAAACCATGCCACCCAAGGCACTGTCCAACTCGACCTTGAACATCACCAGAAATGGAGCATTCACAACTTCCCTGGGCAATGCATTCCAGTGCCTCACCAACCTTACAGTAAAGAATTTCTTCCTCATATCCAATCTAAACTTCCCCTGTTTAAGTTTGAACCCGTTACCCCTTGTCCTCTCACTACAGTCCCTAATGAAGAGTCCCTTCCCAGCACCCTTATAGGCCCCCTTCAGATACTGGAAGGCTGCTATGAGGTCTCCACGCAGCCTTCTCTTCTGCAGTTGAACAGCCCCAACTTTCTCATCCTAGCTTCATACGGGAGGTGCTCTAGTCCTCTGATCATCCTCGTGGCCCTCCTCTGGACTTGTTCCAACAGTTCCATGTCCTTTTTATGTTGAGGACGCCAGAACTGCGCACAGTACTCCAAGTGGGTTCTCACGAGAGCAGAGTAGAGGGGCAGGATCACCTCCCTCAACCAGCTGGACAGCGCACATGAAAAACAACAAGGTGCTTGGTGACAGCCAGCATGGCTTCACTAAGGGGAAATCCTGCCTGACCAATCTGATGGCCTTCTATGATGGAGCTACGGAACTGATGGACAGGGGTAGAGCAGTTGATATTATCTACCTGGAATTGTGTAAAGCCTTTGACACTGTCTCACATGACAGCCTTGTCTCTAAGTTGGAGAGATATCAATTTTATAGGTGGACCACTCGGTGGATAAAGAACTGGCTGGATGGCCGCACGCAAAGAGTAGTGCTCAATGGCTCAGTGTCCAGCTGGAGACTAATCATGAGTGGTGTCCCTCAGGGATCGGTGTTGGTACCAGTCTTGTTCATCATCTTTGTGGGTGACATGGACAGTGGGATTGAGTGTTCCCTCAGCAAGTTTGCCTATGACACCAAGCAGTGTGGTTCGGTTGATACTTTGGAGGGAAGGAATGCCATCCAGAGGGACCTTGACACGCTTGTGAGGTGGGCTGATGCCAACCTGATGAAGTTTAACCATGCCAAGTGCAAGGTCCTACACCTGCGTGGGAGCAATGCCAGGCACAGCTCCAGGTTGGGCAGAGAAGAGATTCAGAGCAGCCCTACGGTGAAGGACTTGGGGGTGTTGGTCAAAGAAAAAATGAACATGAGACAGCAGTGTGCGCTTGCAGCCCAGAAAGCCAACCGTATCCTGGGCTGCATCAAAAGGAGCGTGCCAAAAATCTTTGTTTATGACCTGCAGCCAAGACTGAGAGTGAAGATAAAAAAATGATTACTGTGTCACTAGTTACTCAATCTATTTAAATTTCTACAATTTCCTCATTTGTATTTATTTAGTATGCGAAAAACAAAATTAACCTCCTGCTTCAGTGGACTATATATTTAACGGTTTCAAGAAATTCCTTTGTTGATAAGCACAGGTTAAACATGTGGGACCAATGTTTGAGGAGATTGCTAGAAGAAAGGATGCTGTACATGTCAACTTATCCAGCAGCTTGAGAATGCAGAGCCCTATCATTTGCTCAGCTTCCTCAGCATTGTACTGTAGACTTCCAAACCCCAATCCTCTGCTGACAGATGGACAGACCCTGTGCCAAAATAATATAAAATCATAATCAAAATGAGGTTGTGGCATAATGTGCAGGGAGAAGAGCCTGGAAATAGCGCTCTGTCAGCCTTTTTAGTTGCTACAGTTCCTCTCTCCTGTAAGTTTCTAATAATGTTATATTGCATGCATGCATGGTTTGGCAATAGGAAGAGATAACATTTTAGGAAGTAGATGTTCAATTCCCTACAAGTGCGATAAAGTATGAAAAAGCATTTTATGTATTAAAAGCTGGTTCTTTCCATAGAAGCGTCTTATTGATCAGCTTTTATCTTATAAAACTTATGTGAAATAATGAAACATTAACATGAAATACAGTATGAAATACAGGAATACTGATGATGAATTACCTATGTCCCTGAAGTAAAAGCAAGATTAAGATGGCGTGTGAACCCAGATCTTCTGAGTTATGTAATATACCTAGACTCTTGAGCAAATACATAGTGGCAACAGTTTTCCAGGTAAGGTGCTGTACTACTGCTTATTTAAAAAATCCATGATGGTTAGTGCAGCTAACACACAAAGGTATCTGTATATGTCTGTCTTTTCAAATTTATTTTCCTCAAGTCTTAAAAACCTGAGGAAATCCTGCAGAAATTTGATAGAAAATGAAATTATAAGCATGTAAGATTTATATTTGCATAATATTTGTAAGTAATTAATCTTCACTGCGGCACTGCTATTTCAGAAACCTACGATCAAGTTAAAGTGATATTTATTTAAAAGTGTTATGTTAAAATCATAGCATTATGATGTTGTTATACTGTTTGATTAATTACTGGCCACGGAAGAATTTTGCTGGTGGCAGTCTCTAATAGGTTAGTGTTTGATATAAAGAAATCAAAACTCTGAAGATGTTCTTAATTGAAGAAAAACCATTTTGCTATTGATGCTGATATTATGTAAAAACCTTATTTCCAACCTAGAGGAAACACTGGAGAAATTTTTCTTAACAACTTCAGAAAACCTTTGCTATTAGTACAATGCTCTTCATCAAAATAGCGTAATGAGCAAATTTGCCTCTAGATCGTGCTGTTGAAAATGTAGATTTTTAACTCAGAGAATTGATTTAAGTTGTTAACCTAGTGCCAAGCATTTTACAAGTTAATCTGGGTGCCCTGAGTGATATTAGGTGATAGGTTAAGCAAATGTTTCAACTAGTCAAACTAGTGAGAAGGTTCCTCTGTTATGATGATAGACAGAGAAACAATTAACAAACTGTGAATTAAATAAATCTTGGCATTTTAAAAAGTATATAGTTGATTTCTTTTGCAGAGAAATGGCTAAGGTATAAAATTTTCTCCATTGTATGAGCTCTTTCAGAACTAGGATGAAAGGTAGAGAGCAGGTACCCTGTTAATATGCGTTGGCACTTTAATAATAACAGTAGAAGTCCTGGGATGAAGATTGGATGAAAACTAAATGTTCTTCAGTACAAATCTTGAGATAAGTTGGGCTACATGAAAAATCAAATCCAAAGGCTAATCAACCTGACTTACCTAGCCAACTAAACACCCACTGTGAGAGTGTAAGGGGAAATGTCGGCAGCCTAACAGCTTTAGAATCAGATGTATTTGAAGGCCTAGAAGTGAAAATGGTGGGAAATGACAGGATTTAAATTATTGGGATGTCAGTAACAGCCCTGTTTAATCAAACAACCAAGCAGGAGTATTGTATATTCTGAAAGAAAACACTTTGCGGAAGAGATGGGAGGTTTTAAAGCAGTTTGGGGTACTGTGCAAATCGAAGAAGCTGCACAGACTGTGGAGTAAAAGAAGATTTCAGTGATGTTTACAGCTGTTTCTCAGCTGCATGAATCCTGCTGCATTGAGGGACTTTAGAGAGAGCATAGGAAAGGAGCAGAGAAAACAAAGACTTAAGGAAATATTATCTTTAAGAAACTGAATGTTTTTTAATTACATTTGAAGATGTAGAAATAGTCATTCAAAAGGCATCATCCTCTATAGGAATATGTCATAACGCCAAGCCTAGAGTTACGAAAGTTTGTTTTCTACTTTCCTAATATGACTTGTTTCATTTCTTCAAACAAAATGCTTAACTATCTGAAGAAAAGTGTCCTATCATTTATTTAACACTGATAGGAAACTTCATAAATCCATTCAAGTAATGTTTTCTAAAGAAGGAAATATCTTTTTCCCTTTATTTAAAAATATTTCTGTGATCAAAACAATGCTAAACTTTAATGTGCTTGAAAAAAGATGCATTACAACAATAGTAGGAAAGATTAAAATATGTGATTAATGTGAAAGCAATTTGACTGAAAGTTTTCTAAATAGATAAATACCAGGCCAATGCATATTCTTTTTCTTCATTTCTGCTTGTCCTCGAAAAACATGAAGTTGCAGTCTTAATTAATCACCTAGTTTTGTTCAGATTGATTAGGTAATAACAACTTTGGATCCTACTGGTGCATTATTTAGACTCTGTAAATAAGTAATTTGTCTCACTTGAGGGCCTCTCCTGGTTTAGGAACTGAATACTGGCAGAATGCATATCTATTTATTTTTAACAGTTGTTTTGAGCCACAAGATTTCAATCAGAGCTGTGACACTGACAGAACCTAGAAAGGATTTAGTTTTAGCATTTTGTGACGATTTACTTTCAGTTGCCTGTCACACAAAGTAAGTAGTTCCTCACAGAGTCGTAATAGCAGGGTGGTTTAGTTCACCAGGTCAAAGAAAGTTTTAAACTTGGCCGATATTTAGTTTCATAGCTGTAAGATTGGGGAATGAAAATAAGAGACTGAAGATAGGGATTGTTGTTCTAAACAGGGTGGATTTAAAAGCTTTTCCTGCATAAGCACTCATTCCTGTCTATTTATCTTGCTAGTACCAGCCACATGCATGATAGAAACATTTTGCAGGGTTCCCCATCTTGACAGTAATATTTTGGCCCTATTTTTTGGAGATGTACTGTAAAACTGAAGCATGAATTAACCTTTATTTTTTTTTTTTTTTTTACACAGTTTGGTTGGCACAGCCTTAGCATGGATAGAGGAGAAAGTGACCACGACAGTAGAAATCAGACCTGCTTCGAGATATTGGTAGGGTCACATGCAAAAGTAACTGTAGTTCTACTTTGACCATACATGCTGTAATATCCTGTAGGTCAGTAATTCAGTGATGCCTCTGCTAACATCAGTTCACAAGCTTTCTGTTGAGTTTCTGAGATTTCAGAGCTGAGGCTTGCTGTCTCTGAAGTACTAAGGCTTGCCTTGTTTGAGTTTGTCTTGATCTGCCTGGAGGTTTTTTCCTACTTGATTTCACTATAATAGCAATTTTTCTTCTGACTTCATCAGTGATGATGGCCAGTTATTTTACTTTCCTTACCTTTGTATGGTACAACCATAATTTTATAGAGATAGTAGTAATAATTTGTTAATCTGTGTAGAATGAGACATTTGTGACTAACAGTGGTAGAGAGATACAGGCCTGGTGTGATAGTAGAGGTCTTAAGAATTGGGGAGACTGAGTGCAATGTAGAGGAGTACGTATAGGTGATGATAAGACATGGGATATATACTGGCACTGCTTATGGCTACAACCAATCCACCAATGGTCAGGAAAGCAATGGAGACCTGCAGCTGGGCAAAAAAAAAAGATAACAAGGACAATAAATAGCATCTGAGAGATGTAAAATGTAGTTAATATGACTAACATGGAGTTACAGATCACTAAAGAAAGAGATGCAATGAAGCCTTAAACATGCAGAAGTTATTCCAGGTGGCTTCTAGGTGAGAAAGAATTTATCATATCTGTGTAAGTCATCAAAATTATATCACTATACTTCACTACTTGTGAAGTATGACAGATGCCATAGTTCCCCAGCCCCCACCAGACTGAAGTGTCCAGCTTTAGGACCTGACACTAGGAAAAGAGTGGAAAACTATAAGGGGTGTGTGTTTAACAATCTCAGATAAGTAATTTATGAAGTTATGACAGTGTGCTACTGTATTTAACTTCATGGCAGCACCGATTACATACAAGTCTGATTTAGTACACCAAACTAATGAAGGGAAAAAGCAACAGGAATGAAACAAGCAACTATGCTCCTCAAAAAGGCTTTGGTTTTAGCAGGATTCTAAATTTGGGGTTAAAATTCCTTTTGTTCATCATTTTGGTACTATCATCTTTTGTACTGTAAATTATTCAATGACATCACTGACTGCTTCTACACCGTTAAGTGTCAGTAGGAAGATAACTTAAAACTCACTTTCATTATTCTTGAAGGCTGGAATCCTTTTTTAGCATCGCTAAATGCTCTTAAGGGAGCAAAAATATCGATAGAAGCACTTTTAAGAGACAGCATTTTGTGATTGCTCCTTACTTCTGCACAAGAGCAGCCTCACTTTTTGTGTGATGGTGGTGCTTCATAACCTTCCTGAGTTTACACTAGTGCTGTTCTTAAACATGCGGAAGAACTGAAAGGCTGATGATCCTTTATCTTTATTTTTTTTTTTTTAATGTGTTTGTATATTTCAGATTACAGACACTATGTTATTTTTAGAAGATTGTGGGTTGAAGTGACAAAACCAAAAAGCTTAGTGCAAACATTTTGGCTGATATGGATGCCAATAATTTCTTTACTCTTTGGTCTATTGTCCATGATGTGTGTAGTTCTTATGGACTGTCAAAGGTAAAGAGAATGTCTGGAGCAAGGTGAAGGAATGTATGAATAGAAAGCACAGATATGTAAATGTAACTCAGTTTACAGAAAAATGCAAAGATATCCCTTGTGCTTTTGAAGTTCTTTCTTTGTGATGTGGGACAAATGACTGTGAAGAGAAATGGCACATATAGTAACTCACTGCATATTTCTCATTCCTGCATGCCGGACACCACATCTTGGATTTTCATTTCCTGGAGTGTTCACTCTTGCAGCTGAAAGCATAAATCAGCACGGGAAGGACAGGCAGTAAAGAAGCAGTGAAACATATGCTTGGAATTAGACCACAGAAAAGATAATATTTTGAAATTGTATTAGTAAATGAGTATAATTTTCCAGGATCAGCTACATTGTTTAATGTAGCTACATCCTAGTACACGCAGCTGGATAGAAGGACCTAACAAATTCAGTTATCAAATGTATTTACCATAAATCTCAGCTTTTACATTTTGCTTCAAAATTTTAGATGTTTTAAGCTGTGTATTTTAATAAATTATTAAATACTGTAACTTTGATATAGGAGTTCCTTCCATTTAAAAAAAAAAGCAAACATTCAAAGAAGCCAAAGTTGATTGTTTGATGGGTCTTTAGTGAAACTAAAATGCTAACTCTAAAATGAAATACATGTCCAAATTTCTGCAGGGATTTGGATTTTTCTGTTTCTTTTGGAACGATAATCTTGTGGCATAAATGGTTCACTGTGTTCAGCACTTGCTTAGTTTTAGCTTTTATTCTTGTTGACAGTAAGTCACAAGAAAGTAAGCCATTTCTGATAATCTAATATTGTGTCCTCTAAACACTACTTTCATTTGCAGTGGTGAGGCTTTGAGTTCATGTGGAGGAAACTCATGAATAGATTTTTCAAGGCTTGATGGTCAGGTGCTTGCTTGTGTGTCTGGTACAATGTGCTATTGATATGTTAGTGAGTGGAACAAGACACACTGCTTAAAAATAGGCGAGTAATAGCTACCAGACTAAAATGTATACATTAATCAAGGCTCTTAAATATATGTATTTGATACCTTCTGTAGAAAAAAATTGCAGCAGATGCCTTTGCATTATGCTAATGTTTACAACTTTAACATTCAAAATCATGAGACAAGGATTTGGACTGGTCAGTTTTGGACCTTCACTGCTCAAGTTCTGTAGTAAACAGCAGCAGTTGGCAGTTAAGCATATGCGGTTAATCCTGATGGACTCACTACTATAGATGGCTTCTTAACCTGTTTAATGCATAATTCCTCTTTCTTTGGACTGAGTAACCAACTGTTCACATAAACAATTGGATAGAGTTTACACTGGTCATTTTGGAAAGTCAGATATGAGTCCTCAGTGATGAAAGATGTTTCCTTGCTGTATTTAGGTTGCATCAGGAACTTGGTACTTGGTTCTGATTTGCATACCAAATAATCCTGACTACCACTAATATTCCTTCTAAATGCTTATTCATCCTTGTTTTTGTTCATCACACTTAGTTAGCCAGTGCATTCCAGGAAAAGCAAGTCAAACATTAGTGCCAGAAAAAAGGCATGGTGAAAAAACACTAAGAACTCTGTAATGCCAGAACATGTAAGTGACACATTCTGTTGAGGTTCCCTTCCAAAAAAAGTAAATTATGATATATTCTACTAAATACACTTCACTGATGGAATGCATCTGTCTGCACACATGTACATACATGAAGTCACTGCACACAGACCAATTAAAATTATGTGAATTCATTCCAAAATTCATAAGAGATAATTAGAAACATTTTAAGATTCATGATTGAGCAGCAAGGGTAAAGCAAGTATCATCTCCTTTAGAGAGCACAGAGAACATTTTAATTAAAACAATAAACTTCATAGTATAGATTGGAGATAGCACTTTAACATATTGCTAGTACCTAAGTGTGAAGGCTGCACAGTAATTTAAAGGTGGCAGTTTCGATTTAGTATAACTCTTTGTACAAAGAGATAGTGAAGAGAGTAATCAATTATCTAGTGCTGAGGATTACCAAACAAGGCTGAAGTGACAGCAAAAGGCAATGAATGCACAGTGGGAAAGGCAAGTTTGCAAATTTAAAGGCTCAGAATCGAGTACAGCAAACCGAGTAATGGGATGTGCAGTAAGGCAAATCAGATGCTGCTGACAAATGCCTCTTGATGTTTGTGCTGCTGAGCCTTGATACAGATGCTGAGTGTTTGTAATAGTGTCCTCAATTGGCACAAGGGAAAAGGAAAGGTTTGAGATAGTAACATTGCTCAGTCTTTATAACATATGAATTAAGCTATCATGAGCATCGTTAATTATTAACTCAGGAGTGACAGAGGGGTTTTAAAAAGCTAGTGATTAGTGCTGTGATTCAATATTGAACACTGGTTGATTGGGTGTCTTGTATGTGTGTGGTTACGTGAGTGGTTATATTAAAAAGATGGGAAACAGCTATATTGATTCCTTTTTCAGTACAAGGTTGGTGAAAACATGCAGTCTGTCTTAAAAACTAATCACAGGAAAACCTTCACTAGAGTAGTAGCAGCAAATAAAATGGCTTAATCTTGCTTACATTACTCTGATGCAGTAAAAAGTAAGCAAAGGATGGGAGTGAGACTGAGAAATTATACACACTTTAAATCAAGGCACAGTTCTCACAAGTTGACCTTACTCTTAATAACCTAATGCTCTTCCTCATGTACTGATGTTTTGATTTCATCAGAGATGACCTATACTTACTTGTCCTTTGCAAAATTTCATCTCATTTTTCAGCATCAGTAGAATATGAAGAAACCAGCATGACTGGGGTAAAAGCAGTTGGTATGTATTTGTCTTGTAGGACAGACATAATTAAATGGTAGAGATTCTGAAAGAGAGAAACAAGAGTATATTGCAAGTTTACTGTGTCAAGGAGGGCATGTTAAATGTGGGTATATATGCTTGAGTCTTACTAGTAGCTGCTAGTGTTACCCCAGAAGAAGGGGTAGCTGATGATCTGGGCTCTGCAGATTTAGAGGCAAAATACAGAAGCTGCACCATCACTTCAGATATAGAGGTATAATCAGTTACAATTGGAAAGAGCAAGCCACAATAATGAGCATATTCGTTTAGTAGTAATAAAACATACTAAAATGTAAAAATATACTACGTATTGAAAGAATTGCTTACACAGCTTTAACAGGCACAGTATTGTCTATTGAGTGGTATGAAGCTCCATTTCAAGACTTATTAACCTCAGAGCTTACATATATCTAGTTCAACAAGCTAACCAAAGTGAATGAAATCCCTCTGTAAGCATTAAGCTCCTGATTTAACACTGCTGCTCATAACACAGGTGCATGATCATGCATCCAGAACACCCAGGCTGGCTGCTCTGTGTATCCTGTCTTTGAATCAGAAGTTAAGAAATTCTGTCTTTGTCATCTGGTTGTGTCGTTGAAGCTAAAGAAAAGTACTTCTGACAGTATTAAGTGTCATGCTTTTGACTGTGATGGAGATTATCCTCTTGTATTGCTTCTGCACGGTAGTGCAGAGGAAAAGAAACTTTAGCTGAGGCTTAAGCAAAAGTCTTTCATTCCCCAAAAGAACAGAGTATAAGTTTAGCTAGACCTTTTAAAAATGACACATTGACACTTTTCTCTTCTCATGTAACACAAAATGAGGCATATGTATTTTAAAATGAAACCTAAACACAGGAGTAAAAAATAATAAAAATTATCATTCCCTAATAGACTGTCCGTGAACATAAAAAAATGATGGACAGTAATAAATATGTTTACATTCTCTAGCTAACAATAAACAGTTGGGAGAAAAGTCTGTTCTGCACTGTTCATTACTATATTAGCTTTTCAGTCCTGCTATTTCAAGGTGTCTTTTGTCAAAATGTTTTTATTCATATGCAGATGTGGGTGTCTCAGAGCACGTGGCCAACACAAAGAATACATCAATTGGATTAAAAATTATGTTATGGGGCCATGTCTAATGAAGCAATTTCAATTTGCTGTTAGCTGGATGGCCATTGCTTATATCCATGTAGTTGATTTCTAAGGATCAAGTACTTGCTTGAATTTTTTTTTCTTTCTACCAGCACTGATAATGACACCAGTAATAAGGCAAATTCTTAAAATAGCAAATAAAGCAAAGGTATAAACTGAAGTTAGGCAGCTGCAGATGGGTAATGACTGGTGCTTAATTTTCTAAGGGTGAAGTTCAAGAAGTTTGAGGTATCGTGTTAACAACAAGAAATATAACTCCTGCTTGGTCTCAAATTGAAGCTACATTCACATTCTCCAAGTATGCAGTTTGGTGCTGACATATCATGAACTGGAACTGTGATCCAAGTATGTGTTTTTGCATGACAGAAGATCTTGAATCTGTTTTGATGTACTTATCAATAAGATATTTAAAGTATCTTCTATGGCTCGATACTGCAGAAAGTAGATTGCTGCCTTACAAATTTTCCAGTTTCTAGGAAGCTGGAGGGAAACTGGGAGAGCATTACTCAATTGTCAGAATTTAAAACATCCCAGTGGGATTATAATCCTGCCTGCCAGGCTCAGCCAAAACCCATCCTGAGGAGCCCTCTGCATTCTTGGTCCTGGGGAGTCACTGGACCCTGCAGTGCCTTGATACTGGGTAACATAGGATTAGTTTTTGCTGGGGGAGGCAGGCCCTTGACCAGCAAAGCAGTGGCTTGTCACTGAAGCTGCTCACTAGGAATGCAGCTTCTGAGCCAAGCCATTGGCTATTCAGTAGATTCAAAGTGGTTTTCAGTTGCTTTAGCAGCACAAAACCCTCTGACCTTCTCAAGGCTTTGAAAGTCTTAAGACATTCCCCCCTTTGATAATTCAATAAGCCAGGGTGCAATTCTCTCTTGAGATCTACTGTCATTTAAGCTGAGGATGAGAAATCTCAAAGAATGATCTGTGCTTTTGATTGCATAACTGAGAAAAGCACCATAGTCACGGGAAGATGTTAACTGATCACAGAGTCCAGTAACAGATCATAACTTGCAGTATACTATTGTTGGCTGGGTTTGCGCGTGTGTTGTAAACTTCACATTACTTTGTGCTTGGAATTTACACCTTTTATTAAAGTTATTGGATTTTGACACTATTTAAAAGAAAATGCCTGCAGGTGATGCGTAACATGGCTGAGGAAGGCTGAATTCATATTATATTCTTCTGGGACTCTGTATCAAGAGAGCTTTTGCTGAATGTGAAAAAAAACATTTCACATAGTAAAATTGGCACCAAGCACAGTTTCCTTATGGAGGTAAGATAAGTGAAAATCAAGATACAGATATATTTAGTTGATACGTAGCTTTTTTTTTCTTTCCTTTTTTCTTTGCTATATATCAGTTGATAAATAATGTTATTAAAGATAATTCCAGCGCCTTTACTAAACCAGATTTTATTTGAGGGAAAAGTGGTCCATTCTTCTGGGAAAAATTTGGTATTCTAAACTGGCTTTCTCTAAAGTGTTTATTGAAATAGAGAAATTATTCTCCATATTCTCTCCATTTAGAATGGAAATCTACTCTAATACAGTGAATGACCCAAGAAAATGAAGAGTGCAGAGGAAACCAGTTTTTGATGAAAGTATGGGAGAGGCAGGCACAGGAGGCAGAGTAAAACCATTTGAAGAAATGGGAACATGAAGTGCAAATGTATGAAGAGATAGAGATGACCATATTTTTCATTGGCAGAGTAATGATGACAATTTGAAAAGTGGTTTAGGTCAGTGACATGCAATACTGCAGGTGTGTTTACCTGGATCAACTCTTTTGGGAGAGTATATCCCTTCACTTCTTGAGATTGTCAGATCCCAAATCCTCTTGACTGGTGCTACTTTTTATCCAAGGTGTCACTTGCCCAAGACGTAGCTGGCCACTCGTGCACAGCTAGCTACTACTGCCTGAGCTTTGTTTGTCACCTTCCAGCTATGGCCATGCTCAGCTAGCTGATCAGACAGGCTTCACAGCTCCTTTTCTTCAGTTATTCAGTGTTTGTAACAGCTGCGTAGTGTAGAAGACCACGTACAATCCCTGATTATCTGCCCCAGCCAAAAAAAATCCCACCTGAGAGAAGGCTCAGCTCATCCAGACCATCTCTTAACCAGGCTGGTTTTCAGTTTGATTTTTTGTCTCTCATGTCTATGAGCTTCAGTGTAGATTAGGGCAAATATTAATCCTAGGCATAGTTGGGTAAACTTAATGCTCAGATGTTCATGTATCGTTACGATAATAGTGGTTATCAACAGCTTCCTTTTATTTTTTTTTTAAACTGAAATTTCCTCAAACACTGTAAAAAAAAAAAAAAAAAAAAAAACCAGCAATAATTGCATGTTTCAGACCTGCTCATTAGTCTGTTCATTTCCTTTTCATGTCATCACAACCATCTCAATTACTCTGCGTATGACTTCTTCTTTCCTAAACCTCTGTTACCAGGCTGATATGTGACATTTTTTAATGTTTCTCAGGCAAATAAAGAAGTCTGTTTATAACCTTTCAAGACCAGTGGTGAGCAATGAATGTTTATAAGGTATGATTGTCAGCTTTAGAACAGGATCATATCCTGTGTGGTGGAAAAAATTTAAAAAGAAAAAAAACAGGTAGGGAGATAGGCAAGTGCTTGTTGGTAGTGGTAGATTGATGGAGGTAAAAGCTATTCTAGAAGTAGGGCTGCTCAGCATGACATCTGACATTAACTTTTGTCTTCATGAAAATTAAGTATATTTTTATTTGCAATTTTACAGGACAAGAATGTCCTATGAATTGTTCTTTGGGTTTTTTTTTTGTTTGTTTGCTTTGATGAAAGTATTGAAAGACATTGACTTTTTTATGAAAGACATTGACTTTTGTCTTCATGAAAATTAAGTATATTTTTATTTGAATTTTACAGGACAAGAATGTCCTATGAATTGTTTTTTGGGTTTTCTTTGTTTGTTTGTTTTGATGAAAGTATTGAAAGACATTGACTTTTTTATGAAAGACATTGACTTTTGTCTTCATGAAAATTAAGTATATTTTTATTTGCAATTTTACAGGACAAGAATGTCCTAGGAATTGTTTTTTGTTTTTTGTTTTTTGTTTTTTTTTTGTTTCTTTGTTTTGAAATAGGACTTGACTATTGCTGCCTTGACCAATGTTTTCAATTACATATTACTAAAAATGTGAGGGCTACAATAGCTGTGAGTTTTGCATAATGTAAAGTATAATTGAACGAGCACGTAAGGCAATTTGTAAGTATTATACTGTTGTCGTCATGATGCTAACAATACTTAAGAGATAGTATGTTTTTTTTCCTCATGTTTAACTCCATAGGCTTATTATACTGGGTTAAGGTTAGTGCTTTCATGATTACTTCATTGATTTAAACATTATCTGGAGAATAAATTGCATTAGTAATGACTTCAGGTGTAGAAAAAAAGAGCATTGTTAACCTTGAATGCGAAAGATGTTTTCTTTAGAAATGTAAAATGAATTTCATTTGAAAAAAAAGAAGCTTAGGAAATGTCTTAGAGCAGTAGGAAAAGTCAGGAAAAGATTATGGAAAATTTTGATCTCTGAGGGACATAATTAAGCTAAAAGTCCTAATTAAAGTTGTGATTTAAAAAATATTGTTTCTTTATACAGATTTTACTGAAATTGGGAATGCATCCATGCTTGGTAAGCATGACTGCAGTATCAGTGACATATGGTTAGCTGTTTGTTATGCCTAAAATGTAAATGATTAATAAGGTTATCAAGGACAATCAGGAAAATTCAAGTAACCTCAAGTGCGTTTGTGTGTCTGTCGATCAAGTCTCAGTGAAAGTTAGGTGAAGACAGCTGTGTCCTCATGCTCTCTTTTTCAGTCAGTATCTTCTTGTTCATTGTCACAGTGACAAATGAAAGCATTTAATGGCAGCAACTGTCAAAAGCCCTCTTGTGAGCTCTGCATTTTCTTTCTATTTTTCAGTCAACAGCTGCCCTGAAATATGACTTCATATCAGTAAGCTACAGTTCTGTGATCAAATGGGCTAGCTGTTAGTCACTGGCTGGTGGCCATTTAAATGGTGAATGATGGGGTCTAGTTGGCCATTTTTCACTGAAGGAGGAAATAAGTCTCTCTCTATAGGCTACCTCATGCTACAAACATGGAATATTAATCTGTGGCATAAAAGCCTATTCAAACAGTGCAGTATCAAACTTGATCTAAATTGATGCGCAGGCTGATTCTTAAAAAGGTGCTCGACCTATATCCTGCTGGCTATGAGGTTTCCAGAAACTTCCTCGCATCCATGTTACCCAGAAAAAGAATGTATGAAATTTATCATTATATATGGTTCTGGTCTTAATAATTAGTAGCTGCCTGCTATCTGAGCATTTTTCTTCATTTCTTCTACCTGATCTTTCTTCTCCTTACCTCGCTATATAAGACCTTAATTTAACAAAAAATGAGTTAATGCATTTATGGTCTTAAACAAGCAGTGTTACTGTGTGGGAAGTACAAATATGGAGTGAGGCATAAAATTCTTCAGGGAATGAAATATGTGCTCACCATTAGTAGTAGTGTTAGTACATGAAAGAAAGCAGAGGTTAAACTTCCTGGGAAGGGAAATTGAAGGTTATCCAGAGCATGAAATAAAAAAATAATCTATAATATAAAGAAAGAAAAAAGACATCTGGAAATTACCTAACCCATTTTTTTGTGATGTCACTGCTTTCTCCTGACGAATATCCAGTGAAAAATCCATGTGAGATGTATTTTTTTGACGGTCACTAAAGTGAAGAGAATAAATTATTTTAATGAATGTAAAGTAATTTGATATCAACCAGTGTTGCAGAAATTGATTAGGTAAAGGATAAGAGGTTTTGGAGTAGAATTCATCCTGTCAGATTTGTCCCTCTGCTCTCTTTTGCCAGTTCCTCTTCTTTGTCACAGAAAAGAGTTGACTGTTATGTTAAAAATTTTTATTTTTTTTTTAATGTTTAGGAACATAATTGCCAAAGATTGGATCTTTTGTTAATAAACCAAAATCTATTAGTAGGTCTATGCCCTTTAAACTAATGATTTTATTGTTATTATTATTTACTCATAGATTTATTTGCATTATGTAGTACTTGTCAAATGCTGATTTCTGGAAAATCAACTCAACATAACACTTTGACCAGCTGAGTCATGTCTGACCTTGCTTCGATGGCAGAAATTTTGACTCAGGTCTTGGAGTTTTCAAAGGACTATTTATATCATTTTGGTATTTCTTTTCAGCATCATTTCTGGGACCTTGTTTGTGCTTGTGTCATCTCAGAAAAAGGTCCAACATTTGCTTCGTATTTCAATCTGACCTTGTCAATGGGAAACAAATTTTCTAGCCAAACTAACAAACCAAAATTTTATAGTTGGATTGATTTACTCAATCTTCAAAACTTTTTTAATGATGTCTTGTATTTAAGTTTACATTATCTCTTTCCCTCATATTTCCACTAACCCCAAAAGAAAAACTGCCACTAGATCTCACTACAGTAAGGTAAGCTAGTTTTAGCCACTTCGAGGTAAATTCAAAATCTGCAAGTTTCAGACTCTAACCCTTGTGAAAATTGGACACACCCTATGTTACTTTTGCCTTTGGTCATGCCATAATTTAGGCAGGTATGATTTCTACAAATCTTTGTCATTCAGAATATACTAATCATTTGATCTGCGCTAAAGCCATCTCAAATTTAACAGTACATGTGGGTCAGCACAGATGCCAAACAGATCATCAAAGCCAGAATGATATGTCCTCATGCTCTCTTTTTCAGTCAGTATTTTCTTGTTCATTTTCACAGTGACAAATGAAAGAATTTTATATAAATAAGGGAAATAACAGGTGGGGGTGGTTACTTCAAACTTGACTAAATCATCAGACCTCACAACCCATTGTCAAGGGCCCCAGTGCCTCATGGACGCTCACCACAAACCCTAGAGAGAAAAAGTCTTGCGTATTTATGAAAATTCATAAACGCAATGGTTAGTCATGTTGCTGGTTGAGCCTAGGTAAGAGAGAGGAAGCCTGTGGTGGATAAATCATGATGATAATGCAGGATATAAAGCCCTTCATTATTCATTCTGGATGGGAACAGGAATTGTGTAATGAAAAATGCAATATTGACCTTGTATTAGAGTAAAGTTAGAAAAACTTGAAACAGGCCCTGGAGCTATGTGAACTATTTCTAAAGACTTTTGTGTGTGTGTGTCAAAGAAGTAAACTGACTCATGTCATTTGGCCTTTTCCATCTGGGAGGATGCAGTTCTCCTTGGCATCACTGACATATTCCTTCTCAGTGGTTCAAGGAGAGATACCTTTGCTTTCAGTGAAAAAAGGTTTGATACATTTTGCTCACATTTGAAGTAGGGAAAGGGGCACAAGATCAAAAAAGAAGAGGCATACAAATTGATATTCACAATTGAAAGTCAAAATTTTAAGTTCAGTAGCACTTTGACATTCCTTTACTTCAAGCTGTAGTTTGGTTCATGTGACTCAACAAGTGTGTATTTGAAGTCATATGCATAAATGCAATTAGCAGAACATGAAAAAGTTTTATACAATACTGTTGTCTGGACTGACCTGACAGAGCTTTCACAAAGAGCTTTCACTTATCAGAGGTCTTGAGAGGAAAGGAAAAGTTTCACGTCTGTCTTTTATATGAAGTTCCTCTGGTTAAATCACAGATATTTTGAATATTGAGCCTGGACCAAACTGCCTGCTTCATTCATGCTCTGAGCCACTCCAAGGCTTAATTGGAAACAGCTAACTAAAAGTGCAAGTAAGACCTTCTTCATGTAAGTGAGTATGAGGTACATTCTTAAAGAGTTACACCATTATATCATGCTTAAATTTGCTATGCCTTTTTTGGTCTTTAACCTGTCTTGTTGATGTGTCACATGAAGAACCAGTCTTGAAATTTTTAGTATTGCATGGCCTTAGGCCTTATTATCACTGAAGAAAGTATGCATGATCTGAATATGAATCTGAATAAGAAATGAAGTCACCTGCTTGCAAAATCTGGATGTATGTAGTTCTCAGTGATGCAGATTTAGAAATTCGTGTTACTGTTATTTTTTGTGAAGATGTTCAGAAGAGCATACAGTGGCATGAAATGAATTAAACAAATTTTGATCTACAGGGTAAATATGTATGAAGGAGTTCTTCACTCTTCCTGCATGTGACATTAGTGTATATGTTAGGTATGATGCCTGTATATGTCTTCATCAAATGCTAATTGCAACAAGGTCCAGTGTTTATTTGGAATAACTTATTTTCATCAGCTTGGAAAAATACCTGCCAATCCGATACCTCAATTTTCTTAAAAATTTAAATTTTTTCCATTGATTCTTAGTCAAATCTCCAAGCTTTAGTTTCAAGAATAGAAATGCTGGTCTGTGGCAGCAAGTCACTTTGAGAATGCCTTTGCAAGGCATTTAAATTTTTGCTGTTAGCTCATTAATTATGTTTTGAGCAAATGCATTATTTGCTAGCATGTGAAATCATAGTTCTTACTGTAGCTGCGTTTAGATCCTGTCACAGGTGTTGGTGAATGAATGGAAAATAACAAATATGGTAGCTATATTCAAGCAGGAACAGCTCAGGGAAAGGAAATGGATCAATATAGTATAATGGAAAAGCAAGGAAAAAGAGAAATAGCAGCAAACGGATTAAATACACTCAAAATTAGATTGTATGAGACTAATCTGTGACCTGTTATATAACTGATTGTCTGAAGGAAAGAAATGTGGTAGAGCTGAATCACAAAGATTTCAATAACTCATATCATATGCCATCACAAAGCAAAAATGTTAGTTCAAGTTTGATGACATGAAGGCCATTAGGAAATCTGTTTTAGTGAGCGCGGGTGAGAAGATGCACCTGCTGAAAAGAGTGTGTGGCAGATTTGGACATGACTTACAAGCAGAATTCCTGAAGAACTGCAGGCTGACCATATTAGAGAGAAAAATAAAGTTAGCAATAGGTTAATCAAACTTGTTGATTCAAGAAAGTTAGAAAGCTCATGTATAAAGAATGGGACTGGATTTTGGACATGATGAACTGAATGATTTTCAGGAACAGGGTATTAAAAATTAGATGAAGCTGAATGGCATGAAATCCAAGGCCATTCATATGAAGACAGAATTTTTTTTACATATGAAGACAAAGAGGTTGGAAATAACTAAAGGCATAAAAACGAGTGTGCATTTATTCGATTACCTACTGAGTCTGTATTGTCCATGTGATCTGTCTTTGTAAAATGTAGTTGTGATGGTAGGTTATATCGGGAATGTTGTTTCCAGGAAAAATAGCAAAATATTAATGACATTATGTAAGACATTGTCAGGGGACCTTATTGGGAATACTGAAAAAAAAAAAAAAAAAAGAGTTAAAATTGGAACTGGTTCAGGAAAGGTTTAGGAGGATGGGGAACCTGAAGATACAGTTATGCTTCTGTCATTTGTGTATATGGCTTTAGTACGTACATGCTAGTTAGTACAAATCTTAATAATGTTGGAGGTAAGTGCCATTGCACAGGTGTATTGCGATACAGTACAGTATTCAGTCTCTAGTGGAATACTTTTCATTATGGTTTTGTAATCATTACAGACGTTGAACAAGATAATGCTGAAACACAAAATAATCCCTCTTGGGTTATTAAAAACCAGAAACAAACTGCAAATACTATTCCAGCATTTCTGAGACATAAAATGAAGAAGAAGAAGGCGGCTACATATGGTAAATAAACTGTTAAACATATGTACATAAGAGTACACTCTATTTAGAGAGGTCATGGACATCTCCAGGCTTTACAGTTGTAAAACTCCATATAACTGCCTGTTTTTCTCACCCAGATTTTAAGTTTTGGTCCTCAGTTGCTCCTATCATAGTTAAAAAGATCCATACAGACCTTCTCACTTATGCAACTGATTATGCTGGCTTTATCTTCAGTCAGATCCAATGATTTGGACTCAGTCAACAAATTCTCATCTTCAGCTACCTTGGATGAAAAAGAGAACATCAACAATATGAGCTAGAATAGCCACATTCACAAAGTAGATTCTACAATACTTAAGATATGTGAGGCTGAGAGCGAATTGAGTTAAACTAATAAAAGAGATGGGTAGAGAATTAAAGTGTTGAGAACAGTTTTATTTTCCATGGTAACAGACACAATGCAGCTTCTGAGAATATAATGATGAAAGAAGAATAAAACACAAAAAAAGATAAAAGCTAAGCAGCCAGTGTGAGGATACTGGTATAGCAATAACCTCCTTGTCATTTTTATTAATCTTGTCAGTTTAAACCATAGTATTATAATTGTATTACAGTTATACAATGTTAAAAAAAGAAAAGTCTTTGGTTTGAACTTTGCAAAGATTTGTAGGCACAACAATGTAATTAAAAAAACATAGTGAATTTTGCTTTTTTGCTTGCTGCTTCACAATATACAGTGGCAGACAGTTTTATTGAATATAGGGAGCTATCAAAGTTCCCTCAGAGTGGCACAGCTGGTAGGTTTCACTGCTGTATGCTAGCACAAGCAAAATGCTGAGACTGAAGAGGAGGCCATGACTCTGGAGGCGCTGGTCTGCTGCATGCACCTTATTTGTCACGTTCCTCCTTTTGTCTGACCTCTTCTGCTTCCAACATGGTCAAATCCTTCTTACTTCCTAGACTTCAGGTATCTCACAATATTCTCATGTAATCTGTACTCTATTTCTTCACAAGGTAAGTTATATCTTCCTCCTTTTATCTATTTTCTTGTCCCACTAATGTACAGTTGGCTTAACTTACAATGGAAACCCCATTTTCCCTCACCCGCATCAGCTTAATATTCATGGGTATTCCTCCTGTCTGTTCCTCCTTGTCACCTGCCCAACCTTTCCACAGAGGTTTAATGCTTTCCTTCATATTGAAGCTTCATATATGTTATTTTGCCTTCAGCAGTGCATTGAGAGGGACAGATAACCTGCTGAAATATATCTGATGCAGAAAGAAATTTTGGAACATACATTTTTTGAACTTCAGCAGGATGTGCAGGACTGACAATGCTTCAAGCAACTGAAGACTGATACCCATCTTAATAATACCATATTCCAGTTGTGACTAAAACATTAATTATGAGATTGTGTGCTGTGTTTCAGCTGTGGTCGGTCTGAAAATTAGTTAACTGTATAGCTGAAATTCACCATCTGAAAACCGTAATTTTTTCCCAGATGTTTTCTTAAAGGGTTTATTGTACTTGAAAAGCAGAGCTTTTTTTTGGTGGATAATGGTAGGAGATTTTCCACAGATATATGTGTCTTAGTCACTGAAGATGGTATCAGTGGTTATATAGGTATACATTAGAGACATCTGAGAGCAAACACATTGTGGTTAACTTCACTGCCTGCAGTACATTTTTTTCTTCAGCTGAGACACAGTCACTGACCAAGTAGCTATTACTAAATTATTAAATCAATGACCTACAATGAGATAAACCTAATGGTATTTTTCTTAGGAAAGGTCGCCCAGTCTGTTATGAGAAGCTAATTGTCCTTAGTTATAACCATTTTGGCCTTTCAATTTTTTACTCCGTAATTATAGTTGCAAACAAATAAATATTAGCCAAAGAACATTCAGGTGCTGATCCTTCTTATGATGAAGCCAATATTCCCAGGAAATGAGACTCTGGTTGTTTTCCACATTTAATTTCATTTTGATGCTGAAGGAATTAGAGGGGTGAAAGACTAGCCCAGGGCTATCTAGACAAGAATTAACTGTCCTTTTCTAACAATTATTAGCATGTTAACCTTAAGACTGCACTGTAATACTGTGTTCATTATAACACTTCTAACAGAAATTCAGTTCTGTAAAGGTCTGTGAGGCAGGTTACTACCAGGTGGCTTTAAAAGAGTTGCTCCCTGAATGCCTTCATTCTTAGCTTAGCCAGCTGGAAATCAGAAGTGAAAGTGTTTTCTGCTCTGGCATCCTAGCCATGGAAGTTCTGTTAAGAATTAAGGAAGCAAGGTCACATTTTCATGAAAAATACTTTTGGTTATAATCCTATATTTGTATCTTTCTTCAGTTTTATATGTTCTTTAGTTCTTATTTGTCTACTGGTTGTAGAAGAATGTCGATTTCAGATTTCCTAAATGCAACAGGTCAAAAGCCTTTACTATTTTATTACTGTCATTATTTGAGTTTTTCATAATGCTGCAATGATAGCTGACTTTGTGTCTGATTTGTGATGTGCTTGAATAAAATGAAAATATTACCTGATGATATGAATTGTGGTTGATATTGGAATGGTCTACAGTTGTTTCAAACTAAAAATTATGAGAAATTGTTGGCAAATGCTTATATTAATACCTTATAATTGCAAAGCAATGCATTTATTTGATGATGCTTCTGTAATGAAAGTTAAAGAGCATTTCAGGTGAATTTATTATCTTTTTCTTGAGCATCGTTATTTCATACAAAAAAGATTAAAGATGTAAGAGCTGCTGAAACCAGTTTGATTTTAAAACTTCAGGGCCATTTTTTATTTTAAGTTATTATTTATTTTTTTTTTTTAGGAGCCAATCTTTGAATAAGTCATTCTTTTTTTCCTCTCTTTTAATTATTCATTCCTCCCACCCTCTTCACCTCCCCATCCCCAGCATATAAGCTGCATTTTAAAAGGGAAACTATAAGGGAAACTTATTTTTCTGACACTGAAATTGCTTTCTCCACTAAGGAAGAAAGCTGAACTGCTGCTACCTTGATTGCATTCCCTACAGTATTTGATCTCAGATGATTCTTTAAGCACTTTGTAAATCAGATTCCTAGGGATGGTGTCTTGACCTACATTTTAAGCAACGGGGGCAAAAATAAGCAATTGTTTTGCAAAAAAGAAATGATGAAGACTTTTCTACAAGCATTGAGAGTGAAAAGGATGTATTAGTGGTCATTACTGACTGGGCCTGCTGAGATCAAGAGTGTAGAAATCCATTATTATCTTGTAATTGTCTCACTTGTTTCTACATCCTAAAAATATAATTTTGCATGTCTTTAAGTT
This sequence comes from Amazona ochrocephala, assembly GCA_039720435.1. NCBI lineage: Eukaryota > Metazoa > Chordata > Aves > Psittaciformes > Psittacidae > Amazona > Amazona ochrocephala. The sequence goes on along the minus strand of CM077876.1, from coordinate 79,437,939 downwards.
TCAGGCATTCAGTTGCAAGATTCCCAGGCGCTGTATACATCAACAAATAGATCTTTAACCTCTAACAGAACTATGTCATTTTATTAAAATACTCTTCACTTTACAGAAATCAAAAAAAAAAAAAATAATAAAAAAAAAAATGCAATTTTCCTTGATCAAAAAGAAGGCAAGACTCCCTGAGGGAAGACCTTTTTGGTTCTCCACATTTGCTTAATAGTAACACTTTATGATCATTTGAAAATAGAAGGAGGATCTACTGAATGATGGATCCAACTTTGGGTAGCTGTGGAATAGAGTATTACGGAAGTGTAATGAAAACATGTGGACTAAGACTATACATGCAGAGGGCTGATTAAAGACAAAATCAATTGTCTCAGAAGGACAATCCTTCTTACAGACCCCTGCCAAATACTGATTTTCAGTTGTTTAAGTCTGCATGTGAAACCTGGCTGTAGTTATTTAGTGCTAGCTTCACTTCTGGCATATTTAAAAGTGGCATTCTGGGGCACCGCAATATGCTGTGGACTAAAACTTTTGTTAATAGATGCTACAAGTTGACACATAGAGGAAAATAGACATAAAAAAGACTCAACAAACAATTAGATGTGGAGTTGTCCCCAGAGGCGCTGATTCAGCAGTTCTGATATTGGTAAATCCTTTGGTGATATGAAGAAGAGACTAAATTCTCAGAGCTTGAGCTGGGGGTTATAAACATTTTTGCCTTTTTCTTTCGATCAGAAAACTTAGGTGGGAAAGGATGAATCTATGTAGTAAGGATAAATGAGAAAAGAACAGTTTATAAGTAGATTTGCCATAAGTTATTTGGCCTAGAAGAGAGCATGTTTCCTTTAGTTTCTGAAAGACGTAAAGTTTTTGTACATCAGTGCTCCTTAATACCACATACCCCCTCCCACTCCCCTAAACCCCAACCAAATGACCAGCAAAAATATTTGTTTTTTAATTAGTTGTGTCTTCTAGAGGTTAGTTCCATGGTAGCTTACTCAGTAAAGCTATTAATGAGATTAAACATCTCTAAGCATCTTGAGAGAAAATGTATTTAGTTTATAAAAAGCAGAAAGATTCCTGAGAGTCATACTTTCCAGGGGAGGTGAGAAAGTACAAGGTAAGGACTGTTCTTGCTTCAATGTACTCATATCTTGGACGATTACTAAGTTCTTTTTAAATAGAAATCTTTTTTCCGAACACCTCTCTCACTTCTGATTTTTGGAGAACGCTTTCATTTGTACATTCATTTGATTCCCATTCAAGACTGTACATCATAAGGGTAGCATTAAGTGACATTGGTATTGATACCTGGAGATCATTAATGCAAAGTGTAAGACTTAACTTTCAAGACTGTAATGGAGCTGTTTAGTTCTAGACTGTATTTCTGTCTGTACAGTGTGTTCAAGGCTAGTATCAAATGGCAGTCTACTTGACTACTACACAGCTTACAGTTCTCGAATTTTTCCTTTTCTGTCAAACAGCTTCCTGCTTTGGATTTGCAGAAATTTATAACCTAAGGGAATGATACTTCAAGGTTAATGCAGTCAGCCTTGAAAATCCTCCTCCAGAATAATTATACATTACTCTATCTGGGAAGAGCTGAGATACAGGACAAACATAAAATATTGCAAGTATTCTAAGTGCTGTATGAATTGCTTGGTTTTTTGTTTTCTCTCTGCCTTTCTACTTTACTTGGGAGACCTGGTTCCTTTTGAGTTTTTGGGGTTTTTTTATCATAATGAAATCTGGCAATGCTGTAGATGAAGAATGATGATGTGAAAGCAAATTACTTAACGTACCTGAAATCACACATGTACATGGAGAAACAGACTGCTGTCAAGTGACCCTGACAGGATCTTGTGTTTTTATTGCAAAACGGAATGAAAAACCATTACGGCTCTTGACCATAGAGAAAAATAAGGGACAAATTGGATTTGCCTTCTCCAGAAGCCGGGAAGTTAATCTTTGGACTTAAAACGTACTTAGACTGTATTGACATCTGAGTTGATTGGTAATGCAAAGCTGAAAGAGTACTATCAACTCATAATTCATTTGTCTTAAGATGGATGGAGAGCCAAAATGATGCCAAGTACTGTAGCTAATCCTGCTCCTGACCCTGTGACCTGCTAAATTCACAGAGTTAAAAAGAGTTGAGTGCAGTGTCCAAAAATACTTTCTTATGGCAATTTTTAGAGAATTGTGAAAACAAAAAATAACATAGGTGACTATTTATGCCTATGAGCATAGAAAGCTGAGGCAGAAAAGAATTCAGAGTACAACCTCTTAAGTCCAGGCTGTAAACTTGTCATGGTTTAAGTCTATAAACTCAGACAGACACTCTCTTACTCACTCCCCACTCTTTCTTCTCTCTGCTCCTGGAGGGATGGGAAGGAGAATCGAAAGAATGCAACTCCCACGGGTTGAGATAAGAACAGTTTAGTAACTAAGGTATAACACAAATCACTACTGCTACCACCAATAGTAATAATGACAAGGCAGATACAAGGAAAAGGAGAATACAATAGCTCTCACTACCCAGCTCGACCAAGCTGTGCACTCCCACCAGTGCACCCCCCACCGTGCACCCTCACCACCCTTCCGGGTCTCTGCTCTCCGTTTCTACATCCTGGACATGACGTGCTGTGGTATGGAATAATCTCTTTGGTTAGTCTGGGTCAGGTGCCCTGTCTCTCCTTCCTCCCGTCTTCCCCTGCTCCCTGGCAGAGCATGAGACTCACAAAGTCCTTGGCCAGCCTAAACATCACCAAGCAGTAACTGAAAACACTGGTGTTATCAGTGCTGTTCCCAGGCCCAAAATCAAAAACACAGCGCTGCACCAGCTACCAAGAAGGAGAAAAATGACTGCTGCTGCTGAACCCATGACAAAACTCTACTTTCTAACACATTCTTTCTCCAAGATGTTACATGGACAAAGTGGTAGATTTAGTGACATGAATTTACAGCTTTTTGAAATATTTCAAAATCAATCTTGTTGTTCAAAAGGAAGAGACATCCATTGAAATGTAAGCAGCAGGCAGGACTAGTGCTATATTAATCCTTACATTCTGATTAACATCTCTGCAGACCTCTGCTTTTTTGTATTCTTGTGCTAACTACTGCAGTGAAGAATAAAATGTATTTAATCCTCAAATTAAAATACAACAATTATTCTGTAAATCAGTGTTTTTAAAATAAAACCTGGTTTGCTTTACATTAACACCGTAAATGCACAAATTACATGAAGGTAGTGGCAATAAGTTTTGAAAACGCTTAAATTTTATTATGAGTTCTTGTCTGATTACATCCTAAAATTAGGTATTAGATGAAGCAGACCATCACTAGCATAAATGTGGAACAGACTTACCTTGACACCTGTTACATCTTTTTCTGGAATAGGTATCTACAGTGATATTATACAATATAATGTGAAAAATCGTTAGTAGAGTGTGCATTATGACAGAAAAAGGGGTGCATGTTTGCATTATATATCTTGCTGCAGTATTCAAGCCCTTCCATAGAACTTGCTCTGAATCTTGGAGGGGGAATACATCAGAGATTGTTACAGTAGGTGATATTATTATTATTCAGCTATACTTTTTTGACTAGCTAAACAGAAATGTTAATGGGATTCTCATTTTTATTTTTTTTTTGTCTGTAGATGAAGTGAAAAAAAGTCATAATTTTGCAACATGGATATGGTTGGTTTCTGTGAACCTTATTTCTGAGATACTGTATTACTGGATAATGGCTGAAAGTCTGCAAATGTGAAATTTCATTGCATGGAAACAAGAATAGAAAGCTTTCATCAATACTGTTTCTCCCTATTCACATAATTGCTGTTGCAACACAGGGCACAAACTTCATTTGCACCATTAGTTAACCTTCATGCAGGTTTGATGATTTGTAAAATCATAGAATGGTTAGAGTTGGAAGGGACCCTAAAGCTTATCTAACTCCAACTCCTTGCTATGGACAAGGACACCTTCCACTAGACCAGGGTACTCAAAGCCCCATTTGTTGTCATGGTTTAACCACAGCTGGCAACTAAGCCCCACACAGCTGCTTGCTCGCTCACCCCTCCAGTGGGATGGGGAAATGAAACAGAAGAGTGAGAGAAAACTCATGTGTTGAGATAAAGACAGCTTAACAGGTAAATCAAAAGCTGTGCGCACAAGCAAAACAAAATGGATTTATTCACCACATCCTATCATCAGTCAGGTATTCAACTATGCCCAGGAAAGCAGGGTTCTACCATGTGTAATGGTTACTTGGCAAGACAAATACCATCACTCTGAACATCCTCCTCCTCCATTCTTCATTTTTCCCCAACTTTACATGTATGTTGAGCAAGCTGTCTTATGGTATGGGATATCCCTTGGGTCAGGTGGGATCCACTTGCAGCTTCTTGTGCACTCACAGCATACTCACTGGTGGAGTGGTGTGAGGAGTAAAAAAGGCCTTGGCTCTGTGTAAACACTGCTCAGCAATGACTAAAACATCCCTGATTTTTTAACACTGTTTCCAGCACAAATCCAAAACATAGCACCATACTAGCTGCTATGAAATAATTAGTTCTATGCCAGCCAAAACCAGAACAACTGTGCATTGATTCCTCCATAAATTTCCTCCCCTGTTTCTGTTGTGTTACAGAAAAATCTCACCAATATTCCTCTAATGGTATACAGCAGCTTGTGATGTTATTATGCATGGAGGAGAAAATTAAATGTAATTCATCTATTGGTCAAATCTCTGTTGTGCATGAACATTATCCACTCAATGAAGGGGCTGAGCTGTCAGTCAGACATTTTGCATGGTTTTAGAATTTTTCTCCATAAAGGAGAACTGAATAAATCCTGTAAGTTTAAATAACAACAGCAAACGAGCAAGATGTGGAATTACCAACCTAACTGTGCCTTCATTCAAACATTAGAAAGTGCAATAGCTGGGCAGTTATGGAAGAAATTGTTGATTAGGCCTAAATGAAATTAGGCATGGAGAGCAAAGCTGGTCAAAATTTTTCTGATTCTCAGAAATCAAGCAGTATGATGAAAGCCAGTGGCTTCTAATAGGTGTGAGTGAGTACCTCTAAGTTCCTCATGTTCTGTGGCAGGGCGTCCTTAGACCATGCAACCACTACTCGTTTAAACTCCATAGTTCAGTCACACCTCTGCCAGCCCTACTACTTCATCCAGCCCAGCGTTTCAAAAGCTCAGTGTCGTGGTTTAAGCCCCTATTACTCACGCAGTCGCCCTCTCACTCCCCTCTCTTTCTTGCCCCCAGCTCCCGGGGGGGATGGGGATGAGAATCGAAAGAATGCAACTCCCACAGGTTGAGATAAGAACAGTTTAGTAACTAAGCTATAACACAAATCACTGCTGCTACCACCAATAATAATACAAGAGAAATACAAGGAAAGAGAATACAACGGCTCAGCACCTGATACCAAGTCTGACCCAGCAGCGCACCCCCCACACCTTTCCAGGTCTCTGCCCTCCATTTTTGCACCCGGGACATGACGTGCTGTGGTATGGAATAACCTCTTTGGTCAGTTTGGGTCAGGTGTGCTGTCTCTTCCTCCTCTCGGCTTTCCCTCCTCCCTGGCAGACCATGAGACTCAGAAAGTCCTTGGTCAAACCAAAACGTTACCAAGCAGTAACTGAAAACACTGGTGTTATCAGCGCTGTTCCCAGGCCCAAAATCAAAAACACAGCGCTGCACCAGCTACCAAGAAGGAGAAAAATGACTGCTGCTGCTGAGCCCATGACACTCAGACTATCAATCTTACCATATTCCCATGCTACTTCCTTTTCCTCCCTTGAAACACTGGAAAATTCATACTTGGTTGCTTTAGACACTTGAATTTATGCATGATATTACATTATATACAGAGATATTCCAGCTGCTTCAGACAATGAACTGGTTTCATTTGGATCTCAACTCAGATGCCTATATACAAACGCTCATAGCATGGGGAAAAAACAAGAGGAATTTTAGAGATGTGCGCATGTCTACCAGGTTATGATATTATAGGCATCACAGAAACATGGTGGGATAGCTCCTATGACTGGAGTGTTGGAATGGAAGGCTACAGGCTCTTTAGAAAAGACAGGCCCTGCAGATGGCGGGGGGGAGTTGTCATTTATGCCAGTGATAGGCTGGAGAGTATGGAACTCTGGAGACAGGTGAGTAGTTAACAGAGAGTTTGTGGGTCAGGGTTAAAGGAAGAACAGCAATGGGAGACACTGTTGTGGGGATATGTTACAGACCCCCTGATCAAGAGGAACCTGTGAACGAAGCACTCTATAGACGGATAGGAGCAGCTTCACGCTCGCAGGCCCTTGTTCTCATGGGGGACTTCAACCACCCTGATATCTGTTAGAGGGACGGTACGGCCCGGCACAAGCAATCCAGAAGGTTCCTCGATTGTGTGGAAGACAACTTCCTTCTGCAAGTAATAGGGGAGACGACAAGGAGAGGTGCCATGCTTGACCTCGTCCTCACCAACAGGGAAGGGGTGGTTGGAAATGTGATGCTCCAGGGCAGCCTTGGTTGCAGCGATCATGAGATGGTCAAATTCGAGATCCTCAGGACAGTGAGAAGAGCGTTCAGCAAGCTCACTGCCCTGGACTTCAAGAGAGCAGATTTTGGCCTCTTCAGGACCCTGCTTAGTAAGGTTCTGTGGGATACAGTTCTAGAGGGCAGGGGGGCCCAAGACTGTTGGCTGATATTCAAGGATCACCTGCTGCAAGCTCAGGAGCGATGCATCCCAACTAGAAGGAAGTTTAGCAGGAGGGCCAGGAGACCTCCTTGTATGGATAAGGAGCTGCTGAGCAAAATTCAAAGGAAAAAAGAAGCTTATAAAAGGTGGAAGCACAGAGAGGTGGCTGGGAAGAATACAGGGATGCTGTCCGGGAAGCTAGGGACCAGGTTAGAAAAGCTAAGGCCCACTTAGAATTAAACTTGGCTAGGGATGTTAAGGATAACAGGAAGGGATTTTATAGGCACATTGCCAATAAAAGACAGGTTAGGGACACTGTGGGCATTCTCCAGAAGCTATCGGGAGAACTGGCTACGCTGGATTTGGAGAAGGCTGAAGTTCTCAATGACTTCTTTGCCTCGGTCTCCTCCGACAAATTCTCTGACCATACCACCCAAGTCTTGGAAGGCAGATGGAAGGACTGTGAGAATGAAGACCCTGGGCCCACTGTAGGAGAGGATCTGGTTCAAGACCATCTTGAGAACCAAAACGTGCGCAAGTCTATGGGACCGGATGAAATCCATCCATGGGTCCTGAAGGAGCTGGCGAACGCAGTTTCTAAACCACTGTCAATCATATTTGAAAAATCATGGCAGTCAGGTGAAGCTCCTGACTACTGGAAAAAGGGAAATATAACCCCCATTTTCAAGAAGGGGAAAATGGATGAGCCGGGCAACTACAGACCAGTCAGTCTCACCTCTGTGCCTGGCAAAATCTTGGAGCGGATTATCCTGGAAGGCACGCTAAGGCACATGAAAAACAAGGAGGTTGTTGACAGCCGGCATGGCTTCACTAAGGGGAAATGCTGCCTGACCAATCTGGTGGCCTTCTATGAGAGGGCTATGGAGCTGATGGACAGGGGCACAGCAGTTGATGTCATCTACCTGGAATTGTGCAAAGCGTTTGACGCTGTCTCACATGACATCCTTCTCTCTAAGTTGGAGAGACATCAATTTGATAGGTGGACCACCTGGTGGATAAAGAACTGGCTGGATGGCCGCACACAAAGAGCTGTGCTCAGTGGCTCAGTGTCCAGCTGGAGACCAGTAACAAGTGGTGTCCCTCAGGGATTGGTGCTGGGACCAGTCTTGTTCAACATCTTTGTGGGTGACATGGGCAGTGGGATTGAGTGTTCCCTCAGCAAATTTGCCGATGACACCAAGCTGTGTGGTTCGGTTGATACTTTGGAGGGAAGGAATGCCATCCAGAGGGACCTAGACACGCTCATGAGGTGGGCAGGTGCCAGCCTTATGAAGTTTAACCGTGCCAAGTGCAAGGTCCTCCACCTGGGTCAGGGCAATTCCAGGCACAGCTCCAGGTTGGGCAGAGAAGAGATTCAGAGCAACCCTGCTGAGAAGGACTTGGGGGTGTTGGTTGACGGAAAACTTAACATGAGCTGTCAGTGTGAGCTCACAGCTGAGGAAGCCAACCCTATCCTAGACTGCATCTAAAGGAGCGTGACCTACAGGTAGAAGGAGGTGATCCTGCCCCTTTACTCTGCTCTCGTGAGACCCCACTTGGAGTATTGTGTATAGTTCTGGTGTTCTCAACATAAAAAGGACATGGAACTGTTGGAACAAGTGCAGAGGAGGGCCACGAGGATGATCAGGGGACTGGAGCACCTCGTGTATGAAGATAGGCTGAGAAAGTTGCGGCTGTTCAGCCTGGAGAAGTGAAGGCTGCATGGAAACCTCATAGCAGCCTTCCAGTATCTGAAGGGGGTGTATAGGGACTCTTCATTAGGGACTGTAGTGATAGGACAAGAGGTAATGAGTTAAAACTTAAACAGGGGAAGTTTAGATTGGATCTGAGGAAGAAATTCTTTACTGTAAGGGTGGTGAGGCACTGGAATGGGTTGCCCAGGGGAGTTGTGAATGCTCCATTGCTGGCAATGTTCAAGGTCAGGTTAGACAGAGCCTTGGATGACATGGTTTAGTGTGAGATGTCCCTGCCCGTGACAGGTGGGTTGGAAATAATTGATCTTAAGGTCCTTTTAGACCCTAACTATTTTATGATTCTATGATTTTATATTTTCCACCTTCCTTTTTTCTAGTTGTATAATCTGTCACCTTTTTCTTGCCCTTTCAGTGAAGTATAGCCACTATCAATAGCTTCAGGACTCTAGCACATATGCAGGTTTTGCATTTTTGTCTGGTATCTGCCTCTGGATGTTGACACCAAACCCACACCAGGCCCTGAAAATAAGGTGCGTAAGCTCCTCAGTCTTTACATTGACTGAAACTGTTTCACTCAGGCTGTTGGTACTTTCCGTGTCTAGTACAATCCATTTGGAAAAAGTGTGACAAATTTGATTTAAGAAAATAAGTTACTGACATATCTGTCTGAACTTCAATGTTCATATGTGCACTTGAAAACTAATAAAATTTTGGGGGATACTGCTGTTGCGTTAAAGAGTGTGGGGGGGGGGAAACAAACCCCTTGTTTTACTTTCGGATATGCTGCTATCAGTCCGACCGCGTTCGCTTATATTGAACCTCTACTGGTCTGGGAGCCAATCCGACCGCGTTCGCTTATATCGAGCCTCTAATGGTCCGGGTTTCAACCCGACTGCGCCTGCTTATATCGAACCTCTAATGGTCCGGAGGCTAATCCGACCGCGTTCACTTTATATCAAACCTCTAATGGTCTGGATTTACCGATAGTGACAATTAGATATCAAAACAGTATGACTTATTTACTAAATTTATTGGTGCAACAGGTACAGGTTCTTATGGATTGCCGGTGATAAATACTGTCTGCAAAAGCACGTGCATATAATAGTTACATGAATACAAGCACTTGATAAAGTTGACACAGCTTAGCTCTAAAAGATACAGGTGACAAATAAGAATAACTCTATAGAGATTCTAAGTTTTTCCTAGGAAAGCACTGGATACAGTGCAAGTCTTACCCACAGGCATCCCTATGGCGGGGGAAGAGAGGTCCAGCCCGCTGACCGGTCCCAGGAGTTGGTTGATATTATCTTCCTTAACTCGTCCACAATGGTATCTTCCCTAAAATCCCGCTTTCTCTTGGGCTATTTTATATTATTTTTACCTTCAAGGTGGAGCTTGAGTGACTCTAGTCATACATACCTTTATTTCCATTGGCAAAAATTTCTCTTGCCTTGATTTAAAGGTATATGAGACTAAAAATTCAGAGAGCATGCTCAGAGAGAGGTGGTCTTATTTCGGAGGGGGGTCGCACTGGAGAGGGGTGTGTATTTTAGTATTATAATGAAGCAAAGTTCACACTAAGGACGGTATTTTGTCAAAAGATGACAGGCCGCTGGCTCAAGATGGCAAGTATGCAGCTTATCAGTTTCTTGTACCACCTAGTTCCCGTTTTATCTGCTGAAGTTAGGACAGAGCATACCCGCGAAATCTCCACCTCGCTGTATCCTCCGCCTGTTACAGAAACCGCTGTGGAGTGCACATTCCTGGCATACCAGGTACGGCTGCATCTCACCCTGAGAGGCCCTGAAAGTCCATTTTCTCTTATGTGTGGACAATGCTGCATTTTTAATATAGATTTAATTCCCAATTATCCCAAATTTCCTAATTATTCCACAACTGCCTTCTAGCAGGAGCTGTTTTTCGATCTGGGCTTTTAGCTGGCTCCTCTGTCCACTTTCCTTCATGTCTTTTTCACTTGTTGCAATGGTTGCCCCTGTTGCAGAAGAACTGTACTTCTAGATATTAAATCCTCTTGGTGTTGCATGCTGAGGCTAAGAAACAACCGCTTCAGTAACTGTAATTTCTCTTTTTCCCCTACTGACTCCTTCTGATGACAAAATGAAATGTTTCTTGGAGGTAGGCCAGTAATGAAGCTGAGAGTCCTAGAAGCTTTTCAGTTATACCGCATTGCAGTAGAGTAGACTCTTTAGACAAGGTCAGACTAGTATGCAGCAGAATGCAAGTAGAAATTGTAACTCAGCACAAACATATCTCACTTTGTCACATATGTTGCCTGCTGACAAATTAATAACTTTTTCAGGATTTAAATGCAGATGATTTTCAAGCCTATTCATTATTTTTGCAGCAACTACAGCAACTATGACATTCTCAGGTGTGTCTACCTTACACATTTTCCTTACAAAGTGAATCACTGAGCTGAAAACAATTATTGACTAACTGCTCATATCCCACTGAGTATTGCTGTGGGTTGGTATTAGTTTGCAATGCTGTCTGTAAGCTGTCCATGTATTAGTGGTTTGAAAGGTATCCCATGATCCTTTGCATCATCATGTTGTGGGCAAATGCTGTATTTTCTTTCCACCTGTGTTACAAAGATGAGGTTACCACACCAGCACCTGCCGCAGAAGAGCGATACTAAGGTGTTTCTTTCTGCCATTGGTCATCTTAGTAAGTCGTGCTCTTGTTACTTCCTGCCATCTTTGCTTCTGTTCTGTGGATCACAGTACCACAACACTCCCCACAGTGGGTCATATATGTTTTTCAGAAGGTGCTGTATAAAGCCCTTGCATGCATCAAGTGCTGCTCTAGAAATACTCTAACTGCATTGCTGGGTGTGCGTGTGCGTGTGTTTGTGCTTCAAGCGCATCTGAATGAAGACTTCAAGGTGGAAGAGATGAAGATCTCCCAGTGTTGCTTCGTTTGTAGCAGACAGTTGCTACAAACTTCTTGGGCCTAAGAAAAAGGTTGTAGCCATAGAAGAAATCACCAGATTGTGAAATCAGAGAGTCTTGTTTTAAGATCTCTCTTTGTCAAGAGCAGGCAGGTGTTCTGCATCATCCACACAAGACTCTTCAACTGCGTAATGCAGGAGGGAGAACTTTGCAGTAAAAACTTGTAGTAGGGAACCAGAGACTTGTCCAGGATAAAGGTTAGAAATGAAACTCTTTACCCCAGAGTTCTTTCTATGGAGGTGGTATCTACAAAGTGGGATGCTAATAAGCAGAAACACGAATATGTCTGAAGAAACTTGCTGTGGCAATTTTCACATTTTCTTTGATATGAAGATCCTTTCCAGGCTTGCAGAGCAAGGTGTGGGTAGTTACTTCGTGCCTAATTTTCCCAGCTGCAATACTGGGGCCTTTTCCTAGCACAGACTGACTTGCACAGCTGCTTCCTGCAGGGCTCAGGGAGAGTAAGCACATCTGAAAGAGAAAGGAGAACCAGCGAATAGAATATTAAGAAAACGAAGAACAGATAAAGACGGGAGAAGGCAGCAAAAGAATGGAGGAAGAGATGAAGAGAAAAATTGTCTGAAAAGGTAAAAACAACAACAAGCCACTAGCATGGCAAAAAGTGGAAGCAATAGTAGAGAGGCTTAGGCTTGGGAACATTCGCTGAAAGAATCTCATGTCTGAGAGCTCTCTTAGTTTACTTTTCCTTTTACCTGAGGTAACAGGTAACCATGGAAAAGCTTCCTTCTGGTAGAGTGGGACAAGCGTTTCCACGTGGAGTCTGAAGACAATAGATCACTCCTCTCTGCTCCCTCTTCCTTTTCTGCCATATGAGAGTTTTACCTAAAATGCATTTTTTCTTTTTATTCTAGCTATATATCAAGGAGAGATGTAGTATATGTCAAATGAGGACACTGTGAAATTAAGCAGGTCCCATAGCAAACTGAAAGGGTAGGTACATACCTGTTATATCTGTTCTCAAAGAGATGAGGCACATGCTATACCTGAATCATATGTTACGTATGTTGTAAATGTGCGCAAAATTATATTCCTGCTTCCAAGTGATCCAAAAGAATGTTCATGCAGTTGCAGTAGTAATGTTTTAATTAGAAACAAGGAACATGTTTACAGATGCATCATGTTCCCAAAGTAAGTAAAAATGTATTTCAATAACTAATAATGTATAATAAATCAATGATGCTGCCTAAACTGACCTTGAATATTTCCAGGAATGGGGCATGTGCCACGTCTCTGGGCAACCTGTGCCAGTATTTCACCGACCTCATAATAAAAATAATTTCTTCCTCATATTAAATCTGAAAAGATGCTGGTGTTCCTGCTAAAATTTGACTTTTTCAAAAAATTAAAAATGATTGTTAGAATGATGAAACAGCCTCTGTGTAAATATAATTTGTAATGTAAATTCAAGATACTGGATTGCATGTAAGTTCTTTCAGCTATGAAAGTTAAAAACAATTACTCCAAAATTTCTAAAATGTATTTCCATTCTCCAAAAATAATGCTTGTCTGGAAGTCACATTTGGAGTAGATTTTAGATCCAATTCCAATGTAAGCAATGTTTAGAAATGGGAAAACAGAATTGATCATTTTTTTTTTAGTGGAAGGAAACAGAAATCAGAATACTGCTTACTTCTCATGTCAATAACCTTAGTCATCTTATTGACGTAAGCTTAATGGCCCTGGTGTATTTTTCTTAAATTAGAAGGTAACAATAGGCACGGAAAATAATTTTCTGTGTCTCCGGATTATTTCATTCAGTTTGAAAATGAGAATAATAAAATCATAAATAACATTTAAAGGAAAAAATCCCAGTCTTTCATTAAAATGCATGAATTTAAATGTGTTTTGCAGGGAGGGAGTATTGTTTTCTTTTTACTGTTTTAGGCTGGCATACTTATTCTGGCCTATCACTGATTTCATAAGTTGTGACAATGAATGTAACATTTATCTTTCAAATTTTGAAGTACAGTCAAATATTCCTTTTTATTTTAAAAAAATCCTTTTTTCTTTTTTTTTTTTAAAAAAAAGAAGTCTTCATTACTTAACAGAAAATTGCAAACACAATAATGGTTTTTTGGCTAGATTTTTACAACTCTTACAAGTCATTTAGATTTAGAAGAGCTAACCTGGTTTATTCTACTGAAGTAGACCAGTGTGAAATAATATTTTTTTATATGTATATATTTCTTCACTGTGTCATGAAGAATGGTAGGGAGAAGTATGAATAAATAATAAAGCCTTGAGTAATATGCGCTCTTGCAGAATTTGTAGAAAGCTGCTACATCAGGAAATAGGAAGCTTGACAATAATGCAGGGGATTAACCATGCTAAATGCAAAGTCCTCCACCTGGGTCGGAGCAATGCCAGGCACAGCTCCAGGTTGGGCGGGGAGGAGATTCAGAGCAGCCCTGCAGAGAAGGACTTGGGGGTGTGGGTTGATGAAAAAATGAACATGAGCCGGCAGTGTGCTCTTGCAGCCCAGAAAGCCAACCGTATCCTGGGCTGCATCAAAAGGAGTGTGACCAGCAGGTCAAGGGAGGTGCTCCTGCCCCTTTACTCTGCTCTCGTGAGACCTCACTTGGAGTATTGTGTGCAGTTCTGGTGTCCTCAACATAAAAAGGACATGGAACTGTTAGAACAAGTGCAGAGGAGGGCCACGAGGATGATGAGGGGACTGGAGCACCTCTCGTATGAAGATAGGCTGAGAAAGTTGGGGCTGTTCAGCCTGGAGAAGAGAAGGCTGTGTGGAGACCTCATAGCAGCCTTCCAATACCTGAAGGGGGCCTATAGGAATGCTGGGGAGGGACTCTTCATGAGGGACTGTGGTGAGAGGACAAGGGGTAATGGGTTTAAACTTAAACAGGGGAGGTTTAGATTGGATCTGAGGAAGAAATTCTTTACTGTGAGGGTGGTGGGGCCCTGGAATGGGTTGCCCATGGAGGTTGTGAATGCTTCATCCCTGGCGGCGTTCAAGGTGGGGTTGGACATAGCCTTGGATGGCATGGTTTAGTGGGAGGTGTCCCTGGCCATGGCAGGGGGGTTGGAACTCGATGATCTTGAGGTCCTTTCCAACCCTTACTATTCTATGATTCTATGATTAACGCTGAGAGTGCATCTAGAACTCTGTAGAATGTATCACTGGAAAGCAATATTAGGAGTTCTCTTTCCATAAATTTACTGTTATTTTCCAACTAATTATACATATTAATTTGGCATCTTCATAGGAAGAGAAATTAAATATATGATACCTCAGAAAATTTACTATGGAGTAATTTTGTGCTAAAGCTAAAATGCACAACCGTTCTTCTGAAAGTAAATTATATATGATGTAGCAACAAAAAAATTCAAATAGGTCAAATATTTCTGGTGATATTGCCAAGGATTTTGTGAACTTTCTGCCCTAGAAAAGACATTTAAATTATAGACTCAGTGGGAGAAGAGTAGGTACATGGTTTTTGCTCTGAGCAACAAAACAAATTCTGTGCAAACTTCAAATTAAAATGCATCCTGCCTGTTTTGGGGATGAGACTCTTAAATGCGAGTGAAAGCAGGGAAAATAATATGGAAGTAAAGAATAGGACATGTTTCCATTTCTAGGACTTTTTACGCTTCACATCAATCAGCTAATATGATTGCATTCATAAAGATGTGAGTTTTTTTCTGGAAAGTGTTGGGAAGAAAAGCATAGATTGTCACTTGTATTAGGATATCTTCTCATTGTCTTAATAAACACCTCTCCTTACAGCACAACTGGCCGAACAGTGCTCTGAACAAAATATATTAAATGTTGTTTTTGTTATTTTTCCATCTCTTCCTTAGATGAAAAACAGTTTTTTACCCTGGGTAGTTAACCTAAACTATCCTTATTGTCCTCTTAAACCTTGGACAGCAATTCACCTTTAACTTTAGTATTCCTTTATTTAATAACTTAGATATGTGAAGAAGCCGGCAGTGTGCGCCTGCAGCCCAGAAAGTCAACTGTATCCTGGGCTGCATCAAAAGAAGCGTGACCAATAGGTAGAGGGAGGTGATCCTGCCCCTCTACTCTGCTCTTGTGAGACCTCGCTTGGAGTATTGTGTGCAGTTCTAGTGTCCTCAATAAAAAAAGGACATGGAACAGTTGGAACAAGTCCAGAGGAGGGCCATGAGGATGATCAGGGGACTGGAGCACCTCGTGTATGAAGATAGGATGAGAAAGTTGGGGCTGTTCAGCCTGGAGAAGAGGAGGCTGCGTGGAGACCTCATAGCAGCCTTCCAGTATCTGAAGGGAGCCTATAGGGATGCTGGGGAGGGACTCTTCATTAGGGACTGCAGTGAGAGGACAAGGGGTAATGGGTTCAAACTTAAACAGGGGAAGTTTAGATTGGATATGAGGAAGAAATTCTTTACTGTAAGGTTGGTGAGGCCCTGGAATGGGTTGCCCAGGGAAGTTGTGAATGCTCCATTGCTGGTGGTGTTCAAGGCCAGGTTGCACAGAGCCTTGGATGGCATGGTTTAGTGGGAGGTGTCCCTGCCCATGGCAGGGGGGTTGCAACTAGATGATCTTAAGGTCCTTTCCAACCCTAATTTTTCTATGATTCTATGAATTCTGTATCAGAAGATTTTGCTTCATGATTATATGCACCTAAAACTTATTGACTACTTAATTTCTGTTAAGATTATCTAGACATGCCTACCTTCACCGCTAAGCACTTCAGAAAAAATAAATCTGGTACAGATTACATTTGATTCTTGCTCCCTCTTCTTGTGTGCTAGCCATCATGTGTAACCTGGAGCTTTTATCACATATTTTTGGAGTATCTGATAGCAATCCAGGCTTTAAACACATGTAAATGTGATTTGGGTTCATGTTTCATTTCATCACTTGAGGAGGAAAAAGAAAAACAACTTTGTACCTCAGATTTTCAGCTGGCATTGTGACAGTAAATTCTTAACACTTCTACAGAATTTGTCAGGGTCTGCATGATATATCAGAACCCTATTGAAAATATATTTGAAACAGAAATGCATTTGATTATATGGTATACCTTTTTGCATTTTTTTGTATTCTTCTCTTTTGTAAGCTGTAATTTAACCAAAAATTATAGAGAAGCAATCAACTAGAAAGAATTACTGAAATTTACTATGTAGGAATATTAGAACTGTTTTTGGCTGAGCTCACATATGTTTTCACTGTGGAATAACTTGTTTATTTAATCCACTGGCTTGGAAGTCTGAGCTAAACTGACAATAACTATTTGCTTTATCTGCTTCTGTCAAGAATTTCAAATTTTCAAAATTTTGTTTTTTATCTTCTAAATTTTGAATCACACATTTCAACAGCTCAGAGCTGTTGAAGACTAGATAAGGTTCTTCCTGGCCAAGAGTATTCTCCTCTGATGGGGCATATGTCAATTGCACTTGGATTAGACGATGTGTTTTGTGCTTAGTAAAACTGTGAGGAGAAATAAGACTTTAAAGCAAACACTATTCCTTATTCCTATTTAATACTTCAAGCATCTAAATGCTGGGGTTTTTTGTTTGTTTTGTTTTTTAATAAATCCAGTTTTTCAGTTCTAGTTCAGACTTTGAATATTAGTGTTGCATTCATGTTGAAACTGTGTCTTGTGAGAAAATATTATGTTTATGAGCAACATCATCAGGTGTTGGGCTCTTGTTGCTGCTCGTTTTTTTGATATTGGAAGAAATAGTGAACTGCATGTGGTCTAATGAGTTGTTAATGATTTTTTTAAAAACATTACCATTTTCCTTTTGTTGAAATGTGTCTCAAAAAGTACCCCAAAATCTTATTTTTCCGTTTATATAATCACTATCTACAACTTTGTTATAATCTACAATTCCGTTGCTGCTTTCAAATGCAGTAATTTCCAGACCTTTACCTGAACTTTTACTCAACAAGCTTTTATTTTGTTTAGATATGTGTTAACAATTCTATGCTTGGTAGATTCTTTAAGCTTTAAACTAGGATAAATATAACACACTAAAGAGTTATGTAATCATTGATGTATTTTAATATCTCTTCAAATAATTCAGCATTTCTCAGAATGTTGTGATTGTTTTAAATAATTTAAAACATATTTATATTACATATTCTAGTACATTTCTAGTAGAAAAACTGAGAATTTTTCAATACCTACTACCAAATTGTGTTTTCCACTGAAGTGCTAATCTCCTTCTTTACAGTTTACGTACACTCATGCATTCATTATATACATTGTGTTGCACTTAATTTGCTGGCTTATTGCTCTTTATTTGTGGAAAAAAACTTTTAAAACTTTGGCCGGGAACTCCTTTAGAATCTAACCCTGCATTCCCCATCAGAGTTTGTGACAAATGATTAGAGGGAAAGAAAGGAGTGATTATAACCTCAGGCAACATGCATGACAACATTTCCAGCAAAACAAAATTTACCAAGGCTTAAGCACAGCTTTAATTAGTATTCACTCAACAACATTTCTTATTTCTGCAAGAAAATCACTTGAATTATTCAAATCTTAATTACTTACTAGTTTTGGGGTTTTTTTTGGGGGGATTGTGTTTGGTTTTGGTTGATTTGTTTTTTTTTTTTTTTTTTTTTTTCTGCACTGAGTGAAACATCAGATAGATATGTAGAGGTTTTTTTCAACTAAACTGGAAGGCACCATTTTCAAATTTGTGAGTAGACGATCTGAGTTATTTTTTCTTTATTCAGGTGGTGAATGTCCATTGTCAAAACCCATATTATCTGTGAGAATCTGATGTTCAAGAGCAATCAAGATTTTATGACTCTGTGGTGGGATTTACTATCCAGTCTTCTTTTGGCTCCTGGTTGGTAAATTAAAACAAGAGAAGATGTTCACACATTTTTCATAGCTTTCAATTGCTCATTGTTGAATCTGACACTGTTGTGTCTGTCTCTTTGGTTGTTATGATTTGTTTTGGATTGTTTTGATTGTAGCATTCCATGTTCTCACTCAAAATGTTGTGGTGCCTGGACTTCCTTCACAAGGAAAAGCCTTCTGTTTTTTCTGGTATGTCCTGTTAAACGATTGTTAATCTCCTGTTCTCTGGAGCTGGAACTCGGAAGGGTTAAAGTTATTTTTGACATGGGCCAAGATGATTGTTTCATGTGCTTGCTCAGTTTTCCAGTTTTGTGTTTTCCATGCACGATTTGTCTTAAATAACTTTTCCTCTGTTAAGGGAGAATAACACTTGAAGACTTATAGACTTTATTGTTTTCCATATAGCATACACACAGAGATACACTGTCTCTGGTGATTTTGAAGTTCTTGTACTGTAAAGCTAGTTGTACTGAGAGTTTCAAGGAAAACGGAGCTACCAGCTACCATATTTTTTTCTGGTTTTACTCAAATAAGGGTTTCTTTTAATTTAATATGGTAAATTTTTGCCTTGATTGCTGGTACCTTTTTTTTACCTTTACTTCTTTTCCTATGCACTTCAGAAATAAAGGCCATAACTTGCAAAATTTTAACACCTGATCTTTCTACTGCATCAGTATGAATTGCAGACATGAATACATGTTTAGATTCTACCTTTATAATAAAATTTGGACATGCCTCTTGATTTATGGAATAGAACTTCACAACTCACACAGAGTTATAAAGTAGGTATGTTTATTGCAGTGCCGGGTGTGAGAAGGATCGCTCCTCCTAACTCACACACAGAGAGCTCAACAAGTTAGATATTTATTACACACAAACAAACATATTCATCAGATTTCACAAGCACAGGAGAAGATTATTACAATTAGTTCCAAGAACTCATTAATACCATTCCCTCCCCTCTACACCTGCTCACTGCCATCTGGTGGTCTTGGGCCGGGGTCTTCTGGTTGAAGTAAGAGGTCTTCCTTGCTACGCACTTTTCACCCTTGGCACAGTTTCACCAGCTGGCAACCTCAAGTCTTTTAGAGATTAGTTGAAGCAATTTCCTGTCAGACATTCATTGTCTTGAGGGAAAAAGGTCCCTGATTTTAAACAATTTGTTTTGGTTAGTTTAACTACAAGACTAGCAAAAAAAAAAAAAAAAAAAAAAAGAACATACCTATTCCCTGTACTAAGTTAAGACAATCAAGATATAGTTTCAAAAAACTCTTAACCCTTTCCTTAGTCCATTACTATTCCACACATCACTCTAACCTGGAAAGAACTGGTTTTGGATTTCAGTCAACTGGTCTTGCCCACTTAAGAAGTCTGTGGCCCAGGATATAGTTCTACCTAGAATAAAAATTCCTTTCACTAGTTAAAAAACCTTCTAGTCAGAGAGAAAAAGCAGGTGTTACAAGATTTTGAGCAGGAGTGTAAAGTGTTAGTGAGATTGATTAGCAAGGCCAAAGAGGCATTATGGCACCATATTAAGTAGACACATAGGCAAGTTTGCACCTAAGTTTAAAATGATACTGCAGTGGTCACTTGTAGCCATCAGAATTTTGAATGTGCTGTCATGCTCTGATGGTTGTAATTTTGTTAGTTTATTTACCAATTGCTTACATCTCTACTTAAGACAGTACTGTGCTATTTGAAAGCATAATGGCAGTCTAATGTCTTGTCAGCTGCAGGGAAGGCCTGAAAGGACCTCTTAATAGTGGGTCTCTTGGAAAGTGCTAGGAATTAATGATGGATTAAGCTCTGCAAAATGGTGCTGATCTAAGACTGCTCCAGTGTAAAAGTTAGCAAATAAGAGCCAACAGGTGTTTTAACATGTGGGTAAAACGGAGGATTCAGAGATTGCTGTGAGGCAAGCATGAGGTGTTTATATAAGTTAGTAGAAACAGTGCATTTGCTGTAAGTCAGGACATGCACATAGAACACTGTGGTAAACTGTTGAAAAAGGAGGGTAGCTAGCCACAAAATGCAAGTTGCTATAGGCACTTGATAGGGCCAAAAATAAATTACATGGGCCGGCCCATAATAAGGCAAAAATATCTGTCATGTCGTGGTTATGATTGTTCTTGGAAGTGACCTGCCTCCATCCTCCTAGCAAGCTGATGAGTTTGTCTTAAATACAGTAGTCCATCTGTCTTTAACTTTTGTGTTTACCATGGAATTTGAATTGAAAAACGTCTCTTGTTACCCCTTGTCAGCATGTTCCTTGAAAGCACAATTGTAAAGACCAGACACTTCTAATGACCTTAGTTTTCCTCCCTGTCTGTCCTGATCTGTCTTAGAGAGAGTCCCAAGATCTCTCATCTACTCTCGAGGCTTTATTATGAAATAGCAAGGAATGAGAGAAAAGGCAAGTAATTTGGCAGGTGGGATATGCCACTTTGGCAAGTGGGATATGTGAAGCAGCCTCATGACCAATCTTACCTATATGCCTCTGAAGGGGCCTTGCTCAAAAGTTTGCTTTTCTGGTCTTCCTTCACGTTATCCCAGATGACAAAAGGCAATTTATGGTACTTAGAGTTTTAATTTTAATTTAAAGCTGGAGTTGATGTGTTTTATGGGCTCATAAAGTAAGCAAAGCCAGGAAAGTTACTGGAAGTAATGTAATTATAAATTGACTTGCTTGGGACTAGTGTGCTGGTGGGCTACTTTGTAGCACTGTTTCATAGCTAGGACACCATGATAGACCCAACTATTTATAAGTATATGTAGAGAGATAGAAGGTGAGCACATACAAAGCTTTGTGACAGCAATTAAAGGTTATGGGATTTTACACATTATATTTGTGACTACAGTAACTCTCTTTACATTTGACTTGATTGCTTAATTTTTTGTTGCACAATATGGAGTCCAAAGTTTGGGTTCTTTTTTTATGTAGACAATAGCAAAAATCCTTGGAAATATTTTCTTTTAAAATAATGGATTAAATAAAAGTAGCAGAAAAAATTTCCTTATCAAGAAATTGCCAAAACACTAAGACTAAGAAACTGCAGTGGGTTTCAACCCCAAATTTGCATACTGATGGCAAAGTGCCAGGAAAATAATTAACGGTTTTGAGCCTTGTTCAATTCTACACAGTATTTTTAGTGATGACATATACTAATCCACTTTTTTCCATGTCAATAGTTTTTAGATTATATTGCTTATTATTTTGAAGCTATCTTAGTGTGGGAAAATGTAGAATCTCATAACTGTTACAGTGGAGTACTTAAACGTTTATTTTTCTGAAATATGATTATACTGTCCAGCTGATTTTCTAGGAAATCTGAGGACATTTGTTGCTTAATTTTCTCTGTGCATATGTGGATATGAACCTATTTGTACATAAAATAATAGTAGAATAATACATTAACAAATTTGACTACCATTTGTATTTTATAGAAAATAATGATAATAAACTGTGGTAATTAAATATCAGGCTAAAATAATAATAAACAATAAACTTGGACTCCCAAATGCAAGTATACTGAAAATCACTTACTAGTCACCCATTTGTAGGCTTATTATTATAAAAGCTTTTCTGTTTTGTTTTGATTTTAATGAAATAGGTATGATGCCCTCAAGTAAAAGGTCATCCAAATGAGAGGTGACAGAAGAGCATCAGCTGCATTGCAATGTGGATACAATTAAACATTAGGACAGTGCTTAAAAATATTTCTGTGTGCATGCTTCTAAACTGCTTTATGAAAAATATAGCACCTCCCTGAGTGATGTTTTTTACTTCTGCATGGAAGCAATATTTCTTCAATTATGTGTAAATATTGGACTACACCTTTATATTGAATTTAAAATTGGAGGATAGAAAACAGTTGATGCTTCTCCTCTTTAGTATTATAGTCCTAGATGCTTTCCTTAACATATTACATAGTTAAAGCAAATTTTTTTTTTATGTATTAGGTGTAAAACATATAGGATTTAGATAAAACTTATTTTTATCTTTTAGGTAATCTGAATTTTACTACCTGCTAAGGGAAGAGAGCAGATTTTAAATAACATAAATTTGCCTTTGATGTTTGAAGTGGAATACAATTTATGCAGGTTTTAAATATCTGTGAAGGTGTGATTGTTCACATTGGCAAGGGTTTATGGATGTAAAAGGGTAAGCTGCATTCCATGACCAAAGTGTCTTGG
Source organism: Amazona ochrocephala (assembly GCA_039720435.1). Taxonomy (NCBI): domain Eukaryota; kingdom Metazoa; phylum Chordata; class Aves; order Psittaciformes; family Psittacidae; genus Amazona; species Amazona ochrocephala. The sequence continues at coordinate 79,415,492 of CM077876.1, read as the reverse complement.
AAGTCTAATCTACCATTGTGAAATATAATTACTTAGAAGTTAAGTACTCACAATATGTTGCTATGAATTAAAAAAGCTAACGAAATGACTCTGTGGTGCATACTGTGAGATGACATATAATCACTTTTTTCAAAATAAAGTGAATAAGGATTGGTTTTGACAATATTCTATTGTAAACTTGTTGTAATGAATCCCTAGGGATGCTGGGGCTTGAGTTGTAGGCTAGCGCTTGGAGACCTAAGGTCTTCCAGAAAAAAGCTAATAGCTTACAAGCAGCTCATATGCCATTGTACTGAATACAGGTGTCAAGGTTTGGGTAGCGCTGGGCGCCTGAAGGAGTGGCGCATTGTGTTTCCCTGTGTTGAAACTTAAGAGGTTTTTGTTGAACTTTTTTCCAACCTGTTGTAGTCCCCTGAATGGCTACAAAGTAATTTGGTGTGCAAATGTGCAGAGGATGCACTCTTGTCCATTTACTTGCCTAATTTGTACTTCATCAGTTTTTCAGTGAGAGCTTTCTGGGATGCAGTGCTGAATGCCTTGCTGAAGTTGGCATAAACAATATTCATCTTTCTCCCCTCATCCACAGTGCCATTCATTACATCATATATAGTACACTATGAGGTTGATCAAGCATTCTCTTCTATTACTAATTAATTGTGTCTGTTTGTACAACTTTCTTCAGTTTCTTTCCACCTTTTTTCTTTTTATTTTGGTGGAGATAGAAAACACCCTGTTCATTGTAATAGGATTGTTTTCTTGAGTCTTTTAACCAAAAATCTGTTTCATTTTAAAATAAAGGTATTGAACATGCAAAGGGTAACGTAAGTTTACTTTCTTAAAGCTAATGGAAATCAATGAAACAATGTAAACACAACTACACAGAGCCTCAAATACCACTTAATGGAAGTATGGACTAACAGATTTAATGGAATCAAGTAAAATGATGACAGCTTTAGTACTCTCTTGACAAGGCAAGGAGGCAGAGGTGCTTTGGAATCAAATTTTGTAGCTATTTTTGTACAGTGTAGAGATTGGGAGATAGACACTTTATTTACTCATTTTTTCAACCGATGGTTCTTTGAAATAAAATAATATCACTAAAATTGGAAATAAGCTGAATAGCAAAATAAGATATTACTGGTCTCTTCAGACTAGGAAAGTGACCTAAATTTTTACTTTGCCTCACTTGAAAAGGAAATTGTCCAGAAAGCCATGAAAAAACAGTATGCCTTTAATTAACCTGATGATTCATTCTGTGCATTTACTTAGTAATAGAAAAAAAAGGAGTGCTTGGCAAAGGAATGTTGCATATTGTATAAATAAAGAAATGTTACACCATAGCTGAAATATTTGGTATGATAATTGGCCTTTCCGCTTCAAAACTATTTGCTTCTATCAGAACAAAATGGTCGGGAAGTGAGTACATGTCAATCTTCCTTTTTCATTGTGTGGAAAAAACAACATGCACAGATGGGAGTGAAGAGTCACTCATTAAATGTCATCATTACACTAGACTTGCTGGTTTTGTTGTGTCTAATCATAGAATCATAGAATAGTTAGTGTTGGAAAGGACCTTAAGGTCATCTAGTTCCAACCCCCCTGCCATGGGCAGGGACACCTCCCACTAAACCATGCCACCCAAGGCACTGAGCAACTATCAGTTGCTGCATTTTATGTGACAAACCACAGGGCCTTTTATTTTAAAGGGTTTCATAATAATATATGCAAGTTAAAATTACTTTGTACGTTATATCCTTCAAAATAATGGTGGACAATTTGAGGTAATTAAGTATATCTTAAAAAATGTACAGGACTATATTTGCCTATTAACAGTGACTGACTGAAGACTGGATCAGAAATTTGGAATGAGAATAAACCTAATAATCATCTACACCAGTAGCAAAATGACAGAGCTATAGCTATCCTACTTATATTCCTTCTTACAACTATTCTTAAAGCGTGACATATTTTTGCTCAGTATGAAGCTACCAAAATTTTTTTCTAAAAATTTCAGTTTATTATTTTATGCAGTGTATGTAAAACCTAGTAAATATATTTGAAAACCATTTCTTCAGACTTAAATTTGTCCATTTAATTTATCACCTTCCCAACATCTGACTGGTTTTGTGTTATTTGCTGTTACCTGAAATGGATTGAGCTACTGCTATCAGCAGAATAGCTGTATTTCCTTCTGATGATCATAAATACATTGTGAAGCTTTTTAAAGGAGCTGCATCAATTTTGCATCTGTAATACTTTTTTTTTTTAATACAGAACAAAGAAAAACTTGTAGTGTATATGCAACTAAGAAATTTGTGGTAAAATATGTTAATCTATGGGCAATTAAGTTTTACTGTCTTTTAACATTCAAAAAAGTATGTGAGTGCTGTAAATTCATAGAGCCCACAGGTAACTTTGAAGCTTCTAAACTGACATTTGGATACAGAGCTTCCCAACTTTGGTTTTAAAATGGGTAGTGAATTGACTACAATGGAGTTCACAGCCTGTTAGCTTCGTTGAAATGAAGTATCAGAACTGACAGATGTGATTAGTAAAGTTTGTCTGTGATCATTGGACTTATGCAAAGCCTTTGACACTGTCTCGCATGACATCCTTCTCTCTAAGTTGGAGAGACATCAATTTGATAGGTGGACCACTCGGTGGATAAAGAACTGGCTGGATGGCCGCACACAAAGAGTTGTGCTCAATGGCTCAGTGTCCAGCTGGAGACTAATAATGAGTGGTGTCCATCAGGGATCGGTGTTGGGACTGGTCTTGTTCAACATCTTTTTCGGTGACATGGACAGTAGGATTGAGTGCGCCCTCAGCAAGTTTGCCGACGACACCAAGCAGTGTGGTTCGGTTGATACACTGGAGGGAAGGAATGCCATCCAGAGGGACCTAGACACGCTTGTGAGGTTGGCTGATGCCAACCTGATAAAATTTAACCATGCCAAGTTCAAGGTCCTCCACCTGGGTCGGAGCAATCCCAGACACAGCTCCAGGTTGGGCAGGGAAGAGATTCAGAGCAGCCCTGTGGAGAAGGACTTGGGGGTGCTGGTCAATGAAAAAATGAACATGAGCCGGCAGTGTGCACTCGCAGCCCAGAAAGCCAACCGTATCCTGGGCTGCATCAAAAGGACCATGACCAGCAGGTCGAGGGAGGTGATCTGCCCCTTTACTCTGCTCTCGTGAGAATGCTTCATCCCTGGCGGCATTCAAGGTGGGGTTGGACATAGCCTTGGATGGCATGGTTTAGTGGGAGGTGTCCCTGCCCGTGGCAGGGGGGTTGGAACTAGATGATCTTAAGGTCCTTTCCAACACTAACTTTTCTACAATTCTATGATTCTATGATTCTGGGAATTATTCAATACTTGCTTTACTGCCTTGACAGGAAATGAGGGTATATTAATAAGCTAAGATTTCATACAGAATAAAGTAAATTATATGAAATATTGGAATAATAGAAGAGATGAACAATGTAAAAAGTAGTTTGGGCTCTTATGGTGTATATTACTAAGCAGAAGCTCATCAATTTTTAATAAGAGAAATTAATTTTACTATAGGTGCAATATTAAATCCTAGGGTGGTGTTTGATTAGTTTGTGAAGGTGATTGTTTTATGTGCTCACCTGGGATCACAGGAGGCTATTTGGAATAGAAGTACTTAAAGCATTACTTGGCTGTTTTTTCAAAAACGTGATTTCATTTGATGCATTTGATATTAGCCTTCTTGCTATGTCTTAATACTTTAAACCAGTCACCTTAGGAGAACCAGGTTTTTTACCTGGATAAAATACATGTGTGGGTTTTTTTTTTTGTTGTTGTCTGTATATTCTTTTACTTAGATGGCTTTGGAGTAGTCACAGTGTAATCTCTGAGGTGAACTGAGAGGTCAATTGGCCCTGTGAAAGTGAAAAACACGTAAAAGAAAGTTTCTTGTTCTTTCATGCAGCCATCAAAGCATAAAACAGAATAATAATAAAAATATCCCTGTACAGTAGAATCTTAAACACATGTCAACTACCTCAATTCTCCTGGCAGATGTTGTCTAATAGAATCATAGAATCATAGAATAGTTAGGGTTGGAAAGGACCTTAAGATCATCTAGTTCCAACCCCCCTGCCACGGGCAGGGACACCTCACACTAAACCATGTCACCCAAGGCTCTGTCCAACCTGGCCTTGAACACTGCCAGTGATGGAGCATTTACAGCTTCCCTGGGCAACCCATTCCTGTGCCTCACCACCCTTACAGTAAAGAATTTCTTCCTCATATCTGATCCAAACTTCCCCTGTTTAAGTTTGAACCTGTTACCCCTTGTCCTAGCACTACAGTCCCTAATGAGGAGTCCCTCCCCAGCACCCCTAATATGTTTAAAACACTCTAGCTTTTGGAAACAACTGCAGTTGTGTTGAGTGTAGAAGATATTGAAGATATTTACTTTTTATAATGTTTCCTGTTTCCCCGCAATTTTAAAAGTTTTGAAGTGTTGAAAATGTTTATTTATGGGAAAACCATCTTTAACAGTGTTTAATCATCCAGTTGCTGAAGTCATTCATGCTTGTCATGGACTTAAAATCTTAAGTAGTCCTAAAACCATGTTTTATAAAGTGTTTTTTTTTTTTTTTTTTTTTTTTCCAAATGAATGCACAAGTCCTTTGTATGGCAATGAAGTATGAAAAGGGTTAATGTACTAGAGCACATGTTTCTGAGATGAAAACCAGGTACACCTTGTAGTTGCTCTAAGAGGTATCCGTGTAATGGCAATAATTCTTCTGAAAGAGCAGTGAAGTGAATTTCTGCTGAGAAGTGTCCTTGAGAAATATTATTGTAGGAAATTGTTCAAATGTAATTGAAAGGGAGGTGATAAAGATGTATTTATGTGTCATGGTCACTTATGAGTCGTGGGAGAGCAATGTAGAACAATGTGGTGGAAAGAATTGTGATTAGCATAGTGGAATCCAGGAAATAAAGGTCTTATCTCTTCCACAAAACTAAGGTTAAGTCTGTTTCCCCTAAGTCTATTACTGTGAAATATACCTATTCTGTTAGAAGGTATGGAGGAAACTCTTAAAGAAAATGATATATTTTTCCTTATAATTTTTTTCCCACTTATTTTTTCATTTTTTGGAGAGAGGAGGGAAGAGATTGACATGTGGAGGGGGAATCTTGTCTCAGTCATTTGAGGAAAAAAATGTCCAGATGCATGTATTCAATTTCAGAATCTGGTTCAGGCTAGCTATCAATGGCCTGCATTTTAAAACGTGAAATGAAAGTACTTATTTGAACGATGTCTTTTTATTATTGTTAAAACATGTAATAGACATGCTGATGAGTCATATAAATGGTGGCAATTACATTAAATATGTGTGTTAGCATCAGCAAAACAAATGATTGCATTATTATTGTATAAATTTGTAAACATTGTTACCATTACAGTTGAAATTTTAATGGTAATTTCTGTTCTCTTCCTGATTTTCTAGTGTAATATGGAGCCTCTGCTAAAGGTAACAAATGTAAATCTGAACGTCTACCCAACAGTTGTCAGACTAACAATTGATACAGTGTTTCATGTTTGACTCATCATTACATTAATCAGATGGCAGAATGCGCATAATTTTGTGTGTTTCTTTTCTTTAGAATGAACTGCAGCATGCAGCTCTTACCTAGAGACTGCTTCTTTCTACCAAGAAACAGTAAAACTTTTTTGTTTCCCTGACACTCTTTCACTTAGACTTTTATTGACTTCCTTGCCTTTGGAAAGAACACAAATATTTGAACGACCTTTTCCAAATCTGGATGATTTCTGTCTCAACCTGTTCATCACATCTCTTACTTGACTTTTATTTATCATTTATTTTTTTTTCCTGGCAGCCTGTTTGCAGGAACATCTTGTAACATCAGTGCACCTGAATCCCAAAGTCTTGTGAAGTGGAACTGTATATTTAAATCCTTAGAAGAAAATTAATGAACGTCTGGATTTATTTGAAAGAGAAACTATCACATGTAGACATGTAAAACTTTCCTCTTAAATGATTATAAAACTGAAAATCAAAGATTATGTGGTGGTGCATTTTGATATATTCTTGAAAATCAAATGTAGAAATGCTTCTGAAATATAAATTTTTTTCCTGCTTCCTTATCTCCCAAAATCCCTTCTGCAAAGCTTTCTGTTAGAGCTGCAAATTACTCTGGTTAAAATTGCCATAGTTTCTTCCCTCTGCCAACCAAGAAAAAAGTTTGAAATTTTTTCTAAAATTATTCAAGCAAAAAATTATCTAAACAAAGCTTCTGCCATAAGGCCCTTTATTGCCTAGTGTTGCAAATTCTCCTTCTGGAGCTCAGCATTCTGCTGTTCTGCTGCTGTTTCTGTTGTTATGCGTATTCTGACCTGTCTGGCCTTGTCATGTAGTCACTTAAACCTGTTTTGCTCATACATGAAGAGTAAGAAATTTTAACTCTCTGCTGAAGGTTTGTTGCTTATTCATTTCTGCATCAGCTTACAGTGTGAATCGTCACGTGAAACCACTTCATGCAGTGAAGCTGGTATTCTGTAATGAGAAAATGTAAATTTTATTTCAATACTTCCCCCCCCTTAGAAAAAGAGTGTGTCAGTTTAGTATAAATGTAGTTCTCCTGCATTGCAGTCATTTTCTATTCTTTCTCACTTTGCTTCATGTTTCTGCTGTCTGTGAAAGTTGTCACCTTTATTTCAAATTGCACACCCCAGATTCTGCCCAGATCTACCAATTAGCAAAATGCTAGCTCCTCTGTGAGCTAACAGAGAGTTTTACCGCTGGGCTGTAGAGAAGTGTGCACATAATCAGAGTAACAGCTAAGCTGTTTGGAAAGGAGCTCCATCTCTACAGTTACCAGGGAGATTACTTTGTTTTATGATGTAATCCTGGACATATACAGTCTTACCTATGGAGCAGTGCAAAAACGAAGATGCTTCAGGGTCTGCACTGTGAAATCAGAGCAAAATCTCTGGAACAGTCTGTGGAGCAGCATGAGCTAGCTAGTTTCGTGTTCAAAGTGAGAAAGCTTAGTAAAACTGTACTTGAGCGCCTGCTTTCTAATAGTTGCTCATTAACTTCTCTATCATAGGAAAAATGGTAGCATTACAGGGTAGACCACCTGGCTTAAGACAAAAATGGCTTTTCATGCAGAAGAATATGAATGCAATTATATGACATAACATTATCTGGCAATGGCAGATATGATGTTTGTCTGGAAAAAATTTCCTTCCATACAGCCATATGTGTGAAAATGAGTTTTAAAAGAGAGGTTTTGGGTGAAAAGATAGAATTTAGTGGTAGAGGTAAATGATTCCTAATTCTTAGCTGTGTGATGGAGTTAGCATGAGTAAGTGCCTGCGCTAGCAAATGCTCTTCCTTCTTGTTACTGACCCATGAGTCATTAGAATTATGGTGTGCTATAAACCTTAATTAGCATAAAAGTATTCTCTCGGGTGATATGTATTTTTACAATCCTGTATTAATAGTCACATCCCACAAGTCCATTACAGATTTCATGGTTTAATTATCTCTTCTCAGTGTTTGGAACCTGTCTGGATTGTCTATTCTTTGGCAATGAGCAGCAAATTCTTCCCAGCTTTAGTAAGTTTCTACATGAAGTGGTTTCACATACTGTTAATATCGGTTTGAATTTTGGCTGTCTGGGCAAACAGATAGTCAGGAATTGTCAGCATGGACTTATGGAGGTTAAATCATGCTTGACGTAATTGCTATTGAAATGAGGAAGGGGAAGCAGAAAGAGTGGTACATGTAATACACCTTAATTTTAGTTACAATTTTTACACCATCTGCCACAACATTTTCACTTTGAAGCTCATGAAATATGGACTGGAAATATGGATAATTAAGTAGACAGAATGTTGGCTGGATCTTCATGTTTAAAATGTAGTAACCAATGGATGAACATCTATTTGGTTGCTGGTAAGAGGCAGAGTGCTCCGGGGGTCAATACTGAGACCCAGGTAATTTAATATCTTAATCACTGACCTAAGTCATGAGGAAGACTCTGCTTTTGTCAGATCTGTCAGTGATCTAATTATATTAATTATATTTATATTATTATAAATAATATTGTTATGATTATGTGCATTTTACTTTCATTACTACTACTTCATCTGATGACAGAAAAAGTTTTTAAATCTTATGAACAGAGAATTCTGCCTACTGTATTGTTGGGCAAGGCTTTCTCTGTTTGATAGTGCACTGTCAATTCATCAAATGACAGATAATTTCCTTTTTGTTCACAGCTAAGGCATGTAAACATTGGTCAAGGTTCTGATTGGAGATCTCTTGAATTAGTAATATTTTTGAAGACTTTTCCAAACTGGGATTAATATTAAAGCACATACATGGAAGAAAGCTCTGCATCTGAAATCAGCTAAATCCCCCCCTTTCTTTTTACCGTCTTTCACCTCAGTTTCACGTCAGTTTTAGGTCTGAATTACTTACTAAAGCCACAATTTTAGCTGAAGCTGCTCAATGTGTCATAAAAAAGGTAAAAAAATAAACTTTAAGAAGTTTGAAGGGTTAATTTTTAATTGAAAGCTTGATGCAGAGAATGAAATATGATAGATGGAGATAAAATACTGAATTACTTCATATGAATACAGGTGTTTTTACCTCACCATTCAAAAAGGGGGAAAAGAAAATGCATCCCATAGACTGCTTTAGAGAATTTTCAACCCATGAGGGAGAAAGGTGAAGGGCAGCTCTGTGATAATAAATGTTACATCCTAGGGCAGTGTGATCTCTGCTGCTACCAGTCAGGTTGCAGCACACCTGTTGCCTTGCTCCCTAATAGTAGTGTTTGTTCTATTGAGATAAAAATATAGCTGGACTCCAACAATTTCTTAAGGCATTTATTTGGGGTAGAATGAAGTCCCTGCTTGTCCAAATAGACAGCTGCTAAATTTCATTGTCTCAATGCTATTTTTTCTAGATTTTTTTTTTTTTCCCCCAATAAACCTCTTTCTGGTCAGTCACAAATTTTAGAAGAATGGGATGGTACATTTTCAACTTGACATTCACTTACTAACTCTAAAGTGCAGAGCATGTGAAAGTAAATGTTGTTGGCTCCTGAATAATGAGGAAAACCTATGTGCTGGAAAACCAACTGCTATTTCAGCTTTATTACTTATGTCACTGATAATGTCTATGAATGTGAGTGAGCCACAGCACTGATCAGTTCAGACTTCTATCAGGACAGTAATTAAATGCATTTGTTGTGGTTTAAGCATGGCCGGAGACCCAGAACCACGCAGCCGTTCGCTCACTCCCCTCCCGTCCTCCCCTCGCTCCCAGAGGAATGAGGAAGAGAATCGAAAAAATGTAACCCCCATGGGTTGAGATAAGAACAGTCCAGTAACTAAGGTATAACACAAACCACTGCTGCTACCACCAATAATAATAATGATAAGGGAAATAACAAGGGAAGAGAATACAACTGCTCACCACCCGCCAACCGGTACCCAGCCCAACCCGAGCAGTGATCTAGCCCTTCTGGGTGACTGCCCCCAGTTTATATAGTGGGCATGATGTGCTGTGGTATCCTTGTATCCTTGTGGTATCATTGTTTAGTTTGTGTCAGGCGTCCTACCTGCTTCCTCCTGGCTTCCCCTCCTCCCTGGCAGAGCATGAGACTCAGAAAGTCCTTGGTCAGAGTAAACATTACTGAGCAGCAACTAAAAACACGGGTGTTATCAGTACTGTTCCCAGGCTGAAAGTCAAAACCACAGCACTGCACCAGCTGCTAAGAAGGAGAAAAATGACTGCTACTGCTGAACCCAGGGCAGCATTGGAGCAGTAAATATTAATTCCAATCACAAGCATGTTTCAGAATATATTTGAAACTTATTTCTGAACTGTAATATCCACCTTTGTGTGGCCTGCTACTGGAAAATGTAAAAAAGAGCTTTGGAAAGCCTTATTTTTCTTCATGTGGCAGTTGTCAAATAGTATGAGTCTTAGGTGCTGCTACTCTTTTATATTTGCTGTCCCACGGTAGTTACTAATCACTTTCCATAACACAGCACTGTTATAAAATCTGTTAAGATTTCTCCATGAATATTACATTAGCTATAAAAGTAACACTTCAAGCCATAGCATCTTCTATGATTCAGATAATGATGCTTTTAGTTTCAGAAAATATCTTTTTTTAATTCATACTCCACAAACAGAAACAGTTCATTCGTATGTTAGCCTCAATTTGGAATGGATATGGGCAGAGCACAGATAAAATGAACCAAGTAGTGATGGCCAAGTATCTCCAGTTAATAAGACATGAGGGACTGTGTGATACATACTAAGGACATAATTTCCATAGAGAATAACAGGCTCCCATGAAGAATTGCATGTTGAACAGTTGAAAATGTTGAAAACTTAAAAAAAAAAAAATCAGTAAGACAAAGAAAAATATTTCTTCCTTGCTTCAGTTCAAACTTACTTTCTAAAATACTGAAACAAAACTAAAACAAATCTACTTCTTTCAGGAAAGTTATGGATATGCTTGTTATAGGGAGATTTCTGCTTAATTCTGATTTTCATGCTTGATGAATCTAAACCTGTCTTTCTATAAAACTGACATTTGCCAGTGTTTTTAAAACTGGATAGAGTCCATACTGTCTCTTTCTCATAAGTTCTCGTTTTAAATTAACCATGCCTATGCCAAGACAGAGACCTACCTTGTTTAGATATACAAAAATCTTCATCTATTAGATCTTTTCTCTTCTGCATGCCATATATTCCACCTGGGAAGCTGCAGCTTCTTTTCCCATGTCTGTAGAGTGAAGGAAAACAGTAAGCAAAAAGCCCTGTCCCATGGAGGGTTGGCTATTGTTTGTTCTGCTTAATAAATTTGAGCTGTTTTCAGCAACCATTCTATCAAATGGTTGTCAAGTAACTCTCCTCAACAGAGCAATTATCCAGATGTAGCACAGTAGATTCTCTCTAGGCATCGTCATGCTTGTTTCCAATCTAATAATTCGACATTGATACATCCTAGTCTGTCATTTAGTGGAATACTGCACTGAACTAGCTACTGACCTAACGAAATAAATAAACTGTAAGTTGCCTGCACCTATGACATACTTCATAAAAGCTTTGTGGAATCATGGAGAGCACATAAGAAATTAGAAATCAGTAAATATTATTGTGAACCTCATAAAATATTGCTGAATGTGTTAAATAGTTCTTAATACAGCAAAATGTGCTGTCAAGACAAAAAAAAATCAATAAAAGATTACTGACATTTGTACAGATGTAAAACCAAGTTTTTAATAGCTCCGATGACAAAAACTGTGGTTCAAAGTCTGGGAGAGAGAGTCTATGAATAAGATGAATAAATGTTTGAACAGCTTTGCTGCATAGAGTACTCATGTATTCATTTACTGATTTCTTCAATTCAGTTTGTCAGCTTTCAGATTTGTTAACTACATCAGTGAAAATGAAAAATAAAATTTGCATGAAAAACTCACAGAAATTGTATTGCTGATAATATTATTATAAGCAATTCCTAGTAAAAGTGACATATGAGAGAAAATCTAGCTTATTTTTCTTGCGATAAAGTGGTTGAATTGTCAGAGTCCATAGTCTCACTCATCCTTTTCCTAAATAACAGCCCTTTCCTCCTGGAGGTGATGACAAACATAGCATATATAAAATGTTAAGTGCTGTAGAAGTAATTATATATATGCATAAGATATTTATAGCAACTTATAGTGAAAGCACAATTTGATTTCTGGAAAGAACTTGTGTATTACAAATCCTTGAAATAATTCTGAGTGAAATAGAGATTTCTAATAAGCAAAATATTTCTGTGCACAAGAAAAAAACATTGACATTAATGTCTTTAACAGTAAAAATTTTGCACAGATGATATAAAGCCCCTGATTTATTTGGAAAATGGTGTATGCTTTGTTCCTGAAATATTTTTTTAGACTAATTGTTATCTAGTCTTGGAGCTGGAAGCAGAAAAATGCATATTTCTATTAGAATCAGTAAATGGGCAGGTTCTGTGTTTCACAGAAGAAATGGAGGAAAACCTTCTTTTTGTGACTTTTAAATGTGAGAAGAAAGATCACTAGCAGTATCAACAAGGGACTAGATAACTTTTCCTTGAATAAACCACCAAGAATTCTGGACGCATCAAGGTTCCTTGAACTGCTCCATTAACTGCCTGCTTTTGGTTAATCCGTATCTTTGTGCTTGTTCTTTCAAGTTATTCTTTATTACTGAAACATTTTTAACATGGCCATGTAGGAATACACAGTTTTTATTATGGAAGTAGCAAAACATAGCTTTATTTTTTTTCCCATGCTTTTCTGTTGCATATTTTTGCCTTCTAGTTCTATTGGCTTTCCTTTTAGGGAGGTTGCCTCTATTGAACTGCTTCAGACCTGAGTGGGATATAAGATTCCAGGTGCTATTTTGTGTTTTTCTTTGCCAGTGTATGTCGTATTCTTGTTCCCTTAGAAACGATCCCTGCAATGACTAAAGCTTTTGTACAGATGGAGCTTTATTAAAAGAGAAAAAACAAACAAACAAACAAAAGTCTTGGCTTTCTAATACAGTTCCTGTCTTTTTTCAGGGTTGTATGCAGCCAGACTGAATCTTGTAGTCCCTTTCATACCTCATTAGGTGGCACTTACAGCCCATGCTTCAATGAAATACTTCTTTCATTTGTTTCAATGTAAATGTTATCATTTTATTACCCTTGGATTTTGCATTTTTTTGATAGGGATGCACTGAAAGCAGTGTACATAGTGATGAACCACAATATAAATCAGCTGGTCATCTAATTCCTTTCCTGAGGGGTGGGATGCTACCAAGCCCTTAAAATCAGTTAATTAGACAGTTATATATGCTGTGATACATGTTGTAACTTGCAGTATTTGAAGCAAAAAATCACAATAAAGCAAAAATTTCACCTGTACTGACACTTGTGCAATTGTGCAGTGCAGTTCTTCTTACCTTGATCAATAGCTGTGACAGCAACCATTTGACCAGAAAGTTAAAACCAGTGATAACAGTGCAATTTCTACATTTAACATCTGTCTTCTCAAAAAATGGCACTTAAAATTTTATAACACAGAGCTGTGTAGTTTCCATTGAAAAAGTATTAATTATATTCAGAATACAAAATGCATAATCAAACTTGTTTTGATTCTATAAGACTTGGGAAATGCTGATGAACACAGCAAGTGAATAAATATGACTCTCTTCTATGTTGGTAGAATAAGAATATGTGTAAAAGAATGTAAATATTATTTAACCTTTGATTTCAGACTCAGTATTTCGCGTTGAATGCAGTGACAGAGGCTAGCTTTCTGTGCATGTGGTGAGGTTCACTGACTCAGAAATACCTGCAGTGATCATAGATCTTCACTGAATCATAAGCAATGCAATTTTTTGTGCTTATCTAGAAGGACCCAGAGATATATATGTATAGAGAAGGAGATTGCAGGTACTAGGCATGCTTTGTATCTTTTTCTGAAGCTGTAAACCACAATTCCAACCAGAGTGAGTAAACTTTCAAAACAAAAGCCTAGAGAAACTGATCCATATAGAGCTCAAAGAAAAATATGTTAGTTATATACAGGAGATGACTCCATGGTTGTAGAGTTGATGGAACAACTGAGTGCTCGTATGATTGGCTGGAAAAGTTGGGGCTGTTCAGCCTGGAGAAGAGAAGGCTGCATGGAGACCTCATAGCAGCCTTCTAGTATCTGAAGGGGGCCTATAGGGATGCTGGGGATGGACGATTCATTAGGGACTGTAGTGAGAGGACAAGGGGTAACAGGTTCAAACTTAAACAGGGGAAGTTTAGATTGGATATGAGGAAGAAATTCTTTACTGTAAAGGTGGTGAGGCACTGGAATGGGTTGCCCAGGGAAGTTGTGAATGCTCCATCACTGGCGGTGTTCAAGGCCAGGTTGGACAGAGCCTTGGGTGGCATGGTTTAGTGTGAGGTGTCCCTGCCCGTGGCAGTGGGGGTGGAACTAGATGATCTTAAGGTCCTTTCCAACCCTAACTATTCCAAGATTCTATGATTCTATGTTGTAAGCTTGTTTTTAGGTACTTACCAGCTTTGATGTGAGTTTCCAAAATCAATCTCACCTTATAGCAAGGACTGCTGATAGTTCAACGATTTTATAATTTGAGTGTGGAAAGATTAAGGATTAGTGGCCTACTCGTCTTTGGAAACACTGTCAGTGGAAAGGGGAGGGAAATGGGTAGGTTCTTTTACACTAAAGTAAAAGTTTGTAGAGCTGCACTGGAGGGAATGTTACGGTTACAGAACAAGCAAGTCTATATAACTTCTGCAAGTTCTGTGTGGCTTTCCACTTGGACTTGGACTGCCACCATCTGTCTTTTCTTCTTCCTCTGCTTTCTCAGTGTGCTCCCTCCAAATATATTGCAGTTACCTGTGTTCAGCTGATCTCAAGCAAGTTGCTGTCTCTTCCTTTTGCAGAGGGTTCAATTCAATCTGGAGCACATTAGCTAGAGCAAAACTAACAGGCAGCTTCCCTCCTGCTGCCAAGCTACAATGTTTTAACAACAGATAAACAATATTACAGCACCCTAAACAAGCAAATGTTTATATAATTCACATGATCATTATGACATTAGCAAAAGAAAAAAATATTAAGGTAAGCAGAGGTACAAAAAATGTGACTGACTGAACCCTAGGGCTAGAATGTGACTTCCTGAATAAACCCCTTGAATGGAAGAAGGCTCAGAGGAAATGAATGAGGAGGATGTGCCCATGAAGCTCAGGGAATAGTGCAGGGTGGAACTTGATCACAGCTGTTGCTGTGATTCAGATATATAGTAATATACAGTGGATGTCTGTATCTCAACATATGGGAGCAGAGGGTGGCCTTTGTTTTAGATTAAGTTATCAAAAGGTCAGTGGATCAGCTGGTGGTGTAACCCTTTCCCCACATGATGTGGATGGATCTTTGGATTAGATGGGTCCTTGACTGGGTACAATTAAGAGAAGCAGTGTTTAAGCAGGGAACTGGAAAAATGTTTTTTGCATGACCAAGCAAGCTCAATCTGCTGGAAAATAAAAAAAGTTGAGATGGCTACACAGGTGTTTAATCCATTGATATCACCTGCATAAGGCTATTAATGATGTTCAGCACACTCACTTATCAATAAGTCAGCATTTTTTACAAACACCTCCTCAACTGCTGGCCTTTAATTTCCCATTTTCAGGGACACATACAAAGAGATGAGTCTTGGCCCTGAAAAGCTTGCCTTTGTTTCTAAAATTCAGGAACTCACTTGGGTTATGGATTAGGGCTCACATGCAGATGGTTAACCCTGACCTGTGACATCGCTTACAAGGTAGCAACATGAGGAGTTTCAGGATGCTGCAGATTACAAAAAGAGAGTGATGTTTGTGAAGATGGCCTACCCTGAACTATGGAAGCACTAACAAGACAGTGGCATGAAAATGTCAGGACACTGTAGACAACAGAATGAGGTGGGGGAATGAGGAGGGATCTAGCTAAACAGAATTAACAACCAACACAGATATTGACCAGCTATCCACTAGTAAATACCAGATCATGCTAGCAAACTAATCAAATGGGTGCCACTGGGGAAGAAGGAAAGAAGCATGCTCTGTATTTGGGAAGGGATGGAGGCAACATGCAATAGTATTTGAGATGCAGGAGGAAAGACACTACAGAGTTGAGTAAACGTTTTGATCAAGGTTGTTTAAGAGTCTCTGTTGAGCAGCTCTATGTCTGATAAATGCAGCTCACAGCAAAACAATAAATCTGTTTTTGTTCCAGCCATAATTGTGAATAACTTACAAGACTGGGGGTGCCTGGGTTGCTTTCCCTACTGCTGGCAAGGGAACACCTAGAGCAGACTTCTTGCCATTCTAACATTTACTAGTTTTATGATAACTTGTAATTCTTCCCACCTTCAACTTAGACCTTTTATGTTCCCCAGGCAATCATGTGCCTATCTGTTTAATGTACTAAGAATCTTATAATCTGTCCCCTTACTAATATTTTCTTTCTCTTTCCTGATGGTACCAATAATTTTTTATCTCAGATTAATTAATATGATCAAATTGAACTCTGAGCAGTTAATCTATATTTAGTATTACGTGTCCCTAGTTTTATTTCAGACTTAGTGAAAGGCCTGTGCATTGAAAAACAGCCTTATTTCTTTATTAATTTATTTGTTTTATGAGATTGCCTCTTTCCATATGACCTGAGGCAAAGACGTAATCTTTCACAACACACTTAGTGTCACGGTTTAAGCCCATCTGGTGACCCAGAACCAAGCAGCCGCTCTCACACTCCAACCCCATCCTCCCCCCACTCCTGGGAGGGATGGGGAGGAGAATTGAAAGAATGTAACTCCCACGGGTTGAGATAAGAACAGTCCAGTAACTAAGGTATAATACAAACCACTACTGCTACCACCAATAGTAATAATGACAAGGGAAACAACAAGGGAAGAGAATACAACTGCTCACCACCCGCCAACTGATACCCAGCCTGACCCGAGCAGTGATCTAACCCTTCCGGGTGACTGCTCCCAGTTTATATAGCGGGCATGATGTGCTGTGGTATGGAATACCTCTTTGGCTAGTTTGTGTCAGGCGTCCTACCTGCTTCCTCCTGGCTTCCCCTCCTCCCTGGCAGAGCATGAGACTCAGAAAGTCCTTGGTCAGAGTAAACATTACTAAGCAGCAACTAAAAACATTGGTGTTATCAGCACTGTTCCCAGGCTGAAAGTCAAAACCATAGCACTGCACCAGCTACTAAGAAGGAGAACAATGACTGCTACTGCTGAACCCAGGAAAACAGTATAGCCCAGAACAGGATTTCCACAGATGGGAAATGAAGAGTAAGGGTGTTAAATTTTGCTATTGATTGAAGTTACATCTTGGTAGTTTATAAGATAGCACTCAAGTTACATGTAAAAGGGCTCAATGTGGGAGATCACAGACATATTGGTCCAAGCTTGTCTAGAAATGCTTCCAGGGGCAAACTTGGGGTAATTATCAGTTCAGGATTGAAAGATACTTTGGAACTACTGTTTGAACATATATAACCTTGTTCTGCTATAGGAACTGTAAGGGTTGCAATTTAGTTACTTATTTTGCACAGTGTAAAGAAATTTAGTTTAAAAAGTGTTTGTGTAGGGAAAATGAGGGATTTCTGATAAGGGGTCTCTCACAGGAGGCAGTGATGTAGGGAAGCAAGCAACTGCTGTAATGCTGGGAAGATAAAACTTCCAGAAAGACTTGAAGTTGCTGATTGACAGATGAAAATAGAAAGGTAACAGGTTTATGAAATCATTCCAAAATTCAGTGTTTCTTTCAACATGACACTGCTGCTTATCTTGACTCTTGTTTCTCAAAGATCAGTTTAAACATTTTAGGATTATCAATTTTTTCTCATACATTGTGCTGTGAAACAGGTTCTGGATATCCAAATCCTGAGAAGGTTCAGCAAAGTTTGATGTTTAATTTGAAGTACTTAAATTTTCAAAATATTTGTTCTGTTGCAGAAGAAATACGTTTTTGCTTGGTTCTGTTAGTGCTGATGTGTAGCCTATGTAATAGGAAGCTGTACTTCTCATTGAAAAAATTAAGTTGTGTTAGTGACCGTGGAAAGAAAGACCACTTTATATTCACCTTTCAGGTGCATTAACCCTGGGCTTTGTGTGGAAGGTTTTTCACTTACATTGGCTGCATGAAAAGATGCTCAGTATTCAGCTTCTACAAGTGCCCATCAAGTAGAGTGTTAAGAGGGGTCATAGATGAAGTGCTCATATCAGGAGTTTAAGAGCAGAGTTTCACCTAAAAACTTTCCCAGTATTGACAGCTAAAAACTGAATGCATTTCTTACCCTGAAAAGTCTGAATTTTCAATCAGTCAGTCTGAGTATGCGGTAGGTCAAAAACTGAGAGAACACTATTACTTGAATAAAATTCAAAACAGCCTTAAATCAGACTGTAAAACTACATGGGTAACTTGAGATTTGTTTTAATTTTTTCAGGGCTTTTTTTGATTGAGTTGTTTGTTGTTTTTTTTTTAGAGCTCATGGAAGGCTATATTAGAAAACTTGGCACTGAAATTCTATAGGAGATATTATGAATATTCTTGAGCCTCACTTTTTAAAGAACTGCTTGAAAAATTCTATATATTGGATTAAAAAAAACCCAAAACAGTGAAAAAAATTAAAAAGCAAGCCATAATAATTTTTAGGGATACTTGTCTTCACAAGTATCTTTGAATCTACAATTTCT
Organism: Amazona ochrocephala; assembly: GCA_039720435.1. Lineage (NCBI taxonomy): Eukaryota > Metazoa > Chordata > Aves > Psittaciformes > Psittacidae > Amazona > Amazona ochrocephala. Next base: position 79,397,173 of record CM077876.1, on the reverse strand, counting down.
TTGTATAATTCTGGTGATATATACTATAGACAGTTTACTGCACAATTCTGAGCATTACAAATCTACAATAAAAAAGTATTCAGACAGCAGCAGAACATATTTAATATGGAAAGGAGCAATAGTGCAGTCATTTTTGTATTCACTTTACCTAGTGAAAGAATATTAAATGACTTTAATATAAATAAAAAAATCACAACCCTTCAAAAATTGGTTAGTCCACAAAAATATTAATGATAACTTAATATTAATAATAAAACCCCAATAATTTCAGTTGAAATAATGCAGGACCATCTGAGTCAAATCTTGAGTCAAATGTGTTGAATACAAGTCTTGAAAAATCACATACTTCACAGACATATTAATTGCAGCCTAGCTGATATAGTTTGCCTGTAGACATTGGGTTGCATGAAATAACCCTGCTGGAGTGACAGCATATAGTTGAAGTCATTTACATACTCTAACAGAGTGCAAACAGTGATTATTTGCAGAGAAGACATTAGGAAGTGAAAGTATTCTGCCACAGTAATTTCCTCCGTCCAAGCCAGCAGAGTATATGCAACTGTTCGTGTTGAGAGTTAAATAAAATTGCATAGTAAATGACTTCTTTTGCACCTGTTGTTCTTGCAAATAGCAAACAGAAGTGCCTGCTCTTCCCTGATCACCATCTAATGTGCGATATTTCCTCCTTCCTCTGGTTTATACTCTTCCTTAGCAGACAGGAATTTTTACCTTCTATTTAACAAAATAGTCCATTAACCCATGTTAGCACAAAGCAGGAGAGCACCCTCTTTGGTTTTCTTATTGGTCCTGACTCTTGCCATGATAATCAGGGAAGAGGCTGGGAGCTTAATCAGGGTATGAATCCTCGTGTCCACAGATATTCTGGGTGGTCCGTGACAACGAACATCAGAAGACTCATTTTCACCACAGCACAAAATTAGCTATGTAATGTCTGTGGTTCTCTAATTTCTCACTTATCATTCTAGAAATATAAACCTAGGTGTCTCATGCCTATGTAAGCAGATGTGGAAGCTCATAAATTGAATTGCAACCTGAAGGAATGTGTTGATGTCAGATCTTTTGGTTGCCAGGGAAACTGCATTCTCAGTCTGTGTATGTTTACAATAGCCTCTTTTCCAAAGTTGTCTAAATTTCATGTTGTGGTACTCAGGAACAGATTATGATAGAGAAATAGTAATATATGTCTACTAAATGTTATCATTGATTTCTTAAATAATATTTACACAAATAGGTCATACATTCTGTCTCAGAGTATGTATGGTTTTAATAGATATGTGGTAAACCTGAGAAGTATTTAATATACATTTTGATCCTTTTGGCTACTTTCCTGTGCTTCACTTATAGATCAATCTCAATTAGAGCACAGTTAGGTATGCTGTGAATGTCTAAAGTGGTACTTCTCGACAACAAGTTGTTTCAGGATAATTTTTTTTTCTCCTCCAAAGAGTGTATTTTTCCAAATTACTTTGTGGCATAAAAGCAGAAATAGGTATATTGAATCATGCTTCATCAACGGTGACACCCTAGGTCCCCACATATGTTTTTTATGTCACAATTTGAGAATTATTTTATAATAGTCCAAAATCTTAGATGGTGGCATTCTTATGTTTGCCATATGTATTCTATTAATTAGAGCTTTCTTTAATGTACTAGTATCCTTTTCTTCCTTTGAGGATCAAGAAGTCAGATTTCATTCAGTAAGAAAATTGAGTTTGCAAAGATATCAGACTTTCTGGGTTTTAATTATCCAATGAAATAATTTTCAAAAATCATATCTCAAAAATATACGTGGATAAAGTGACAGAGTATAAAATTTATACTGGTTCTCCACGGAGAAAACTTGTGTGACTGACTGCCTGACTTCTTCACCATTTGTGAGTCAATGCAGTTCTCCAGATTCAGTAGAGCAAAAGAGTCTGTCCTATGCTGGTACAGAGTGTGCACGCAGACTATTTCTAACTAATTTTCTCCACTGCAGCAGCAGCAGCAGCAGCAGCAGCAGCAGCAGCAGCAGCAGCAGCAGCAGCAGCAGCAGCAGCAGCAGCAGCAGCAGCCTCACCTGCATTATTTCCTTCCAGGCAGTGAAATACAGAAGTATTTGGTTTTTTTTTTTCTTTTCTGAAAGACTACCATCACTACCTCTTTTTTTTTTTGTTTGTTTGTTTTGTTTTTTTTTTTTTTAATTTAAAAACTCATAATAATTTCATATTGTATCTACAAAAACAGCTTGTAGGAGCTATCTGGAAGCTGTTCTGTTATGCAGAGACTTAAAATAATCAGTAAAAACACAGAGAGTGCAGGAGAACTGGCAGATTTCTTGTCTCTGAATTATTTCTCAACAAATATATTACCTCTAATAAAATAAATGAAGTAAATATCTTAATCAGAAGACTATTATTCTTAAAATTCCCACTGGAACAGCAGTTCACTTACTTAAATGTGGGTCAGAACTGAAGTTGGTTTAAGTACTGTGTTTACAAGCAGCAGGTTTCAGCAGGAAGCAAAATAGCCAGAAGGCGAATTGGTGACAAGAATGAAGTTTTGAAACACTTTAACTTGAATAATATTCAGGTAGCTTAGCAAAGAGACTATTTGAATTGAAGGGAATTTCTGTGGGCATTGCAAAAATGTACTGTGTATTTCATGCCTGTAAAATGAATACAAAAAGAATATGTCAAATATATTAGAAGACTGAAAACTGTAGAATTTTAAGGGTCTGAACCCTGATTGGAGTTCAAGTCGTGCTAGCTTCTGGTATAAAATTCTGAGGTTATTGGAAAGACCATAATTAATCAGTGACAAAGTAGATTAAATTACTGATAGCTGATGATGTCTTGGTTTTTCCACTGGTAAAGTAAATACAAATGTTACAATAAAATGTTATAGGTTGAGATTTATAAATATAAAATCAAAGCAAAATTCAGCAGTTCAGAGTCAGGATTAAGAGGTAGTAAGTGGAGATAAGAGATGTTTTCTGGTACTGAAGGGAAAAGTAAAAAAACCAAGATTTAACTTTTCTTCAAGAGCTTCCTGAGGTGGTCAGTATTTGTATTACATGAACAGGTATAATTGACAGACCTCTGTTAGCTGTGGAAGAGGAAGACTTTGAGTAAATCAGTAGACACTTGTACATTAGGGAATTAACAAATTATAAGCCTACCAGGTGATCTTCCATTTGCTCATTTTAATTTGGAAACTGGTACCCAGTAAATTGATAAATTAGGAAAAAAAAGGCATACTTAGATGAATAATTCTTATGATATTAATGACTAGATAATAATAAACCTGAAAATTTCCTGTTATATCTTCCAGGACATATAAAAAGTCAGTTTAAAGGTTTCTTTGATGTAGTGATCTCAGAATGCAAACTGTATGTCCAAGTCAGTGACCTTTGAGGACTATTATGCAAACATGTTTTACTAAAATGTTATGTTATGTTAAAATCTTCAAGACATTGGGGAATCTACAGGAATATATGGAGGAATTCTGTAGATACCAGTGTAAGAAGCATTTAGAAAATTAAACTAAACTTTGTACATTGGTTGCTTACACATATTTGAAGCTTTATGTTAAATGACTATTGACTTGTATTTGTATGGAGAAAGAGGTTAACATAGGAGCTAAGAACAGCAACTGTGATGTTGTGCAGAAGCTGATGATAAATAGAACTCCTATCTATGCCATCAGGCTGGTTCTGTGGTGATTACAAAGAGCTCCATGGTCTAAGTAAAGCCCAGATGAACGAAACATCCTTGTGCGTTTTAGCTCATATTTTAAGGGAACTAAGGAAGTGACTTGAGAGTTGATATCAAAACTACCAAACTGCTCTTGTAGACTGCAGTGATGAAGGGACATGGCATTTGTGTTTCTGTCATTTACATTGATCCTGGGAAAGACAATCTTCATGCACCGGTAGGTTAATACTGAACTTTGACTGTTGAGTAGTTGAGCCCATGTTATTTGCTACATTTGTGCATTTTGCTTCAGCTTGTGTAAGAGAAGAGTCTTAATTCTCTAAACTTCAACTTGACTAATCCCCTGACTATCTAGCTTATTTGAAGTGAAAGAAGTAGATTTCAATTTTACATTCATATATCAATTATTTGAAAACTTGTTTTCAGAGCTTCTCAGTTGTATCTCCCTACAATATCCCTCAAAATCAAAAGGTGCAGAGCATGAATAAATTGACTACCCTTTGTTGAAGGTAATGTCTTTTCAAACTACAATCTTACATTGCTTTCTCTCTTGCCCCATTCCCCATTTTCAAAGTGGTCACAGAACAGTTATCTGAGGTAGGTAAAACCCTTTACTAAGGGCACATATCTTTCAAGTCTCATCCTGTAAAGAACATGTTACTAACAACTGAAAGTCTGGTGCAGCTTTCTGAGATTTGTAGGCATATATCTGCCATTATGTTTTCAATCACCACGTAAGTTTTGTTTGGACTGCCTCATTTATCTCATGTAACAGACTAGAAGGGGGAGCTCCTGCAATAAGAAAGAGGGGGAAATGCCTTCTGGGAGTATTGATTTAATAAAAAAATTGGTTTTCTGGGCACTTAAAATTTTAAGCACTTGAGTGCATCTAATTCCCTGCCAAAATACACACTTTCTATTCATAGAAGAATTACATAAGCGAGCTGTTAGTTTGTCTTAGCATCTTCTCTTCTGCTTTAGTGAAATACATGCTTTCCTTACATGCAGTCTGCTATTTGCAGTATAGATATCAGTGACTATACCATACTTAGAATCATAGAATCTTGGAATAGTTAGGGTTGGAAAGGACCTTAAGATCATCTAGTTGCAAGACCCCTGCCATGGGCAGGGACACCTCCCACTAAACCATGCCACCCAAGGCTCTGTCCAACTCAGCCTTGAACACCACCAGCGATGGAGCATTCACAACTTCCCTGGGCAACCCATTCCAGGGCCTCACCAACCTTACAGTAAAGAATTTCTTCCTCATATCCAATCTAAACTTCCCCTGTTTAAGTTTCAGCCCGTTACCCCTTGTCCTATCACTGCAGTTCCTCATGAACAGTCCCTCCCCAGCATCCCTATAGTCCCCCTTCAGATATTGGAAGGCTGCTATGAGGTCTCCACACAGCCTTCTCTTCTCCAAGCTGGACAGCCCCAATTTTCTCAGCCTATCTTCATACGGGCAGTGCTCCAGTCCCCTGATCATCCTCATGGCCCTCCTCTGCACTTGTTCAAACAGTTCCATATCCTTTTCATGTTGAGGACACCAGAACTGTACACAATACTCCAAGTGAGATCTCAATGAGAGCAGAGTAGAGGGACAGCATCACCTCCTTCAACCTGCTAGTCATGCTTCTTTTGATGCAGCCCAGGATACGGTTGACTTTTTAGTACTTCCTAGTGAATCTCTTCTTCTGGTTTCTCCTTTAGTGTCTTTGACTGCCCTTGAAGTGGCTAGGGGGGGTGTTGTTGTTGTCATTTTTGGGGATTTTTTTCTTAATTAACTAATCATTATTTTCAAGTGGACTACCTCATTGAAGAAAAAAAGTTACTGTCAACTGGTCTATGCCATTTGTGAGTTACTCCAGATTTTTTAAATAAGCCTAATGAAACAAAATTTTTATATGGCTTGCATCATTTGGCAAACAAGTCTTACGTATTTCAAATTAGTCATGTTCTAAAGTGATGTTTCACTAGATGCAAACTGAGTTTATTACTAAGTCATACCCTGAAGTTAGCTAGAATATCACAATAACAAAATGAGGTGGCATGCTAAGCAAAGACAGAGTTTTATTTCTGCTTACCCTGAGTCCATCTTGAATTCAATATGAGAATTCCGTGTAGTGCTCCTGAAGTGTTGTGCAGCGGATGTGACTGTCATGTGCTGGCTGTTTGTGGCCAAGTAGTCAGTTAATATCTTTCAGTATAACTCTTTTGTAAGTTTGAATAACTATAATTAAAACAAGAATAAAATGCTTTGGCAGATTGTAGGAAAAGAGTGGAAAATTTCACTGTGGAGATCAGATGGTCTACAAATAGCCATCTGTATTAGTTTTTAAGCCAGAATCCATTATGAAGCAGCCTTTTTTATTCTGTTTTTGAAAGACATAATTTATCTTTTTGCATAGATGTGATTTTTAATTTTTTATCAATAAGCATACGGGAATAAATAAAACCCACTCACTGTTCAGCTGTCTACTGTTAAGCCTGAGATAGGTTTAACAAATACCAGCCAGAGGTGTAAAGTAGGTCTACAATGTTCCTTCTGGTGTTTATTTCAGAATAAATGAAAATTTTAAAAGTCAAGCTTCACTCTGAGGAATGACTGTCTGATATACAGCATGTAAATGTTCAGAGGAGCATTGGCTGGAACCTCTATTACCCCACCTCCCATTGAGAGCCTTGGTCTGTAACACACTCTGCCCTTGTCTTCTGTTGAAATGATACCTGATTGCTCTTTGTTCAGAAAAAGTTCAAATGAATGTCGTCACTGCAGAACAAGATATTTCTCTGTGCTTTTGGTGTTCTCCCAGCTGGACTTCAACAGGATTTTGAGACTATACATTTTGTTTGTGGGATCAAAAGAAAAATTATCTATATACATCCATTTTAGAGATAATCTTTACTAACCATAATAGCAGTTTTTACACAAGTTATTTTCAGATGTTTTCCAGTACACATGAGCTCATGCTGTCATACTGGCACGTATTAGCAACACAATTAAAGAACAGGGTTTTTGAAGATAACATACTATAGGACATAATAATACAGGAAATAATAAAAAATAATATATATACTATTTTATATTATTCAGGCACCATTTGCTTCATGTTCAGCACATGCTTACTGATCAGTTTTACAGAAGAGGAAATGTGTATTTGAATCTAACCCCATTTGGTTGCCTTTTTTTTTTTTTAGTGATCCTGCTTTCATTCTATTCCTTTGCTATTTGATATTTTACATACAAACCCTGTTCACCTTTGTGTTACCAGGTCACCTGATCCTAAAATGATTCCTGGGTTTAAAGGCATATTTTTAAGGAATGCATAAAAAATTTGGTTAATCTTCATGGAAGTTTTTCTACCTCCTTGAACTGACTAGGTCATCACACAAAGCTGAAGAATGTGATATGCTATGAATTCTCCTGTTATTTTATCAGGATGGAGTGAATTGAGTATTGAGATGCATTTTACTGACGAAAGAAAAACTTCAGTGTGCTTGGCTACATGCTCTTCTATTAGTTAAACTAAGCTTGTCTATGATTTTCAGAGACTTTTAGAAAGAATTGAGAGAACTGTCTGATTTCAGATAAGAAACAGAATGTCTCTCAATTGTGGGTAAGAAAAAATTCTAAAAAGAATTACGAAGTATAAACCTTGGGAAGGAAGATGCTGTTTGCAAGAAAAATGGGGGTGAAAAGCAATGGACAAAGTTGTTCATAAACTTAACTTGAAAGGGAAGTTAGAAACAAGAAGGATCACCTCCTTTGACCTGCTGGTCGTGCTCCTTTTGATGCAGCCCAGTATATGGAGTATACTCTTTCAGCTAGACAAGCATGTTCCAATGCTAACTTGCTACTAAAGGGCTAAACCCATTAACCACTACACCAATTTCTTCCTGCAGAACTGGTGTTTCGACACAGTTGGCAATAAGAAGTATAAAATTATTGACCAAACTGCTCAGGTTTCTGAGACTCCACATTCTGGTCTGTTGTTTTTGCTGCTTTGATAGCAACTGTTGCAGTGTTTGCTATTATGAGCGGAGTCAGTCCCACTTATGTTGATCTCATCATATGAATAAGTCTTCTGAATAGGTCTTTATAATAAAATACTACTGTAAGTCATCTAATAAATATGCAAAAAACCCTGATGCAAAATCTGGCTCTATTTGCTCACTAATTACAAAAGACTTACATTTATTTAAAAGTATCTAAAAATTGTTAATTGCTCTTAGCAGTGCAGAATTTTCTTCTGTGGAATAAATACAGATAAGTTTGGGTACTAGAAGACTGTCTTTGGAGGGACATTAAACAGTAATTTTCTTTTGAGTTAGACAGAATGGTGTCAATGTACTCCAAAGACACCCTGGACCCTTTTTCATAATGCTTTGTTCTTGATGGAAACTGCATTGCAAGCTCCTGGTTTGAAGGAGGAAAATATTTTTTGGTCAGGAGAGTACAGTCTTCACCTAGACAAGTCAAAGAACACACTTGCAGTTTTTGCTGTGAAATGGTTAACTGAATTGTTAAGATTTCAGAAATGCTCATGGTTAAAAGACAATGAAGTGTGGATAATCTTACCATTATTCTACTCTGGATGATATAGAGTGATGAAAGATCACTTTGAGAAAATGGAAAACAATGATATTATTCAATGAACTGAAATGACTTTATGTGGTACCATAACAGTGTAAAGTGCTTTTTTGTTGAAAAGGTCTAAAGCTTGAAAGCAAAAGCTGGAGCAGCTCTTGCAATCCACTTCTGTGCATACCCACTTCTACGTCTTTTGTATTCCTCAGAGCACACTGACTTGTATAAAAATCGAAACAAAACCATTCTACTTGGTCAAAATGGAGCTGATTCACATCAGAGACAGCTGATAGCCATTTCCCTACAGTAAGCCTTACTGAAATAGGCAGCTGCCTTCTTGCAGTACCAGTGTATTGTGTGCATAGAGTAAATGTGTAATTTTAATGATTTTTTTTTTCTGTCTTGTATTTCTATGCTTGAGTGAAAGGTGACTCCAGAGATACTGAAATAGAATGCTTTTGTAGTACTGGAACTCAAAGATGGTATATAGAGCTCCAAATTTCACCAGTTTATAGTGGATATAAAATTAAATCCAAAATTATGGCAAGAGTTTTCTTGTTCAAGATTATTTCCTCTGTAAACAATTTATTTTATGAATATCTTTTAATTCTTAAAAAAAAAAGAAAAGTGTTCTCCAGAACTGTGAAATTCTGCAGTGCGTTTTCAAAGGTATTTTATTTTGGCACACGGAAAGATTTAACTCTGGTTATTAAATCAATTTGTTTTTAAATTTTCAAAATTGGAAAGTTTTGGTTTGTTGTTTTTTGAGTGCGGTTGCATTTATTTTGATTTCTTCTGGCAAAATATCAAGAATAAATTAAAAAAATACATCAAACTTACTTAACAATTTTGTGGATAAGGTTCTGGATAAAGAATTCAGTGCTAGTGAGACTTAGAAAAACGAAATTAGAACCAAGAGTTCACTCCTTGAAATTCTTGCAGATTAAGGTGGTCTAAATAACCTGATAGTTTCAATGCTTTACACTGCATTCAATACAGGAAAAAGGAAAATAAATGAGAAGCGTAAAATCATTGTTTTTGTAAGATGAAACTATTTTTCTGAGCTCTTAAATTCTAAGAAAATTAAAATAAGGGTTCTTATGTTCAGAATACTGCAAGAAAAATGACTTCACCTTTTGTTTAGATAAGCTGAAGCACACAAAAATGTTCAGAAAAAAATGAGCATTTTTCTCCATGTTTTTTTTACTCCTTTAACCTGCATTAATTAAGTGATCAGCATTAATTAGCTCAGTGATGGAACTGGGACTGCCATCATAAAATGACACTGGTATTGCACTTGTTTCCTATTATATCCTGTGGGAATGAATGACACTTGCATCACGAAGTATTTTCTGTCCCAATGTACATTTTGACAGACAATGAAAGGCTCAGTACTGCCTGGGAACAGAGGGATTTTTTCTTACAGCTGGAGTGGGGAGTTTTGGGAATCAATTTGAATTTAGATAAAAGGTTTTAAAAATTCTTGATGCATTGGGAATCATAAAAGTAACAGGACTTCAGATGCTAGTAACAGAAGTCCTTTTAACTGCTGATGTAAGCACATCTGCATTGGAGACAGATTTAATTATTCCTGGATTTTTCTGCTTAATTCCAGTTCCAGGGACTGTATGTAAAACATAGTCTTTGTGTGCTATGTCCAAGCTGTTATCTTTTCAAATACAGTATTACTTATGCACTGAGAAGTAATCATAAAATGTTTCATCCTAAGGTCATCCCCATCCTGTCATCCTATTCTAAGGTCAAATGAACAGCTTGTGAACTTGAATTAACTGATTTGAGCTGAGATAACCTGACTTAAACTGTCTACACTTGCACTCCCAGCGCATCTCCAATCACATGTCAGGTAGTGAAGGATTTTATAAGATGATTTTGCAGTGCTGAAATTGCTGGAAGATAGCTTTCAGTTATTAAATTGGAAAAAAGAAACAACAAACAAACTATGCAAGCATGAGCCTTTCCCTTATAAATGCCTCTTTTCTTTGGAAAATTCTTTATGACATAGGAATTATACTTCAGCTTTTAAAATGAAGTTTAGAAAAAAAAATGGAGTCTGGTTCCACTGGAAATGCAAAATATGAGTGTAGGTAGCATGTGCTGTTGTAGAGCAACTGGATTTTCAGCCTGGATGCTTGAGAGTAGTCTGTTTACAGTAGCATAACAAGCTGCCAGTTGTCCTTGTTATTTTTTCCTTAAAATCATCCATGCATTTCTTCTCGCTCTTTGTCTCTGCATTCTTTGTTCTTTAAATTCTCTCTCCCAAGCTTTAAACTTTTAAACATATCTGAATATTGTTTCCTCCTCTGCCTTCCCTTTCTTTCATTTTTTTCTGTCAGCAAACAATGAAATTTGAAATCTTGGGTGATATTCCTGCCAGAAGTGCTTTCTGGTCTAAAAATTAATACCATGCCACCTATAAATAGAAGAGTTTCCTAATTTTACAGTAATTCAGGATGACTAGCTGTTTGATGTGTAATGTTCTTTCTTCTCTAGCTATGTACCCTAACATGTATTCTCTGCAGATTAATTTCCCAGTATGAACAAAGTTATTGTACATAGCATTGTAAAGGAACATTATTTTCCATGTACAGAAACAAAAAGCATTTTCCCTCTATAGGGCTACAGTAGTTGCATGAGGATGAGAAGAGTGTGCGCTTGTTAATTGTAGCTATTACCTGGCTTGATGGTTGACTTAGTAAAAAAAAATGTTTCTTGCAGTTTAGTTCTTTTCCTGCACTGTTCAAGATTTCCAAGTTGCCACTTTAGACAAATTAAATGAAAATAGTATATTGTATTTCTTCTGCTGCATTGTTCTATAATATTTTTGATACTGTTCTTTTATAGAATGTTGATAAAGATTTTATTTTGGCCTACTGCATAGAAGGGGCTATAATCCACTATTTGATGGTTTTTGTAGTGGAACTGGGATGGTTGCCCCTGCAGCTGATACTGGGAATACAACTTCAAAATTAAGTTCTTTGTTTTGTCCCCTAAACTGTTAGTATGATCTTTTTTGCCCAATCTCTTAATTTGTCTCTATTTCTATATTTGAAGATGAAGATAAAGAAACAAATTGCCATCTCACCTTGAACATTCAACTCTGCCATCAGTGTTTGGAGCTTACTTATATAACACATCAAAAAAGCTCCCAAAGGTCTTAAGTAAGACCTTGCTATAATAATTCATATATATGTATGTAATATATATATATAAATATTTTAATAATAGTGTTCTTACACTTGGAAGATAGTCCTAGAAAGTGGAGGGACTCTAGCCCCCTAATTGCAGTACTTTCACAACTCAGTTGGCTGTAACAAAGCGCTCCAGGGACCAAGCTTCATAACATTGTAGTTTGCTGTTATGTATCAATCTGGGCAAGTTGTTACATTATTAGTTATATGGCACTCTTTCCATTTGGCAAAAAGCCAAATGCACTTTCAGAGTTTTCCTAACTTTTGGACATCATTGGGTTTTAATGAGTGTCTATGTAAAGATTTTGGTTCTCTTAGCAAAAAAACACATTTTGATATTGAAGAGACCATTTTTTTCCAGGATATAGTTCTTATTCTATGTTAAAATCCTGCAAAGTGAACACATTTTGACATTAATTTACTATTGCTACAATACTTATGAAAATGAATTACAATTTTAACTTGTAATAATAATGTAATAAAATAATTTAATTTTCCCATAAAATTGATCCTTCTCTAAGAAATCATTAAGCTTTCCTTCCCCATGTATTTCCTCTGATTAACATTTATGCATAATTTTGCACAGAGTGGTGTTCTTTCAACTTCAAGATCCAGGAAGGGAGATTAAAAACAGAAGGAAATAAGGGAATAACTATAATAAAGGCTTTTGGAACTTGTTTTTGTGAAAATACCAAGGACACAGTTGACAAATTTATTAACAGCCTCACACTTTAGGAAGAACTACTGACAACCTTCCATAAGGAAAACACATTCTCATTCAGAGGAAATGTTTTGATGGGAACATACTGAGTTTTGTCTCTGCTCTTGGGAGAAAGTGGGCAGCTAGCTTTCTTTCTTATTTTTTATGGCATGGTATTCCCTGGTGCTGTCAGGGGCGCAGGAGAGTCCTGCCAAAACTCTGTTTCTTTGTGAAGCTAACTACACAGGGATCCAGTTCCTGACTCCCAGTCAGGTTTTGCTTCAGCTAGCTTATTTTCCCAATGATGCAGCTTTTTAATTAGTTGGAGAGTCCTAAGCAGCTATTTCCATGATTGTCACCCCACACAATAAGCTATTTGCACCCCATTATATTTAGTCTCACTAAAACTAGTAATTAGCTGAATTTCATATCAATGTTGTGTTTGTATAACTACTTGTGGAGTTTTGCAACATAAAAAGTGTATGTATTGGGACTCATAAACTCACATGATTAGTGTCTCCTTTTCTCAGCAGTCTATCCTGAAGGAATACATCTGACCCTTAGTAAAAGTGCCCTGGCAACCTAACTGATAAAAAGGCTACATGCCCAGGTAAGTAACACTTCAAAAATATGTCTACATATCACTAGCACTTTGTTAAGCAGCCTTACATTAGCAGGGGATTCATAAGTCAATACCCTGATAACATTTATCAAGGGTACTCTGGATTAGAGGAAATCCTGATGGATATATTTACATTAAGTGCAATTCCAGCAAAGATTCTTCAAGTTAGAGGTTACAATCCAGGAGACAGTTCCAAAAGGATGTCTCAGTCAATGATGAATTGATGAATTCATCAGTGATGAAGTCTGATGAATTACATTTCAGATCTAAAAAACTCAGTCTCCCTCTTGTCAGCTCTTAGTTGAATGAAACACAAAAAAGACTTTGGAATTTAAACCCAAATGTACCTAATGACACGTATTCTTTCCTGACTACTTCATGCTCGTTTTTTCAAATAAAGGGAGTTAGTTTTTTCATTCTATGTTTTAGGGAATAAAACACCTGTATGGTTTTCATTTGCATCTTTTCTGAAGTTACAGTGATTTCTAGACTACTGTCAAATAACAGGGTGTTCTCTCCTGTGATAATGATGAGAAACATAGTCCTGCCCTTGGTACAGTTAGGATTGATGTCTCTTGTGCTTTCAATATCAAGCTTTAAGAAGAGCCTGTCTGTGTCCTCTCCTGGACTTTCCAGGGTAGCTGAAGGGAGCAAGTAGCTGAGAAAGCCTCCTTTGAACTTTCTTCTCCAGAGTCACTTGAGCCAGCTATGTCAGCATCTCCCTATTGGTCCTGTGCTACACCTGTCTATTTACCTGGGGGGGCCTACCTGGGCACTCACTGCAGCTTCATATATCCTTGCTGGCATGAGGAACCCAACCTGCAGATTCTGGCTGCCCTCCTCCTGTGGAGCTGGGCATTAAGGTGCTTGTGTCTGCGGGGCTTCTGTGTTGATCCTGATCTCTTCATCTTCCCTGATGTTCCACAGCCTGCTCAACTTCTCCTGCAGCTCCATACCCTGGTGAGGCAGCTCCTCCACAAGCCCATAGCACCTGCAAGCAAGGATACCATCTCCACCTGCCTCCACTGTGGGGAGAAACCCAAAGCACTTGGTGGCCATATCATCCTTCTGGGTCCAGTTTCTGGTGTGCTGTGAGAGTTGCTCCAGGTGCCGCTTGGACCATGTTGTTACAGCAGCACTGCTGAGTGCTTGTATCCTGTCATGAGCAGAGTTTCTAGCCCCCAACAATGCTCCTTTCTGAACCAGTAACAACAGGCACCCTGAACCTTGAAGAGGTCCTTGAAGTCCTCTGGCAATCACAGAGGTTCCCATAAGATGGAGAAGATGTAGAAGCTGAGCCCAGAAATGACTGCCCAAAATGCTGCCTCTCTCAGCTGTTTTTCCATGATGCTAGATGACATACTTGCAGTGCAGTGTGACAGCTCTCTCTGCATCGGTTGCTTCCCTTATGGTTTGCTGCAGTTGGAGGGTCATCTGAAGAGGTCCCAGAACTGATGTTCACCAAAGCCTTGGGGCACATTGCCTCCTCCATATCCTTTGTCACTAGGTTGCCTGCCTCATGAGCAGCAGGCCCAGCTGGACCTTTTCTTTCTTGGGTGCCAATGCTGCTTGAAAGACAGTTTTTCTTTTGTCCTTATCATCCAGCCTCTTATTGTCTCTCTGGATAGTGTTTCATCCTCCCAGCATATCTACTTTTCCTGCCATTTTGGTGTCATCCACATAACCTGTGATCATGCTTTCGATCCAATCATCCAGATAATTTAAAAAAATTGGGCACTAGGAGTATGAGTATCTGTACCCTGGGGCTCCATTTCTTATGTCTGCCAGTTTGACTTTGAGCCAGTCATCAACATGCTTTAGGCTAAGTATTTTAGTCTGTTTTCAACCAATCTTGTGTTTCACCTATCTAGTCCAGAGCTTGTCAACTTGTTCACAAGGATGTTGTGTGAGAAGGTGTCAAAAGCCTTGCCAAATCAAAGCAGATGACATCCATGGCTTGCCCCTCACCCACTGAGCAAATTGTTTCATAATAGAAGGCATCCAGATTTGCCAAGCACAGTTTACTCCTGGTAAATCCATATGGCTTCTCCCAGTCATCTTCTTGTCCACTGTGTTACTGCCAGTGGCTTTTTGGAAGACCTTTCCTCAGTTTTCCCAGGAAAGGAAGTAAGGCTGACAGACTAGTTTCATGGATCTTTCTTTAGCCCTATTTGCAGATGGGAAAATTAACTGCTCTTTTCCAGGCATCTGGACTTCCCTTGATACCAGTGACCTTTCAGACATAAGAGGGAGCGTTTTCTAATGAAGCCAGCCATATGATCAGTGTGGTCTGTGCTATTATGTTGCTTTCCCAGCTTTTCCATGCATACTTTCATCTGGTTCCCTCTGGCCACACTCATCTCCAGGTTGTAGACAGCACTCCCCATTAAACTGAGTATTATCCAGCTCTGCTGGTAGCCAGGCCTTTGACAATGTCCTTGCCCCTTCTTGGTAACCAGATCCCATTCTCCTTAGAAGACTTAAAATTGTCTTCAACAAGCATCCTGTGGTCACAGGGCCCAAAAACCTGCCTGTGACTCAAGCCATGCAGGCAGGTGCTGACAGGTTAACGTGCTTGCCCCTGCCTGCACCCTTGCCCAGCACTGACAAGACTGAGGGGAAATCAGTCTTGTTTCTGGTTCTCTTTCCTCTACCCCTTGGGAATCTGTTGTGCTGCTTTTTTTTCCTGGCTCATGTTTTGCAGAACCCTGGTGCCCACATAGAAGAGGAGAGTGAATCCTGTGGGTTGGATCAGCCTTGGCAGTCTGTCCGTGGTGTACTGGGTTTTGGCTCCAGGTAAGCAACAAACTTTCTGTGACTGTTAGGTCAGCAGATGGGTCCCACAGTATCCTGCAAAAGGTAAGTCTTGCGATACTTCTTCTTCCTGAGGATTCTGACCTGTTGAGCGGAAGCTGCTGGCGTGGTTCTCTTTCAGGGGCCCTTGTTTGTTCTTCCCATCATTTTTTGGGGTTCCCTGCCTCTTCTTTGTCTGAATTTTTCCAGGTGGGGGGTAAGCTGTTGTCATTCAGAGACAATTGTCTCTAATTAGGTTCTTGGAGGTATTCCATAAGGAGGGTTTACTTGTTTAGGGTATATAGGTGTGTGTATATATATATATATAAAAATAGGTATATGGGTTTACAAGGAAGGTATTAAATTTACTAATGTGATAGATTTACAATTACATGGATATTTATTTAGCAGAGTAATACAGCAGTATATTACATAACACAGCAATTGCACTATGTATTTGAATCACAGTAGAAATGTGACTCCTATTTCAGGTCTCTGTGTCCCAGCGACGGGTGTTCCCAGTTGCTAGGAAGGAGTATGTGCTTTGAAGTCAGCTCAAACTTGTTTTTTTTTTCAAAGATTGTTTTATTAGTTGCCTGGTTTTATACTTTATGTTGGGTTGAGCCATGTACACACTTTCCACACACCAGGCTGGTAACACACCAGGAAGACATCAGTCCCTGCTAATTATCTCAGGGAAGGCTGTTTATACAACCTGATGATGCATTGGAGCAGCCATACATCCAAAACAAAGGAGACCCTCCAGTCCCCCTTGTTTTGAGATAAGCTTAGCTTGGTTTATAATTGATGAAGGTCATTCTTTACATTCTTCCTCTTTGCCCATAAACAAAAAATTTTGAGCCTGTCACACAGGAAAAGTAATAAGTGCTAAGTAGTAAGTATTTTAGTGTGTTGCATGTGTTTAACTTGTACCTAGTCCCACCCTCCATATTATAGATTTTTCTGATTCATGATAAATGGCAGTGAAGGGTATGCTCTGCTTGTCTCTTTCTTCAAGCCTTTTCTTCTTTATGCATCCTGGACTCTTTTTACTTCCCTCCTCTCCCCCTCCCATTTTATTTTTGGGAATATATGCAATATTCAGTGGGTACTTTGTACTGTTGAGGCAGTTATAATCGGCGGAGTAATTAGGACTTCATGAGCTATATATAACTCTTAGATCCAAGAATCTCAGAGAAATAACAGTATTACTTAATAAAATACAAGTCAGAAATGTGTACGAATAAAAGTGCCTAAGTCCTCTTATATCTGCAGAGAATGTGAAATAGCATCTACATACCAACTGAAATAACCTTATGTTAAGAAGGCAGTCTACCAGAAAGAGTGCAAAAAAGAAGGTACACTTACTAGATGGAAGATGTTTTACTGCTGCTATTTTGTACATTACTTCTGGCAGTGACAACAGTGCAGTTAAAATTACTATAATTATCATAGTCTTGTAATTGTTATTCCTGTGTCCCTCAAGCTGAGATCAGGCTGCTCACATCTTTAGAGGTATTTAGAACCCGCAGCTCCAGCGCAAGGCATATTCTCATGTACTAATAGCACTTCTGAAAAATATATTAGAGAGCTCACTGAGTTTAGTGCCTGTGTTTGTTTTTGTCAAATCCTAGCCATGCAAAACCAGGCATTGGATGTTGGTTAGTACTGTGTTTTTTAGCTACACATCTTGTGCAGGATTAAAAAAGGGTGTAAGCTGTGGTGGGCTGCTGAGGGTGTGGGAGCATAAGGGGTGACTGAATGAATCTGTGGCTCAAATGATGAGACATCATAAGTGTGCAGTATTGCTTGTGATTTCTGAGGAAAATTGCAAACAGTAGTACACTGACATGAAAAGTAAGGCACAGAGTTATTATGTGATCTCTTTGTTATTAAATATCTGTAGAAATATCTATAATCAAGTCTGGAAAATTTATATATTCCATTTATTTATAGGCTCTACACATTTTGTTTTGAAGTGCAAATGTCTTGAAAGAAATAGAACAGAAAAGAAAAAAAGAAAGATATTTTAAGTGAACTAAAGAACTGAAAATCATACATATTAAAAAATCTCTATGTGACAGTTACTAGGACAGTGGGTAAACCTGAATGAAAGGTTTTCTGGGTTCAGTTAGTGCTGGTCTGATGCTATATTTAATGCTTTCATGAACTCTGAACGTTTTCTATGGGTGAACTTGCCTTAAGGCTGTTTCACTCAACAAAGTGGCAACATGGCATGCAAAATGACCTCCTGCCCACAGCTGATAGCAGGAACAACAGCACTTTGAAATCATGCCTCTGGGGAAGTTATAATGGTTTCTCAGAAGATTTGTAGAAGCAGCTTATACTCAGCTTCTTGGCCTGACCATCTTCAGGAGCTATCATTCATTTAATCTTAAAGTGGCCAGCTGGAAGCCCATGGGAATGTATTTTCCTCTGTTTTTGTTTTACTACCAGATTGATCTGGGAGATCTTTGCAGAAGGCTATGCTGGGCAAAGTTTTGTATATTATACGCTGTGTTTGTATAGATGAGAAATTGCTCACACCTCTCAACTGCACCAGCTGTTAGATGGCCATCAAATGCTTAAATATATTTTGCTATACTGGAATCTTAACATGTGCAGACTTCTGATTGCAATTCCCAACAGAATGCTGTGCAATAATGGTAACACTGATAGCTTACTCTCAAATGTCATCTTATGACTGTAACCTTCCTTCCACCATAGACCTGCCTTCTACATGCTGTTCTTGGACACCCTTAGAGTTGGCAGAATACAGCATCTGAATTCCCCAACATAAGCATTTTTATGACTGACTGCTGTACCTGCCACTTTCCTGGTGGAGGTCTTTAACTTCTAGTGCATTTCATTGTCATTATTATGAAACAATAGGCACACTCTGGATGAAAGCTTAAGTGTGTGCTTGGTGCTTGAAGCACAAGTCCTTGTTAATCGACTGCATGTACATTTTAATGTAATCAGTATTTTTTGCATTTTTCTTGTTCGAAAGGCAAGTTACCTTCAGCAGAGACCACGAACATCTACGTGGTTTTGTCGAAGTCTCTTTAGTAAGAATAGTTTGACTGACATTTTTCTGAATCTCATCTCAGAATCTTTTCTCTTTTTATAGCTAGTAGTTAGAGCATAGAAAAAAGCATGATAAAAAGATCCTCTTAGTTGGTTGATTGCTTAAAAGCTGCATGGAATATTTATTTTGAATGTTCATTTTTTAAACTGTAGCATTATTTCTGTTTTATAGGGAGCAATAAAATTCTCTACAGTTTTGGAAGTGCGTCTTCAACAGGATTAGTGAAATGGAGAATGACAGGAAAGGTACTATTGTCTTTTTTACATACTGTTGTGTCCAAAACCAGGGCACTTATATGCATTTATTTGTGAGAAAAACTGCTGCAGATACTGAAGAAAAAGCACTCCATAAAAAAACCATATGAAAAAGAACAAGTAAAAAATATTTATTTTTTTATTATATGCAAATTTAAACAAGTGTTTTAGAAAAGTGTAGCTGTATATGCCAAGTAAAGTATTCTTCTCATGCAGACCTGATGAGAATGACTATCATTATTTTCTAGGTGAAATAGCTGTGAACAAAATGGTTTGGATGGTCGATTTGGAGTAGGGACGTTTTGAGCTACATGCATTTATATAAAAAATCTAAATATGAAACTAGACCCTTGTCGTGGTTTAAGCCACTATAACTCACCCAGTTCGCTCACTCACTCCCCCCTCTTTCTTTCCCCCAGCTCCCGGGGGGATGGGGAGGAGAATCAAAAGAATGCAATTCCCACAGGTTGAGATAAGAACAGTTTAGTAACTAAGGTATAACACAAATCGCTGCTGCTACCACCAATAATAACAGTGACAAGGGAAATACAAGGGAAGAGAATACAACTGCTCTGCACCTGATACCAAGCCTGACCCAGCAGTGAACCCCCGCCTTCTGGGTCTTTGCCCTCGGTTTTTAAATCCTGGGCATGATTTGCTGTGGTATGGAATAACCTCTTTGGTTAGTCTGGGTCAGGTGTCCTGCCTCTGCTTCCTCCCAGCTTCCCCTCCTCCCTGGCAGAGCATGAGACTCAGAAAGTCCTCGGTCAGATCAAAACACTACCAAGCAGTAACTGAAAACACTGGTGTTATCAGCGCAGTTCCCAGGCCGAAAGTCAAAAACACAGAGCTACACCAGCTACCAAGAAGAAGAATGACTGCTGCTGCTGAACCCAGGACAGCCCTGACTAAATCCTTCAAGCTTTTGATTTCTGCTTTTTTAACCCACATAATCGGTAATATTATTATCTTAAAGTTATTTATTATTGTATTTTTTTAATATTTTCTGTATATCTGTAAGATTTTCTTCATTAAAGTTTCTACTTTCAGCACTAGCCCAAGGTTTTTTGGAGTGGTGTGGACATTGTATCATATTGAATCTGGTGAAACATAATTCGTAGAATCACAGAATGGGTTGTATTGGAAGGGACCTTAAAGATCATCTTGTTCTAACACCCCTGCCATAGGCAGGGTCACCTTCCACTATACTAGATTTCTCAAAGCCTCGTCCAACCTGGCCTTGAACACTGCCAGGGAGGAGGCATCCACAGCTTCTCTGGGCAACCTGCGCCAGTGTCTCACCACTCTCATAGTCTTTGCACCAGCTTGATTTTATTTTTAATTGTAAAGCTGTCCATACAATGTTATGCAAACTGAGTTAGACACAGGATTGTACCTGACTTAATCATAAATGTTATATGTTATTCTAAATATGGTTATTTATTTATTTATTTATTTTTGGTGGAGACAGTAAATACCAAGACCCCAACCTAAAGCACTTAATCTCATTTTTATAACAATTATTTAAAAGCAAAACACCCACTGTGAAATGAAAAAATATGTACAGTAAGTGGTTAATTTGCTCTTGCAGATTCATTTTGAAGAACTATTTTTAAGCCAAAAGCCCTGTTTGCACTAGGTAGATATAAGTAATTTATTCCAGGATGTGTTCATGAAAATAAATGCAAAAGACCTTCTCACAATGTCTTTTTCAACCTCAGAATAAGTTAAATAAAGTCCCTTAGTCGTTCATTAACCATAAACTTGCGTAGCTTTGGTGATGTGTGCTCTGCCAAACAGTCAGACTCCTTAGCAATGAAATAATTATCCTGATCAATAAAGTAAATTAGGAATAAAAGAGTGTAAAAGGAAGATTCTAGGTAGGAAAGTGAACAACCGTAGTTGTTTGATCTTGCTTTTATACAAAACCTTGCCAAACAAAAAATATAAATGTGAGGATTATTTTCTGTTGAACAAATTTTGTTTTTAATCTCAAATAAATAATCATGGTCAGTCAAAACATAAAGCTTAAACTCAAAAAACTCCAGAAGTTTAACAGGATTTCATGTTAAGTCCTGTTAAACTGATTCTGAAAGGCTGCAGCCAGAGCAGAGAGCCTCCATAAGCCCCTTCCAAACTTGCAGCTGTAGTGCTGCGGTATATCAGGTAGATATGTCATAGGTAAGAAGTCTGTGTTAGTAGAGTCCTATGGCATGGTGGGTTGCTTTTTTTTTTTTTTTTTTTTTTTTATGTTCAGTATATGATCTGTAAAATTAAGAAGCCTGGGAAAAAATAGTCAGTTGGGTCAATTTGTGCCCACTATTACATCAGCACATACAGAAGGAGGAGCTGCCTTAGTTTACAGGAAGTGCACCTTTCACCAGCTGCAGGGTTAACATAGGCACATTTAAAGGTGGTGATTGTGATGCAAAAGTTATACAGTTTAGTGGTGGTAACATATTTTAAGAAGTTATTTGACTGTATACTTAGCAAATTAAACACAAACACCCAGGAAGCATCAGAGGCACAGTATTATCTAATCAGTGAGAAGGGAGAGCACTCAGTTGGCTCCTCCTGCAGTCAGCCAAGGAGAGAGGCTAGACCACTGCTGCTGCTAAGAAACCCATCAGGTTGACACAAGGACAGAAATGCTTTCCCTAGATTACTTTTTAAACTGATAGGGCTAATTGATTAAATAGGGTTAGGTTTTACTACAGGATGCAGAGGAAAGAGCAATTTGCAATGGGGCACTGATACTTTGGAATTTTATGGAAGGAGATTTTGGGGTATGTGTAGTGTATTATGGGATACTTAGGGGAAAGGGCAAAGGCAGGGAAAAGGAGGGATCCAGATGGGTTTGGGAGGAACAGGCTTGGGAAAATAGAGGGAAGAAGGGACAAAGAAGTCTGGTCATGTTCAAACAGCGGCTGGTCCGTAACCTTGTATGACAGAGATCTTGTGCTTGTCCTTTTTTCATATTAAATATTAATTCTATATTCTGTGATGATGTACTGTCTGTCCTCTCTATATGTGTGCATGAACACTAGGAAATAATTGGATAGACTAGCAGAGAAGGAGGTTTAGAGGTTTGAGTACCATCTACAAAAGCTGGATCACTGGGATGAGGAATTCGAGGATCTAGTGAATGACAACTGCAGGACACAAGGTTATGGGTACCAGCTAGCAAAATCTGGTCATGCTCAGCTGAAGAAGAAAAACAGGACCAAGTCATCCAACACTGATGTTTTTGTGAGTCCCGTGTTTGTGTTGGTGCAGGTAAAGGTACTGCTCTCTGTCTCTATTTGTGTGGTTGGTCATATATACACTGTTTGTGCAGTGTGTGTCTGCACCTATGGGGGATATGTGTTTGGCCTCATTATATCCTGTAGACACAGAACTCTGAGACAGGAGAAATCCCTTAAGACTAGTCCCCAGTGGGTATAGTTACTTCTAACAGAATATTAGATATATGAAAGAAAACCATAATATAGAAATGAATGGAGTGATGATTCAAACATATTCTACAGAACAGCCAGTGCGGTTCTGTGACAGCATTGTTAAAATTTGGAAATGCATATTGCAGCCAAGCAGTTTTATCTTGTATATCATAGGCAGTGAAAAATATCTTCATTTACCCAAAAACCAGCTGCATAACATCATTTGCTTCTTCCTAATGGGTTATTAACAGCTTGCAGACTAAAGAATTTCTAAAATGTGGTAAGGACCCAGAGTCAGAGAGATGTTGGGCAGGGTGTGTTAGTCGGCAGTGAAGGCTGGGAGAGCTTACCAAGAGCCTGCAGTCAAGTTTCACTTTCATAGATATGATCAATGAATGTGTATCCAGGTATGTTTTGTGGGAAAGGGGAGAATGAGAATGGGTTAGAAGACTGTTGATAAACAAGAATGTGCTCTTTTCCCCATTCAAACTAATAGGATCAGAAGGTATGCTTGAAAAAGAGAGGGTGATGTACTTTTTGAAAATAATGACCAAAAAAAAGAGAAATAACTGAACACAGTACTTAAGACAGGAGCAACTTTTTTCCTGATCTTTCACTGGGAAATTACATTAAACAAGGCATTATACTAATCCTAACTCTGTGGGGCTTTTTCCCAGTATGTGTGGGATTATGCTAAGGAGTTGAAACCTTAATCAGTTAAGGAAAGTGGGTAAGTGTTGTTAAGTCTCTATGCAAGAAGTTTTCATCAATGGTAGGAAAGATAATTCACAGAATTATTTGTGTATTGGTTTTTAAAAACAGATAAAATAAACACAACCCATCCCTAAAACTATTCTGGAAAAAAAAAATAGAAAAAACAAAACATGCACTACTTGGTGTTCTACATTTATAGGCAGAATTGCTTAAATCCCTGTGTGCCTGATAGTTTTAAAGGTCCATGAATAATCATAGCATTTGCTATTCTTAGGTATTTTTTTCGCTTTTGATATTTGACTGCTCTCTCATTACTGTCACTACACTGAAGCTATAGTGATTAGGGGCTTAGTGGGTAAAGGCTCATTACAGGTGCAAATGAAAAAAAACAACTTTTTTTGCTACTGAATTAAAAACAAGCTACAAACTCCCCAAACAAACAGATATCCGTGTTTTCAAGTGCTGTTTTCAAGTGTATAATGATACAGTATTCTATGCCTGAACAGCAACTGCAGTAAGATGTTGAATGCCAAAGTCTAAATTAAAGTACTATCTGCTGACCTTCACATTATTAGTACCAGAAGAATATATAGTTGTAATAACTGTGCTTCAGTAAGTTAGCTTGCTCATATTCAGGCTTATGCCTGAATTGCAGATGAGAATTCTATTGTAAAAACAGGATTACAGTGTTGGGTATTTCTGCTCCTGTTGGTTTTCAGAAGTCAGAAGAATAAGTATATACAGACAAAGCTATAAACCATAATGATTGGATACAACCTAAAACTATCATACTTTATTAAAACAAATAAAAATATTTGCCCATGTCTAAGCTGTAACATTTGAAAGTCCCTATAAATAATACACTCAGATTTGGGGTTGATTTCATTCAGACTTTTGTAATTCCCTGATGCTGTATACGGTTTTTTCCTGAATAACTGATCCTGTTCTTCACATTTCAGATTCAGTAAATGGTATGGGCTGGCAGAGAACCCAAGATTATGTTTTAGTTTGGTTTTGTTTTTAATTTTAGAAGCCTTCAGTCTCTCTATGATATTGTCTAAGAGCATTTTTTTACTCTCATGAAATGTAAAAAGATTTTACTTTTCTGGCAGTAGGCATAAAATCTAAGCTTATGTATCTTGGAAAGTATCAACCCAGGCAAAAAAATACTATAAATATATACCAAAGAAAAGACATATCAAAGATTGGTATTTCTTCAAATTTATCTTTCCCATTGGGTGAGGTATAGTGATCTGATGAATTAAACATACCTTTGTTCTATAAAAATCTTGAAATATATTAACATTTTTCTTAAAATTGCATTTGATACAACCTCTAATTCCTCTAGGAGGTGTTACTACTGCAAAACAGTAGCATAAAAATAAGTCAAACTTTCCATGGAAAGGACATCGTTGATACCAGCCAGCAGCTGATATCAACAGTATGCTACAGATCAAAACAGTACCTATATGTCCATGCCTAAGTCAAAGTTCCACTGGGCTTTTCCCTCTATAAATCAAGCACGGTGTCTACCTTAACAAGATGCTATTTAAACAGAAAGTGATTTAGCCTTTAATAAACTAAAAGATAAATGATAGCTCTTTGTCATACGTTTACTCTAAGCTGCTATTTTCTAGGACTGGAACTGTAAATGCAAACCGTACAGTTAGCAGATCGAAACCAACTGAAAGATGATTAACTCCTGATAGCTAAAGCTCACAACCACTCCCTGCTTAGACTACAGCAGGTTTTGCAGGTCCATTTAATTGTGAGATTTTAATTCATTCTGAAACTTCATTATAATTGTTCCGCTTATGCCACTGAAGAGTGAATGTGAGATTTAAAAATAAAAAACAAAAAAAAGTAGGCTTTAGCTCCTGTACTAAATGATGCAATCATTAGATTTAAGCCATAACAGACTTCTAAGTACTAGATAGGGACACGAAGGTGGTCAGATGACAGTGTTCTACCCTGTAATTTAGGCAAAATATTTTTCTAGTGATTTTGTGAAGAAGACATCCGTAAGCTCTGATTACTATTATTTGTGTGTAGTTTTGTTTTTCAGTGAAATCACTTCCTCTTCTTTAAGAAATAAAACAAACTTTCTTGGAGTAGATACACCAAACATCAAGGCCTATGCAGGTTGTTCTGTTGCTGGGCAACTAGTCGCCAGCAAGTCTTGGATGTGTCTTAGCTTAGCCAAGGAACTTTAAATATTCTTATCTCCTTTGTAGCAGTGATCACCAGAAAGCTCACTGAAGTTACTTTCTATTTCAAAGATTTTTGTCAGCACTAGTCTTTGTTTCTCTCGAAATAATCTAAGGTAAACATTAATGAAACAAATCAGCATTTTTAGTATTAGACACAACTTTGTCAAAGGAATGGCATGGAAAATCAAACAGCAGTAGACCAGGTTAGCAACTGGCTGATGAAACATAAATGTCAGAAAAAAATTAATAAAAAACAGGAGAGAAGCATCCTTCCTGTTACCCCAGCTTCACAAAATAGTATTGAGAAACTGGAGGAAGTGCTGTGAAAGATTTCTAGGGCTGGCATTCCAAGCATGTCAATGTGTCGTTGACTCATTTGCTATGTTTGGTTTGGATAAATAAGAGCCACCAAAATTACAGGTTGGAAACCTCAGCCTCACGAGAGCTTTCTGATGAGGCTACCCTCTGAGGGGAAAAAAAAATGTTGTGTCCCTCTCCCTGATATATAGAGTTTCAGTGTTTCCAAGATTAAGACTTTGATTTTTTTAATAAGAATAGGCTTGGGTTGGAAGAAAACCACATTAAATATTTGATTTTTACTCTACATGGAAAACTCTGTGATTTCACTCTTTCTCCAGTTTTAGCTATAAATTGTTTCCAAATGTTAACATTAAAAATGTTAACTGAGGCATAAATCAATGCATAGTAAATCAACACTCATGTATTTGGGCCAATATGTAGCAATGCACAGTCTGTTTCTAAATATGTAGCAAAGCACAGTCTGTTTCTAAGTATGTGGGGGTTTACAGGCACTTTGAAATGTATGTTTCATTTAATCTAATCTTTTCTATTATTTCAGAAATATGAATAATGAATATTTTTCAAACCTTCACTGTGTTACTTGAGGAATATGTTGTAAGCTGCTGCTAAATACTAAGCCTGGAGTACAGATTTGCTACATCTAACTGTTTTTAACAATCTGAGAAATAAATTGTTTGCCTAAGTATGGTGTTCTAGATTGACAGTTTCAGGTCTTAAAAATCTGTTGTAAACAAAACAGTCCATTCATAATAACTTAAAGCTTTCTTGCTATGTAGAAAAGTTGATGTTAGAGAAAAAGGCAAGCTAAAAGCAGATGGAAACATTTTGATGTCTTATTTCTTAGTGTGAATAATGTATGATACAGCTGAAGTAAACATTTTGATAGCCTTTCTTTTCATTCTGTAATTGTGCCTTGTCGCTTTTGACTTATACATGTCTACTATACAAATACAAAGGGCAGCAGTGTGAATTTTTTTGTGTCTTGTAAACATGTGAGGACCTTCTCACTTCGGACTCAGTTGAAAAGCCATAAATTAACATTAATACATTTTTATGGGACTAGATTTATAAAACAAAACAGCTGGTGCTGTATAAAACAGAAGGACTGGCGCTGAGACTGGAATCCCACACTAGATGCATTATGGGGACTTACCTTGGACTCACCCTAGTCTGGTCCCAGGGATTCAATGTACCTTAGATCTCAAACTGCATCTTCTGGTTCAGCCTCATCTGAAAGAAACGCTTTGTGTGAACCATGGCACAGAAAGTGGGCACAGTCAGATTTGTTTCAAAAGCACGACCTCGAACTCATCTGAAATGATAACGTAAGTACACTCTTAGGGTACTTGTGTCCCATTGCTTTTCCTTTAAAATGCTTCATGTAGTGTCAATGTCCCTTGAAAATGCTTTTTTTTCTGTGGTGGGGACAGCCAGCCTGTTTTGCACTGAACTGTCCTGTTCTAAACTCACACAGCTTCCAGTTGTTAATTCAACTAGGATTCATTTTACCTACTTTTAGTTGAGTAAGATTATTTTTTTGATATCAGAGAGTCAGCCACACTCTTACTCTCTGCTAGAGAGAAATGCACCTCCAGATGGAGATTCGTCACCTGTTCTAGGATGGAATGGATCACTTTCCTATGGAGAAAGCGCCACTTTCTCCATATGCTAGGAGATCATAACCCTGAAGATGTCTAAATTTAGAAGGTTAGATCAAGATGAAAACAATTTCATGCTAATTCATCTGAGCTAATTTTGAATTCCTTACCTGTCACAATGGCTTAACATTAAGTTGCAAGCTAGTCTCTGTCCTTTTCTTAAATTAATTGGAACTATTTATTAATTAGAATCATAGAATCAATTTGAAAGGAACCCATATAGATCATGGAGTACAAATCCCTGCTCATTGCAGGACTATGTAAAGCTAAACCCTATGACTTAAGAGTGTCATCCAGAACTCTGACAGGCTTGGTGCCGTGACCCCTTCCCTGGTCTTCGCTGATCACCCTCTCAGTGAAGAGCCTTTTCCTAATGTCCAATCTGAACTTCCCCTTATGCAGCTTCATTCCATTTCCTCATGTCCTATCACTGGTCACCAGAGAGGACACCAGCACTTCCCTCTCCATTGATCCCACTGAGGGAGTTGCAGACTGTCATGAGGTAGGCCCTTCAGCCTTCTCTTCTCCAAGCTGGACAAGCTAAATGACCTGAGCTGCTCCTCCTAAGCCTTGCCTTTCACCACCTTGGTTGCCATCCTCTGGAAGCACTCTAATAGTTTGATGTCCTTCTTGTATTAAGGCTCCAAAAACTGCTCACTGTACTTGAGGTGGGACTGCACTAGTGTACTATGGAGTGGGACGATCGGATTCCTCAGCCACCTAGCTAAGATGTGTTTGATGCCCCCCAAGATATCGTTGGTCCGTCTGGTTGCCATGCTACAGTTACCTCGTATTCAACCTGCTATCTACCCAGACCTCAGATCTCTTCTGTGTGGCTGCTCTACAGCCTCTCATCCTCCAATTTGCCTGTGTAACCAAGATTACTTTTTCCCCTGTGTAGAATCTGGCACTCATTCTTGTTAAATGTCTTATGAATGATTGCCCAGCTGTCTAGTCTATCCAGATTTCTCTATAAGGCCTTTCCAACATTAAAGGAGTCCTCAGGTCCTCCTAATTTAGTATAATCCTAGTAGTTATTCCAAGGAAGAAGCTAAAGAACTGTTTTACAAATTCTGGGCCACATATTAAAATGTAACTTTTAAAAATACATCTTGCACAGATTTACATTTGGGATCAGGGGGGTATGGCTTCAATTCTGTGCATCATAAGCACATTATAAGCCTGAACAACAAAAGATGCATCCTAGTCTTCCATCCTCACCCTAGACCCAGAATTGCAGTTGCTATAGGGGTTTCTTACATGTTGTTAAAATCAATCTCTTCAGAATAATATAGTATGTTATATTAATTGTCTTCCATAACAACTTTGTGTCTGATAATGAATATGCTTGCTCAGTGAGAGAATGGGAGAATATTTTCCACATATGCTCATATAACATATCTTGTTTATATTAATTCTATTAAAAATGAATCACCCTATGAAGTACAGTTTATGATAAAAGATGGATGGTCTCAAAGGTAAAACCTTTTTTCTTTTCTGAATGATATATCCTCTTGCCCTCTTTTGTTACCTCCGCCTATTAATGTGAAGCTGAAACTACCAACCCCACAAAAAGAAAACCTATGACTTTGTAATATGTTCAGGAGTGCTATGGTTGTGATTATTAAATAACTTAAATGACACTAGAAAAGTCAGATATGTACTATTAGTCTGTGTCCTCAGGGAGCTTTGCTACAATATCCCAGTTCTACCAGTGACTGTACAGGAGAATGAAGGCTATAGAGGAACAGAGCTAAGAAGCCTAAAACACCTGCAAGAACAATTAATCACAGGTCGTGTTATTTGTGGGGTCATCCCAGAGGTACACGTGCACTCAGCATATGATACAAATATCAGAATGTATTACAGCTGAGTTTTGTGATTGATTATAGCTTTTATGGGGTTTTACATGCTAATTACTTTGCACATTATCTCTTTGAAGATTTCCCCTACCTCTTCCTTTTATTTTTTTTTTTATTTTTTAATTATGTAAGCAGGCCATTTCCCTTTTTTTTGTTTTTTTTTTTTTTTTTTTTTCCTTTGTGTTGAGATGTTTCCCATGTCTTACTTCAGAATTCTGATGCTGATGCTGGTTACATTCCTTGCAGTGAGACATTTATAGAGAAAATGCAGGAAACAAGCATGTTTCTGAGCTATATGCAATCTTGACAAAATAACTACATTTTTTACCTGTGATCAAAATGACCTAATTAAACATGTCATCAATGACAAGGGGTTTGAATGGCTAATTCAAACCAGTTTTATGCTTGGTTCCAGCAATTCCTGTGAAATAATTATTTACCTGCTCAGCAGAATGGATCCAAGAAAGAAAAGTAAATGCCAGGTGTTGTTCTGCCTTTTCCATCTATTTCCACAGTCAAAGTCTGCATCACTTTTTATTATCTTTGGCTCTATCAAAATAAGCACCTAGATGGCAGTTGGTCCACGTTAACGAGAGGGGAGCAGCAGAGGTCATCTTTCAATGTCTGCAAGCTTCCTTTCTGAGCAAAAATAAAAAAAAAACAAAAAAAAAAAACAACACAAAAAAAAAAAAAAACAAAAAAAAAAAGAAAGAAGGAAAAAAGTACCAGTTAGCTATTAGCTTTAAAAAGGCTTTCACAGTGATGCTAATGCTTGCTTAGCTGGTAGCAAAGACTGAAAGAAAAATGGGAGAATGCTTGGACTATAGGAACCATGGCATGCAGCTAAACTTTAGCATTGCTCCTTCCAGATTTTCAAAAGAACTATATAGGAGAGTGTCAATATAGATTTTTTTATATTATAGTTTCAAATAAATGTTTAGAGATGTTCACACAGAAGTTCACTAAGGGCATGTTCATTAAAGTCATGTTTTTGTACTGAAAAAGAAATGCTTACACACTTCTTTTTGTTCTCTCACGTTTGAGACATTTTTCTTGGGCAGTAGGAGATACATCTTGAATATCTTCTATACTCTTTTCTGAACGATTTCCAGGTTTCTGAAATATAGTGGCTGTACATTGCTTTTACAGACATGGTTGTCTTTCTTGGGGAGCTTAATCACAGTTTTTGATCCTGAATTGGGGGAATAGGGGCATTTCCAGGCTAGCAACAATCACAGCTGAAATTTGTACTGGACGAGCCATCTCTGATGTATCACCTGTTGATTTACTAATGGTGCAGAAAGTCTCATTCATACTAGTTCTTGTACTGTGATGAATGATGGAGGGTTTTTTACGAGTCAACACAAAGTTATACTGTGCTTATGTATACAGACACATATATATGTACATGTGTGTGCGTGTGTGTGAAACTATTTTCCAGTCTTAGGCTTTTCCTTTGTTTGTTAATATTTCTACATTTACACCCGGAATTGTTAAGATGATATCATGTGTGCAGTTCTGGCGTCCTCAACATAAAAAGGATATGGAACTGTTAGAACAAGTGCAGAGGAGGACCACAAGGATGATCAGGGGACTGGAGCACCTCCCTTATGAAGATAGGCTGAGAAAATTGGGGCTGTTCACCCTGCAGAAGAGAAGGCTGCATGGAGACCTCATAGCAGCCTTCCAATACCTGAAGGGGGCGTATAGGGATGCTGGGGAGGGACTCTTCATTAGGGACTGTGGTGAGAGGACAAGGGGTAATGGGTTTAAACTTAAACAGGGGAAGTTTAGATTGGATATGAGGAAGAAATTCTTTACTGTGAGGGTGGTGAGGCCCTGGAATGGGTTGCCCAGTGAAGTTGTGAATGCTTCATCCCTGGCGGTGTTCAAGGTGGGGTTGGACATAGCCTTGGATGGCATGGTTTAGTGTGAGGTGTCCCTGCCCATGGCAGGGGGGTTGGAACTCGATGATCTTGAGGTCCTTTCCAACCCTAACTATTCTATGATTCTATGATTCTATGAATGAGATGCACAAATGTGAAATGTGCATTTTTAATTTTCTGTTTTTTTTTTTTTTTTTTTAATAGAGTGGGAAAAATCACCAGTTTGGGATTTATTTCATTTAGTTCCAAGGGCGTATTTAAGTAATGAATTTGTCTTGTTACGTGGTGCAATCCAGCAATAACTTGCAATTGCCTTCATTGCTGATATGCAGTCGCTATTAAAACTAGAATAGTGATGTTTTCCAGGCTTCGTCGCCTTTGTATGGGCTAATATTTTCTCAGCTTGACTTACTGGTATTCCCAGTGTGCACATCTTCCGCAGATGGAACCAGGCATCCTACTGCTATTTAGTTTGATAGGAGAGCAAAGTGATCTACTCATGAGAGCAACTGTCCCTAGAAAAATGAAGAAAGCAGATATGGTGCTTTGGCTGGTGCAAACTTGCAATTTTGTGTCTTAAGAGCTTACTGTAGTGTGTCAGCTCTAGACCTGGGCCTTAGTAAGGTAGAGAAACAGGCATTCTCTCCACAGTTGCTGTCATTTCATTCTTGAATTTGCGGGAAATGTCTCGAGTTTCATGTCCTTATTGGTGAGATTGCATGTTAAGAAAGCCACTGAAGTTTCATAAAATGTATACCCTCATTTTGTCAGTTGCCCTGGAGAATAATTTGTGTAGTTTTTTTCATCTTTCTTTGTAAGTGTGGAAAGGTCACTGAAATTAACCATTTTGATGTGAAATGCTGCTTTTTTAATCTGTCAACAGTTAGGGAAAGCTGAATGCCACTTTTCATATTTCACAAAGCACAATTGCAGGTGTCATATCTCACACAGTAACGTTCTTTTGCCTACTTTTTACAAAACAGATCAAAATCTTGGAAAGATATTTGAAATTTTTTTTAAGGAGAGATAATTTGACATAATATTGAATGTCTTTCATGCAGAGGTTTATGCACTCATCATCCTTGAGTAATCATGCTCTTTGTATGTCATGCATGTATATGTCTTGCTGGGAAGCAGCTAAGTTTTTACTTTAGCTTGCTGTTACATGAATGATCCACCTGTTTGAAAGGTGGGAGCCTTCTTTCACAAGGTAGGAAAGAGTCAAGGCAAGGTGGCAGGCAAAGAAGCAAAGAGACAATGCTCTGATCCTCCTAATGTAAAGGAAGAAGCCTGCACTTACTTCCTGAAGTGTGATGTGGCAGTGGATGGAAGAGTTAGGAGAAATACAGGATGACATAGACAGTTATTGAAAAAGTGTGCAAAAGAAGAGCTGCACTATTTCCATGCACTATCATGCAACTGGAGTCTGCATGAAGAAGCCTTGTTGACTCCAGAAAACTCACTGTTTGTGAATGTGGATGGTCCTTTTAGGATGCTGGTAACTAACTTTTTAGCTGTATTCTAATGGGGTTTAGGGTACTTTTTCAGATGATAGGTGAAGACTTTCTGCCTTCTGCACTGGATGCATCCTGTGGCTTCCTGTGTGTGACTTTCAGGAAGGTGATTTTGTGTATGTAGGGAGAGGCCTGTTATTTTTGCGAGTGAAAGCTCTAAGGTAAGCCTGCAAAAGGTGTGTGAAAGGACTGTCTAATACATAGGTAGTAAAGGGATACCTGTCCCATTTGAGATTTTTATTTCCCAAGCATTTTGTAGGTATATCAGAAAAACCTAATATGTCTGGATAATCATACATCACAGTGTATCCAGAACTGCTTATCCAAACTCCATTTTTCCCCAGTTTCTAAAAAAAAAAAATTGTCTTATTTCTAAAAGTTCTGGTCGTTTGTAAAACTCAAAAGCTTTGCACATGCATCTGACTGCAGGTATACTTGGTATATTTGGCATACTTGATGTCAAACAAGTTTTTGCCAGGAACAAATTTCTGTTAAATTCTTCAATATTTGAGGTAAGATCACATACTACTGCTTGTTATATAAGACTCCTTATTCAGTGTTTGCTCTTTTGCCACCTTTCACCAAAGTCTCTTAAAAAGAAAAGAAGGTAAACATCTGTTGCAGAGTTTCTTGTTGTGAGCAATCCAGCCTCTGACTTAGCCTCACTCGAGTAGTGAGCTGAGGGCTTCACAGGCTACTGAAGGGGTCAACACAGGATGCCTACCTGCCGACATGAAGAGGACGTTGCCTTGGGGAGGCACTGAGCAAGCTTACCACAAAGGCACTGAGCACCGCAATCAGGCACTGAGCACCTGCATTCAGGTTTCCACAAAGGCACTGAGCACCCGATTCAGGTTGCCACAAAGGCACTGAGCAGGATGTCGGCGCCAGATCAGATTACCACGGAGCAGGCCTTGCTTGCAAGGCCTGGGCCTGTCGCTATGGACGTTTCACAAGTTAACCAATCAGATAACGACTGTTCCAGTACTTTGTAACTTTTCTATAAAAGCTGATGCTTGCGTTTAATAAATTGTCAACGTTCGATCACATTGGTCGTTGCTGCGTTGTCCATGTTCTCCCGCCGCAAGTGGCGCCCGAACAGGGACCCTCTTGTCGTCGCTTTCCGGAGCTTTGAAGACGGCTGGAATAGGAGGGGAGCGGGAAAGCCGGCTGGATATCCTTGCTGCCCCGGCAAGAAGAAGAAGCAGTAAGAAGTGAATTCCTTGCTGCCCCGGCAAGAAGTGGAGTCTTGCTGAGCTGAAAGAGGCTGGAAGCGCGCTGTGACGGAATCTCACCCTGATCAGGTGAGCGGTCGGAGAGGAGATGGGGTCTACACTCTCAAAGGAAGAAGAGGCAGTAGTTAAGCTCCTCAAACATATCCTTTCTAAGAGAGGGATTAAATATGAAGAGGACACCCTGAGGGTGTTGTTACAATGGAGTAAAGATGAAGGGTTACTAAATGGTGTAGGCACTGCTCTTGAACTCTATACTTGGGAGGCCAAAGTGGTGCAGCTATGGGACACTGTTAGCGATGGCGGCAAGGCTGCAGAGGAAGCACAGAAGTGTTCCACATTATGGAAGCTTATTCGTGAGACTTTACGGACAATGAAATCAGAGCGAGCTGCAGTAGCATCTGCCGCAAGTGCTCTTTCACCTCCTATACCCCAGTGGGAAAATGAGCCTTTAGTGCTGCTTGCCGTTGCTGCCGCGAATCCCTTTGGGCACCGTCTTGCTGCCCCGGGGCCTCGAAAATTAACTAAAACTGCAAAGAGTGCCTTTCACAACCCACCGCAAGACAAAAGAAAGAATGAAAAGAGGAGTAAAGATGTTATCGGAGCTATCAGTAGTAACTCTGAAAAAGAACTGGCTAGCCCACAGGACGCAGATTGCTGCCAGCCAAGGGAACCTGTTTGTTTTTCCTTTTCATCATCTGAGTCCTCCCTTAAAACTTCTGTTGCAACCACCCCGGGGGGAAAAACCCCCAGAGAGCCCAAGGAGGAGGATCGGACGAGGGTACTGTTACAGGAGGTGACTGAGAGGCTGGGTGCTTTTGGGCCAAGAGAGGGATCTGGTCCAGGTTGTACTTTGTCTATGGAAACAGGCGGCGGGGCGCGGGGTAAGTCCCGACGCAGGGGCCGACAGGACCGGCCAGAGCCGGCGGCGGCCCCGGCCCGGTTAAGGCCGGCGCGGGCGAAGCGCGGCCCCGCGGCGGCGGCTGCCCCCGGCACCTGCCCCCCGCCGCCGCTCGCCGCGCGCGGGGCCGCCGGGGGCCGCCAGCCCGGCGGTCGGGGCGCTTCCACCCTCCCCCGGAGGGGGGGCACCGGAGGAGCGGACGGAGGAGCCGGCCAGGCGCACAGGCGCAGGGCAGCGCGGCTCCTCAAGGTGTTGGCTGCGCGGGCTGGCTCCGGGGGGGAGCTTGCTGCGTGTGCGCGGACCCCAGGGGCCGAGATGGCGGCGCCCGGGCTGCAGCTGTGCGCAGCCCCCGCGCTGCTCCTGCTGCTACTCCTGTGCCTGCCGCTGCGCGCCCGCACCGACGAACACGAGCACACGTACCAAGATAAAGAGGAAGGTATGGGAACTTTGCAACCTGGTCTGCCCTCACCTGTCATGTTGCCTGAAAACTGGGAAATTCTAATTATTGATTTAAAGGACTGTTTATTTACAATTGCATTGCATCCAGAGGATATGGAAAAGTTTGCCTTTTCTGTTCCCTCAATCAATAAGTCTGAGCCAGCAAAACGATATCATTGGGTTGTGTTGCCACAAGGCATGAAAAACTCACCAACGATATGTCAACAGTTTGTTGCTTGGGCCTTGAAACCTTTTCGGCAAAAGTTTCCACAGTTGATTATTTATCATTATATGGATGATATATTAATTTGTGGAGAAACACTAGAAAAGCATAAGATTTTGACCATCTTAAAATCTGACTTAGAATCAAGAGGTCTGAGAATTGCCCCTGAAAAAATTCAGGATTCTGCACCATGGAAATATCTGGGTTGGGTTATTACCCACAGTGCAATTCAACCTCAGAAGATAAAAATTACCTCCACAGTTGGAACACTTAATGATGTGCAAAAACTGGTCGGGATATTCAATGGGTCAGAAATATTTCTGGCATTACTAATGATGATTTGAAACCTTTGATACAATTGTTAGGAACCTCTACAAAAGCTGATGAGTCCCGGTCTTTAGGCCCTGAACAACAAAATGCTCTTGACATTATCAGTGAGAAAATTTGTCATAATCATGCTCAGCGAATTGTGTTATCACTTCCCATAATTCTAATGATTATTAATATTGACAATCAGCGCACATATCATTTTGCACTTACTATGCAATGGGATAGTAGCGTTGCCTGTAGCCTTAGAATATTAGAATGGATATTTACTCCTGTCACACCAAAGAAAACCATCACCACAAAACCAGAAATTTTGTCTCAGTTAATTATGAAAGGACGTAGTCGAGCATTGGAAATTTCTGGGAAAAATCCTCAAAAATTTGTTATCCCTGTTGTTCAAGAATATTTAGAGTGGTTGTTACACACTTCTCTGACCCTACAAAGTGCTTTAGCAGACTTTGAAGGTGAAATAAGCAATGTCTATGCTTCATATAAACTGTTGCCAATGTTGAGTAATCAGAAGTTTGAAACATTTCCAAAGCATTCAGAAACACCTGTGTCAGGTACTACTGTTTTTACAGACGCTGGCAAGCGTTCTAAATTAGCTGCTTGTGTTTGGCAAAACAACCAGCAGTGGGAGAGACATTTGATTAATGGTACTATTGATGACTCCTTGCAGATGTGGTTATTTGGGCCTTTGAAAAATGGAATGATACACCACTTAACATTGTCTCTGATTCATTGTACGTTGTTGGAGTTGTACACAGAATTGAAGGATCACTTCTAAAAGAAGTCAAAAACAACTGGTTATATCAATTGTTACTAATGTTGTTGCGTTTATTGCAGAATCGTGAATTTCCCTATTTTATTACCCATCTTCGCAGCCACCAATCAAATTATGGATTAGCCATAGGTAATAATAAGGCTGATGTATTAGTTTCTCCTGCTTGGGCTGGACCGCCCATTAATAGTTTTGCACAAGCCCGCGAATCACATTCCTTTTTGCATCAATCTGCAAAAATGCTTGCACGGCAGTTTGCCATTCCTCTAAGTGATGCAAAAGGCATTGTAAAATCTTATCCATCCTGTCAAAAAATTGGATTTGGTCTAGGAATTGGAGTTAATCCTAGAGGCTTGCAACCACTGCAACTGTGGCAAATGGATGTTACCCGTTTTCCAGAATTCGGTCGACTTAAATATGCTCATGTTTGTATTGATACCTTTTCTATGGCACTGTGGGCAACTGCTCAGACAGGTGAAACAGTTAAACACGTACAACGCCATCTTTATATGTCTTTTGCAGTGCTTGGAGTTCCACAAAGTATTAAAACAGATAATGGTCCTGCTTATACATCACGACGATTTCTACAGCTTTGCACAACATGGGGAATTAAACATACTACAGGCATTGCTCGTTCCCCTACTGGACAAGCTATAGTGGAACGGGCACACCAAACCCTAAAATCTCTTCTTTTAAAACAAAAAGGGGGAGAGGTACTCCCACCTGCAGAGAGACTGGCCAAAGCATTGTATGTATTGAATTTTTCGCGATTAGCAGGGGATAGGAATGAACCGCCTATGGTCATTCATGGACTAGCCATGCAGTCAGGAGTAACAGGTAATAAAACTGAGAAAATCCTAGTTCAGTACAAAGATTTAAATACAGGACAATGGAAAGGTCCTGCAGAGGTTAAATTAGCAGGCAGAGGATATATGTGTTTACTTACAGATAACAGGATTCGTTGGGTACCTGCCCTTGGACTCGTCCGTGGAAGATGCCACCCACTGTGGATGCTGTAATGGATCATGACGAGTCCAACTAAGTTTGTTGGGTTAATCTTGTTAAATTTTGTTAATGTTATAACAAGTTTTGTGCATGGAATAAATCTGCAAGTAAATCAGTGGATCACTTGGGCAAATGAAACTGGCAAAGATGCATTTTGCCTTGCCATGCAGCCAGCCACAGATCCCTTTAAAACTTGTTTGTTGGGAATTCTGCTCTTTGTTGTTTTAGCTTTTCTGACATGCCTTGCTGCAAAGTTGTGCAGCCATTGATTTTTGCTGCTAGCACAGGGTCATGGTTGTACTGACTTTGAAGGAATGTGTTGTATGAATCTAAAATTTTTGTTATTGTGATTGTCATGTTGATTATGTGTAGAATTATATTTAGTTGTGTTAAAAGGTCATTATCAGAAGCTATGCAACACGTTTGGATTGCTCAAAAACAAAAAGAGGGAATTGTTGCAGAGTTTCTTGTTGTGAGCAATCCAGCCTCTGACTTAGCCTCACTCGAGTAGTGAGCTGAGGGCTTCACAGGCTACTGAAGGGGTCAACACAGGATGCCTACCTGCCGACATGAAGAGGACGTTGCCTTGGGGAGGCACTGAGCAAGCTTACCACAAAGGCACTGAGCACCGCAATCAGGCACTGAGCACCTGCATTCAGGTTTCCACAAAGGCACTGAGCACCCGATTCAGGTTGCCACAAAGGCACTGAGCAGGATGTCGGCGCCAGATCAGATTACCACGGAGCAGGCCTTGCTTGCAAGGCCTGGGCCTGTCGCTATGGACGTTTCACAAGTTAACCAATCAGATAACGACTGTTCCAGTACTTTGTAACTTTTCTATAAAAGCTGATGCTTGCGTTTAATAAATTGTCAACGTTCGATCACATTGGTCGTTGCTGCGTTGTCCATGTTCTCCCGCCGCAAACATCCAATTTGCAAATGTAGTTGCAAATCATCCCAGATTTCCTTCACATTTACATACATGTAGAAACTTGCAGGTACTGGGAAGCTATTTCTTAAAGATTATCAGTCATTCTCAATTTTTGTTCTTTCACTGCCAGGAAATTTATCATTCTACCAGACCTGGTTTTAACTTTTTTTATTTATTTGACTAAATAAATATTGCAAGATCGCTTCATAACTACTGAACTTTTGAATGAACACAGATTTTGACAAGAGTTTTTTAACTATCCAGGTAGAATGGTTATCGATACATGAACTTTATTCTAATGTACATGCAAATCATTGACTTTTTGCATAGACTGAACCAGAAGGCTGTGCTTAACACAAAATTGGGCAAAGTGTCATAGTATTCCAAAGTGGTGGAATACCAGAAGTGGCAGTCTGATACCAGGAGATTTTGTAGCTGCTATTTTCACATTTTTTTGCATGAGTAGGGATTTTATTTTTGTTAGTTTATTTTGTGAGCTCTTGTGCAATACTATCCTACATTAATACTGGTCTTTTAGGAGATAACTAAATGCTTAATTTTGGTTGTCTCACTAAGGACTTCCTTTTGTATTGTTGCAAAAAAGCACTGGCATGTAAAGACACAGCTTGTGAAATGCAGACAGATAAGCTCTGTCCACTGGCAGTGGAAGAGTGTACTTTCACAGGAAATTTTTGTTCAGTAAGAGCGCTGTATTTCTTCAAACACTTACAGAGATGAATCACAGTCAATAACATTATAATATTTATAGAATAGTTCATAGAATCATAGAATAGTTAGGGTTGGAAAGGACCCTAAGATCATCTAGTTCCAACACCCGTGCCATGGGCAAGGACACCTCACACTAAACCATGCCACCCAAGGCTCTGTGCAACCTGGCCTTGAACACCACCAGCAATGGAGCATTCACAACTTCCCTGGGCAACCCATTCCAGTGCCTCTCCACCTTAACAGTAGAGAATTTCTTCCTCATATCCAATCTAAACTTCCCCTGTTTAAGCTTGAACCTGTCACCCCTTGTCCTCTCACTACAGTCCCTAATGAAGAGTCCCTCCCCAGCATCCCTATACGCCCCCTTCAGGTATTGGAAGGCTGCTATGAGGTCTCCATGCAGCCTTCTCTTCTGCAGGCTGAACAGCCCTAACTTTCTCAGCCTATCTTCATACGGGAGGTGCTCCAGTCCCCTGATCATCCTTGTGGCCCTCCTCTGCACTTGTTCCAACAGTTCCATATCCTTTTTATGTTGAGGACTCCAGAATTGCACACAGTACTCCAAGTGAGGTCTCACAAGAGCAGAGTAGAGGGGCAGGATCACCTCCCTCGACCTGCTGGTCATACTCTGTTTGATGCAGCCCAGGATACGGTTGGCTTTCTGGGCTACAAGTGCATGCTGACAGCTCATGCTCATTTTCTCATTGACCCACACCCCCAAGTCCTTCTCTGCAGGACTGCCCTGAATCTCTTCTCTGCCCAGCCTGGAGCTGTGCCTGACATTGCTCCGACCCAGGTGCAGGACCTTGCACTTGTCATGGTTAAAC
Organism: Amazona ochrocephala; assembly: GCA_039720435.1. Lineage (NCBI taxonomy): Eukaryota > Metazoa > Chordata > Aves > Psittaciformes > Psittacidae > Amazona > Amazona ochrocephala. The sequence continues at coordinate 79,357,204 of CM077876.1, read as the reverse complement.
TTCATTAGGTTGGCATCAGCCCACCTCACAAGCGTGTCTAGGTTCCTCTGGATGGCATTCCTTCCCTCCAGCGTATCAACCGAAAGGCACACCTTGGTGTCATCGGCAAACTTGCTGAGGGAACACTCAATCCCACTGTCCATGTCACCAACAAAGATGTTGAACAAGACCGGTCCCAACACCGATCCTTGAGGGACACCACTCATTCCTGGTCTCCAGCTGGACACTGAGCCATTGAATACTACTCTTTGCATGCGGCCATCCATCCAGTTCTTTATCCACCGAGTGGTCCACTGTCGTGGTTTAAGCTTCTCAGCCACGCACAGTTGTGCTCATTCACTCACTCCCCACTCTTTCTTCCCTCCGCTCCTGGAGGGATTGGAAGGAGAATCGAAAGAATGCAACTCCCACAGGTTGAGATAAGTACAGTTTAGTAACTAAGGTACAGCACAAATCACTACTACTACCACCACTACTACTAATAATAATAACAAGGCAAATACAAGGAAAGAATACAATAGCTCACCACCCAGCTCGACCAAGCAGTGTACCCCCCACCGTGCACCCCTACCACCCTTCCAGGACTCTGCTCTCCATCTTTACATCCTGGACATGACGTGCTGTGGTATGGAATAACCTTTTTGGTCAGTTTGGGTCAGGTGTCCTGTCTCTCCTTCCTCCTGGCTCCCCCTCCTCCCTGGCAGAGTATGAGACTGACAAAGTCCTTGGCCAGCCTAAACATCACCAAGCAGTAACTGAAAACACTGGTGTTATCAGCACTGTTCTCATTCCCCAAATCAAAAACACTGCGCTGCACCAGCTACCGAGAAGGAGAAAAATGCTGCTATTGCTGAACCCAGGACATCCACCTATCAAATTGGTGTCTCTCCAACTTAGAGAGGAGGATGTCATGTGAGACAGTGTCAAACGCTTTGCACAAGTCCAGGTAGATGACGTGAACAGCTCTACCCCTGTCCATCAGTTCTGTAGCCCCATCATAGAAGGACACTAAATTTGTAAGGCAGGATTTCGCCTTAGTGAAGCCATGCTGGCTGTCACCAAGCACCTTGTTGCTTTTCATGTGGCTTAGCATGCCTTCCAGGAAAATCTGCTCCAAGATTTTGCCAGGCACAGAAGTGAGACTGGATGATTTGTAATTCCCTGGGTCATCCATTTTCCCCTTCTTGAAAATGGGAGTCATATTTCCCTTTTTCTAGTCATTGGGAACTTCTCCTGACTGTCACGATTTTTCAAATATGATGGACAGTGGCTTAGCAACTTCATTTGCCAGCTCCTTCAGGACCCGTGGATGGATTTCATCCGGTCCCATGGACTTGTATATGTTCAGGTTATTAAGATGGTCTTGAACCAGATCCTCTCCCACAGTAGGCCCAGGGTCTTCATTCTCACAGTCCTTGAATCTGCCTTCCAATACTTGGGTGGTGTGGTCAGAGCATTTGTCAGTGAAGACTGAGGCAAAGAAGTCATTAAGAATCTCAGCCTTCTCCAAATCCAGGGTAGCCAGTTCTCCTGATAGCTTCCGGAGGGGGCCCATGTTTTCCGTGGTCTGTCTTTTATTCGTTACGTACCTATAGCATCCCTTCCTGTTATCTTTAACATCCCTAGCCAAGTTTAATTCTAATATATGCTAATATATAACTAATATACAATATTAGTTATTATATATATATTATAATGTATAACTTATATATACTTTAATTCTAATATATACCTTAATACATTGTGAAAACACTGACATTTAGATTTTTTTTTTTTTTTTTAGGAAAATATAGCTCACTATATATTGCACTGAAGTTTCCCTGAAATGTGAGGATTATGAAGTAAAATTGCATGGGAGGGATTTAGAAGATTAGGGCCTTGCTTATATAAATTATTCTGCCCAAAACAGACACAGTTAAAGTAATTTCTGGTCCCAGTTTCTGTCCTTTCTCATGTCCTATATTTCCCTGCACTACACTGGAGACAATAGATTTTCAGTGTTTCTGCTTTTCCTGGTTTGAACATTTGTCTATCCATTCGCAGTCTCATTTCTGTGAAATAAACTGCTTTCAAGAAGAAACATAAAACAAACAAGGCCTTCTGTCAATTGAGTGGTAAAACTGGTATAATGGAGAAACAACCGCCAGTGTGTTGTGAGAAAATAGCTAAGGTGATAACAACACAGATCCTTTGTAACTACAATCCAGGTAACCATTCGCTTGGGCAGGATTATCCATTTAGTTTAAACAATCTGGAAGGTAACTTTGGAGAGATACCTCAGCAGCATTACTCCTGCTGTGAGGCCCTTTGCTCCCCAGTGGCGTCATCTGCTTCCTAAATGTCAATGCAGTGTTTGACTGCTGCCTGTTCTTTGATTCTGTGTAGCATTACTCTATAAAAGCTAAAGGTTACTGTTCTACTGGTGGAAAGTGTCTGAATGATTTGCAAGAGCAAAGCTAAAATCATAAAAGGAAGGAACTCAATAGATCAGGTCATGCCCTAAGACATGCTGGTATAAAATTAATCAAAAAAGCCATTCCAAACCTTGCTCACCTTTTTCACCAACATGAAGATTGGGAAAAATAGAGGAAACAACAAAGAAACCATTTCTGTATGAAACAGATGGCATTTTAAGTGTTTTGAATATATAATGAAATATTCTTATGGCAGGATATAACTTTCTGCAACTTTTCTAAGTCTTGTAGCTAAATTACTGGGACTGAATATTAGTTTTATGTAGATAGTTAAAGATTTTGTGTTGGGAGTTTGTGGGGGAGGTTGGTTTATTTTGGTTTTGTTTTTAGCCTGAATCCTTTAGGATATTACACCGGAAATGCAAGTTCTTTGAATCCAGAGAACTAGCTATTTAATGCAAAAATTAGCTGTGTCACTGAGAACAGTTTCAGCAACTATTTTTGAGCAGGCACATCTGATTATGGCAAAAGAAAATGCACTTCAAACTCTGCAAGAAGCAGCCATATGGAATAATAGCTGCAGGGGTCTGCAAGAGAAATGGTGTTCCATATTTGAAGTTTTCTTTTCAGCATTTCAGCTCATTTATATTGAGCTATAATCCCCTGAGGAGTCAGGAGCTAGAAGTGGGGTGTCTGGTAAAGATCTGAGGCAAAGCTGCTGGAGGCTTGAGGCAAGAACAGTTGTTTCTTGTGAAAGGTAGTTGAGTATCAATATTGAATATTCAAATTTCAATATTGGACGACTAGAAAGAAGTTGGCTTCCTTGCCTCTGGTCATCTGTGTCAGTAGCAGTTAATACATTGTATTAACTTGTGTTAATGCATCCATAAATGTTTGCTTTAAAACCATTCCTTGGCAGCCATCTTTTGAAGTTCAATAAGAAGCTTCAAAATTATTGAAAGAAGAATAAAAGAAACTCTTTAACTACTTAAGTCTAGAGTAATTTAAGTGGCAGCTTAAAACAGGTGAGATATATACTGTCATGATTAAAGAAGGACGGAAAAGAACAATGCTGACATCCTTTAAATTACCCCATTATCTTCTAATTTTTAATATTACACACAATTGTTTATAACAAGCAAGTACTACATCATCTTTTTTTCTTTAAACATATGAATGGCTGTGGACTACCTGGCATGGAGATCACTAATACAGTGAGCTGCATATAAGTGACAAATTTTTATTTGAAGATCTCTGTTGTACATGGGATTTGGGCATCTTTTTCAGGTACTGTGTACAGATTGTCTGTCAAGTTGAGTTTCCTTTCACAAAGTCCTTCTGCATACTTTAATAAATACTTAATAAGGCAAAGCATCCAGTGTCTGACAGGCTACCTGTGCTGTGGTAATCTGTGCAAGCCAGCTCCTTGTTTCTCTTCCTTTGCTCATTTATTATTCTGTCTCAGTGGTTGAACACAGATCTTCCCCAGGGCTGCAACTCAAATGTAGCCAGTCACTTTAATGATGACTAATGCTCAAGTACAAGAAACATGAGGAGAAACATCCTCTGCCAAAAAAATATGCATTAGCACCTATTGTGCATGGATGTCAACTAAACAATGCCTGATTTCTTTGCTGCCCAGCACTCTGCAACAGATTTGTGCCTGCAACAGTGTATGCTGTATACTTTTACACGCCATGCTAAAGTCAGAGGCAAGACTGTTCAGCCTATATTTAATTATTACAGTCTTCTTATATTTTAAGGCTGCTTCACCCTTCCCCTCCTTTTTGAACTGTATTCTTCCTGGACATATCTTTGCAGCAACAACAGTACCTTGGAAGGCTGACAGCTAGAGATGAAATGTGGTGTTTGATTTATCATAACAACTGACTTTCTGTGCAAATGCCAGGGTGCCTATTTAAGTTCACTTAAAAACGTACATTCTGTCTTCTCCCCCCACCCCCAACTTTCCCCCTCCCTTCAAATATGCAGGATGATATTTAAGAAAACATAGTTGTGATATTAAGCGAACTTATGGGTGATTAACAGCAAACAGAACGTCAAGAAAAGGTTATGGGCTAAAATGTTCCTCATTGTAATTCCACATTTTTTCAGTGAACTCCTTCATCATGTTGTAATAAGAACAGCCTGCTGCATAAAGCTTCGTTTCTGACATTCTTTGTGTCAGTTATTTCCTGGAAAATAATAAAATCCTTTTTTCTTGGTTTGTTTATTCCTCAAAGAAAAATAGTTTACCTGGAGCCTGTTATTCAGTTTTTAGGTAAATTAAGTGTTTTGCCCTAGCTCTCAAACTTATGCATCAGTCAGAGCAGTGGGTGTCAGCTTTAGCCTCTGTCACCAGGCTGAAAATCTCTATTTGGTCACCTGGAACAATCTTCCCCATAGTTACAAAGGTAATCTGTAGAATGTAATTAATATTTTTTCAAGAGGGTGATTTTTATTAATTCTTTTTTCCACAGGAAATTACACAATGTAGCAACACTGCAGAACTTGATAGAGGTGGATTTTTTTTACACCTACCAAAACTTTTCTTCTAGTGCAGGTGCGTAATCTAATTAACAGTGTTTATTGTTTAGCCATCATTCACAGGAACAGTCCTGCTCCCACCATCCTCCCTCTTTGGGAATTGTGTGCTTCTGCTCTGCGTCTGATGTCAGCAGTAGTGCTTGTCTGATCTGATGGGGAGCTGGTGCAGGATACTAAAGGGAAGGAAAGTATTTCTTTTTTGTAAGGTTGTTTCTCTATTGTTCAGCTTCCAGGATTGGCTTGCCATGCAGTCAACTTGGTAGTTATGCAAGTACAAAGAAAATGGAATGAGTCCTTGGATTTAATAAACCATATTTGGAGACAAAAATATTAAAAAGGAAACTAATGTTATCCTACTTTTATTTTCTTAATTACAAAAAGACATGTTAAAGCTTGACAATAGATATTAGATTTTTATTTTATTGAATAATCTCAGCACTTGTTCTAACTTCCCCATTTTGCCAAAGATCTAGGTTATTTGTTGGCAAACAACATTACCCAAGCAAAACTGCTATGTTCTAGTCCAAAAAAAAAATAATAAAAAAAAAAAAAAAAAAAAAAAGAAATCAAAAAAATCCCCCTCAAATATCAACTTCTAGTGAGCTACAAATCACAGAGATTTTTGTTCCTTCCTCCTTGTTTTGTAAGCAATTAAAATGTATGGTTTTTTACTTAAATGTTTTCTCAATAATTAAGCTAAATGAAGCAAGATTGCATTTTGGTTTACATTGATGAAGTGTTAGACTTAATTGCTTGTTGAATGAATTGATACATTATTGCAATTGAAAAGGAAGACTATGAATGAGGCTTTGCCTGCTATTTTCTGGGAAATGTGAAAAAAAGGACCTCAGTTTGTGTCAAGTGCTAATGATTTGGTTTTAAGAATAATTTTTGTCACCCCTGTGATTAAACTAGGGCTAGATAGAGGTAATACCACTAATAGAGAGCAGCTGGGTTTGCTATAAATGTGGATAGGTTGTAAACTTCACCCTGTGGCTGGTTCTGCTCCAGTAAATGCAGCTACTTTAGTTAGCGATAGGGCTTTCATCTTCTTATTGCTAGATACTGGCTGAGGTTCATATATTCTGATAAGAGGAGAAACTTGTTTTGTTGCTGTATATTACATAAAACAGTTGGAGTTTTATGCAAAAAATAACGCTAAAGTTTCCCAAGGGAAGGGAGGGAAGAAGAGATTTCGGAAAGGAGAGGGGGGGGCTCCTTTGTAACTGTGTGGCATAACATGATTTGCCCAATGATATAATTATTTGTCCTGTACTGTTTTTTAAGATTGCAGGTGCGTGATGTCTCAGAATCTTATGACATGCATGCTGTGATATAGTTCTTCGTCCCCACTGTTTTGTTCAGCACTTGTTGGCTTTCAAACTTTTTATTGCAACATATGGTGTCTGATGTTAGCATTTCACGGTGGACGACATAATGAACTTCCAGCAGGCTGTTGCTCCCATAAGCCCCATGCTATCTGAACAATGATGAATATATCTGGTAAATATAGCTCCTTTTCAGAAGAGCTTGAAGTGAATGTCTGGAACGTGAACAGAGACCCTCTCCACCCTCCCCTTCCTAATTAAAACTGCAAAACCGAAGGTTTTGCGCTAACTGCACTCAGGTTCTGGCGTCTCTGTTCTTGTTTGTTTGTTTGTTTTACAGATTATTATTATATCTAGATTTTCATTGCTTTTCTTATCCCTTCACCAGAGTAGCAGAGGACCTTTTCTGTGGTTTTGGTTTCTATTCTTAATTCAGCTGGTGAGGTAAAGGACCAAAAATTGGAATTCTGAAATTGTAGTATAATGCCTTAATAACTAGCCTATTACCTTTTTTCTTTGTTTTAATTCTATGTTAAGTTACAAATTTTTACTAGCTTTTGTAAACAATTTCTTCATATTTTGATCTGTTCTATTCTACCTCCATGAGTTTCTGCATTTATGGGCTGCATTAAATATTTTGATAAATTGACAGTATTCAGAATTGTTGCCAGCTGCAGGCAAACACTAAAGATTTTTGAAGTTTAATAAAGTACCATGGAACCTACATAGCTACAAGTATTTCTTAAGGGGAAAATACCGCATTGCTTAGGAGTGTAATTTTTGAACTCATCATCTGTTTTTTGCAAAAAGCAACAGAAAGTTCGGTCGAGGAACTGAAATCTGAGGATAATCATGGTGGTATAAATAAGTGGAAACAAGCTGTTTACATAGGCTTTGTAGAACTGTATATAATTTATTGAAATAGATCAGAATGCACCTATTAGTTATCGCATTTGAGCAACTGGTGATTTGGAGGAATGTTTTCATGTACTGCCTAGGTCAGGAAACTAGCCTGAAATTTTCATTATTTCAGTGATGCTGGCATACTTTAAAGCCGGTAGTGGCGTAGTAATGTGTCTTTTTGATGCTATTAAAGTGAAAGGTAATTCAGTTGCTGTTACATTGAGCTACAACTTTCAGCCATTTCTAATGCATGCAAGAGGAAGGATCAACATTAGCTGCTCAAAAGTAAATCCCCTCACTTCTGGTGTGGCATTTTCTGAAGAAGGAGTCTTCCAGTACAATTGTCAAAAATTCAGAATAATACTCTTTGATATTTCAGTCAGATAGAGCTCAAAACTTTCACCTCTCCTTTAGGTACAGTCCTTGTTATATCGATATTATATTTTATATGTTTGTTTTAATAAATTCATTGATGATGGTCTCCAATCCAATGGAGTACTTTGCTATTGCTGCTTGCCCTGGAAGTCTATTCCAGTACCTGAGTGCTCTGATGGTTAGAGTACGACAATTTCTATGTTGAATTTATTCTTCGCTGGATTTTTTTCCTTTTTTTCATGCTTTGACTGAGCGGCTTGAATTCTAGGTATACTTAGAGACAACATTTGCATCTTATTTCTGTTCATTATGGGTGGTGTTAATAAATCTTCAGTGGCATTGAGGTTTTTAGTATGGTACAAATTTAAATCCCAGGAAAAATATACTTTTTAGTCAGACTATAAAAACTGAATTAAATTAACTCCTTGATGGTTGATTTCAGCTATATAACAACTTTGCTCTGAACCCATGAAATTCATTAAATGTAATTTGAATGCTGGAGGGAAACCTAAGGATGCAGTTCAATGATGCCAAAATTCTTAAGCATAACAGCCTAAGTAGTTGGTATGCAAAGGTTATCGAGCTGCAAGCAATACAAGTGAACAGATTGCCTGAACCACTCTGGACCATTCATACTGTGCAGGTAATTAAAAAAAACAGTGGAAATTACAGCTTGAGGAGGTTTTTGGTCGACTGAATCCCTAGCCAAGGGACAACATTAATATTGATTCTAATGGCAGAGCAATGGTATTCAATTCTGAAAGCAAGTGTTTTGTCATCTTGCTATTTTGCAATATGTATAAGTTTTAGGGAGTAATCTCTACTGTACTAAAAATTATTTAGTTTTATGTTAACTGCATGCTAATGTTGACTACTAGTTTTACTGGTCTAAGGAACAAGTGAGAAACCACAGCTGCTGGTCTTCCTTTCTAGTGTCTTAAAGTGCTGGATAGAATATTAGTTGTCAACTGAAGTCAGACAAGCTATTATGTTTCTCATTTTTGCTAGGGAAACAGTCACAGGAATGATTAGGAAATACTATGTCCTGCCAAATCTGACCTGGATACAGCAGGTGTTGCTCAACAGATTGTCTAGGTGCTCTGATGAGAGACTAGAGTCATGGAAAGGCTTTGTCCTTACTTCCTCCCTAAAGCAAAAGTAGTTTATAAAAGACTAAGACATTTTAAATTGATAATCTAGAGTAGTTTTAAAACTATTGCCATAGTCTGTTTGGGTTAATAGAAAAACAATGGGGAATAAAATGGCACTACCTTATTCTTGACCATATTTATCATGGCAGTGAACACCTTCTTCTTCTGTGTCCTGCTGTTTTGGCTGCTTAGTCCCCAGGTCAAATCAGATATTACATCTGTGTGGTCTTGAGTTAGTCAGCTGTCTGAGCAAGAGGTTTCTAAAGCTCTTGTCCCCTTCACTGGGGTGATGCTTTTAAGCTCAGGCTGTCACCACTGGGATCTGCCTGAAATACTGCAGATGTGCCTGTCCCTAGCCATGAGTCTTGCTACACCTTGGTTTCCTGGCTGGTCTTAAACCTGACTTGTCACCATAGACTTCTCTGAAGATCACTGGTCTTCAGCTGAACTTTGCTACCATCCTCAGGCTCACTCAGCTCAGCTTCTGTGAGTACCATGAGTCTGTGCCCCTGTCAGTGAGGGTGCTCCCCTGCCAGGCTTGCTGTCACCTACAGCTGCCAGCTTGCCTCCCTTTACTGAGCAATCCACACCTGCTATCCCTTCTAATAACTGCCAATATGTTTTTTGTCATAAATATTCCCAGCTTGCAACCACATTGGGGTGACTTATAAAAGAAAGTATTTTTTTCATAGCATAGTTTTTCTTCAGAATTTTACAATTCCACAAGAAAGATTTACTGATAAAATCAGTCTATTCCATCGTTTGATATTTGAGGTCAAAGTGTATGGTATCTCATCCTCTTCCGATCATTGAATTAGGATGTGCGATAGGTAAAACACTATTCCTTTTTTCTTAAATGTTTTGAAGAATATTGGCTAGCAAGTGAATGTGTGCTAGAATATGGATGTGCTTCAAATTATCCTAATGGACTACAGTGCTCTACAAAGTCATTAAGGTCAATCATGATTAAAATCATGATTAAGGTCAATCAAAATCATTAAAATCAATCACTCATGCTGATGACTATGACTTTGAAGCAAACATAGCAAAACATGCAGCTGATTGATTGTGAACAAATTGGCATAACCAGGAGATAGCTAGAACTCAAATTTTACAGTGGCCTTTGTAAAGCAAGTTCTATATAGCTCCGTAAGTATAGCTGGGGCAAAGGAAGTTAAAGACGTCTATAGTTCAATCCATTTTACCAGCATGTTTTTCAGTCATACCCTCCCATATAATGCATTGACAAATCCAGAACCAATGCCTCTTTGGTTAATGGTCAGACAAAATTTGGAGTCAATGTTACCTGAACATGAGTCCTCTGCTTAGGTGCCAATCTTTGCTGTTGATGGATATATATGGCTTTTGATTGTGTTCAGACTACATGCTATGTTATGGTTAATGTGACAAGGTATAATCTGTAACAGTAGCATTCTGGAGCACTGCAGCTTCCTAAGGATTGAAATACTGACAAAGGATAGTTTTTGTGGGCTGGACACGTATTGCGAATGAAAGACATCACAATGCTGACATGACTTTTCTCATGCTGAGGCTGAAGTATTGCACTGAGTAGCATGAAACTGAAATCAATATCTGGGAAACTGTAGCTACCAAAGTAGTACACAGTCATTTTGGTTAGTGGGACTCAACAAGGAAGTAAAAGAGCCAGGATGGGAATCAGTTTTCTGTGGGTGGCATGAGAGTCAGAGATTTCAGATTTCATTGCTAACATCTCTCCTTTACCTGTTCATAAATTGGATGTGAGGTTGGGTTTGTCATATTTGTATATGAAAGAGAATATTCTCAGTCAGGTCATTTCTGATTAACAAAGCGCTACTGAAACAATCACTGTACTAGGTGGTGCAGTGTCAGTAAAACACAAGACTAGTTAGAGGCCTGCAGAGAGTCTTCAATGGCTGTGGTGGTAATATAGTCCTGTAATCTGTGGTACCGTCCTGAGACTGTTTCAATTAGACCTAATTAGTGGCCTCCTCTACACGTTCATACCAAAGCATCTTGGTTTAGCTTCTTCCCTCTGTTTTTTTGCATGTATCATAGTTACTTGCCCTTGCCTAAAGCAAGCCTTGCTGATTTCTAGTATCTCAGTGTTTTTGTTTCGGTCTTTGTACAAAGCAACGTTCTAGTCCAAAAGGTACCTGCAGAAGAGAATATTATGGAAGTGTAAGTCAGTGTGCCATGTAGATCATCACTCAGGCCAGGGAGGAAAGTATCTTCTAGATGAATTGCCTAGCACACCTATGGAAAAAAAAAAAAACAAACCACTTTAACTGTGAAGGACCTCCTTTCCTACCAATCCCCAACTAAGTAAAGCTTCTTAGAGGCCTTTTTATGTCAGAATGACAGTCCTTTTCCTTCTGTAAATTCAAGTGCTGTAACTGTCTGTTGCTAAGCGATCCATGACAATTACATTTTGCTCAAATGCATAATTTCTGTTAAGTCAATTGCAGGTTACTGTAGCTTTTATGGCTTAAAATCTAACTTTTGACTGGGCAAACAAGTCTGACTTATTTGCAGTCAATATTGTTTTTTTAAGTAACAACTGTCTAACTTGCTTTATTTGACCGATTTTTCTCCCTTAATACCCTTTCATTAACTATTTTGCAGGGATAAAACTTATGTTAAATCAGGAAGAGTAAGAGTAAATATTTTAAAGTTGTTTTATACATGCAGACCTGAGTGATGATAGTTCCTTCTGCTCAAATGGTTTGAGAACAAATTTTACTACTGCTGCTCACAGTATCATTTGGATCATCTAAAAGCATTACAGTCTCGGTTTCTATGCTAAAGGACTTTGCCATGACTACAACCTACTTATTGACTAGCTCCTTCAATGTATAATGTAGCAACCTCCGGTGTAACCCAGTCAAATGTCTAGAAAAATATGAACAGTTGCTAATGATAATGTTGGGAAAAGTCCTTTCCCCTTTGAGAAATTATGTCTTGTATCTGAGAAGCAGAGCTGTAGTGTGCTCTGACTCAATTGCTTCTAACATATCCCTATCCCAGGTTACAGAACACAGGTAAGCAAATGTAATGTCAGTGATGCAGCACTTGGTGCAATTTTGAAGCAAGTAGAAATCCTGCTTAGTGCATGTTTTTCACATTGGTCTGAAGTGCAGAGATATAGATAAAATATTATCTTTTTTAATGATAATTTCACTAGTGATTTCTCCCAAAAGGTTTTCTTCTGGTTTTTTTACTTTTAGGTATTATAAAACACATACCAAAATCTGAGTCTAAATCCCAAGATATTCCTTGAATTAAGAATGTTTAAGGACCAATATTCTGTGACCGAAAGTCAGCACTGGATATTTTGTTAATTTACAAACTTAGGGAACTTAGGCAATACAAATGACATAATGCTTTTTGGTTTTTAAATATGTGTTTTTAAATATAAGAATAAGGAATACATTAAATAAAACATTTAAAGCTAAGTTGTTTGATTTAGGATTCTTTTTTATTTATTTTTAAGTGTGAGGTGTAGTTCTAATCACCAATCTATTGGATTTTAAAAGCAACCCATCTTGCAGAAATGTCAGGTGTTGTATAAATAACAGAATTATTTGCCTTTCTTGAAAACTAGAGTAATTACTTTTTTTTCTGAACATTTTTTCTGTACAAAACATCCTTGTACACTGCTAATATTTGTCTAGTCATACTCCAGAGCAGCTATTTGAAGAAAATGGCAGATTTGGTATCAGCCTCTTTGACTGTTGCTTTTTTTATCTTAAGATGTCTACAGTTGCTTTCTTAAAAAAATTGAGGTTTAGTTTTTTCGACCATCATTCTTCCCTGTTAATCTGACTCTGTCCTACTCGTTAAGACTAATGTTCTCCCTTTTCTGCTTTAAGTAATCAAACGTTGGATGGATGTAGACTTGTGTTATCTAGAAATTGCACTAATTAAATACTGCCAATATAAAGCATATAGTAACAACAGTGTTAGTGCAATGTAAGGCTTCTGAATAGAAGTACAATATAGAAAGGTAAAAAAAGATTCTTCTGGTTTATCCCTTGTTCTTCTTTTAGGAGAAGAACAAGCAAAGTTGAGGGATGGGAGTTTTTTAAACAAGAAAATGCCCAAATCAATCTTCTGAAGCCAAACAGAATGAAGGCAAGGGATTCATGCTGTAATTGCTTAAAAGTAAGTTGTATAGATGAAACCTGCATGACAAGAAGAAATCCAGAGAATGTGGCTGAGGTCAGAAAAAGAACAATTTGAGAAAGAATAATAAAACCATAATTCCATTATAAAACAAGCAAACACACACACAAACAGTATTGGCATGATATTAAAAATCTGTGTTGCAAACTGGTCTTCGAATAAATGAGGCTGTCCTGATTTTCTTGCAGGCTGTCTCTAAGGAAATCATCCTCACAGATGCAGAGCAAACATCTTGTGAGAATATTTTTTTATTGCTATCCAGTTTCTTAGTATAAAGTAACATAGTTCAGTGCTCAAGAGACAGGGACATATATTGCTGTCTGAAGCAAAAACTAGATATTAACACACAGTGCTGTACAAAATTTATTTCTTCATGCACGTAAGGTATTAATGCATCCTTTGCAAATGTCTCTTTTTGTGATTGAATGTACACACTGTAAAGACAGTCAAGGTATTCTATTGCAGTTTCATATGACAATGGTTAAACAGAAGAGCAATGCCTAAGGATTTTGAATTTAGTCTCTCTCAGCAAAGTAACTCACTCTTTGTGCTGTCATATACATTATATGTGGAGCCAAAAGTGCCTCAGGTAGTTTCTAGCAAAAACTGACAGTACTGTCAGTAATTAGACCAAGGACTAGAAGAATGTATGTAGTTTATAATTTGTATGAAACCTGCAAACTTAAGTCTTGAAAAGATTGCAAATAAATATTTCAGACTTTAGAAAATGTGGAGAATCTGTATTTAACTACTTGTGGCAATAAAAACCTAAACTGAGGAACCAGAATGAGCATCAACCATCAAAATTTGGGAAATTAATTTTTGTGAGGAACTGTCTTCACAGATTTTTGGGCTACAGCTCTGTATATCTGATTGTCAAGATAATGAAGATCAATGGCCTACTACAGAGGTCAAAAAAGTATAAGTAGTCCAAATGAATGTGTCCTGAGTGTGCAGGCAGAATATGTTTTGTAGGAAGTGAGTATACTGTAGGAAATCTTGTTACCTTCCCTTCCCTCACTGTTATCCTGGTCATAACTATTTGAAGAAGCTGTTTGCAAACTCATGTCTCTTTATACTCATTTGTAGTCGTGGAAGAAGAAAAAAAGTGATAAACAAAGCCAGTGATCTTCAGAATAAGAAGCATCATCCACAAAACACAATCTGACCAGACTCTTCTCTCTTTGACACTGTGTATTGCACATTAATTTGGGCCTTACTATAGTAACACCTCAAAGACAGAGTGTTCACTGAAAGCAGATGTTATTATGGAAGTATTATAATTTTATAACACACGTGGAAAAGCTGTTACGAATCCAGAATTAGTAGAAGCAAGGGTGTTCCAGTTTCAGCTGGGATAGAGTGAATTTTTTTCATAGTAGCTGGTATAGTGCTGTGTTTTGGCTTTAGTCTGAGAATAATGTTGATAACACACTGATATTTCAGTTTTTGCTGAGCAGTGCTTACACTAAGTTGAGGACTTTGCAGCTTCTCATGCTGTCCTGCCAGGAGGTAGGCTGGGTGGTGCACAAGAAACTGCAAGGGGACACCGCTGGGACAGCTGACCCAAACTGGTCAAAGGGATATTCCATACCATATGATGTCATGTTCAGCATATAAACTAGGCGGAAAGATGGCCTCGGGACCACTACTTGGAAACTGCCTGGTCATTGGTTGGTTGGTGGTAAACAATTGTTTTTCATTTTCATCACAAGTTTTTCTTGAGTTATATTTCTCTGGTTTTGTTTTTCTTTTCATTACAAATTACAGTATTATTTTTATTGACATTGTTGTTATTATATTTTGTTTCAACAATTAAACTATTCTTATCCCAATCCATGAGTTTTCTAACTTTTAAGCTTTTGATTCTCTCCCCTATCCCACTGGGACAAGGGAGTGAATGCAGAGCTGTGTGAGGCTCAGTTGTTTTTGGGTTTAAATCACAAGAAAGGGTTAGCTTGAATATTTCCTTACCTGAAATAAAAAAGCTTCCTAATAGTTCGGTTATAGTAATTTCATGATGGTTACTTCTTGAATTACTGTGTGTATCTTTTGAGTAAAGGTAATGAGCTTGGATAGCTAAGGGGGATACATGGATAACAAAGGAAATGTTCTCCTCAGTATTGGCTCAGTTACTGAAATGTATATATATTGCATAATACTTTCCTTTGTTAAACCTAGGCAGAGTTGGAAATGTAGTGAAGGTAGATTTCAGAAGGCAAGTAGATATCCAAGATACATCTAACATGTAAAGTTGGTGTCCAATGTGATTAGAAATGCTGCCTGCAGCATTACCCTACTGCAATTCTAATGCAACTCTTTCTATTGCAGACTGTTTATAATTACTACTAATGGAGTTCCTGTGTTTTGTAAGAGCCTGTTCCATAGTTTTTCACTTAATGCAAAGCACCAAGTAAAGAAAAATAATAGCTGAAAGTGATGACTACAGTTCTATGTATATTTGCTTCATTTTATTTTCTGCTTATGTCCTCAAAGGGAGAAAAAAGATGCAGATGTTTTTCTCCAAAATTAGATTTTAAGCAGGAAATTCATGACTTGCTGAAAAGGCTTTGGTTATACCACCATTGCTGTGGATGTGTGTCAACATTTGATCTATCAAATTTATCTGCACAAAGGATGATGAAAGTAAATTGTGAACTTACAAATCCACATTATTAGGCAATGATTTTATTAATTAGACCATCAGATGTCACGTTTTTCTGTCAGGCTTCTGCTTCATTTATAATAGATAAATCAGATCAGCTTTAAAGATGATAGAAATATATATAATATGCAAGACTCCTGGTTTATTTCTTTGCTGAAATGGAAATGTACATCCTATGTAAAGCATGAGATTTCAAAGAAAGGATCCTTATCTTATTCAAAGGGCCACATGCTGTCCAGGAGAACAGGATTTATTCCTAATTTTTCTGTAGCTAATTGTTCTGTTTGGGTCAAATCTGTGATAGGAGTAAGATGCAGCTATCCTGGCAGAAGCTGAGGACCTAAAATTGTAACTGAATATACAGCTGGTGAGCATAAGACATTCTAAAAAAAAAAGAACAAAATATCATGGTCTTGCTGTTCATCCTGGCAGCCCGTTATGGGAGATACCTGTTCTGCAGTGCCTAGGGTGCAAATTGTTCATGTACCTTGCTTGTTTGTACTCTGAGGGTGAGTAATAAATAAACAAAGAAAGCTTCCTTAACATATGTGTGCACTCCAGGGACAGTGAGAGAAGAAAACATCCATGCCCCAAAACCCCAAAATAAAAACACACCCCTTACATTCAGTGCAACATTCAGTACATATTACGAATGAGCACAGTACTGCAAAAAAAAGCAGAATGCCATCAATTTTCTTAAAATGGTGGTCATTCTGACTAAAAGCAAAACTTGATAATCTGTGTTGGTTTGTTTTGTTGTATTTTTTTAATCTAATATTAAGCCTTTTAGGTAGCAGGCTTACTTTACCTCTGTAATTATAAATATCATAATTTAATATTCCTATTCAAATTTTGTAATCATAACCCTTGCAAACTTGCTAATTGGAAGCAATCAACTGATGCCTTGAAACTATTTACTCATAAATGTCTAATGGATGTTCAGCATTATTGCAAATACCTTGCAGCTGGTAATAAACCCTTAATAAGGCTATGTACATTTAAGAAGTGGATGCACTTGATACCGTTTTGACATACAGTATAAATTTTTGCTGTAACACTAGACCAAAGCATACATAAAAATGTATTAGTTCACATACACATCACGATACCTGAAACACAGCCATTGCCTTGAGCACACATCAATGAATTAGGTAACACACTCTAAATAAAACAAGTTGACCTAAATACCTTTTCAGCTTCTGTCTTCAGCTAATTCTGGATAGCCTGGGGAAGTAGGGTGCAGGGAAGAATATACTAATGCATACTGAGGAGGGTAGGACTGGCTCACATTACACTTCAAATGAAGCTGGATGCTACACATTGAGAGAGACAGAAAAATGTCTTAATCTGCAGTTAGAATTAGAGCTAACTCACTCCCAGTGCTTCAAGGACAGGTATTCATCCCTGCCAATGTAGACTGAAGTTGCTATCTGTCTCATCTTTCATTCTTTTATTTTCTAAACAATTTATAAGGATAGTGTGGTTATCCTCTGGTCAAGTTTGTAGATTCCTTACCTTCTTTCAAGGAGCACTTAGTTAAACCAGTTTCTTTTAGCTAGAAAATGCCAGCATCATAACTATGAAAATCTATGAAATCATGCTTGACTACAATTCCCATTATACGGTAGCAGGATCCCAAATTCTGATGTTTTTATCAATTGATGCTCAACATCCTGGTGAGTTGATGAGTCTGGTACTGTTCTTTCAGCAAATATTATAGCCATTTTGGAGAGTGGAAGATTATCAAACCAGCAGAAGACGATGCTGGTTTCCCATCATGGGAAAGATGTTACAAAAATCTTGCCAAGTAAGCAGATTACAAAAACTCTTTCTCTTCCTTCTGATTTTCCTAAACCCTGTTCTTTTCTTTTGATTTTTGATTTTTACTAGAAATTCCGCATGTGAAATATAGAAAAGGACTGCTTGTTATTGATACAAACAGAAATTTTTGGACCTATAGATATATGCTAGAAATTGCTCTTTGTTATATTGCTACTCATTTTTCTTTCTCTGTTTTAAATATTATTTATGTGCACAAGGTCTTCAAAATATTTGTGAGAAAGAAGCCTTTGGTTAACAGAGAAAGCAGAAACTCTGGGCCATTTTTTCTTCTATGTAATTCCTGATTTGTTTCTCATATGTTATTTAAATTTAAGAATTCTCCCAGTTTGGCATACTGCATAGTTTCACCCACTTCAGTGAAATTTTATCGTTTTTAGCAAAGTAAGTGTTACATTTGACCTTATTGTGACGTTTTCAGTCACAAGCCATTTTATCAAGTAGTTTGTAATATGTGCAGATTCATATATATACTCAGTACAGAACTATTTATTCAGCTATAGATATTTTCTTTCTTTATACATTCAGTAGGAATGGATTTCTGAATGCTACTCTTTCATGCTCACTGCTTCAACTTTTGTAGAGTTTATGCAGTTTTCTTCTGTTTGTAGCCATTTGAAGTTCTCTATTCAGATATAGGCATTACAAATGTTTTGGGGTTTGGGTTGTTTTTTGTTTTCTGTTAGCTTGGGTTTTGTTTCTATTAAAACATACTATTTCCATTGGAAATAAAGAATTACAATTTATGCTTTGTACACATACCTACTTCACATGCAGACCTTTCCTTCAGTTTATTGTTTCCTTTTATTTTAAAACCTGTTCAGCATTTTTCACTGGAAGAGTAGATCATAGGAATTAAAGGAAAAAAAAACAATTTGAATGGGAACTCAGCAGGTCATCTTTACCAAACTCCCATCTCAAACTAAGGCTACCTTCACAGCTATATCAGTTGTAAAAAGTATCATCCAATTGAGCTCTGAAAATCCTCATGGGCAGAATTTTCAGAGTCTCTCTCAGCCATGCCTTCCTGTGCTTAACCTATGTCACTGTGAAGAATTATGTCCTGTTGGAATAGCTCTGATTTATTTTTTGTAAAAATTATTTGCTATTCATAATGGAGATTAATGAATCACTTTATCATCATTAACTTCTGCACATCGAGGATCTTCTCACATTGGAATCTTGAGAATAAGCTATGTTGATGATTGGGAATTGGTACAGATGGAAAGAAAGCCCAGAAAGCCAACCATATCCTGGGCTGCATCAAAAGGGGCGTGACCAGCAGGTCGAGGGAGGTGATCCTGCCCCTCTACTCTGCTCTCGTGAGACCTCACTTGGAGTATTGTGTGCAGTTCTGGAGTCCTCAACATAAAAAGGACATGGAACTGTTAAAACAAGTGCAGAGGAGGGCCACAAGGACGATCAGGGGACTGGAGCACCTCCCGTATGAAGATAGGCTGAGAAAATTGGGGTTGTTCAGCCTGGAGAAGAGAAGGCTGCGTGGAGACCTCGTAGCAGTCTTCCAATACCTGAAAGGTGCCTATAGGGATGCTGGGGAGGGACTCTTCATTAGGGACTGTAGTGATAGGACAAGGGGTAATGGGTTCAAACTTAAACAGGGGAAGTTTAGATTGGATCTGAGGAAGAAATTCTTTACTGTAAGGTTGGTGAGGCCCTGGAATGGGTTGCCCAGTGAAGTTGTGGATGCTTCATCCCTGGCGGCGTTCAAGATGGGGTTGGACATAGCCTTGGATGGCATTGTTTAGTGGGAGGTGTCCCTGCCCATGGCAGGGGGGTTGGAACTAGATGACCTTAAGGTCCTTTCCAACCCTAACTATTCTATGATTCTATGATTCTAAAGTCTTCTGAGTGAGTGCATAACTTGCCACTGCACATTTACCTACCTAAAGTTCCAAGGGTTTTCTGGAAGCAGTAGCTGGAATTCACATATTTTAATTGGCTTACTCTTTAGAAAAGCCTTCTGACTTTGATTGATAGAAATATATCAAAATTGCATGAAGTGATTGTAGTCTTATCATGAACAACACCTGCAACACTTTCTGCTCTTCATCCACTGCTACAACTCACACTTTATCCTGTAAGTATTAAGGACATGCAGCTTTAAGTGATTTGATGCTTTTTTTGGAGACGCTGTGTTTCAAGCACAGGATGATGTTCCATGTTCCTGAAGAATGAGCTTGGATCACATCCATTTTATTGTTTTCATGGGGCAGCAGCCAAAGACAGAATGGAGGAGCTGTCTGTTCTGGGTTAGTGCGTATTACAGACAGCAAAACATCTGCCAAGACTGATTGTGGGCATTCTGCTTTGCAAACAAGAGTAAAATTTCAGCAGGAGAAGCATTTTTGTGTAAGTGACTTTAGCAGTTGTTGATTTTCTGATGTGTCACAAACAAAACCTGTGCTGATATTAGTTTAGTTTTCTTGAATGTTAATGTGCAGCTATTAATGTCCGTGGGCAGATGAAGATGTGGTATGAATGAAGTAATTCCGAATGATAGAAGGCTGCCATTTGAATCAAGATTGATCAAAGAAACAGTAAGTTTTTGTTAATATTAAGAAAGCCCGAAGGGGAAAAGTGCTGGATATCACCACACACTGTTATGCTAAACAGTCTTCCAGCAGAGTTGTACAAGATGAAGACATCAATGTATAGCAGTGTGAATGAGCTGCTAAGGCAGAGGCCTTGGTAGGGAAGGTATAAGTGAGGCTACCCCTTCTGTATTACCTGCAAGTCTGTTACTCACAGCTGAATTCTACCCATTTTGCCCTTAAGTTTCTGTTGGAAGTGAAAGATGCTGATTTCATTTGTAGTTATTATTAGGAACATTACTTTTTTAATGTTTGATATTTTATTTTTCACATGCATTGTTATTCTTTTGGATTTACTTTTTAAATAGATAACTCATTATCTAGGTAAATCAGATATCTTAATAAGTAGATAAATTAGGTAAAATGCTATTTTAATAAGATGATTGCTGCTGCAGTTACTATCTCCTTCACCGTGACTAAAATGATAATTTTACTTTTTGCAATGCAACAAAGCAGTTGGTGCTATTTTTGCCATCTTTGTGACGAACAAATGAGTCTACCATGGCAGAGGTCATCACTCTTCATGTTGGGAGGACAGTTATTGCAGCAAAGGATTGTGGCTGAGCCTTGTCAGACTAGTACGTAAAGCCTATAGCAATGGAGATCTGAGTCACAGAATTTTCTTTACTGTTTTTATAAACTCTGATGGAGGTAGCACAAGAACTTTTCAGCTAATGGAGCTTTTCTTGCTTGCACTGTTTTGGGCTTGTTTCTCCCTTTGTAAATTTCTATCTCTGCCCCACTCACTGCTGGATTCTATTCTTTGCAAAAAATTACTTTCAGAAATCCAGACAAGTTTGCAGATCAGAATTCAGCTTTGGGGCTGCAGCACTGGAACACGCTAAATCTAGAAATGAAACTGAATACATTATTTCCTTCACATATCAGCAATTCTGAAAATACTGTTAAAAATGAATTCAGCCAAGTGAAAGTAATTTTATAGTTAATAATTTGCTCAGTTCTGTAGGCCCATGAGATTTACTTGTATATAAAGTTACTGTAGAAATGGCATTTTCATTTGTACTGAAGAAATGGCATTTTCTTAGTTTACAGTGTTATGAAGAGATAGTTTTCTTACAAGTGAAAAAATGAAGTTTAGTGGGAGTTTGATATTAATGTATACATTTTTAACTCAAGTTAAAACTTTTATATCAAGATAACCTAAGTTGTTAAACTGATAATACATTTCAGAAATTTTGGGAAGGCTTGTACATTATTATGTTAGAATCTTAGTATTTAGTTGATATAGTGACTTTATTCAGAAGTACATGTTAGCTTTTTCAGGTTTTATCCTGTAAGTAAGGATAGATACAAACACACTCAGGTAAATAAATATGAATGAACTTTTAACATAGATTGTTAAACAACATTTAACGTCTGAATAAAACTTTTATCATGTGGAATTAAAATGACCTCTGTATACTTAAAATTTGTGGCTTAGGTTAACCTAAAATGAGGCCACTTTTATTATGAAAAAAAATGTCTGGAGAGGACAATTTAGAGCAGATTAACTAATCCTCTGCAATAATATTTTCTGTTAATTTGATTTAATTTTTGAATATAGTAATAATGTATGCTATTATGAAAGTCTTGTGCTTATGAAATATTGTTATTTAGTGATGGGCCATTAGCTTGTTTTTTAAATTTCTGAGAGAAAAAAATGCATACAAAAATAAAGGGCACAAAGATTCTTAATTCGGATTGCTGATCATAGAATCATAGAATAGTTAAAGTTGGAAAGGACCATATGAATTTTAAGTAGATTAGCTAAGCACATCATTCCTGAATGGATGTTCTTAAGAAGAATGAAAAAGTTTAGAATTTTGTCCATACTAAGTGGCTTTGGATGTAAATAAACCTGAAGGTCATTTTAATACTCAGTGGAAGCTCAAACAAGATTTTATTACAGTTTAAAGATTAAGTGGTATTATTTTTCCATGTAGCTGAAGTGTTTGCATGTTTGGTTTCCTGTACTTGGTTAAAAATTTACCGGGGATAAATGACTACAGATTTAAAAAATAAAATAAAATAATAAATCCAGCTTCAGTGTTGCAGCATTTTAATCACAACTTGCTCATATTATGAGCATTTATACACTGTTAGGTACAGTATCAGGTTTTAGAGTTGTATCTGCATGATACTATACTAGTATATTTTGAAGGAGCTGAACTTTTTGATGGGTGAACATGATTTGCTTGTAAATGACAATAAATGTGTTAGCTTGAGCCAAGAACCAGAGTTCTTCTCTTTGAATTCAGTCACAGAAAATTTATGCCACATTGCATTTTTATATACCTTTAGAAATGGACCACCAGAATTGCTGGGAAAACATCAGATTGAAACTGACTTTATTATTTCATAAAAACTCTTCTAAAGGAGACAGTAAGAGCTCCCTGTAGTATGGATCTGATGCTGCTAAATTCAGCAAAATCTTCTGGAGCCTTATGCATGCCAACTGACTCAATACACTACCTCACCATCAGTTGTCAGAGAAGTGACAGCTCCCAGTAGACTTCTTGGGTGTAATGAGCTCTTGGCTAAAGTTTTATTTTCTGAATTGGGAGTATATCTGTGAAGGTTGTTGCTCCCATACTTAGAAACTTTTTAATTTCTTTTCTAAATGCACTTCCTCCTCCACAGGCATTTGTCCATAAACCAACAAAATCTTCTGGCATAGTTCTTCCTTTGCCTATTTAATTTTTGATTCACATCTCTTTCAGTATTTGTGTTGCTAGTCAGAGTGAGTTGTGCTTCTTTCAGCCATACCTCTACCATAACATGGAAAAGAAGCACAGTGTGATGAC
This sequence comes from Amazona ochrocephala, assembly GCA_039720435.1. Lineage (NCBI taxonomy): Eukaryota > Metazoa > Chordata > Aves > Psittaciformes > Psittacidae > Amazona > Amazona ochrocephala. The sequence goes on along the minus strand of CM077876.1, from coordinate 79,334,381 downwards.
ATTTGTGCTGGTGCCACACAAGGGGCTGTGGCACAGTACAGCCCTGGCTGGAGGCTACTGGTACTAAATAGCAGAAGATGCATCCTTATACTGATATGCCTATATTACTTCTGGTTTGATGTTTCACAGTTTGGACTTTTCCATGCTGCATTCAACTAAAGATGTACTCTTCATCTTCCCTCTGATAACCTTACATGGTCTTTTTTTATATAATGGAATGCTCTATCATAGTTTATTTTGCCCAGAAGAGGGATATTATGTTATACTATGCTATACTAGCCAAAGTACAGTTTATCATGGATTGCTTGTTTACACTTTGTTGCCTACCTGAGCTCTCCCCCAGTGAGGTCAAACATTTTAGGGAGAACACAAAATTGATCTTGCAAAATGATTAGCTTTTCAACTGCATTCCAGGGCTCCTAAATCATGGTTAAATCAGTTATCTTTTCATGCCTTTGAATCACTGATTTATGATGGTGACAAATGCTGGAGTTAAGTAAAGTAATAAAATTTTGTGGAACTGAATAATATATGTGAAGGAGATTATATACCTTCACATGTCCCACGCTTTGAAAGGAAACATTTTTTTTTCCTTTTTCCTGAAGTCTCTCCTTTCATTCAGACAGAAATAAATGCTTTACTGGGTTTTCCAAAACTTAATAATTTGTTACATTTGCTGGACCTCCACAGCAATATTAAGCACAGCAACTTATAACTTAAGAAGATTATTGCAGTTTCCTAGATAAAACAGGTTAATTAGCTCCCTGAGGGGACTAATGAGGCAGTGCTTTTGGTATAATCATGTTAGTTTCCTGACTGTGTAAAGAAGCTACTAACAATTGGACAAATGCAATGAAGGACTCTCTTAGGATGCTTCATGATTCTGTAAATTGCTAAATTTGTTAATTATCTGGTTAATTTCAAGTTGGCACTCTATGTTCGAAAATAATCAAAATTAGTTTACCTGGATGAACTAGATTTCTTCATATCAGTACTGACTCCTGTTCAAAAGAATCTGCTGATACTGCTTAGTAAAAAAAAGAATTTAATATTGTTTTTTGGTGGAAACTTTGGATCAATCCCTTTGTTTCCATGGACTATTTAGTTGTCTGTCTTTCTCTGATGGACTAATCGAAGCCATAGAAGTAACACTGACAGGCTTAAGAAAATATAACCTGATTGGTTTTACATTAGTTCCAGTGTCATTTTACAAAGGTAATTGAGATCCAGCAGTATTATATCAAAGTTCTCTAACATTTCTTTATGCATCTATGACAATCAGACAAATTGCATTTCTCTTCACAAGAACTAAATCCTGTAGAATACCAGGTCAAGACTAGGGATACATCTAGTAAGTATTTTTCAGACAGACTCAATTATTATGTGCTTTTCTACTAATTTTGTGTAAAATCATGGTTTTCATTTATTCACATAATGTGGTATAAAGAAATAAAACATCTACCTTTAAACCAATGCACGATAGCACAACTCATTTCCTAAAGAGTCAGCTCGTACTAAATAACACACACTAAACAAAAAAATGAAATATATTCTGACCAAAACTCATTTCTGTCTTGTGTTGAACAGATGTTCACAAATTAATTTTGCTTATAAGATACTCATTAAAAGCAAGAGGATATTTTAGGATTTTAAATGAAGGCAGAATTGCTGTCTAGGTTGTGTTTTGTTATCCCTTTAGCCTCAGTCTCTTGGTTCTGATCACATTTTTTGAACTACAAGCATCAGTTTTAGTACTATTGCAGATGCTGCTTCAATTTACATGGAAACAGATGGAAATATAATAATATTTTAAGAAGTCCTCCTGTCTTTAGAAAGAAAGAGGTATTTTAATCTGAACAACTGTAATCCTGCATAAAACAAACATATTTAAACTAGAAAAAGAAGTCAAAAAACAAACTAAAATAAATATATCAAGTTTTAAGACACAAATTTTATAACACAGCTTTTTTCCCCCATAGGTTAAAGAACAATGAAAACAATTTCCTTTCAAGTCCCCTGCCTCTAAATCATCTCCTTGCAAAATACTTAACATCACAAGGTTTTCTAGTATTGATATTAAAAACACCTTCATATTCTCATTCCAGAGGCACTTTGGTTTCAGAATTAAACACATTTCATAGATTTACTGTGTTATGCCTATTATCTTGGCATGCAATTACACAAGATGAGATTTCATTTCTTCTTTTCATTTTGTTTCATAAAAGACCAGTTTGTTTCTAGCTGGATTTGTCAGTTTGAAAAGAAGGTTGTTGCACCATCTGAATTATAGTCGGAATTTCAGGGAAGATAGAGTGAAAGCCTGGAAAAAATAGTACTCTACATTTTAGGGAGGTAGAAAATGAAATGATTCCTGAGCAAATCTCAAGAGACAGAAACATGTAAAATAAAAAATAAAAACCTGTTCATACTTGCAAAACTGCCAGTTAATGTATGCAGGAGAAAGTTGATGAAAAATGATGAAAAGGTACTTCTTTCTAAGACAACTGCTTCATACATTTTACAACGAAGGACTCTGAAAGAGCTGAATGTGTGTTCCTACTCCAGGTCGAGATAGAGCTTTATGTCTGACTGAAGTGTGGTATACATCCTGGAGCTGTGATCTTTAAAACTAAAGCAGCTTAGGCTCATCAGTATAAATACCAAACTGCTCTGTGAAGCTGAGACCTTACAAATCCCACTGTTTTCCTTTTCTGAAACTTAGTGATCCACGACTGTCTCCTTTGGTATGATATTCACTTTTGTTAAACTTTATTTTGTTTGTGTCTCCATAGAAGAATATTTACTTTTCCTAATATGAAGGATAGTAGCATAGACTTGTAAGTGTGCTTGTATACTTAACTAATGATTCATACCTATATGAAATTAAACATGTGATATATTTATTCTGAAAATTTAGTCTCCTTGTGCTCTACAAATCTCCCAAATGTAGTACTATTCTTTGAAGTGAAAGATGAAAACCTGAACTTCTGATATTGGTTACACCCCAGTATTGCAATGTCTTCCTAGTTTCTCATTCTATTGTAGTGCTGTCCATTATGTCAAGATCTCCCACAGCAAACCATTTTCATTTTCCTATTTATTCCTTTATAATCTTTCAATTCGTGGCAGGTATATTTTTATTTGAATAGGTATCTTCTATTTGAATAGATTGTATTTTATAAATGTTACAGAAATTAAATTGAGTCTGATGTATATGTCTGAATTTAATAATTTATAATACAAGTTTGTTATTGTTTGCTTCAGCATCACTATGTCTGAATAACATTACAGCCAGATACATTTTCTGTCAATTAGAAATGACTTAGGCAATTCTCATATTGATCAAGGTAATAGTATCTTCAGACTTATGAAATTTATTGTTTTGTTTTGGTTTGGTTTTTTTCTGGAAAACATTGAACATGTGATTAGCTATTTTTCCTAAAGGTTCATGCGTTTACTTGGCTATTCTCACAGTAAAATCCTAGATCCCCTTGGAAATCCTCAAGCGAATATCTTTATGTCTCACAACAGCAAATGTTGTGAGATGTGGATTACATTTGGAGATGTTGGCCTCTGTTTTCCCAATGTTATTTTATGTTCTTTTGTAATTACTTGTCCTTTAGTTTTCAAAGCAATAACAGGTTTCATGTAAAAGTCCAAAAAAAAAAAAAAAAAAAAAAAGACCTGGAGGGATCTCCATTTTAACCTGCATACTTTTTAATAACCTATTTGATAAAAAGTGTTCATGCTAATGTTAACCTCTTAGAATGTTGCTTTTATAGTTTAATCTCATGATAGTAAATAAAGTTTTTGAACCCCTGCTTCATTTGTAACAGCAGATATATAAACTCTGGATTAAAAAGAGAAGTCGAACTGCAAATGCTCAGGACTATAAAAAATGCCTTTCAGGTTAACAGTTCCAGAAAGGCTTCTTCAATCCCTTAGAAAATAGAAAAACTGTATATTGACACCATAAAGAAAATAAGAGCAACAACAATCTCTACACTTGATAAGCAGCATAATATTTTGTAGAAATCCAATCAGGCTTTTGGCAATTCATTGTTGAAGGACAAAGGAAGAATGTGGCATTTTTGAGACATCACAGTGTGTTTGAACTTGTCAGCTGACATTTTAATAGGAAAAGGGATATTCCTTTTCCTGCATGGATGGGTTTATTCAATATACCATTGTAGTTATATAAAATAAACAATGCTGTATTTTTCGTATGTATCATAGAATCATAGAATAGTAAGGGTTGGAAAGGACCTCAAGATCATCGAGTTCCAACCCCCCTGCCATGGGCAGGGACACCTCCCACTAAACCATGCCATCCAAGGATCTTAAATTACTTGCTTGCTTGACTGCTGCAATAAGCACTATTTGCTACCAGAAGAAAAAAAAAATCAGTGTTTCAAACTAGAAGTATCACCTAAACTTTAGGTACGTAACAGTTTAAGGGTAAATAACATCTGAATGAGGAATTACCCAGAGTGGTGACAACGGTTATTGCAAGAACCAGAAAAAATAACAATGCCAGATTTGTACCCTTATTTTCTGAACAAAGGAAATATACTCCGCTAAGTTTCCCAAGAAAATGTTTTATTTTGAAAATTGGTTATACATTTGTAAAGCTAACAGCTTTGATGCTGAAACTTATTAACTAGAGTTACGTGATTGTGGGAAAACAAAGCTTTCTAAGCATCTTTTTAAATTAGAGATTTTCTTCTAGTTAAATCTAAGAATGCTGAGACCTGATTTTTTATAAATCTAAGGCATGTCTCCTGTAAACAGTCATGGATTTGATTACAAATTGCACATTTTTATTACCACTTCAGATTCTCTGATATTTGCAACTGTATGGAATGCCATGGCTTCTGGGTTTTTTTTTAATCATTTGGGAAAAATAGTGATATTAGTTAATAAAGTGGAAGGATACTTTGTTCTCAGTGGAAAACATTTTTTGGTTCACTGAAGGTCACTACTAGTCACGCTATCAGGATTCATTGACTAGAAGTCCACAAAAAATGCAAGTTTGAAATATCTCTGCTGGGAATGATTTAAAAAGTATATTACTGTTACTAAAAGTTAACAAATTTAGTGATATTTTTATCACATTAAGAGGAACCTTTTTAATTTATAGTGCACTCTGAGAACTTTACCCTAAGAAGGAATCATAGAACTGTATTATTCAAACCTGCTTAGGGCTATTCAATCGTGACAGCACTGATTATTAGACCTGTCTGATCATTTTTCTATGATAAACTGCATATCCTAAAATATACTAAAATATACTTCAAATTTCTAATGTTTTTTAAAGATATCCAAATCACTGTTAAAATTATATATAAATTTCTACATGCACTGTGGTATTGTCTTTTGACTTACTTGTTTCTACTGCAGAGTGAAATAATCTTGCTTGCCTTTTACTCCTGAATTCCCAAATTTAAGTCTAGTAATTTATTTGTATAGTATGAAAGTGCAAGTCTAAATAATTAAAGTTTTGCAGAGATTAGAGAAAATAACTAGTGCTTCTATGTAGTTTCTAATGTTGAATTCAATTGGAAAAAACATATTTTTATTTAAAAGATCAAAAAATAAAAAGTGAATTACGCTGGAACAAGACTACATCAAATTGCTTCGCAGTTAAATGCAAAATAATCATATTTGAAAAATGCTTCTAAAAATTGTTAACGTAAAGAGCTGTATATACATTCACTCAAGTTGTTAGTATCTAATGAAAAATGTGTCTTATTAAAGTATAATTATTATTCCAATTCAGGGTTTCAGGTTTAAACAAACAAACAAAATCATTGTTTGAGGATTAGCGTTAATTTTTTCATTAATTACTAAAGATACAGTTATGATTCCTAAGGCACTAACAGTATTTCAGTTTTTCATTTTTCAGGTGATTGTGTTCAGCTAGAAATAGAGCCGAAATTAAATGTATCACAGAAAAGAAAAAAAATTTTTTTTTTTTTTTTTTTTTTTTTTTTTTTTTTTTTTTTTTTTGTTGCTAGGTTGCATGGATAAAATCAAGCCAGAAACTAAACACCACACAGCCACTGTCTAGTCCAACCTACCCTGCAATAGATTAGGTTGCTTAGAGCTTCACACAACCTGAGCTTGAGTGTTTCCAGGGAGGGGGCATCAATCACCTCCCTGGGCAGTTTGTTCCAGCGTTTCAACACCCTCATTGTAAAAAAAATTCTTCCTTATATTTATCCTGAATCTGACATCTTTTATTTTAAAACCATTACCCCTTTTCCTATCGCATCTTTGTCCTGACCCCATCTTTCTTATAAGTGCCCTTTAAGTCTTGAAAAACTGCAAAAAGTTCTGGCTGGTGCTTTCCTTTCTCCAGGCTGAACAACCCCAACTCTCTCAGCCTTTCTTCATAGGTGTTTCATCCCTCTGACAATTTTTGTAGCCCTCCTCTAGACCCTCTCCAACAGGTCCATATCTTTTCCCTACTGAGGACCTCAGAGCTAGATGCAGTACTACATGTGGGGTCTTCCCAGAGGAGAGCAGAGGGGCAGAATCACCTCCCTGCACTTCTTGGCCATGCTTCTTTTGATGCAGCCTAGGATATGGTCATCTTTCTGGGCTGTGAGTGCACATTGCCAGCTCATGTCCAGAGTGTCATTCACCAGTACTCCCAAGTCCTTCCCAGGGCTGCTCTCAATCCCTTCATCTCCCAGTCCGTACTGATGCTGGGCTTGCCCTGACTCAGGTGTAGGTTCTTGCACTTGGTTGTACCTCATGAGGTTCACATCGGCCCACTTCTTGAGCTTGCTGAGATGCATTCAATAATGGGTAGGAAAAAGAGAAGAAAACATGCCATGTTAAGGGAAATTACGTATCCCTGGAAATTACTTAAAACTACCAGGTAGGTACATACAAGCTATTTTTTGCATCAGTGTTGCATATGCTGGGGCTGGAGAACAGAAGAATCTTTCATATCTCAGACTAAAACTAAAAAACAATATCTTTTTTCTTAAAATGTCAAGGATTGCAGGTAATGCTTATGCTTCCCATTCCCACTCTGTTACAAGTGTCATGGTTTCGGAAGGGCAGAACTCTACTTTTTAAGAGAGCATTCCAGATATTGCTCTGGCCATGCATTTGTTCTAAGAGATGTTTATTTATGAGTCAATAAAATTATGTGTTGAAATCACCTAGAAAAGAACCACAAATGTTGGAAATTAAAAAAAAAGTAACAAACCAAAACCCAACCCAACTCTAAATCTGTGATATGTGCCCTCAAAAAAATGGTTGTTAAATTCCGTCTGCAGCTGCCTCAGGTAACCTGAATTTACCCTCACTGGCTTGCTAAAAGTCTTGAATTCAAGAAGCATATGCTTCAAAAAGCACATAACTCTTGAAAAAATAGTGATTTTTATCTTCTCACTCTCTTTAGAAGGTGCTGACGAGGAGGCTGACTAGGAGCTGACTAGCTATTTATTTGTTGTACTTCAAATAGGGCTCAGTATCAGGATTGAATGCCTTTAAAAGCAAACCATAGTAGAAGACAAGCATTTTTTTTTTTTTCAAATGAAAACCTGGTACGTTATGCATCAAATCTTTGTTGGATAGAAACCAGCAGGGTCCAATTACAATCTGTTTAACCATTCTCCAATGTAGCAATTACAGCTCCAAGACCCTACCTCTGTCTTTTGGTTCTTTGTGGGGTTTTCTGTGGGTTTATCTTCACCCCTCCCCACCCCCCCCATGCTTAGTTGCAGTTGTTTTTTTTTTTCTGTTTTTTTTTTTTTTTTTTAATAATATTGTCTTCTAGGCTCAAAGTGCATCACTCCACAATCAGTTTCCTTTTAAAACTTTAGCTTCAATCTTTTACACTTTGCTAGAAATGTATTTATTATGTAGTATAAATGAAATAGCATCTCCAAGATTTCTGTTCCTCCAAATTTTAAACATAGCAATAAAAGAAGTTTCTTATAGTGTGCCTAAGCTATAGTGTAGTATGTCTACTACATAAAATTCTATTACACTTCCAAATGGTGATGTACATGCATTTTCCTCACAACAGTAATCTACCTTTCTGTTACTACAGTCTTTGTCACCTCATCTGTTACGCTTTTGTTTGTGCATCACCAATACCAAAGCTAAGAAAGTGTGAAAGTTAAAATCAGTAAGCAACACATCAATTTGCCATAGCTGTCTCATGTTGTTCAGTAATTCTGTGAGCAATCAGCTACTTGATAGTGAAACTCTAAGCACCTCCACATACATGTAATAGTCAACTGATTTTAATTTTTAACACTGAGGACAGCACCTTCAAATCAGTTCTCTGCAGTGCTCAGATTGTACAGGGCTTTTTAGAAGAATGGATAGGAGCTCAGTAAATGTAATATTGCAGTAAGTGATTAGTAATCACCATAACAGCAATATGCTTGTTAGCCAATATACGTTTTATTTGCTGCAGCTTATTTATTCCAAATTCACTAGTTTTACTTACATTTAGGAGGTTAGAAATGAATAAATTTTTTCCTCTAGGTTTTTCTACCTGGAGTCACATGACTGACTCTCAGACTTTGCATTTTTTAAAAATAGAAACTTATTCTTATAACTTAAGAAGAATCATTTTCATCATTGGATTTTTCTGCATGCATTGGTGCACTAGGTGATTTTTCAACTTGTTCACATATAACATTTAAAATGTAGATCAGTTTTATGATTAAAATGAATTTTATGTGAGTATGAACAAAAATGGAAAAACAACCCCAAAAACCAACATTTGAAGAATGTCTAACTGATTTATCTTTTTTCTGGTGCCTATTTCCATTTCTGTGTTTGATGCAGAAGGATAATACACATGGCATGTAACTAAACATTTACTTTTAATGCAGAGATGGTTCTAGCAACTTTTAATTCATCATGTAAGAATAACCACAGGGAAAAAAAATGCCTTCATCTCTGAGATGACTGAGTTCAGAAGACAACTGAGAAGTTTTTTCAACACATTTGAAGTGTTAATGCCACTTCACTTTCAATGCTGACTTTACCTTTTTTTATTTACCACTATTGTAATACTCTTGAATATTCTGCACCAAAGGTTAGTCAATATAGGAAGGAGATAGACAGTGCACCTACATAAAGTCCTTGGTCACATAGTAACAAATACCATGTGACTGACAGATATTAATTCTAGAAAATAGGAGGAAACTTGTAGCATGACAGTGCAGTAGGTAGCAATATTGGTATACCTTGGTATTGTGTACACTTGGAATGGGAATAGCACTGTACCACTGTCATATTGGGCTGCTACTAGAAGAAAGCTGTCAAGTTTTGTCAAGTGTGTTTTGAAGTATTATTCCATTCAGAGCTGAACTCTTATTCCTGAACACTAATTTCATGTACCTACTGTGACATATAGAAATACATTTTTGGTTTGGGTTTTGGTTGTTTATTTTTGTTGGTTTTGTTATTTTAGATACGTAACATTGAGTGGTATTTTACAAAAGCAGTTTACAAATACCTATGACATAATATCTGAAAAACACCTTGGAAGATAGAAAATAATATGTCCAAGATGTCTATCCTGCTTTCTGTAGAGTGATGGCACTGTGCCAGCAAAACATATTCTTAAAAGATATAAAATGGTGCAGTCATTGTATCTGTACTTTTACCTGGGATTTTCAACAAGATTCAAACTCTGTAATTATAGATGAGAACTAATTAGTTGATCCATACTTTAATTACTATCCACTGCAACAGTTAAGTATATTTCAGTATGGTAGCAAATAAACTTAATTGATTTTGCAATTGTAAACCCAGGGAAAAAGGACTACAACAAGGTAATTTTATTTAGTTTCTTCATGTGAATGCAGTCAGGGAGTAATAGCAAATTTTCACACCATGCCTTATGTACTTTTCAACCCTCATTTTCACACATTTGAAAGTATTTAATATTCAAATACTAATGATGCAAGAGAAATAAGGGTTCTCTTTGCATTCACAAGCTTCCACTAGTCCCATTAATTAAATTAATGTTAATAGATTTTTCAAAAAAGCAGGGCAAAAATGTAAACATTTCCCTTTCTAATGGTATTATTCCCTTTTAAAATTTCTTTTTATTATATTATTATCCCAATACAAGGTGTTTCTTAAATATATCTTTATATATTATCTGTAGTAGATTATAATACTATGACCCCAAATCATAGAATCATGGAATAGTTAGGGTTGGAAAGGACCTAAGATCATCTACTTTCAACACCCCTGCCATGGGCAGGGACACCTCCCACTAAACCATGCCACCCAAGGCTCTGTCCAACCTAGCTTTGAACACCGCCAGTGATGGAGCATTCACAACTTCCCTGCGCAACCCATTCCAGTGCCTCACCACCATCACAGTAAAGAATTTCTTTCTCATATCCAATCTAAACTTCCCCTGTTTTTTGATTTGAAAAATAAAGTCTGGTAAAGAGAGTGTTTGTTTTAAATTGTTCTACATAGGGATAAATGGAATTTATTTTCCCAGAAAATTGCAAAATGTCAATGTTTCCAGCACTGATGATTAAACATTTTTTTATACTTCCATATATAAGGAGAGTGTGAGTAAATGAGTTGTGGAACACAGGATGAGGAACATAGGAACATGATTTTTCTTTAGCAACACAACTCTAAAGTAAAACTCAGGCTTTTCAAAATTCTTTGATAAGCACATTCAGAGTAATTTAAAATTAATCAAGGAAATTTTGTGATGGATCTTTCATACAGCATGAGATTGTGCTTTCTGAAGCAGGAGGTCATTAGTAGTCCTATGTTTCTAATAACACTTTGAAATGGCTGAGTGCTTAGTCATTCTATTTTGATAATTTTACAGGGGATTTCATAAAGTTGAAATGTTGACCTTTAATTGTTGTCAACATTTCCAATTATTGATAAAGGTTCACAAATTTTTCACTACCAATATTTCCTTCTTGGTTCATACAGTCAAAGCTAGCAAAATTGGCTGGTTTGCCATTTAGAAGACTTAATATGACAGAGAAAAATGAACAGAACTCTCTACATATGATGGTAGGTGGTGGGTAACACTGCCTGCAAATAAGGCTGTGTAATGCTTCCAAGTGTAGTGAAATGGCTTGCAATTTTAGGCCAAAGTGTAGAAAAAAAATGTGTTTGCTCTGCTATTGTGAAAAGTGATGTCTTTTTTCCTGTATTGTTGCAGTCCAAGGAGAATCCTGAAATCCTGCTAGGAGCTGGCCTTTGAATCTTTTGCTAACCTTGTTAAAGCCCAATCATCATCAATCAAACCTTCAATTATAAGCAGAGTGCTGAACGCTGTCCTGAATGACCTACTGGACTGTAAAGGTTTAAATCTCAGATGTCTCTGTCCATACTGACCCCATGTCAGCTTTTCTCAGTTCACAGTGCTAAAAAGTCCAAACAGCTGAATGTTCTTCACTGCTCTACATGGCAACAGCATGAAAACATTTCCCTGCAGTCTCTGCTCTCAACAGGAAAACCAGCAAGTGCTGAACCTCAGATCAGCATTCCCAATTACGCAGATGGCAGATACTTCAGGTAAAAGTGAGTCATTGCTTCCTAACCTGTGACAGCCGCTAAAGTGTCAGAAAGTACTTTGTGAAGTGACTGGGACATTTAAGCACAAAGTAAAAAAAAAAAAAGCCCAAACCAAAAATGAAACCATCTCTGCATATTCCCATGCACACAACTAGGGACTGTGGAATAATTAGGAAATACGGGATAATTAGGAATTAAACTTATATTTTAAATGTAGCATTGTCCACACATAAGGGAAAACAGACTTTCAAGGCCTCTCAGGGCGAGATGCAGCCGCACCGGCTATGCCAGTAATGTGCACTCCACCGCAATTCCCGTGGCAACATGAAGTCGAAGGGTAGGGCGAGGTGAAGATCTCGCAGTTACGCTTTGTCCTAACTTCAGTACAAAGATGGGAACGAGATGGTACAAGAAACTGATAAACTGTGTAACTGGCAACACTGACCAGAGCGAGATGGTGCAAGAAGCTGATAAGCTGCGTGGTAGAGTGAGGTAGAGACCTTGCAAAAGCCGATAAGCTGCACACTTCTTACCCTGGGCCAGCAGCCTGTCTTCTTTTGACAGAATGCCGCCCTCAGTGTGGACTTTGCTTCGTTATAACGTCATTATAATGCAATTACTCACCCACTTCTAATGAGACTCCACCGAGACCCCCACTCCAAAATGAGATCACCCCTCTCTGAGTAATCATAATAGTACGTATGACTAAAGTCACTCAAGCTCCACCTCAAAGATAAAAAATAATATAAAAAGACCCAAGAAAGAGGGGGATATTGGGGAAGATACCATCGTGGACGAGTCAAGGAAAATAACATCAACCGACTCCGGGACCGGTCGACGGGCTGGACCTCTCTCCCCCCTCATAGGGACGCCTGTGGGTAAGACTTGCACTGTATTCGGTGCTTCCCTGGGAAAACTTAGAATCTCTATAGAGTTACTTTTACTGGCATCTGTATATTTTATAGCTATGCTGTATTAACTTTATCAAGCGCTTGTATTCATGTAATCATTATTCGCACGTGCTTTTGCAGACAGTCTCTATCACCGGCAATCCATAAGAACCTGTGTCTATTGTGTCAATAAACTAATTTTCTCACTGAATACAACCCCATTTCTCATTGTGGTGCACTATCGGTGAATCCGGATCAGTAAGGTTCGAAATAGCGAATGCAACCGGACTGGTAGTTGCATATTGGAGCCATTTCCTGTCCTTCCTCTAATAAAGCAAGGGGTTTGTTTACCACTATCAGCGAATCCGGATCAGTAAGGTTCGAAATAGCGAACGCGGCCGGACTGGTAGTTACATATTGGAGAACAAAACAAGGGGTTTATTTTCCCCCTTTTAACGTAACAGGGACATAAAAAAGAAAAAAAAAAAAGGAAAGAAAATGAAAGGAATACTGAAAGGGCAACCTAAGTTTACTTTGTTGTAAGTGAAAGCTTTTTAGCAACGCTGCAGAATATGGCCCTTTCTCCCACCCCATACTTCCTTTGAAAAGGATTTAAGGGATTTGGATTAAAAATAAATAAAGTGCTAAAAAAGAAGGAAAGAAGGAAAACAAAATGCTCTAATGCAACCCTTCCTGATATTCCAGCAACTGTCACAGCAAAACCACCTAATTCAAAAGCTTAGGAGGAGGAGAACTAGCATCTTGGGTCAGACTGCATGCAGGTATTTGAGTGGCCAGGAGAGAGGGGATTTCCCTCAAACTCAGGCTGCATTTAAGGGTCCACATCATGTTCAGAAGTGAAGTGCAATGACTTTCCTGGTGCCCTTATTCCTCATTTTCCTCCCCAGCTGCCACCATCTGGTGGTTCAACCCCAGCTAGCAGCTGAGCCCCACACAGCCACTTGTTTACTCTGCCCTGCTGAGATGGGGGAAAGAATCAGAAGAGTAAAAAAAAGCGCAAGAACTGGTGGATTGAGATAAAGACAGTTTAATAGGTAAAGCAAAAGCCGTGCATGCAAGCAAAGCAAAAGAAGAAATTCTTTCACTGCTTCACATCAGCCCGTAGGTGTTCAACCATCCCCAGGAAATGAGGGTTCCATCACATGTAATGATTACTTGGGAAGACAAAATGCCACCTCTCTGATCGCCCCCCTCTTCATTCCTCTTCCCCCAGCTTTATATGCTGAGCATGTCACCAGATAGTACGGAATATCCCTTTGATCAGTTGGGGCCAGCTGTTGGCTGTGTCCCCTCCCAGCTTCTTGTTGACCCCCAGCCTGCTCACTGGTGCAGTGGTTTGAGAAGCAGAAAAGGCTTTGGTTCTGTGTAAGCACTGCTCAGTGATAACTAAAACATCCCTGTGTTATCAACACTGTTTTAGCACAAATCCAAAATACAACCCATACTAGCCACTATGAAGAAAACTAACTTTACCCCAGTGAAAATCAGTGCACACCAGCATAAAAGTGGTCCAAACACCCACAGAGCCCAGTGTATTCTAGTAAGCTTTATGTTAGAAATCCAGACTGTTTATTCTTATGCTTTATGAGCAGCTATTCCTCCTTCTTAGCTATTATCAGCTATGTTTTCAAGCTGAGTGCTCCTGTAAGGGGGCTCTTAGCTGCCTTTGTCTGCTGCCAGCAAATTCCTGTGGGTTGATTGCAAGGTTGCTTCCTAGGCGAGATGGCCTGAAAAGCAGCACCTCTGAAGCCAGGGATGAGAGTTCTTTCTTCAGAACTCTGTGGGTTTGTCGGGAATAGTACAGGTTGACAAAAATGAGAGCATCCTTGTATCCCACAGGAGGTGTCTGCAAGTAGTAAACCTGCAGTCCCAGAACTGGGGAACTAAACCTTGTCTGTGGGGGGAGGTACATTTGCCATCACTCTGCATGGTTGTAAGACTAGAAATTTTGAGAATAATTATGGAAACATGTTTAGCAATTTGCAGGTATTTATTAACATTTTGCAAGTCCCTAGGACCATGTTTTTTCTGTGGTAAGGTTGATATTGATCCTGATCCACTGACTATAGGTCAATTATGTATCATTAAGAAATCAATAAAACGCTCCTGATTTTGTTTGAATTACATGAACTGAATGGTTTTCTCATGATCAGAAATTCCTATGTGTTTTCAGCATTGGTCCAAAAATCAGGTAAGAATGCAGTTTGCACAATAGCAAGGGTGAATATTCTTAGAAAATCACATCCCTTTAATGCTATATATCTGATGCAAATTCATGGAATTTCTTGTTGTCAGCTTTTCCTAAAACACTGGAAATAACACACCAATGAGTATCTTAAAAGAATATTAATCAAAAATTGTGAAGTCAAACAGTCAAAGTTTGACATAGAAAAAACCAGCATGAGATAATAGATTTTAAATATTAAAACACTAGTGATAAAGACTTAAATAAGTAACATACAGCCAATTATTTTTAGCATTTTCTATCATAAGCACCATGACTTACTATTATTCTTCTTATGGGAAAAATTAATTTTCCTTATGGGTATTAAAAAGAATTTAAAAAAACGCTATCAAAACATGGAATAAAAATTTCATCTCAATAATGGTTATATTTAGCCTGAAGAACATTTGATGAAAGTCTGGTCAGGAGGGTGACTAATGTATATACTTGAATGTGATCAGGTTTTGCAGCTAGGCAAATTAAGGCAAACTCAGTTAGAGACTTTTCCAATGTCACAGATGACAGAAATGGCAGTAAAAGAGAAAAATGAAGCCTCAGGTTTTTCAATTATAGTTCAGAAATATTAAGAATACATATACTGTTGTGCTTTTCAAATAAATTTCAAGGTAGGGAGCAGTGAATAAATTTATCCCCTTCATGCGTGCAGATCTCCTGAAGAATCTGTAGAGATTTGGCAGAGGAGTGAAATATTTTTCACATGCTGAACAGACTTCGCTTATCCTGGAAGGCATGCTAAGGCACATGAAAAAAAGGCGCTTGGTGACAGCCAGCATGGCTTCACTAAGGGGAAATCCTGCCTGACCAATCTAGTGGCCTTCTATGATGGAGCTACAGAACTGATGGACCGGGGTAGAGCAGTTGATATCATTTACCTGGACTTGTGCAAAGCCTTTGACACTGTCTCACATGACATCCTTGTCTCTAAGTTGGAGAGATATCAATTTGACAGGCGGACCACTCGGTGGATTAAGAACTGGCTGGATGGCTGCACTCAAAAAGCTGTGCTCAATAGCTCGATGTCCAGCTTGAGATCAGTAACGAGCGGCATCCCGCAGGGATCGGTGTTGGGACCGGTCTTGTTCAACATCTTTGTGGGTGACATGGACAGTAATTTTGCTGATGACACCGAGCTGTGTGGTTCGGTTGATACATTGGAGGGAAGGAATGCCATCCAGAAGGACCTTGACACTCTTGTGAGGTGGGCTGATGCCAATCTGATGAAGTTTAACCGTGCCAAGTACAAGGTCCTACACCTGGGTTGGAGCAATCGGGTAACGGGTAAAAGGGGTAACAGGTTTAAACTTAAAAAGGGGATGTTTAGATTGTATATAAGGAAGAAATTTTTTACTGTAAGGGTGGTGAGGCACTGGAATGGGTTGCGCAGGGAAGTTGTGAATGCTCCATCACTGGCGGTATTCAAGGCCAGGTTGGACGGAGCCTTGGGTGGCATGGTTTAGTGGGAGGTGTCCCTGCCAATGGCAGGGGTGTTGAAAGTAGATGATCTAAAGGTCCTTTCCAACCCTAACTGTTCTATGATTCTATGATACTATGAACTCAGTGTTTTGATAAAGTGTTTCAAGAACAAAGGAATTTTACATTCCTTTTTCTGATCTGTTTGTAGAATTCTCAAACTCCACTTCTGTTCATTCTTGTTTTGTGAGGTTTTTTGTTCAATTGTAATATCTTTCTTCCCATGCTGGACAAAGAAAAAGGGAATAGGAAAAGGTATTTCTTCTTACTGTCACATCTGAACTAAACTGGGCTTCTTTAGACTTCAGCTGTCATGTCCAAAGGCAGTATCTCCAAAAATCCTGCCTACTTTTTAAGCATGCCCGGAACTCCACTCACCTCTGTATTTATTTTGCTGATGGAACACCCTAGAAACCATTCCACTTCTGCAACTGGGGTCCAAACCTTGCTCTATATTTTGTTTAATGTAGAAGCAGAGATATTTTTGTCAATGCTGTTGTGGAATAATGGGGGAAATTAGAGACCACACAACTCCAAATGCTCAGTTATCTTACAATATTAAAGAAATTTTAGGGTGAAATGCAGGTGATACCTCTGGGATGGAATGTGGTTGTGGGGAGTTGTTAGTTCAAATTAGAACTCATAAATATGCAAAACTGGGGTGGTGGGGAATTAGGGAAGACTTCATTGTAAACTACTGGGATTGGCTGAGGGGCTGAACCCGTCTTCTCTCCCCACAAAAGGATGCCTCTCGGGTAAGAGCTCTAGTCTCTGTTCATTTAATGATTGATGTTTATCTGGCTTTATATATTATTCCATGTTTGTTCTCACAGTTAGTATATTACATTGTCACTGGCAATCTTCGAACCTTAAGCTGTCACTAAATATAATAAAAATTGTTAGTTAAGATCTATTTTGTGTGTTTCTGGAGAGGCAAATTGACTTAGTATTGGCTTAAAAATATACTTAACTTCTTTTAACTTGGTAGGTGAATCTGCTGCTGTGTACCCTGAACAGGACAGTAGCATCACCTTCTAATAATAGTGTGCTGTCCAGTGGAGCGCCTGCAGAGGGCTCTGACATCTTGATTGGGCTCAAGGGTCTCATTTTCCTGGGGCAGTAACAAATCCATCAAACTTGCAATTGAAAGGGTGAAATCTTCCCACTTGAAAGAGGGAAATAAACCCCTTACTGGTGTAAAAGACCTGTTAACATGACAGCTGTCTACAGGATATAACTACTTTTTGGAAATCTCTGTGGTTTATAAAGGAAAACCCAACTGATTTTTACACTTGTCTCATGAAAGTGCAACTTTCTCATCAACTCTTTTACTGTACAGCCTCATGCAATATGCTGATGAACATGACTGCATGATGAACAGGACGGCTGATGAAGATATTCTCAATAAATTATTCTTATTAAGTCCAAGAATCAGCTGCTTAATAATGAAAATCTACAGGTTATGGAAATGTAAGGTAGTTTACATAATAAAATAAATCAGAAGCTTAAGAGCCTATAAAGTTTATTCTAATTTCTTGAGAGTAATAAAAGCAAAAAGTGCAGTAATAAACTAAGCATATGATGATTAAGCAACTTTGGCCTGTAAAAATTCTCTTTATAATAACTTACATTATTCACATTTTGCTTCATAGCATATTTATGTGAATTTTTATGATGCTACATAATCATGTAGGAGAAATTGAATCACTGGATCCACTCACATGAAATCTAAGCTCAAGTACAAATATAATTACATAACTGACTGTTGTAATTACAGGGTTATTATGTCAAACAGAATATATTATAAAACTTTAATAACTCTTCATTCAAAAATATTTAAGTAAATAGATTATGTGAGATAGTCAGAGAGAAGTCATTTATCCCATAGGAAGGTTGTTCTCACAATTTGAAATTGAGTACAGAAAATTAATGGAAATCTGTTATAATTCTGATTAAAAACCCCTATTTTACTTGCTGCCAGATACTTCAGGTAAAAGTACAGAAATAAGATGTTGATATTACTAGTATTAATATCAATTTCTCTCCACTCCAGCTGTTCCTCCTCTTCCATCTCACATCAGTGCAGTGACAATTCTGTTTTCAGGGAAAAAAGCTGAAGAGCCTAATTGCTATTTAACTACTGAAATAGCTAAACATAAAGTTTAAAAAATTAAATTAGGACCATGAAGTTGCTGGTCCTCCTTTTCCAGGAGGTAAAAGATTACACTTCAGTTCTTCCTTATGCTTTTGAAGCATAGTTATATTTTCATTAATTACACAGAATTTAGATTCGGTGCTAATCTATAAAGATATTTCTGTTTTTTCTATATCTTTACGCTGAAAATATGAAATTCATATAATGATCATTGACACTGAACTGTCAAAAATGCATTCTAAGGCTCAGATATATGCATGAACTTGATCATCAATTCTTTGTTGCAAATCATGGAAAACGGCTGAGGAAAATTACTAAAATATAAAAATATAACAAAAAAATGTCACTAAAAGTTCACACAGCAATCCTGTGCTTCCATGTATTTTCCTTCGTGTCATGGTTTATGCCCCTCACGCAGCTCGTTCACTCAATCCCCCTTCTTTCTTCCCCCAGTCCCGTGGGGAGGAGAATCGAAAGAATGCAACTCCCACAGGTTGAGATAAGAACAGTTTAGTAGCTAAGGTATAACACAAACCACTACTGCTACCACCAATAATAATAATGACAAGGGAAATACAAAGAAAGAGAATACAACTGCTCACCACCTGATACCAAGCCCGACCCAGCAGTGCACCCCCCACCCTTCCGGGTCTCTGTCCTCTGTTTTTTACATCCTGGGCATGATGTGCTGTGGTATGGAATGACCTCTTTGGTCAGTTTGGGTCAGGTGTCCTGTCTCTACTTCCTCCTGGCTTCCCCTCCTCCCTGGCACAGCATTAGGCTCAGAAAGTCCTTAGTCAGACCAAAACATTCTAAGCCGTAACTAGAAACATCGGTGTTACCAGCGCATTTCCCAGGCAGAAAGTTGAAAACACAGCACTGCACCAGCTACCGAGAAGGAGAAAAATGACTGCTGCTGCTGAACCCAGGACACTTTGAAAGACATTTTCTCTGTGAGCTCCTGTTAGTTGTATTAAACAGGGTTTTTTCAGCTACATAAAAATCTTACCCTCCATTCTATATAAAGCAAGTGGAAACATGGCTTAGCAGAGGTATTTTTCAGTGCATTATTTTTACCCAAGGGCTTTGAGTCTTGAAAATGACTTGAGCCCTAAGAGGCATCTTCACTTGTCTGCATTAGCTCTTTCGTGACTATAGAAGCAGAACACTGTTTTGTGAAAAGATTAAGTGGTGCGACAACAGCTCTAAAGCAAGCTTCATGGGGAATACAACTCAGATTCCTGCAAGTCAGATTCCTGCAAGTCTCAGTCAGTGCAAGCTCAGAGTAATATTTTCAACATGTATTCCTAGCAAGTGGAAAATAATGCCTCTAAAAATTTCCCAAAATTATTTACCTTCCCCATCATTTCAGATTTTTACATTATGAGGGGCATTACTAGAAAGCTCTTTTTCATGTCTTTGAAGATCATTTTCTTTTCCCTATTTTTAACATTTTACATCACTTGCTGTATTTCACCTACATTGTATTGTTTTTGCATTAATATCTCTTTCATTGTTATCAGACAAGACAACTATTAAATATATTTTTAAAATAAAAGAAAAATGGCATTTAATCATCCTAATTGGGCACTTGTGAAACTTTAACTTATAAAGACATGAAACCTAACTATCTCCAGTAAATTAAAAAACTTATTGAATACTTTCATAGGAGCGGATTTACTCTTTCTATTGGGATTTACATAACTGTTTGGCATAATTATCTATGTTGTGTTTGTGAGGTTCTATAAAGGAAATAAAACAACTTTTATCTTTGAAGGAAAGAACAAGCAGACAAAACATTATTTCACTCCTTTTAAACTCCAGAAATAAAGATAAAAAGCTATTAGACGGTATTTTAATCAATTGCCACATTTCATAATTGAAAAATGAAGATGCAGAAGAGGGAAGTGAACCTCTTTGCAATTACTGTATTCTGGATTGTTTTCTATTTTGCAATATCAATTTCTATCACAACAATATTATTTACATGTGTCTTGCTGCTAAAATAATTGGCAAAGCATTAACATTTCTTTTAGACAATAATAACTGAAATGCTAAACATTGGTTTGCAGACCAACAGAATTAAGTTATGTAACAAGGAAAATGAACAATAGAAAATGCTTTTTGCCATGACAACTTATACCAGTTTTCAAAAAAACATGAAAACTGAGGTACGTGTTCTTTGAAAGGAATCCTTGCTGATTAAAAACAATACAGAAAAACTTTCTGTGATGCATGACCTCCATTTTTTTTTTCCGCAGAGAAATTGAAGTATAGATATACAAATCCATGGTACATGGCAAAATTGTGTACAGCAAATAGGGAGTAAGGCTGTTCAGAATAGGCCAGTAGTGTTAGGGAATTAAAGACTATTAAGTACTTCACAGTGTGAAAGATATTATTAAAAAGTTCTGAACAGTGTAGTAATTTTTATTTCTATTCTCAGCTTTAATAATGGGTTACAGCTAGGCCAATACATTTCACATATAAATTAAGTCATATCAGTTAAATGAAAGTGTTTGACCTTGTAAAATTGTGATAGTTAGAGGATACTACACCAAAAGATGTCTGGCATCTATTGCAGATTAATATTCTGTGCCTTGAAGGAAGTCAAACTACAGAGCATCACAAGCACAGTGATCCCTAAATTTAAAACAAAAATAATTTCATAGACAGTTACCAAATAAAAATCTATGAAAACCAGAGGTGTAGTATCAACAAGCATTGAAACCAGCTAAAAATCATTACCTGATACTCATTTAGTGAGTTAAGAGAAATGAGTTGCCTCTGTTGCTTTTTAATTAACATATACAGCTGTAAAGAAAAGCATTAAGATTTGGATTAGGATTCTTTTGGGGGGGAACAACTTCCTGTCAAGCAGAATTTGTCAAGACACAATTTCCACATCCACATGTTAGAGAAAAGCAAGTTTCTTTAAAGAGCAGCTTACATGTCCTCACCAAAAAACTAATTGCTTGTCAAAAACCAGATATTGAAGTATAAGTGACTGACACAAGATATAATTGAAATGCAAGTGAATTGTAGAGAGCATTAAAAGTGCCATGTATGGCTACTAGTCTTCTGTTAGATATGAATTCCACATCACATTTTATCATTATTAGAACAATATATGCTAAATGCTTAAAAATCATAAATAAATTATTTGCTTTCCTTCTCTGGAGAAGGAAAAATATCACCTTCTTAGGAGCCACAGGGAATGGGAAGACAATGCATGGGTTTTATAACTTTGCTTAAATGCTTACGAGAAGATGCTTCCTTAAATCAGGGTTTATATTTTGAAGTGGCAAGGTCTATTCGAATTCTTTTCAGCAAATTTTTTTTTCTGCTGTTTTGCTCTGATATCTCAGCACTCTCCAAGGCATACAGTTTATTTCACTGTCTAGACAAAGCAACCGATGAGTTCCCGGAGGAGAGAGGCTCAAATGCTGGCAAAGGGGTGGCTGCTGGAACCTGAGCCGTACAGGCAGTGTGGACATAAATGAGTGTCCCCATTATTTTCTCCTCTGCCTGAAGCGGACATGAATGAGCATCCCCACTATTTTCTCCTCTGCCTGAAGCAGCCTTGCAGCAGGTTCTGCTCCCTTCTCATGCTGCCCATCCTCAATGCAGCAGGGTATAAAAACAAGGTTATTAATTCCTGGAAACAGACCTCATTATACACCCAAGTGTTTTCATCCGTCATTGAGATGACACAGAGAAATCCCTGAAGAGACCTCAGATCCCCTTAGATACAGATTGATTTCCCAGGTGGTATGTGAGCAGCTGTTTTCTGGCAGATCAATGCTGAGCAACAATATTTGAAACAGAAAATCTTAGGGTGGCCAAGTTGCATAAGCCCACAGTTCAAGTGGTGGTCTGCTGCAGCTGAACACAAGCATTTCTGTCAGCCTGACCTGCCCTATACCTTTGAATGGGGAAAGATGAAAGTCATAGGCCTCTGCAGTCCTGGGTCAGAAACAGCCTCCACACAATGCCCAGAAAATCCAGATCTCAGTGACCTCAGGTTCACTCTTTTCCACCCTTCCCCACAAGTCTCATCAGCTCCATGGAGAAGGTCATCCCCAGGGTAGGGGGGTTGGCACCATCATGCTAAGCTGGGCACAGATTTTGCATTTATCTCTCTTTGATGACGATTGCCTGAGGAAGAGAGAAAACATGAGCAGTGCTTTGTGCCAGTTGTCGTGGTTTAAGATTATAAACCCATACAGTCGCTCTCTCACTCACTTCCCCCTCTTTCTTCCCTCCGCTCCTGGAGGGATGGGAAGGAGAATCGAAAGAATGCAACTCCCACAGGTTGAGATAAGAACAGTTTAGTAACTAAGGTATAACACAAATCACTACTGCTACCACCAATAATAATAATGACGAGAAAATACAAGGAAAGAATACAATTGTCTCACCATCCAATATCAAGCCCGACTACGCAGTGCACCCCCACCAGTAACAATAATGACAAGGCAAATACAGGGAAAGAATACAATAGCTCACCATCAAATATCAAGCAGTGCCCCCCCCCACAGTGCACCCCCACAGTGCATCCCCCACCGTTCACCCTCACCACCCTTCCAGGTCTCTGCTCCCCGTTCTACATCCTGGACATGACGTGCTGTGGTATGGAATAATCTCTTTGGTTAGTCTGGGTCAGGTGTCCTGTCGCTGCTTCCCCCCGGCTTCCCCCCTCCCTGGCAGAGCATGAGACTCACAAAGTCCTTGGCCAGCCTAAACATCACCAAGCAGTAACTGAAAACACTGGTGTTATCAGCACTGTTCCCAGGCCCAAAATCAAAAACACAGCGCTGCACCAGCTACCAAGAAGGAGAAAAAATGACTGCTGCTGCTGAACCCAGGACACCAGTGATCACCCTTTGGCAGCAAGAGCAGCTCCACAAAGCCACAGCTTTTGATGGTAGGGAGAAGTTTCCAGTCATGTCTCTCCTCCCACCCCCACTTTACGTGATGAGGTAGAGTATTCCACTAGTGCAATATTCTTTCTAGGCATACAGCAGGTTTCATTCTTAGATACGTTTTGATTCCAAAAACAAATATTCTCTCCTATGAATTCGAGGTTAAAAATCCATTTCACATCCCCTTGAACAAACACCCTGTAGCAGCCTTTTCATTTACTGAAACAGTGAGTCATTCATGTCACTGACTTACACAGAAAACGCACACAATCATGTGTCTTGTGGCTTGTCAAAAATCAGACAACAGGACTGCTGCTGTCTCCAGATATCTGTGTAACTGTAAATATACATTTATTGCTCTTGGAAAAAATATTTGAGTGTTTTAAAGAAAATAGGCTCATGAACATTGTGATGATTTTTCTTTTATAGATGTGTCATTGCCCCAAATAACAGAATACTGTCTTGCTTAAACATAGTGTTTCCCCATTTTTCCCAGAACACCATTAAAATGAGTTTTTCCAGTAGCTCCTTACAGAAAGTTGTCTTAAAATTTTGCTTTACAACAAACCCAACTGAAATCTTGTCGAAATCCATTTAAACACTGCCACTTTTATAACTGTTACAATTTTTTAGCTGAGACACTTATTTCTAATCTGTTTTTTTTGTCATATTTTTATGTACATTTTTTGGTTTTGGTGTGAAATCAGATATTCTATACAATATCTACAAACACTGACAATAAAGGCAGAATCGGTCACCTCTTTCCTTGTTGCTAATGCTGAGGCTTCCTAGATGTAACAGCCATGAAAACCACTTTCTCAGAAGAGAGGAGCTGGAGATCTGGCATGGGTGAGGAGGTGGGACTCTCTGCAGGGGAAGGGCAAGTACCACTGCACCCCCCCATCCTCCACGGATTCCAAGCCAAAGTCACCACCAAAAATGACCTTATCTTCACTATGTTTATAAATTAACTAGGACACACATACAGACAAGGATAGGCTAAATAATTTCAAAAACAACTTTAGCCCCATAAACCAGCGATCCCCACTGGCTTGACAAGTGTTGCACATTGCCTTAGGTGGCTTTGCCTTTAGTGTTGTAAGGGTCTTCTATATGCAGCTCTGTAAGCTGCTTTCCAGATGCAGCTCCATATCCCTTCAATCAAAACGTCAGGGGAGTGTTTTCTGGACCCTCACAGTGTTGTCACGGTGGTCCTCAAGGGAAGAGACTGATGCTGATCACTACCTCCTGCCTTCCTCCTTTTTCCTAGTCCTTCATTTGTAGCTTTTGATTTAGTTTAGGGTGACAATAATATTCATTCAGAAACCTTAACAGCCAAGCAGCCTTCAGTATTAAAACTCTAAACAGCATGCAGAACCTGCCCTTGATTTAAGCATGCTCCAGTCAGCAGTAACAGTCTCCCCCTCTCTCCCTCCCCCTCTCCTATTCCCTTCTCACCCTCTCCTCCACTTCTTGTTTTTACTTGTCCTCAAACATAATTTCGCTATTAATAAATCTTCATGCACATGTTTCAAGCCCCTTTGTTTAACCATGAGTCAGCATCATGTGCCAAAATGGCATTAAGTTGAAATATGCTAACTTGCCAGATGTTAATTAAGTCAAGAAATCTCTACACAGACATGGTGAATTGCTTCAGATGTTTTGTGGTATTCCAAATTATTGCAAACAACAAGTTATCCCATCAACACTTGAATTAAAGTTAGAACATGTATTGTACTTTCTAAATACTTGCAGGGTAGATTATATTGTATGACACAAATGGACATTGCTCACTCCAAGAATAACTGTAAGATATTGTATGTATATTATATTGCAAGTAATATTTTATTGTACTGTTGCCTCCCTGAATTACTATTTTAATTACACATACAGAAAGTTATGAGAATATTGAGAAGCTTAGATAATTAAATGCTTTGTTATTTCAGGAATAGAATTAAAAATACTCAAGTTTTCAGTGAATGGTATAATTAGGTAATAAATTTTACAATGTTAATTTGTTCAATTAATATGCACAGAGGAGGTAATGAAACTGCTTTAACTGCCTTTTTAAGATGTTCTTGAGATTGGGATGTGTTGACACAAATTGTGAGATACTTGGAAAGAGTAGTTAATGCAACTTGTCACTAGCTTTTAAGTTTGTAAATGTTATGTTTAAATTCATAGAAAAAGTGTCAAGTATAGTGTATGATACATGAGCAATACCATATATTTTAAAAATGGCAATGAGGCACTTTAGAGGAGAAAAAAAGAAATTACATGAGTCTATGTGTCTGTTTTAATGAGAAGGAATCTGACATCTCCCCTTATTCCTGCCAAAACAGTGAGCTGTAAGTTTGACATACACACTCAACACATGTTTAAGCAGTATGGTTATCATTATTATTTTTATTTTACAGACAGCAACTAAGGACAAAAAAATAAAGGTCACAACTGTAACATGGCTAAGCCAAAACAGTTAGGTCAATATTTATAATTTAAAATAGCTGAATTTTGAATGCAAAAAATTGACTTTCTAGAGTAGACTTGTTCTCCAGCAAAACCATCAGTGAGCAGCTAGCAGTATATTCCTCTTTAAAGCCATTTAAAAGATCTCAGTGATTGTAAGTCTGTACCACCAAAAACATTGGGTTTTGCCTACATGTTCCACTCACATGTTTTCAGATATTCTCTCATTTATAGCCCGTATTGTAACAGTAGATGTCAAGCTATACTGGATAGCCTCAAAGGATATCTATGTCTGTGTTATAGTGCTGCATTTTTCTAAGCATGCAAATGATTTGAAATTTCTAATAATTTAAACTATTTTAACTAGTATAGAAATATTAATCTGTACATATCAATTAATAACTTTATTATAATTTGAGAATTTTTTGTAATTTTAAAATTGCTTTGAAAGCAGCATATCAAAGGCATTGCTAGAATGTAGAAAGCAATATTTCTGCTGAATAGCAGTAGAAGATACATTTTTTAACAATATCTACATCACATAGGATTGTTTCTACAATGTAAGCTAAATAATAAAGAATGATAATGCTTAGCAATTTATATTTTGATATCTATTATAGATGCTTCTATTAAAATAATTAAATTATTAATATTAATTCATTAAAATAATATTAAAATAAATAATCTATTCCAGTATTTTTCATTACTGGATGCTTTAAGTCTCTTTGTCATTTGTTTGTTCAATTCTCATTTGTATTTCCCAATACCATCATTTTATTTACATTATAAATCTTAGAAATAAAGTTTATTCTTTTTTTTTTTTCTTTTCCTTTTAAAGGATGCTAGTAATCAGTTCAGGTTTTTTCCCAAAACTCATTTTCTATCAGAATTCTGTGTTCTATTTCAAACATCGTTTACAGCTTGCTTCATTCAAGCCCCAAAGTCAGTATGTATGCTGTAAAGAAAAAAACCAATTGGAAAGCAAGGCCCTTTTATATTTGTGGTCATGGTTATGTGGAGAATGTCACTGTTTACACAATAAATATGGTTACTTGTTACCTTAAAAGAATCTCTAGGATATTGGTAGGGTGTTTCAAAATGAAACAGCTCTGTGAAATGTATCAGAAAAGGAGAGAAATGAACAAGTTGACACCCTAATCAAACACTGCATATCG
This sequence comes from Amazona ochrocephala, assembly GCA_039720435.1. NCBI lineage: Eukaryota > Metazoa > Chordata > Aves > Psittaciformes > Psittacidae > Amazona > Amazona ochrocephala. Next base: position 79,307,487 of record CM077876.1, on the reverse strand, counting down.
GTGCAATAAAGCTACACAAAACTCACAATAATATAGACACAGTACCTGTGGAAAGGTCAATTAAGAATCAAAGTAGGGTTTTGAAACCAAGAAAGAATGTTTGCAATAGTATCAGAAATATTTACTCGGTTAAAAAATGTCCCATCACCCGTGCAACTTTGTTTCTCAAATTGAATAATTATAATATATAATACATAAATGAATAGCTATAATAACTGAAGGCAAGAGTTCAAAAGTCAGCAAATCCATTTAATTATGTTAGCCTAAAAGTATTTCTAAAGTCTTCTTGAAGGAATACCTTTTTATATTTCAATACCTCTGTGTGTACACATCTGAAGATCAAACTGATGTTAATTTCTGAAATTTCTGATTATCAGGCTTTTCATGACTCCTTAATACAACTCCTCCATTTGTTATCAATTGACGTGAGCTAAGAAACAGTTAAATTGTGAGCTCAATTTACTAAACTGATACTAAACTGATGCTGGATTACATAACAGTGTTCATATGCAACTTCAGATAACCAAATGCTTTTCCAGAAGTAATCAGAAATGGCTATTAACTAGTTTTGAGAAAAGTATTTTAGGAAGAGAAAACATGGTAAAACTAACAACAGACACTGTCATTTGTGGTTTCATTCACCACATATAGGAGTGAAAAACTGGTGGAAAGTACAATACATTACTGAAAAAGTAGTAGGGAAAAAGGTGAACACTGCATGTCACAGCTTAACAGAAATAACTGTACTGCAATCCCAATTTAAGAGTTTATGGTAGAGATATTATTACATAGTACATTATAACAACAGCTTTATGTAGTTAAAAAATCTGCAGATAATCATAGAAATGTGCAACCTACTCTTTAGTTTTAACTGTTTCCTTTGATGCTCCTTCGCTAATGTGCTCAGGGCCTACTGCCATCCGTTCCTATTGTAAATACTAGCTCTGATGCAGCCACCCGATTGCACCTTGACAGGCACAGATTACTTTCAGGTTTCTTTCTTCTCATACCTTCTAATGTGTCTTGTCTAAAAATAACTTGATTTCTATGCAATGAATTAATCTGATTTCCATTCAAACACTTGTTTTTCCTTCGTTGATCTATTTCAAATAGCTTTCGCTGAGTGAGCTTTGCACTTGCTTTTCTTCTTTGAAAACACTTCTCTGTTTTAGGGTCGTTTTTTATGCCCTTTGGAATAAGGCACTCTTTATTGTCCATTCCCTTTATCCAAATCCCTCATTAGTTAACCATGTCTACCTAAAATATATAGAATAATAGAGTGCAGACTCACTGATATTCCAGTTTCCTCCCCCTATGAAGCAGTGTCCACTGTTTCTCAGTCCATTCAGTATTTCTTTCAATGTTTGGTTTTCAAAATGTGAAAAACGACATCCTGAGCAAAGCAAAGAATAAGTCTTCAACAGTGTGGAAAAGCGTAAAACAAAAGTTATCAAATTGAACGGTAAAATTCACTCAAAGTAACAGCTGAAGTTACAAGATTTTTAGTATCTAGCTTGTAGTAGTGCCAAACCCATAAAAACCTATCAATTTAATAGTTAATAATCACGTTAATCATTTATCTACACTATTTAAAGAATAATCTGTGTTTTTCTGAGCACGTATATTTGAAAGACTGTATTGTTCAAGCCAGATCGCTATGCCTCTCAATCTCTCTGTGCAAACTCCTCATGCAATGCCTCTACAATAGGATTCATGTTCCCCCTTCCCAAATGAAAAAAAAAAACAACCAAACAAAATCAACTGTTTTATTTTATTCAATTTAAGTATTCATTTTGCAGCTCTATATCACAGTTCTCGTATACCTGTGTGTGAAGCTAATACTGAAGTTCACGTTGCATTAAAGGTTGAAACCTTTGAGATGTGCTTGATATCAGTGAGAGTCCCACCTGGACATGTTCCTGAGTAACCTACTCTGGATGGCCCTGTCTTGCAGAGTGGTTGGACTACATGGTCTCCAGAGGTCCCTTCCAACCCTAATGGTTCTATGATTCTGTGATCACGTATACTATTTGAGGCTTCCGCTCTGTCCTATGTTAGACTCATTCAAATAATTTAAGGAACTGTTGAAATTCCCTAGTATGCCATTTGAATTAAGTTGTTGATGTAGGTAATCACTCAAATCAGGATTGTTTCTATTTCACATTATTTGCCTCCTGAGTATATACACCAACAAACCAAATTGAACTCATCTGCTCAGAAACAATCACTTCTAGTTCATCAGGGGCTGAGATGTTGATTCAGAGAAACTATGCATAAAGGTAAACAACATTCAGTGTTTTGCTGAATTGATGCATACACAGGAATACTCCAGTCAGAAACCTTTATGCTTTCATTTCTTTCCCCAGCCAATTTGTGGAAGCTTAATCTTTAGCAAAGTCAATATTAGGTCAATACACAGGAGTCAATGAAGCACTTCAATGCTGTATTTGCATTTGCTCTTTGGAGGCGTTAACTCATTCTGAATTGTAGATTTCAAATCGTATTTCTTATGTATTCTGCCCCTGTAAATAACTCTGTATTTATTATGATCAAATGACTCTTCTTGGTCTACTTCCTCTCTGTTCTAATACATCCAAATTATTTTGTAGGTATGTGCTGTTCACTCCTCTGGTAACTCATCTACCATTTTGAAGTCTACCTAGAAAACTCATAAATTATAGAAAACTTAACCTGATATAAAGCAATAACAGTCAGACAATGCATGTGGGAGTTTTCAGAGTCTTCACAATTTTGTCAGTCAAAACACCCAGCAGGAAGTTACAACCAGCAGGAAGTACAATTGCTTGAAGACTAACAGATGATGCCTCATAACAGTACAGGAAGCTGTGTGTTAAATCATCTGGAAACATGCCATAAAACCCGGCAGGAAAACTGCTGAGCTAAAACTTTGTATTCTGCCAAAGGCTGCTGCATACACAAATGTACAAAAAGACACAAGAGGGATTCAGTTATGGTGTTCGTAGGAACTTACTTCCATAAAACGCAAATCAGTGTATTAGAGGTGAAAGTCAATGGCATGTTTGTCTTATTCAAAAACAAAGGGAGCACAGAGAAACTTATATACAGCCTTTCTCCTTCCCCCATGGATCATGTCAAGGAAGGAGAGGTGATGGGGTAGCCCTATATGTTTTGGAGTGTTTTGTCTAGAACTTCATGGTGGTGACAACAGGATTGAGTGTTTATGGGTAAGAATCCGGGGGAAGGCCAGAAAGGCAGTGTGGTGGGAGTCTGTTAAGACCACTGAAGCAGGATGAAGATGCAGATAAAATATTCTATAAGCAGCTGGGAGAAGTCTCACAATCGCTAAACCTTGTTCTCACAGGTAACTTCAATTTATCAGCTCTCTGCTGGAAGTAGACACAGTCTAGGAGGTTCCTAAAATATGTGGAAGATAACTTCCTGACACAGCTGGTCAGTGAGCCAAGTAGGGAAGGTGGACCTGTTGAGGTTTTAAGCCTCACCATCTGTTTGGTCAGCACCAATTTTGTAATACAATTAGTCATAATATCAATCTTCATAAAAAAAGGGGTGTAAACTCCAACAGTGCCAGGCTACACCAAAAAGGAATTTAGGAACAATTAAAAATTATTCCCTTGAGAAGAAAAAATTAGAACAACAACAGACAAGTACAGTCAATTAAAAAGTATAACTAAAATATGCTAGTACTGCAAAGATAGAAACAGGTTTGTATGTATGTCACTTTCAGGCTTGTTACACAGCATAATGTCATTTAAATCTCAAAATTTTGTCTAATATATTATTTTAACAAATATGATCTTTGACATTTCAGGAATCTATATAACTATTTAGTAATGACTAGCTCCACCATATCCCACTGCTTTCAGTGGATTTTGGATTTAGCTAAAAGTAAGGTATTATACAGTGTGAGCGTTATCTCTGTTTTGTTTTAATTTGTAGGTGTATTAAATAGAAAGGGAGTCATTGTACAATGTTAAAACTAATTTTCAATTTTGGTTCCACTAGGATCCATGTACATGGGCCTTGTACTGAAAATTTGATAAATAAAAATTTAGTGCATTCTAAGTGTGTTTAGATTACTACGAAACTTGTGACCAATAAAAATAAGTTTGTTTTAATACAGTAAAATTGGTGTATATTATCAGTAGACTTCCAAATTTTACATACAGACAGGAAAGGAATTAAAAAGCATTTTTTTTTTTATTTGGAAGATATCTGTTTAATCCTTTGTGTGTTGCTGAAAGTGCCAATACAGAATGGCCCAATAACCGTCCTAACACTTCCTGTCCCAGAAGTAGGTTTTAATTTGTGGAAGTTGATCTGTCAACTTCACTACCTGGTTGCTCAGTGGCACACATTTGGGCTGGGAGGTGGGAATGGATGGAGGCCAGGGGACACAGAAGCTGCCAGAGGTAGCAGGTAGGCAGGACAAGCAAGCAGGTTGGACCCCGTGTAATTGTAGGGGAAAGAGCAGTTTTCCATCTTTTGTCCTCCAGCTGCATTTTGGGGATCCAGGGAACAAATTTTAAGCCATTCACCCTGGTACATTGCTGAATTTCTGATGTGTGTCTCAAAACTAAGATGCTTGCATTTTTTCTTACCAATTCCCAGTTGCTATGTATTGAACTTATAGTCTAAATGTGCTGTAATATAAGAATATGTCTAGAGAAGTGGATTGCCACATACAAGTGGAATACCTCAGGGGAAAGAGGAAAACAGCAGTAAGCTGGTGATGGGCCAGGTGCGAGAGCTGAGCATGTCCAACTGCTTTCGTCAGTTCAGGGAAAACTGCATTGCTGCTTGTTACTATTGAGGCTGTACCTGAAAATAAAACTTGACATTGTTGTCTGAGGCTCAGGTGTCAAAGAATGGGAGTGGAAGGCAAAAATAAGATGTTCCTATGTCTTTTCCATTAATATGGGATGAGCAGATCTGAGGGAAATTGTCAAGTTTAGTGTGGTTTTGATTTTGTGTTTCTGTGGGTTTTGTTTGGTTTGTTGTTAATTTTTAAGCTGTAGCATGTTCTCAATGGAAATATATTTGGAAAATCAACTGGTTTTAGTTTTAGATTCTGTGTGTAACTTTATTCCCACAACTTGTTGGCAGGGAAGAGGGAATTGATGTTCTACGTAACTCAAAATGTCCTGTCTGTCTTGTATGTGGAAATGTGAGAGTGCTGAAACTTGCTGCAGAAAAAGCACCTCACAAAAACAACAGCACTTTCATGTGGACACTAATTTCAGCTTGGTACTTAGGAAAGAGAGTTGACACCACTTGATGGAACTGTTGGACCAAGTCCAGAGGAGGGCCATGAGGATGATGAGGGGACTGGAGCACCTCCCGTATGAAGATAGGCTGGGAAAGTTGGGGCTGCTCAGCCTGGAGAAGAGAAGGCTGTGTGGAGACCTCATAGCAGCCTTCTGGTATCTGAAGGGGGCCTATAGGGATGCTGAGGAGGGACTCTTCATTAGGGACTGTAGTGATAGGAAAAGGGGTAACGGGTTCAAACTTAAACAGGGGAAGTTTAGATTGGATATGAGGAAGAAATTCTTTACTGTAAGGGTGGTGAGTCCCTGGAATGGGTTTCTCAGGGAAGTTGTGAATGCTCCATCGCCGGCAGTGTTCAAGTCCAGGTTGGACAGCACCTTAGGTGGCATGGTTTAGTGTAAGGTGTCCCAGCCCATGGCAGGGGTCTTGGAACTAGGTGATCTTTAGGTCCTTTCCAACCCTAACTATTCTATGATTCTATGATTCTAATAAGCAGTGTTTTGAGGCTGCACAGAAGACTAATACCTTCATCTGTCATACCCTTCCAATATATCCTTAGAGGTTAAGGCACATCTAATTTCTCACATACCAAGGTCAGCAGTAAACACTAGTAATGAACATAGCCCTCGGAGCAAATAATTTCTCATTTATAATGCTAACACTAGTCTTCATTATAATTTCACTGCCAGTTCTAAAACAGGCCATGAGGCAATTCAATTATTACACTATTAGAATGCAATTGTGTCTAAAGTTCGAGATGTTTTTCTTTTTTTTTTCCCACTCTCACTGGAGAAAATCAACCTTTTATATCTTGAGAGGCTGCACAAGATATTCTGACTATTTGCTGCTGCCATGTCGACTACTTTGCTCTCAGTTATTGCTATGTCCTTACATTCTCACATTGGAAATTTACTTGGAGAGATATGAAGACAATATTTCTATAGGGTATATTATCAACAAAAGAGAGGAAAGAAGGCTTGTCCAAAGAAATATGATAACAATAAGTAAAAGGAATTATAAGAATATAGAATCCTTGCATTTATATTTTATATTTGGCTCTCTTGTCTTTTGTACTGTCTTTGAAAGACAACTGTTGAAGCTCTTTCTTTCCTCTATGGCAAACTACTAGAAAATATGGCACTGTGCTGTTTTTGACTGGGACAGAGTGTATTTTCTTCATGGTAGTGTGTATGGGACCTTGACAAGTTTGAGAGGTGGGCCTGTGCAGAGCTCATGAAATTCAACAAGGCCAAATGCAAGGTCCTGTACCTCAGTTGGGGCAATCCTAGGCACAGCTACAGACTGGGCAGAGACTGGATTGAGAACAGCCCTGAGAAAAGGGACTTAGGGGTGCTGTTTGATGAGAAGCGAAACATGAGACGGCAGTGTACACTTGCAACCCAGAAAGCCAGCCATGTGCTGGGCTCCATCAAAAGGAACATGACCAGCAGTTTGAAGGAGGAAATTCTGCTCCTCTTCTTCCATGAGACCCCATCTGCAGTACTGCATTCAGTTCTGTAGTCCCCAACGCAAGAGGGACATGGATCTACTTGAGAAAGTCCAGAGGAGGTCTACAAAGATGCTCCGAAGGCCAAAGCACCTCTCCTACGAAGACAGGCTAAGAGAGCTGGGCTTGTTCAGCCTGGAGAGGGCTCCAGGTAGACCTTACAGCCTTCTAATACTTAAAGGGGGCAAACAAGAAATCTGGAGATGGTCTGTTTACAGGTGCATGCAGTGACAGGACATGGGGGAATAGCTTTAAGTTGACAAGAAGGTAGATTTTGAATGAGTATCAGGAAAAATTTCATTATGAGGATGGTGAAACACTGGAACAGATTTCCCAGAGAAGCTGTGGATGCTTTGCCCTTGGAAGTGTTCAAGGCTAGGCTGGAAAGGAGTTTGAGCAACCTTGTCTAGTGGACGATGTCCCTGCCCATGGCAGGGGGGTTTGTCTGTCTTTAAGGTCCCTTCCAATGCAAACCATTCTATGAGTCTATGATTAGTCATGTTTTGGGTTTGTGCTGAAAACATTGTTGGTAACACACTGATCGTTTAGTTATTGCTGAGCAGTGCTTACACAGAGTCAAGGCCTTTCTGCTCCTCGAATTACCCCACCAGAGAGTATACTAGGGGTACACAAGAAGTTGGGAGGGGACACAGCTAGGACAGCTGACCCCAGCTGACTACATTCCATTCGGTACAATGCTGTGCCCAGTAATAAAAGCTGGAATGGGGAAAGTTTGTTGTCCTTGACGTTGCTTGGGGCCTGGCTGGGCCTTGGTCAGCTGATGCTGAGTAACTGGGGCTTTTTGCATTGCTTGCTTTTCTTGTTATCGGTTTTGTTGTTTCTTTGGTTTGTTTGTTTTTTTTTCTTTTTTTCCTTTGTCACTGTTCCCCTTTATCTTTTTGTTTTTCCTGTATTAAACTGTATTTATCTCAACAAATTTCTCAGCGTTATTTATTCTATAATGTACATTTGTTCTGGTATTGTAGCTGGGCAAAATATGGAACATGATGGTTAAGTTGAAACTCAAAATAACCTCAGTTGGACCATGTAATCTGGCTTGAGTACATCTAATGTCAAGTCTGATAACGACTACTAACAAGCATCTGTTCTTATTTGCCTTTATTCCATAAAAATTTCTGGGGGACATTAAAGAAGATGCTTCATGCATATTTTATGTTTGCACATTATTATTAATATGTATGAATACTATTGTGCATATTGTTATGCATATTTTTATATTTTAGGTCCTCCTTTTCAAAGCAGCAGCTTAAGTTGCCAAGTATGAGCTTAAAATGCATTTATGCTCTTGCACATAGTTTAAGGCTTTGGGTCTTAAATTATTGAAGATATAAGTCTGGTGTATCATATCCCATTTTTGTCTACCCACTATAAAACCAGGTACTGATACACCGGAGTAAGTCCAGTGGAGGGTCACTGAAAGGATTATAATATTAGACCACTAGATGTATGAGAAAGACAGAGCAAACTGGTTTTGCTCAGCCAGAAGAAGAAAGAGCTAATGGCTCTTTTGCATCTTCCTCAAATTGATCCAAGGATTATTCTAACTCCTTCTTCAGGTAATATATAGCTAAAAAGAAGGCGCAGCCAGATTTTGTTGAGGCACACAATGATGCAATATGTACAAGCAGAAAGGGAAATCTAAATTATTTGGAATTATGAATATTATATAACATCAGTATAGGTATTAAAGCTGAAAAAAAAAAATCAAAGGATGGCAAAACACTGAAAAAGTTTACCCAAATAGCGTGTGGGCTCTTCACCTTGGAGATGTTCAACTTGGCTGAACAAAGCCCTGAGCAACCTGATCTAACTTCATAGTTGGCCCTGCTTGGAGCAGAAGGTTGTTCTAGGTTTTCACCCAGAGATGCCTCCAACCCTAAATTATTCTATGACTTTAAGAATCAAAATAACTGAGTTAAAATTGCACAGGTCAAATTCCAGTAAAATTTTCAAGAATAATTTTCTGAGCTCAGATTACATACATCAGGTTACTGGTTTGGGTTTGTTTTTTTTTTTATTTTGGTACAGACTCAAACCTCCACAGCTGCAACATGTGAGTAACTAGTTATAGGAGAGGTCACTTTAGGGGCAGTAACACAAGACTACCTGCTCAGTATTGGAAATGTGCTGTCATGTTTCTATTCTGCTCCTGGGAACTGAGTTCATTGGACTACTCTGACTGAAAAAGAGGATGGATGAGGGGGCTGAGTTATACTTTTTCCTTACATCTCTTCAGTCTACCTGTTTCCTTTTCAGAACAGAGGGAGCGAAATGAGCCAGAAGTTACAGGCAATGAATCAAAAAATGAGCCAGATTCTTGGCACATTTCTTGCTCTGTTACTTTGAAAAGCTGGCCACCATGAGAGGCGCAGTATTTTTGTTCAGCATTTCGAAGTTTAACTGAGGAAAACAGTAGAAAGTCATGTTTCTTGGAGATTATCTCAATCTCAGTACCAATACTCCCTTAAAAGGAATGGTGATATGAGCATTTTACAAAAGATTTTTATACTGGAAATAGCTATAAATCTTAAAAGTCACTATCATCCTCCTGGTATGGTCTAAACCAAGGTGTTCTTTGCTTAAATTAAGTGTTGGATAATGAGGCCTGCAATAAATGTGTTTGTTAGTTAATTTGACTGAAAGAGTTCAAACTGGAACTCATGTAGGTCCATATTAAACAAAACTTCCTAGGGCTACCACGAGTTAAAAATTATTCCTGAATGTAGCTTGTTGGTTCAGTAATAAGCACTGTTTATTTTAAGGTCAAGGCTTCTACATAAAATACTATTGTTTGGTCCATTAAGAAGACTGGATGGAAAAATGTAGCTTTCAAAGTGTTGTACAATGCTTTCTTAGTATCTCAGGGGACACTATAAAATAAGACATAAAAATATGAAGAAAATTTGAATACTTATTTCCCAGTTCTCTGATTGTTAACAACTCTTTGCGTGAGTGCAGGACAAGCATGAGTCAGGATCCTGTGGTGCTGACAACGACTTTGTTAGTCTTGCATCAGAAAAGATGGAACAGAGGGGATTTATCTGTGCAGGCTAGGTCCTGATGGTATTACATTTGAAAATACTGCCTAATTCTGATGTATTTCTTATCAGTATACGCCACAGAATTTTATAAAGATTCTCAGTGTCATTATTCCAACTTCAAGACAGAAGAACAGACAAGTGGAAGACTGTGGTTAAGATTAAGTGACAGGCTAGTTGTAAATCTGGAAATCTAACAAAGGTATCAGTATTCCACAACCAGTGCTCTACTTACTGGGAAATACTACAAATTTACCAAGTTTTCCAGTCATTAGACATCTTTACATTTATTGTAAGAATTTTTGGTAAAAGAATAAATGTTAGACAAAGGAAAAATAAACAGTTTTCTTCTTTATATCATTATTTTTCAACGTGTGGGAACACTGCTGAAATAAAATTCTAAAGAAGGCAGGAGAAAACCAATTTAATATAAAAATCAAACTTTGGTGACAAGCGTGGGTCCATTTAATTAATCTAACTTTCAAATCACCTTCTCTGCAGGATATCTAAATCCAATCCACAATAATCAATTCCAGGGTGAACACCTCATATTTCATACCATTAAAATGTAGCACAGTGGCAGGTTTCTTACCTTTTGAAGAAATAGAGCTATTACATTCATCAATATGCATCTCCAAGGGCAAAGAGTTTTTATGTTGATTTAAGCAACAGGTCTTTCAACGGCCTAAATGAGATGAAGATGAAAAAGAATATTTTGTAGTCATTGTAGGGTATGGTGTTAAGACATAAATTATCTATATAAATTTTTCCATTAGTCTTTTAGATTTACATTTTCCCATTTAAAATGCGCTTTTTAACATGCAGATTTTTAAACTTACAATTAAAAAAAAATCAACATTTCAGAGTATCTTGACAATATCTACAGTCTCGATTAATAACTGTGTTAACACCTATTCCAGATCCCAGGGGGTTAGGCTGAATCAAGGAGTCATTAACACAGATGTGTTTGAGGAATATTTCTCAGTCCCCTTCCCGTTTACCTCTCTCTCTCTTTTTTTTTTTTTTTTTAGTTGCTATTAAGAATAATTTCCAGCCAGTCTGAGTTGATCAATTACATGATCTCTGTGAAACATTATTAGTTAAGCATTTCTTTCTGGCTAACTGGATACACAAAAATAGATGTAGTGTCTTTGATTTCTGGCTTTGTCTACTTCTCTCTCTCAAAGCAACCCTGACAAACCAGGGTAACTTCTCCACAGCTGCCTCAAGGCTGTGGCCTATTTCAGACAATAAACAAATTCAGCAATACGTCAGAGGTAATGCCTTTGTAGACACAGTCAGAAGGGATATGGTTCGCTACCCAAAGAGTGCTTTTCCCCTTCCCTTATATGTAGACATCAACTAATTCTATCTGAAGACAGACTGCATGACTACCTCAGAAACCTCTATGGGTTCAGTCCTCCAACAAACTGAAGGATCTCTTTCCTCATTATTCAAGTAAGAGTCTAAATAAAAACTATTGTGTCACTTCCTTTGGTAACAGACATTCCTTGAGAGAGTATCCATTGTCTTTCTTTTCTCATTTTTTTCTTAATTATTTGACAGTCTGCCTTTCTGTATTTTCTACCCTGGCCAGGTTGTTTTCCTATGTATCAGAAGTCTTTTTCCTCTCTCACTAGGTAGAGTCACATGAAGAGTCCTTATATATTCAAAACGCTTGCCAATGCAAGATAATTTTACAAAAAAAATCTAACTTCTTAAGTATCATATGATTACTTTTCATAATGTCTCAATTTTTCCTCCAAAAATATTAACAATAAACATCCAGACGAAGTCCATCTTCAGGGTAGATTTAACAAGATGGAAATCCTTGCAGTGAGATTTTTTTTCTTGGGGGGACATAGCTTTCTTACGCACCTGTGGTAGGTCAATACAACACAGTTTACAGTATTTTTGAAGAGAAAAAGCGCACAACACATGTTTCATGCTTATTCTTACTGAAGTGAATGCATACTGCAATGTCGGGAGGCCCTCACTTTTCAGGCTTAATGCTTACTATTAAAAGGCAACTGGAACTCCAGAGAATCAGAGCTAGCAGCAGAAGGAAAGACTCCATCCTGTCCAGGAAAAAGACAGTACAAAGGGGCTTCCATTAAAGGTAGGCCCACCTGAATTTAAATTTTGTAGTTTCAGCTGCCTTGTCCTGATTCTAATGAAGAAGGTAGTTGGGAATGGTGGGCTTTGAAAATATTAAGAGAATGTTTGGAAAAGTTTGCTAATCTTCTTGTTTATAGAGGATCACAATCTGCTCCCAGTGGAGTCCATGTCCTCTCACAGCTTTGTTTTTAACAGATCAGCTCCTATTTGCCTTAGTTTAATTTCCTCTAGAAACCAAGCTTTTCACTACTTGCCAAGTAGAATCTTTTAGATTTTTCTCTTTTCTCAAGAGCCATCACCCTGGATTATCTAGCATGGTGAGGAGTCAATCCAAGTGAAATGTCAGCCAGCAAAATAATTCAAAAAAACTCAGTCTTTGTGATGACAATGAAGAATGGTTTCCAAATCCTGGATATAGGAAACAATGATAATAATAGGAAATAAAGCTTAGGAGACACGCCACAAATAAACTACAATAGAAAAATAACTTTTACACCTTTCAGACCAATTCCTGCTGGTCGTTTTTGTTCTTACTCTGTCTCAAGAGCAGTCTCCCATACTGAGTTAAATCTTTAGTTTAGTTTTTTTTTATTTTTATTTTTTTTTTTAATTTAGTTTAGTTTTCTTCAGTTCAGTCTTTTCCCATAACATGCTAACCGTCTTAGAACCAAGTGCTTTTTCAGTAAGACAGTTTGTCATGCCAGGGTACACCCAGATAACCTGTCCACAGCTTTATGTCCACACCCTTCAGCAAGCCCTGCCTATATAACCTCTTGGGAGCCATCACAGAGTTTGCCTTTAAAGCATGAAAGCATAACATTCATTGGTTTAGGTATCTGTAAGACTGCTATGACTTTTGCTATGGGATCTCAGAAGAAAGCTGGTTAAAAAATAAGGAAAGATTTTAGGTATATTTGTTTGACATTCTCAGAAACAAATGCCCAAATCTCTAGTCCAAGTACTGGAGATGGAGTAGTTAATAAGTAAGTATAGAGAGCAGGAAGTGAGTGTGAAGGAATTTTAGTCATTAGCATTTCAAAAGAAGCCAGTTATTTGCTTGTTTGTTTTTCCTTGTCTTCATTGGCCTTTCATTCAGGCATCACTTATAAACTCTGTTTCTTCTGGGTTTTTTTAAACCTTGTGACATCTGCTAAAGGAATACATGTCAGGATGTAAACACTCAAGAAGACTGAGAATGTCATTAATACCTAGCAAGGAAGAATTTGGTGGGGATGTGATACTCAATGGCAGCCTTGGTGGCAGTGACTGTGAGATAATGAGATGAAGACTGGAGTCAGAAAAGCAAGCAGCAGAATACAGCCCTTGCAGCAACTCATGGCATCCAATGGGAAGACATCTATCTCTCGTTAAGGCAAGGTAGAGTGGGATGTCTTCTGGAAATGTACACAAGGTTTTGACCACTGAGGACAATCTGGGGACTCTTCCCTGCTATAAATGTCAATACTTCTTTTCCATCTGACTCTTTCTTTTCTTGAAAGTTCCTTTGTTATTTCCAAGTTTCTGTTTAATGATGGTTTCATTGTTTTTAATGTGATCCATTTGGGACAAATGTCTTCTAGAAAATTATAATACATATGCACACATAGATATGCAAAATTTACCCATACATTCTTGTCTTCTGATTTGATATATATTTCTCATTATATATAAACATATATTCCTTGCGTTTTCCTGTTGGAAAAAGCACTGAAGGATTGCCAAAAACTTTTATTTGAAATTAAGTAGTTTTTTAGCAGTAAAGAGAAGTGTCAATACCATTATTTTTCAATACAGTAAACTGCAATACTTCTAATTTATCTAAATAACCAGAATATTTCCAAAGGATTTCATACGTCAAGATGATACTGCTTTTGAAACACAGAATGCCTTATTTTCAAAAACTGTGAGCAACCTTACCATCTCAATGCGAACATCAAAATTTAAAGTATAACTCTAAAAGTTGAACACTATCTTTTTCAAAGTCACATCAGAGAGGAAAAAAAAGAAAAATAAAGAACAAAAAAATATATGATTTGAACCTTTTTAGGTTTGAAACTTGTAGTTCCTATTTCTTCCTTACAATACATAGATTTTCTTGTTCTTCCTACTCTTATCCTTGAAAGAAAGAGTATATTTATGGGATAATATTCTTTTATCTGAGTAAGTTTCAGATCCATATCCTGACAGTGGAGGGAACACACTGTTTCTCACTGTTGCGCTGACACAAAAATGTATACGATTTGCAATTATCAAGTCTAAGACTGTTGATGTAGATTTCTACAGGTAAATTTGTACTTCAAAAATATAAATAAGAGTAAATTCATGTGTTTCATCAAGAAGAAGGAGTATTCAAGTTCTTCTCCAGATTTGCAAGAGTACAAACAGTTTTCACATAGTAAGTTACATCAGAACTTAGATTTCATTCAAAATTCAAAAAGTTCTTTATGATGATGATAAGGATAACAGGAAGGGATTTTATAGGTACATTGCCAATAAAAGACAGGTTAGGGACACCGTGGGCCCTCTCCAGAAGCTATCGGGAGAACTGGCTACCCTGGATTTGGAGAAGGCTGAGGTTCTTAATGACTTCTTTGCCTCAGTCTTTACGGGCAAATGCTCTGTCCACACCACCCAAGTCTTGGAAGGCAGACGCGGGGACGGTGAGGGTGGGGACCCTGGGCCCACTGTGGGGGAGGATCTTGTTCGGGACCACCTTAGGAACCTGAATGTATACAAGTCCATGGGACCGGATGAAATCCATCCAAGGGTCCTGAAGGAGCTGGCAAATGAAGTTGCTAAGCCACTGTCCATCATATTTGAAAAATCATGGCAGTCAGGTGAAGTTCCCGATGTCTGTGATTCTGTGACTGGAAAAAGTGAGGGTGGTGGGGCCCTGGAATGGGTTGGCCAGGGAAGTTGTGAATGCTTCATCCCTGGCGGCGTTCAAGGTGGGGTTGGACATAGCCTTGGATGGCATGGTTTAGTGGGAGGTGTCCCTGCCCATGGCGGGGGGGTTGGAACTTGATGATCTTGAGGTCCTTTCCAACCCTTACTATTCTATGATTCTATGATTCTATGATTCCAGTTTGAGGGGGACTATTTACAGTAGATTCTGTTAAAAAACAACAAAAAGGTGGCAATGCCTGCTGGTTGTACTGACAGTAGATCACAATGGATTCAGATTAGTGCTATTAAAATACACAAAGGTATCTTGTCAAAAATAATTACTTTGGTCATAATGTTTTGGGACTAAATAAGACTGACAGGAAAGCCAAAATACTACAAACAGCCTGTAGAGGTGGGATACTCTTTGGGAGGTGTTGCTTAGAAACAAATTTCTTACACAGGCATTATAACAGATCTAAACTGTCTCTAAACTGAGCCTGGGCTTAAAACATACAAGCAAAAATGACAGCTACTCTTTGAATATAAACATATCAAGGACTAAATAACATGCTTCAAATCTCATAGAAGTCTTCACTTCAAACTTAGTTATACATGCAAGAAAACATTTATTTTAGACTTTTTTTTAAGAGAATATAGTGTTTTAGAGACAAACTGAGTCTAAAAAGACTTTTTCTATGCTATATGCCAACAACTCATAAACACATTTTTTTTTATGCAAATGTTTTCTATACTTTTAATGACAATGCTGCAAGTAACTACTTCTATAAAAACTTACCTAAGTAGCAATTCTGCAGTATTGGAATCGTCACATGGATTTGCTAACACAGAATTTCTCAGGTGTAAATGTAAGTTTACATTAAGTGTAGCTTCACTGACATTTGAAACCAACAGTGAGAATAAAATTTCCGTATTAATGTTTCCTGATGAATATAAATTTTCTTTCCTTTTCTCCCAACTCTGGCAAGAAAATGAAATCAAAACAAGTTTTCCTTAAACAAAAACAGTGCATGTAAAATGCCAGGGTTTTCTAGTAAGAATCTTCTTAGAGGCAATTAAAAAACCAAAAAGGATTTTCCTGTGTCGTAGAAATCATAGAAATCACAGAAATCATAGAATAGTTAGAGCTGGAAAGGACCTTAAGAACATCTAGTTCCAACACCCCTGCCATGGGCAGGGACACCTCACACTAAATCATGCCACCCAAGGCTCTATACAATCTGACCTTGAGCACCACCAGGGATGGAGCATTCACAACTTCCCTGAGAAACCCATTCCAAGGCCTCACCACCCTCACAGTAAAGAATTGCTTCCTTATATCCAATCTAAACTTCACCTCTTTAAGTTTGAACCCATTGCCCCTTGTCCTCTCACTACAGCCCCTCATGAAGAGTCTATCCCCAGCATCCCTATAGGCCCCCTTCAGGTATTGGAAGGCTGCTATGAGGTCTCCACACAGCCTTCTCTTCTCCAGGCTGAACAGCCCCAACTTTCTCAGCCTGTCTTCGTATGGAAGGTGCTCCAGTCCCCTCATCATCCTCGTGGCCCTCCTCTGCACTTGTTCCAACAGTTCCATGTCCTTTTTATGTTGAGAACACCAGAATTGCACACAATACTCCAAGTGAGGTATCATGAGAGCAGAGTAGAGAGGCAGGATCACCTCCTTTGACCTGCTGGTCACACTCCTTTTGATGCAGCCAAGGGTATGGTTGGCTTTCTGAGCTGCAAGCTCACACTGCCGGCTCATGTTCATTTTCTCATTAACCAACACCCCCAAGTCCTTCTCTGGAGGGCTGCTCTGAATCTCTTCTCTGCCCAACCTGTAGCTGTGCCTGCAGCTGTTTCTTGAGGGCATTTGAACAGTTTCTCTTTTCTTGGGAAGATAAAAGAATTCTCTGTCTTTTTTAGATGTATTTTTGTAAAGAGCCTGAAACACTTATTTGGCTTACAGTCATGTATCAGGACACGCCCTCTTTTTAATAGCCGTTGGTTAGTAACAAATTTGACAGCACAAAATCTTATCTTCAAAAATAACTTTGGGAGTAAATTTAGCATTCATTTGATTTAACAATTATACAACAGGCATGTGTACTGGTAGTTTCAATCAGTAGGAGATGTGGCTGCACAAAACCTAACATCAGATGCCTATCTGTGTTCAAAAGAGATTTATATTTGTTAAATACTGTCTGCAAGCATTAGTGGGAAGCTAAAAGGCATTAGCTCCAATTCTTAACAGCACATCTAAAAAAGTATAATAATAATAATAGTAATGAATGTAAACAACATATTTACAGCTGTATTACTTGCAAAGGTGATCAGGTTCAAGTTCATCTAAGGAACCTGAAGTTGCACAAGAATGTGGGACCTGATGAAATGCATCTGTGGGTGCTGAGGGAAGGGAACTGGCAGATGAAGTGGCTACACCACTCTCCATCTTATTTCAGAATTCATGGCAGTCCAGTGAAAGGGGAAACATAATCCCCATTTTAAAAAGGCAAAAAAGAAGACCCAGTGAACTACAGGCCACCAAGTCTCACCTCAAGATCATTGGTCATATCCTCCTGGAAACTATGCTAAGACACAAGTAAAATAAGGAGATGACTGGTGAGTCAACTTGGCTTCACTAAAAGCAAATCATGCCTGGCAAATTTGGTGGCCTTCTATGATGGGGTTACAGGGTTGGTGGATAAAAGGAAGAGCAATCAATGTCATCTATTTAGACTTGTGCAAAGCATTTAGCACTGTCCTGCATGACATCCTTTTCTCTAAACTGGAAAGGCATGGATTTGGTGGATGGACCATTTGGTGGATACAGAATTAGCTGGATGGTCACACTCAGAGTTGTGGTCAATAAATTGATGTTGAAGTGGAGACTAGTGATGAGTGGTGCTGGTTTTCACAACCCATGGCAGGAGGTTTGGAAGTAGATGATCTTTTAGGTCCCTTCCAACCCAAACATTTCTATGATATGATTCTCTGATAAAATACATCACATAATTTTAGAAGTGAAATTCGGTTGCGAGCAGTTGCCAACAAAGGCTGTTAAAATAACAGTAAAAAACATTATTTAAAATACTATTATTAATATAAATAATTTGCAGGCTGTTTCTGTCAGTATATTTTATAGGAAAGTTTTAATATTACACTGTATATGTAGTTTAAATATCAGAATCATAGAATCATAGAACAATTAGGGTTGGAAAGGACCTTAAGATCATCTAGTTTCAACGCTCCTGCCATGGGCAGGGTCACCTCACACTAAACCGTGCCCGCACTAAACCGTGCCACCCAAAGCTCTGTCAAACCCAGCCTTGAACACTACCAGGGATGAAGCATTCACAACTTCCCTGGGCAACCCATTCCAGGGACTCACCACGCTTACAGTGAAGAACTTCTTCCTCATATCCAATCTAAACTTCCCCTGTTTAAGTTTGAACCTGTTACCCCTTGTCCTCTCACTACAGCCCCTCATGAAGAGTCCCTCCCCAGCAGCCTTATAGGCCCCCTTCAAGTACTAGAAGGCTGCTATGAGGTCTCCATGCAGCCTTCTCTTCTGCAGGCTGAACAGCCCCAACTTTCTCAGCCTGTCTTCATATGGAAGGTGCTCCAGTCCCCTCATCATCCTCGTGGCCCTCCTCTGCACTTGTTCCAACAGTTCCATGTCCTTCTTATGTTGAGGACACCAGAACTGCACACAATACTCCAAGTGAGGTCTCACGAGAGCAGAGTAGAGGGGCAGGATCACCTCCTTTGACCTGCTGGTCACACTCCTTTTGATGCAGCCCAGGATACGGTTGGCTTTCTGGGCTGCAAGCGCACACTGCCGGCTCATGCTCATTTTTTCATCAACCAACACCCCCAAGTCCTTCTCTGGAGGGCTGCTCTGGATCTCTTCCCTGCCCAACCTGTAGCTGTGCCTGGGATTGCTCTGAGCCAGGTGTAGGACCTTGCACTTGGCATGGTTAAACTTCATCAGGTTGGCATCAACCCACCTTATAAGCGTGTCAAGGTCCCTCTGAATGGCATTCCTTCCCTCCAACTTATCAACCGAACCACACAGCTTGGTGTCATCGGCAAACTTGCTGAGGGCGCACTCAATCCCACTGTCCATGTCACCCATAAAGATGTTGAAGAAGATCGGTCCCAATACCAGTCCCTGAGGGATACCACTTGTTATTGGTCTCCAGCTGGACATTGAGCCATTGAGCACAACTCTTTGCGTGTGTCCATCCAGCCAGTTCTTTACCCACCTAGTGGTCCACCTATCAAATTGATGCCTCTCCAATTTAGAGACAAGGATGTCGTGTGAAACAGCATCATATACTTTGCACAAGTCCAGGTAGATGACATCAGCTGCTCTGCCCCTGTCCATCAGTTCTGTTGCCCCATCATAGAAGGCCACCAGATTGGTCCAGCAGGATTTCCCCTTAGTGAAGCCATGCTGGCTGTCACCAAGCACCTTGTTGTTTTTCATGTGCCTTAGCATGCCTTCCAGGAGAATCTGCTCCAAGATTTTGCCAGGCACTGATTTGTATTAATTTGATATTTATTAATGAGTAAGTAATCTGAATCACAGGTAAGCAACAGTTCACTTGAATGTACACTTGATCAAAGATCATCTAGGATAATTTAGACCTTCTTTTCATATAAAGAAGCAGAAGTCTTCTTGCAAAGATAGTACTTATTTTTTGAAAATTTGGTTGCAATGAAATTCTTCCAAATCTTTAAATGTTTAGAAACAAATATCTTACCTAAATAACTGAGAAAATCTTGTGTTTGAGCAAAGACACTTTGAAACTCAACTTCTTCCAAAATGCCTGCTGAAGACTTTCACTATACAAGCTCTTTGTATCTCATCTTTGTTTATTTGTGGTAGTAGTTCAAAAAGTGTTGAAAAAAATTAATCTATCAAACCTTCAGAGAAAGATATAATTACGGTGGTTTTATTTGTTGGCCTTAACTTCACTGATTCTTATTATTTACTTTTTAAAGCATCATTGTAATTGGTAGTGTACAAAATGTTGCTTGTCTCTATAGCAGACAAATATGATATTAAATAATTTATTTATGTTACAATAATTTACAGAATATATTGATGACTTTTTTAAGTGGACTAAATAAATCAAGTGACCAGAATAACATTTGATAGTCAATTTGAATAAATGCTCAAATTCTGATAAATCATTTGCCAACTTGTAAAGTACAGTTTTTCCTTGTGCAGACATCCACAGTTATTATTTTAACATCATGTATCACAAACAAATTAAGTTCAGTTAAAAATACCCAACAACAGTTGACAAACCAACTACATACTCTACAGAATTAGACTCTTAAGTTGTCACTGCTGTCATTTTAATAAGGTAATCAATAATGAAAATGGCTTGAAAATAGCATGGAGACATCTTATTGGAATGATTTAAAGAATCATTAATTTTATTTTGTAGATAAATAAACTTGGGGCAGTAGTGATAAACTGTCTTCTAAAAAAGTCTATAAAACATAAGAGGCAAGGCTAGCTATATAACCAAGCAATTCTGTAGTCGTCGTTCCATCCATTGCCTTCTGTTCTTCAGCAATTCATGTCTTATTACCTAACTTGGTGACAAAGCTGAAGTTAGCACGTTGTGCTAGAGAACAGCCTTGAAGTGGTACCCCACAGGGGAGGACACAGCTGCCCCATGTGATGAGGTAGTATCTATTTAGCTCTGGCTTCAGTATAGACTACAGGGTACAGGCACACTCTAAACAGCATTATGCCTACTGCTTGAACCTCCTCATGCCCTTTTCGGAATGGCAGGCAAATATCAAAGAATGGTTTGGGTTGGAAGGGACTTGAAAGATCATCTAATTCCAACCCCTCTGCCACAGGCAGGGACACCTTCACTAGACCAGGTTGCTCAAAGTCCCATCCAACCTGGCCCTGAACACTCCCAGGCATCGGGCAGCCACAGCTTCTCTCGGGAACCTGTGCCAGTGCCACCACTCTCATGGTGAAGAATTTCTTCCTAATATCTAACCTAAATCTACCCACTCATCAGGTTAAAGCCATTCCTCCTTGTCCTGTTACTTCATGCCCCTGTAAACAGCCCCTCTCCAGATTTCTTGTTTGCTCCTTTAAGTATTAGAAGACTGCTATAAGGTCACCCCTGAGCCTTCTCATCTCCAGGCTGGAAAAGTCCAACTTTCTCAGCCTGTCTTCATAAGAGAGCCACTCCAGCCCTCTCATCATCTTCATGGCTTCTTCTGGGCTTGGTTAAGCAGGTCCACATCCCTTGTGTGGGGTGCCCCAGAGATAAACACACTACTGCAGGTGAGGTCTCACAATAACAGAGCAGAGGGGCAAGATCACCTACCTTGACCTGCTGGCCATGCTCCTTCTAATGCAGCCCAGCATGCAGCTGGCTTTCTGGGCTGCAAAAGCACACTGCTGGTTTATGCTGAGCTTCCCATCAACCAAGTCCCTCTCCTCAGGGCTGCTCTCAATCCATTCTCCATCCAGCCTGTAGTTCTTCTTGGGATTGCCCCAACCCAGACGCAGGACATTGCATTTGGCCTTGATGCAGAAAACTAATTTAAAATGTTGAAAACCACCTGTGGTAGCACTGATTTGATGTGTTAAAACCATATCCAGAAGCATGCTCGCAAGGGGAAAGCAAATGAAACAGCAAGAATTACAGAGTTAGTGCAGTAGACAATTTGTTATTTCTCTTTCAGAACAGCAACAAATAAAAAGGACACTGGTCTTTTCAGTTTCCACCAAATTCATTGAGGATGAGACGTTAAAATCTACATAAGGCCTAAACTTACTAGCTTTATTTTTCACTTCTCATCATATTTATTGTTCATATATTGTTTACAATATTATTTAAGTTTCAGCTTATATCAATTTTTAGATCAAGTTTTTGGAGGCTACTGGGATCACCTGAAAATATACACTACTACTCAAAATTAGAGTTTAAATTTCCTGCTATTCCTGAAGTCAAGCCTTTTTTTATACCTCCAAGCAAGGATATTTTCAGATTTAATTCTCATGTCAGAAGTCTCTGCCTACCTTCACTCATCTTAAGACCAAGTACCTAATTATTAAACAGTAGCCATTTGTTGACATTGAAGCAGGAAAAAAAAGAAGTAATAATAATAATAAAAAAAGATTGGAATCTATATCTGAGTGTCCCAAATTATATGACTGCAACTGACAACTCCTCTCAAGGAAAGCTAAATTTACTGAGATGGCTAGGCCTGCTAAATAAATTTTACATGAAAATCATTATCTGCTTTCTGGAGGAAAAGTACATGTAGCTGGGATTCTTTCTGATTCATTATTGACATATGTATCTAAAGATAAGAGCTGGAGGTCAACATAAACAAACTTAATACCTGGTAAGTTGATGATTTTCAGTGCGCTTTTATTTGCGAATGTGATTACTGCTAACGGTAAAAGCAATTGAAAATCCTTTCCGGTTCAGTGTTCTCCAACTGAGCAGGTGCAGGGAAAGGCACTCACTTCTTTCCCACATCACCACTCTCAGAAGAACAGAAAGACCATGTATTGGCCAAGCAAATCTATACAATGCATAGAACTGGTATTCTAAATTAAAGCTGTAAAGGAAAGTATATTAAAATGCTCCATGGAAAGCCTAAAGAGAAGGGAATTAATGAATGATGGAAGGGGCAAAGGGAGGGACAGTGGAGAAAGGAGAAAAAGGGAAGGCAGCAAGGGAGTGAGGAAATGAAGAAGGAAAGAAAGAAGAAAGGAAGAGAGAGAGGAAAGGAGGGGAAATTGCTAAATTTATATGCAGTTATGATACAACGTAGAATAAGGTATAGATTCTACTAGCTAAAATGTATCCCATACATCTGCAAGTCCCAGCCAGAGCCTTTAAAATAATGAAGAAACAGTGTTGACTTTTATCATGATCTTTCTGATTAGCTGTCCAGAACACAAATAAAATTGTCTGTAATTATTATGTTTTCAGTAATTAAGTTTAGTTCTACACTGAATGCCTATTGTGAAAAAGTTATTGATCTTGCTTCCTATTAGAAACATAAATGTTACTGGAAATTGAAGGACTCGAAATCTTCAGGTGTTGCAACAGCTCCACTTGCCTTAAGCAACGTCTAAAATTTTCACTGGTGAAAAATCTCTGTCAGCCAGCATGACTACCCTCATTGTATGCAAGTGTAATCAAACATTTATCATATCCAGATCTAATCAACATCATATGTATCTAACCTATTTTTGTGTAGCAGACATGCCCACACAGTATCTCTGAAATTCATTTTATGAACTTTCTAATAAAAAAAGTAAAACCAAACAAAAACACCCTACCCCCCCTCCCCCCCCTTTATTCCATTTGGAAATGAGAAGTGGCTTTCTTGTTGTTGGTTATGAAGAGCTGCAGAAAGACTTCCAACAGCAGAACAGAATTACACCAGCTGCCAGAGGAGTGAGGAGGGTGCACCTAATAGTGATTATCACTGATGTTTCCACTGGGTTAAGCAAGCTTAAGACATATAGCTCAGTCTTTCACTCTTCCCACTCCATCAAATTCTCAGCATGGTTTTCAGCTTTGGTGATATAGTTCATATAGAGCAGAGGCTGAGATCGTGGCTGACTATGTCAGAAGGAAAAGGAAAAGCTTGGAAACAGGGTCAAATGCAACAGTATTTAATAAAAGAGAGATATAGTGCTTGTGAAAAAGATACAAAAAAATGGATAGTTAAAAATCCATTTGAAATATTATTCTATGTAGATCATAAATGATCTGCATACCTTAATATAAAATTAAATTTATACAGGAAAAAATTATGTAAAAGTACAAATAAATTTCAAACAGAAAATAAGGTGTTAACAGGAAGCAGAATATTTCTGTGACATGCATTAAAAATGAGAGAAACAGCATGGCATATTTAGAAAGAAGAGACAAAATATGCATATTTCTCTCTTACCCGTTAAAAGAAAATGTAGAAATACAACGAATAGTGATTCCTTGGAAAATGCCATGTATTCGCGTCTACATGAAGTAGCAAGCAAGTGGTGACAAAAAATATTCTAGATTTTGCTTGTTTCAACTTATTTTCTCTGCATTTTTTCTGCTTTAATCATCTGGTACCCTCACCTATATTTTCAAGAGACGAGAGCTTCAGTTTGCACTCTGTTCTTGAAGTCTTCACTTCCACTATGTCTTCATTTATTTTTTCTGAACAAGAATCTGATAAAAAAATCTGATTACTAAACTGGAAATTGGAGGAAACATGAACTTCTTTATAAATAGCTGTACTTGTCCACCATACTATAAGTCCCACATGTTCAGAGGAGGCAAGACCCAAGCAACGGCTTTCAAGATATGTTTCAACATATAACAGAACAGACATTTATGATATTTATAATGGTGCTTATTGCTATTAGTAACATATTTAATACAAGACCATAGCATATTGTGTGCACCTATCATATGTTATATATGCCATCTGCTCCACCGCTTTTCTCTCCCTGCTAGTCAACACCTTGTTTATCTTCCCTATAGGGATGAATTCAGAAGATTTATTTGGTCCTAAAAGACTCTAAATAGTGTAGTACTACCATCTTCTTTTACTTAAAGATTCCAGCACTGGACAGTTTTCTGGGAGACCCAGAAATAAAACGAAACAACCACTGGAAACCAACAGAAAATACCCCACAACCCACCAACACCAACAAAACCGAAGAAAACAAACAAAAAAAACCTTATAAAAATCAAACCCAACTCCAAAACAACCACTGGAAAACTTTCTTTTGACTTTAAAGTTCTAAGAATTGCCATTTTACAACTGAGCCTTAAATTATAACTGTTTTCTCTCTGTCTAGGCTAATATTTAATTACTCAAAGTGGGACAGCTTGCAGAAAAGTAACAAAGAATGTTATTTTTTGAATGTATTTATAGGTACTGTACTACCCTGCACTAAAACCATTGTGGGTTCACTATACTTTGGGCACAGGAGGTATGCATAAGCAACTACATTTAGCTGACCATCTATTGGCTAAATAGGAGATGACACCAAGCTCTCTCTCCCCTTACGTCAGATAAGGTAACAGCTCCAAAAGAGAGGGAGAATTTATACCTGGAAACCCTAGGAGTTGGGATACCCTAACCCTGTTCTTAAATTCCCAGTGCCCTCTGTTTCCCCTATCTTGTTTAAGAACACCTCTAAGACACAGCATGACTGGGACTGAATATTAGAATGACATATCCTTTTTATTTTATTTACTTTTTTGTGTTGCATTTAAACCTTCTTTGTGGATATTTATATCCTTTGTTACAGGTAAAACAAAAATAATCATATAAAATTGCACAGACTTTAAATAGAATGTATGAAAAAAAGAGCTAACACATTTTTTGATACAGCAAGCATATCCTTAATAATTTTTATAATGTAATATCCAGTAATTGTGATAGTTACACATTCGAAGTAAAACACTTGGCTTTACTAGTAGCTTAAATAAAGTTATGTGAATATTTACAGACCCACTACTACTTATCACAATAGTAGACTACGAATTAGTATGGGGTAATCTTAAGCACAGCTGTGTCTAGAATTTATGCTAATATATATATTTTATACAAAATAACATAACATTTCCTTTAAAAGAGGCTGTTGCAACCAGCACAGAATTCACTCTAAAATCAATTGCTGAAACACTTTAAATTCCAGTTGGACAAACCATTCATAACATTGACTGCCTTGCT
Source organism: Amazona ochrocephala (assembly GCA_039720435.1). Taxonomy (NCBI): domain Eukaryota; kingdom Metazoa; phylum Chordata; class Aves; order Psittaciformes; family Psittacidae; genus Amazona; species Amazona ochrocephala. Next base: position 79,281,903 of record CM077876.1, on the reverse strand, counting down.
TTCAGTGTCTTTGGGCTGGATGCTGGGAGAAGAAACCACATCAATATGCTGCATGAATGCGCAGTTTTTTAAGTAACGTAAATGGGAATAGGAATCAATTGAGCAGTAACTACAAATGAAAAGTACAATAAGGTAAATTGATAAACCAGTTAAAAATATAAGGCTCCAATTAAAATATTGGTTTCTATAAAATATTTGCTCTAGTTCACTTTGAATATGCACCTGAGAGGAAAAAGCATTACTTTTCTCAGAAATCTATACATTTCAGAGACAATTTATAGTTAGAGTAGCTTGAAAACTACAAATTGCAGCGGGAGATCATGGACAATGCAGCAACGACCAATGTGATCAAACGTTGACAATTTATTAAACGCAAGCACCACCTTTTATAGAACAGTTGCAAAGTACTGGAACATTCGATAACATCTGATTGGTTAACACCTCTTAGCCAACTGTTAGCAACAGCTTAATGATTGGTTGCAGCTTATGAAACGACCATAGAGACAGGCTCCTGTTTTGCAAGCAAAGTTTGCTTTGTGGTAACCTGATCTGGAGCCGCGACGTCCTGCTCAGGGCCTTTGTGGAAACCTGATCCAGTGCCAGGACATCCTGCTCAGTGCCCCCCCACGGCAACTTCCTCTTCATGTCGGCACGTAGGTGTCCTTTGTTAACCCTTTCAGTAGCCTATGAAGCCCTCTGCTCACTACTCGAGTGAGGCTAAGTCAGAGGCTGGATTGCTCACATGTTCACTCTCAACAAGAAACACTCCAACAATTCCCTCTTTTTGTTTTTGAGCAATCCAAACGTGTTGCATAGCTTTAGATAATGACCTTTTAACACAACTAAATATAATTCTACACATAATCAACATGACAAACACAATAACCAAAAATTTAGATTCATACAACACATTCCTTCAAAGTCAGTACAACCATGACCCTGTGCTAGCAACAAAAATCAATGGCTGCACGATTTTGCAGCAAGGCATGTCGGAAAAGCCAAAACATCAAAGAGCGGAATTCCCAATAAACAAGTTTTAAAGGGATCTGTGGCTGGCTGCATGGCAAGGCAAAATGCATCATTGCCAGTTTCATTTGCCCAAGTGATCCACAGATTTACTTGTGGATTTATTCCATGCACAAAACTTGTTATAACATTAACAAAATTTAACAAGAGTAACCCAACAAACTTAGTCAGACTCGTCATGATCTGTTACAGCGTCCACAATGGGTGGTGTCTTCGACGGACGAGTCCAACGGGCAGACACCCAACGAATCCCGTTATCTGTAAGTAAACACATATATCCCCTGCCTGCTAATTTAACCTCTGCAGGACCTTTCCATTGTCCTGTATTTAAATCTTTGTACTGAACTAGGATTTTCTCAGTTTTATTATCTGTTACTCCTGACTGCATGGCTAGCCCATGAATGACCATAGGCGGTTCATTCCTATCCCCTGCTAATCGCAAAAAATTCAATACATACAATGCTTTGGCCAGTCTCTCTGCAGGTGGGAGTACCTCTCCCCCTTTTTGTTTTAAAAGAAGAGATTTTAGGGTTTGGTGTGCCCGTTCCACTATAGCTTGTCCAGTAGGGGAATGAGCAATGCCTGTAATATGTTTAATTCCCCATGTTGTGCAAAGCTGTAGAAATCATCGTGATGTATAAGCAGGACCATTACCTGTTTTGATACTTTGTGGAACTCCAAGCACTGCAAAAGACATATAAAGATGGCGTTGTACGTGTTTAGCTGTTTCACCTGTCTGAACAGTTGCCCACAGTGCCATAGAAAAGGTATCAATACAAACATGAACATATTTAAGTCGACCGAATTCTGGAAAATGGGTAACATCCATCTGCCACAGTTGCAGTGGTTGCAAGCCTCTAGGATTAACTCCAATTCCTAGACCAAATCCAATTTTTTGACAGGATGGACAAGATTTCACAATGTCTTGTGCATCACTTAGAGGAATGGCAAATTGCTGTGCAAGCATTTTTGCAGATTGATGCAAAAAGGAATGTGATTCGCGGGCTTGTGCAAAACTATTAATGGGCGGTCCAGCCCAAGCCGGAGAAACTAATATATCAGCCCTATTATTACCTACGGCTAATCCATAATTTGATTGGTGGCTGCGAAGATGGGTAATAAAATAGGGAAATTCACGATTTTGCAATAAACGCAACAACATTAGTAACAATTGATATAACCAGTTGTTTTTGACTTCTTTTAGAAGTGATCCTTCAATTCTGTGTACAACTCCAACAACGTACAATGAATCAGAGACAATGTTAAGTGGTGTATCATTCCATTTTTCAAAGGCCCAAATAACCGCTCACAACTCCAACGTCTGCAAGGAGTCATCAATAGTACCATTAATCAAATGTCTCTCCCACTGCTGGTTGTTTTGTCAAAAACAAGCAGCTAATTTAGAACGCTTGCCAGAGTCTGTAAAAACAGTAGTACCTGACACAGGCGTTTCTGAATGCTTTGGAAATGTTTCAAACTTCTGATTACTCAACAGTGACAACAGTTTATATGAAGGATAGACATTGCTTATTTCACCTTCAAAGTCTGCTAAAGCACTTTGTAGGGACAGAGAAGTGTGTAACAACCACTCTAAATATTCTTGAACAATGGGAATAACAATTTTTTGAGGACTTTTTCCAGATATTTCCAATGCTCGACTACGTCCTTTCATAATTAACTGAGACAAAATTTCCAGTTTTGTGGTGATGGTTTTCTTTAGTGTGACAGGAGTAAATATCCATTCTAATATTCCAAGGCTACAGGCAACGCTACTATCCCATTGCATAATAAGCGCAAAAGGATATGTGCGCTGATTGTCAATATTAATAATCATTAGAATTATGGGAAGTGATAACACAATTCGCTGGGCATGATTATGACAAATTTTCTCACTGATAATGTCAAGCGTCTTTTGTTGTTCAGGGCCTAAAGACCGGGACTCATCAGCTTTTGTAGAGGTTCCTAACAATGGTATCAAAGGTTTCAAATCATCATTAGTAGTGCCAGAATTATTTCTGACCCATTGACTATCCCCAACAAGTTTTTGCACATCGTTAAGTGTTCTAACTGTGGAGGTAATCTTTACCTTCTGAGGTTGAATTGCGCTGTGGGTAATAACCCAACCCAGGTATTTCCATGGTGCAGAATCCTGAATTTTTTCAGGGGCAATTCTCAGACCTCTTGATTCTAAGTCAGATTTTAAGATGGTCAAAATCTTATGCTTTTCTAGTGTTTCTCCACAAATTAATATGTCATCCATATAATGATAAATAATCAACTGTGGAAACTTTTGCCGAAAAGGTTTCAAGGCCCAAGGAACAAACTGTTGACATATCGTTGGTGAGTTTTTCATGCCTTGTGGCAACACAACCCAATGATATAGTTTTGCTGGCTCAGACTTATTGATTAAGGGAACAGAAAAGGCGAACTTTTCCATATCCTCTGGATGCAATGCAATTGTAAAGAAACAGTCCTTTAAATCAATAATTAGAATTTCCCAGTTTTCAGGCAACATGACAGGTGAAGGCAGACCAGGTTGCAAAGCTCCCATATCTTCCATAACATTATTAATAGCTCTTAAATCATGTAACAATCGTCACTTGCCACTCTTTCTAGGAATTGTAAAAATGGGGTATTCCAAGGACTGGTAGATGGAACAACATGTTTTGCGTCTAACTGCTCTTTTACTAATTCATGAATCTTTTGCAGCCTTTCCTCCCTTAATGGACATTGATCTACCCAAACAGGGTCTAAGGTTTTCCATTTAAGTTTGAGCACAGGCTGCTCTACAATGGCCGTTGAGGAAAAGGCTGTGTGACCAATTGAGTGTTCAGTTGACTCAAAATGTCTCGACCTATTAAGGTGACTGGAACATTCACGACATACGGTTTAGTCGTGACAGCGGCTCCATCAGGAAATTGAAAGTTAATGGGATCTTTACTGATTAGGGTGGATTGGATGCCTCCTATACCAGAAATACCTGTTAATGCGGGTATCACAGGCCAGTGCACTGGCCATTGCCCGTGGGAAATAATTGTGACATCAGCTCCAGTATCAATTAAGATTTTTGCTTGTTTCGACTCACCATTTTGGTGGGTCATAACAATCACGCATTCTGGTTTGGCTTTTGCAATATCAAGTGCTAAAAATACTTGTGGCATTCCAGAAGATCCAAACCCCTTATTTCTGCGGTCTGCTCTTCCCTGCTGTGGAACACAAGATCTGAACTGAACAAGTTGAGCAATGCAGCTATTCTTTGGAGTGTAAACAGGTGGAGTTATTGTATAAACCATAATTTTGATGACACCGAAATAGTCTGCATCAATTACACCTGGCAAAACAAAAATTCCTTGTCTTGATGTGAAGGACCGTCCAAGCAACAATGCACTGAGCCCATGGCCCAAGGGCCCCGTCATGCTACTGTCTACTAAATAGACAGAACAATTTTGAAGGGTGACATCTATTGCTGCTTCCACGTCCACTCCGGCATTTCCTGAAGTGGCGGAGCGGACGGTGTCAAGGCATCCCCTTGATTTTGATTTACCCAAGCCCCTTGAACTTTTGTCGTGGCGCTCGGGGCATTCACGCTCGGTTTCCAGTTTCCCGACCGCCTGCATTCCTTGGTATCATGTGAGTTAGAATTACAATTTTTACACCAGTTTTGTTTTCTAGGAGCTCAGCATTGAGCTTGGAAGTGTCCTCCCTTTCCACAATTATAACAACATTTACTTTTTTCTCTCACTGGTTGTTTTAAAAAGGGAGACACAGCTTCCTTTAATGCAGCAGCAACAAGGGCTGCACCCTCCTTCTGTGTTTCTCGTTGGGCAGCACGATTGGCCAATTCAATCATATCTGCTACCTCTGACCCATACTCATCACCTAGATCTCTGTCCATATCATCCGTTTCTTCCTCTTTATCTTGGTATGTGTGCTCGTGCTTGTTGGCGCGGGCACGCAGCGGCAGGCACAGGAGGAGCAGCGGGAGCAGCGCGGGGGCCGCACACAGCTGCAGCCCGGGTGCTGCCATCTCGGGCCTTGGTGTCCTCGCACACGCAGCAGGCCCCGCCGCGGAGCCAGCCCGCGCCCCACCGCCTGTCTCCATAGACAAAGTACAACCTGGACCAGACCCCTCTCTTGGCCCAAAAGCAGCCAGCCTCTCAGTCACCTCCTGTAACAATACCCTCGTCTGATCGTCCTCTTCCTTGGGCTCTCTGGGGGTTTTTCCCCCCAGGGTGATTGCAACAGAAGTTTTAAGGGAGGATTCTGACGAAGGGAGGGAGGAATAAACAGGATTCCTTGGCTGGCAGCAAACTGCGTCCTGCTGGCTAGCCTGTTCTTTTTCAGAGTTACTACTGATAGCTCCGATAACATCTTTATTCCTCCTTTTATTCTTTCCTTTGTCTTGCGGTGGGTTGTGAAAGGCACTCTTTGTCGTTTTAGTTAATTTCCGAGGCCCCGGGGCAGCAAGATGGTGCTCAAAGGGATTCGCGGCAGCGATGGCAGGCAGAGCTGAAGGCTCATTTTTTCGCTGGGGTATAGAAGGGGAAAGAGCACTTGCGGCAGACGCTACTGCAGCTCGCTCTGATTTCATTGTCCGTAAAGTCTCACGAATAAGCTTCCATAATGTGGAATGCTTCTGTGCTTCCTCTCCAACCTTGCCGCCATCGCTAACAGTGTCCCATAGCTGCACCCCTATGGCCTCCCAAGTAGAGAGTTCAAGAGCAGTGCCTACACCATCTAATAATCCTTTATCTTTGCTCCATTTTAACAACCCCCTCAGGGTGTCCTCTTCATATTTAATCCCTCTCTTGGAGAGGATAGGAGGAGCTTAACCTCTTCTTCCTTTGAGAGTGTAGACCCCATCTCCTCTCCGACCGCTCCACTGATCAGGGTGAGATTCCATCACAGCGCGCTTCCAGCCTCTTTCAGCTCAGCAAGGCTCCACTTCTTGCCGGGGCAGCAAGGATTCACTTCTTGCTGCTTCTTCTTCTTCTTGCCGGGGCAGCAAGGATCTCCGGTCGGCTTTCCCGCTCCCCTCCTATTCCAGCCGTCTTCAAAGCTTCGGAAAGCGACGACAAGAGGGTCCCTGTTCAGGTGTCACTTGCGGCGGGAGATCATGAACAGTGCAGCAACGACCAATGTGATCAAACATTGACAATTTATTAAACGCAAGCACCACCTTTTATAGAAAAGTTACAAAGTACTGGAACATTTGATAACATCTGATTGGTTAACACCTCTTAGCCAACTGTTAGCAACAGCTTAATGATTGGTTGCAGCTTATGAAATGACCATAGCAACAGGCTCCTGTTTTGCAAGCAAGGTTTGCTTTGTGGTAACCTGATCTGGCGCCGCGACGTCCTGCTCAGGGCCTTTGTGGAAACCTGATCCAGTGCCAGGACATCCTGCTCAGTGCCCCCCCCACGGCAACTTCCTCTTCATGTCGGCACGTAGGTGTCCTTTGTTAACCCTTTCAGTAGCCTATGAAGCCCTCTGCTCACTACTTGAGTGAGGCTAAGTCAGAGGCTGGATTGCTCACATGTCCACTCTCAACAAGAAACACTCCAACAACAAATTGATATTTTTAGAATAAAGTACATTTCAAATTTGTGTTAAATATTTCCTGATGAACTGTAAGTTGTGTTAAGATAATTCAGTCTGCAATTCCTCCACTGATTTCATGGTTAGTATTCCTTCTCATTACCCCTTGTCCTATTACTACAGTCCCTGATGAAGAGTCCCTCTCCAGTACCCTTGAAGGCCCCCTTCAGATATTGGAAGGCTGCTATGAGGTCTCCACGCAACCTTCTCTTCTCCAGGCTAAACAGCCTCAATTTTCTCAGTATGGATGAAAAAGTATGGCTATTCAGAATTCAAACTTCTGCTGCAATCAGTTCCTTGACTTGCCATTTATTTCCTCACTCCTACTACATAAACATGACATGTAGTGAGAATGACAGTACTTACTTACTATTTACTATAAAAAATCACAGCGAGCTCTAACTCTTCCTCTGCATAAAGGATAACTTTTACAGCCTTTCCTCTCGAAATCTCATCCTCTTGAAATCTCATGTTACTGAATAGACTGTTCCATAGAGAGGAAAAAAAGAAAAGACTTACAATATTGTGCCAAAGTGTTGAAGAGTAAGAGATTCAAGAGCCACTGCCTTTGCATTTGTTAGCTCTCGGATCATGTCTGAATGTTAAGAAAAAGGTTACTGTGTACAATCGGAATGACCATTTGAAGCAGAATTGCCAATTAATGTTGTTAAAGGCTAAAGTAACGATCAAAGATGAGTGACAGGTCACCTGTCATCCTGTCAAAATCCATCAAGTTCCTTTTTTTCACTTCATAACCCCCAAAAAACAAATAAGGAAAAAATAGGCTCTCTGAGAAACTACTAAGCAATTCCAGTACCACTCCAACATCACTTCTCTGTAATTTATTAACATAAGAAGAGTTATGGAGAGTTCTTAGCAATAAGCACAAGTCTGAAAAATTAAAAAAAAACATATTGAACAATATTATCCACAATAACTTGCCCTAAATTAACACTGTAGTAGTAATTATGCAGCTAAGTAATGTACTTGTGTACAACTGTAGAGAATTCCTAAATTAATTGAAGAACCGCTCCCTGAGAAAAATACTTTTGTCCATTCAATGTATATTTCACACAATACAGAGATAAACCCCATGAAGAGCAAGTAAAACTGAGAGGAAATTTTCTGGTATAAGTAGTAGGAGGGGAAAGGGTCTTTCTCTTTGTTCTCTCTGGAGCTAAGAGGACATCAGTCTGCCCCATTGCTGTGTAGATAAATAATACAGTTGTATAGTGACATATGCAACTATACATACAACATTACACGGAGAGTATAGTGACATTGTCTGTGAAAATAATCCCACTCCTCCACAATCTGTTAGCGTGGTAGGTTTGAATGCTAAACTGGAGACACACCATCTAGAACACCAACCCTTCCAAGTTTAACACCCACAAAGCTGGAGCACAGTTGGAATGAGTAATCAACCTTCACAACATTCTGCATTTATGTCTCAAAACACACCAGAATTTTATTTTTTTTTTAAATCAAAATCCTTCAGGTTTGAGGAGCTGTGGAATAATTAGGAAATATGGGATAATTAGGAATTAAACTTATATTTGAAATGTAGCATTGTCCACACATAAGGAAAAACGGACTTTCAAGGCCTCTCAGGGCCAGATGCAGCTGCACCTGGTATCCCAGGAATGTGCACTTCACAGCGGTTCCCGTGGCAACACAGACGAAGGGTAGAGCGAGGTGGAGATCTTGCGGTTACGCTTTGTCCTAACTTCAGCAAAAAGATGGGAACGAGATGGTGCAAGAAGCTGATAAGCTGCGTGGTAGAGTGAGGTGTAGATCTCGCAGAAGCTGATAAGCTGCATACTTGTTACCCTGGGCCAGCAGCCTGTCATCTTTTGACTGAATGCCGTCCTCAGTGTGAACTTTGCTTCATTATAATGTCATTATAATGCATTTACATGCTAAAATACACACCCATCTCAGATACGACCCCCCTCCAAAATGAGACCACCGCTCTCTGAGCATGCGCTCTGAATTTTCGATGTCATATACCTTTAAATCAAAGCGAGAGAAATTTGCACCAATAGTAATAAAAGTATGTATGACTAGAGTCACTCAAGCTCCACCTTGAAGGTGAAAATAATATAAAATGACCCAAGAGAGAGGGGGATATTGGGGAAGATACCATCGTGGACGAGTCAAGGAAGATAACATCAACCAACTCCTGGGACGGGTTGACGGGCTGAACCTCTCTTCCCCCCCATAGGGACGCCTGTGGGTAAGACTTGCACTGTGTTCGGTGCTTCCCTGGGAAAACTTAGAATCTCTATAGAGTTACTTTTACTGTTACCTTTATATTTTAGAGCCAGGCTGTGTTAACTTTATCAAGCGCTCGTATTCATGTAATCATTATTCGCACGTGCTTTTGCAGACAGTATCTATCACCAGCAATCCATAAGAACCTGTATCTGATGCATCAATAAACGGCACTGTTTCGGTAACCGATGGTAATTCTCTCACTGAACGCGACCCCATCTCTCAGTGCGGCCGTGAGAGTTCAGGAGCACGATTCGACTGACAGTGTGGTGCACTATCAGTGAATCCGGACCCAGTGAGGTTCGAAATAGCGAACACTGCCCAGGCTGATATTTGCTGCTGATTGTATTGGGTAGGGTGGTACACTATCAGTCACCCCGGTGCAGTGAAGTTCAAGATAATGAACACGACCGGACTGATAGCTGCCGGTGATCTTCCCCCTCCCTTTAACGCAACAGGAGCTTTTGCCATACACAGCTCTTCTAGTTTGAAGCCAGACAGTCAGCAGGATTTCAGGATTCATGTGTCTGTGATACAGATATTACATGCAGTACCCACCGGCTACAGAGCCTGCAACTCCAGGAGGCTTTGAAAATCACAAAGCCATACCTCTTAGTTTCCAGGCTTCTCCTGTAGAACTCTTAAGCACATACCTTCCTGCTACATGAAGAAATGTGTTAAATCATGTTGTGATAGGGAACATCTGAAGTTTTCGGACATAAACCACGTTGTTAGGTCACAAAACTCACAAGCTGTTCACTGTGCTGTCTATAGCATTAATTTGTGTCTCAGTTGCAGTGGGATGCAGATCAAAGAGAAACCTCATTTCTACTCACCAGCAGTCACAAGGGGCAACAAGGTGGGAGATACGCTTCAGTAATGTACTGCAGCTGCGGGAGACTCTTATTAAAGGGTGAGTGAGGATAGAAAAAAATTCAACCTGTTTGCCAAAATGATGGAACCTTACGTATCAGTTGTTACTTAGATTGGCATAATTTTTTCCCCCCAGGGCTATTGCTCTAGACTGTCATGCTGGAAGGTTACTAGAGTCAACATCCCAGAAAACTTCATACGTATTCAGGGAAATTCACATTTACTACTGTTTTTAGGTTCTGGATTGTTAAATATTTCTTGATGTGTTTAATTGCTGAAATTATTTTAATTTCAATGACTAATTATAGAATCATAAAATCATAGAACAGTTAGGGTTGGAAAGGACCTTAAGATCAGCTAGTTCCAATGCCCCTGACATAGGCAGGGACACCTCACACTAAACCATGCCACCCAAAGCTCGGTCAAACCCAGCCTTGAACACCGCCAGCGATGGAGCATTCACAATTTCCCTGGGCAACTCATTCCAGGGCCCCATCACCCTTACAGGAAAGAGCTTCCTTATGTTCAATCTAAACTTCCCCTGTTTAAGTTTGAACCCGTTACCCCTTGTCCTATCACTACAGCCCCTCATGAAGAGTCCCTCCCCAGCATCCCTATAGGCCCCCTTCAATTACTAGAAGGCTGCTATGACGTCTCCATGCAGCCTTCTCTTCTCCAGGATGAACAGCCCCAACTTTCTCAGCCGATCTTCATACGGGAGGTGCTCCAGTCCCCTGATCATCCTCGTGGCACTCCTTTGGGCTTGTTCTAACATTTCCATGTCCTTTTTATGTTGAGGACACCAGAACTGCACACAATACTCCAAGTGAGGTCTCACGAGAGCAGAGTAGAGGGGCAGGATCACCTCCTTTGACCTGCTGGTCACACTTCTTTTGATGCAGCCCCGGATATGGTTGGCTTTCTGGGCTGCAAGCGCACACTGCCGGCTCATGTTCATTTTTTCATCAACCAACACCCCCAAGTCCTTCCCTTCAGCTATGCTCTGAATCTGTTCCATGCCCAATCTGTAGCTGTGCCTGGCATTGCTCCAACCCAGGTTTAGGACCTTGCACTTGACATGGTTAAACTTTGTCAGGTTGGCACCTGTCCACTTCACAAGCGTGTCAAGGTCCCTCTGAATGGCATTCCTTCCCTCCAATGTATCAACCGAACCACACAGCTTGGTGTCATCGGCAAACTTGCTGAGGGCACACTCAATCCCACTGTCCATGTTACTGACAAAGATGTGGAACAAGACCGGCCCCAGCACCGATCCCTGAGGGACACCACTCATTACTGATCTCCAGCTGGACATTGAGCCACTGAGCACTGCTCTTTGCGTGCGGTCATCCAGCCAGTTCTTTATCCACCGAGTGGTCCACCTATCAAATTGATGTCTCTCCAACTTAGAGAGAAGTATGTCATGCGAGACAGTGTCAAAGGCTTTACACAAGTCCAGGTAGATGACATCAACTGCTCTACCCCTGTCCATCAGTTCCATAGCCCCTTCATAGAAGGCCACCAGATTGGTCAGGCAGGATTTCCCCTTAGTGAAGCCATGCTGGCTGTCACTAAGCACCTTGTTGCTATTCATGTGCCTCAGCATGCCTTCCAGGATAATCTGCTCCAAGATTTTGCGAGGCACAGAGGTGAGACTGACTGGTCTGTAGTTCCGTGGCTCATCCATTTTCCCCTTCTTGAAAAATGGAGGTTATATTTCCTTTTTTCCAGTCATCGGGAACTTCACCTGACTGCCATGATTTTTCAAATATGATGGACAGTGGCTTAGCAACTTCATTTGCCAGCTCCTTCAGGACCCGTGGATGGATTTCATCCGGTCCCATGGACTTGTATATGTTCAGGTTATTAAGATGGTCTTGAACCAGATCCTCTCCTACAGTGGGCCCAGGGTCTTCATTCTCACTGTCTCTGCGTCTGCCTTCCAAGACTTGGGTGGTGTGGTCAGAGCATTTGCCAGTGAAGACTGAGGCAAAGAAGCCATTAAGAACCTCAGCCTTCTCCAAATCCAGGGTAGCCAGTTCTCCTGATAGATTCTGGAGAGGGCCCATGCTGTTCCTAACCTGTCTTTTATTTGCAGTGTACCTACAAAATCCCTTCCTCTTATCCTTAACATCCCTAGCCAAGTTTAATTCTAAGTGGGCCTTAGCTTTCTTAACCTGGTCCCTAGCTTCCTGGACAACATCTGTGTATTCTTCCCAGGCCACCTGTCCTTGCTTCCACCTTTTATAAGCCTCTTTTTTCTTTCATTTTTTCCCATTAAAGTATTCCATCTGGAATTACAGGAAACGTTAAATAATTTCTGCTGTTTGTTTGATTTAAATTGAAACAAATACAACCCCCAAAGACAGCTAATTTTCGTATTAATTACTGACCTTGGGTTTTGGCTGCTTCTGGTAGACACCTCAGCTGCAGTGCTGAGGGAAGTGGGAAGGAACTGGTTATAGTCACGAATTTCAGGCAGCAGTAAACCTTCAAAACTGAAATGAACTTGATGCATTTTACATTTTGTTCTACGTAAATCTTGTGAATTCTGAGCACAAGTGAAGCATAGAAAGCTTAGTAAAGGCTATAATTTCCTATCAGGTTTTCACTGTCATTTCAGATGCTTTATGCAGAGTCCTTCAGAACACCTTTAAGCTTTAGAAGAGCAGTTTGCAGAACACAGTGTCAATTCGTATAGAATGCACAGTTTCTTGAAAATTTTTAAAAGAAATCTGTGATCCATAAACTGATTTTTGAAAAGTTCTTGACTACTTATGAAGTATTTATATCTAGCAAAGATAAACAATGTTTGCATGCCTTTAACACAACCAAGTTTATTGTTGGTGGATGTTTTGACTCTCACACATGCAGTCTTTGAAGCAGCAAATTACTCATTGTGAATTTTTTTTCAACTAGTAAAAAATTGGGTATCTTGAGAGTGTTGTAGCAAAACTTTTCATGGTTTTCTTGTTAGTGGAAGAAAAATACTCTTTTATTTTATTATACAGTTTTAGGTTAATTCTTCAGCTACTACAGCAAATATCATGAAAGTTCCATAGGTTTCACCTGAAATCTGTTGCAAATCTGAGATGATTTGTTTCTGGGTTGCTGTTTTGTTTGGGTTTTTTTGGCATTTCACTATGAGATAGAGGTACACATTAAATTACGGCGTGTTTCTATATGACTCAAAAGTCTTAACTCTTTCTTTTAGGCATTCTGCAAAGTAAGAAACAGAAATAACAGAAGTATGATTCTGCAATATCTTTACCTGCATCACTTTACCTCTGTCAGACAGTTTTTCTGCAACATAAGTAGGTAAAAATAAAATAAAATATGGGTAGTAGTGCATCTGATCTATAAGTGTCTGCAAGTCTAGGCTCTTATCCTGCATTAATTTTGTTTATGTGTTATTTAAAGGAGCATTTTCACACTCACTTTCAGACATTCGACTTACCATGTCCCACCACGTCATTTTTTTTAATGACCCAAGGGGCTCATTTAAAAAAAATACTAAGTTCTTCTAAAAAATTGATACCATAAATAATTCTGCAATATTACTACAGGTTTTGAGCAATGGGGCCCTGAGATTTATGGAAAACTTTATAAGATGATAATGTGAATTTGACCTTGTGCTTTAAACTCACTTGGAAATTACTGCAATGCAACTTTGCACAATAGAAGGTTTCCCAAACTATCTATCTTCCACGTATTGCTGCTATCTGATGTTTCAACAACCTTCTTGGGAGTGGAAAAGTCACAATAGGGCAGAGGAAAGAGAATGATATTCCTTCATTAAAGAGTGCTGCTATGCAGCGGCAGTGGGGTGACTGTGCAGAAAACTCTGAGGCTATTCTAGAAAAAAAAATTACAGAGGAAGGCAGAGGATGTTGCAATGATAGATGACGAAGATGGTAACAATTTGGACAGGACACACAAAGGAGCAGGGTACAAGCTCAGTAACAGTGATATGATACGTTTTAACATCATTGGTCACCAGTAATTCTGTTCTTACCTGTGTCATAGTTTAAGCCCAGCCATCACTCAGAAACCATGCAGCTGTCCACTCACTCCTCCCCCTTTCTCCCCCCTGCTCCTGGAGAGATGGGGAGGAGAATTGAAAGAATGTATTTCCCATGGGTTGAGATAAGAACAGTTCAGTAACTAAGGTATAATGCAAACCACTGCTGCTACCACCAATAATAATAATGATAAGGGAAATAACAAGGGAAGAGAATACAACTGCTCACCACCTGCCAACCGATACCCAGCCCGACCTGAGCAGCGATCTAACCCTTCCGGGTAACTGCCCCCAGTTTATATAGCGGGCATAACATGCTGTGGTGTGGAATACCTCTTTGGCTAGTTTGAGTCAGGTGTCCTCTCTCTGTTTCATCCCGGCTTCCCCTTCTCCCTGGCAGAGCATGAGACTCAGAAAGTCCTTGGTCAGAGTAAACATTACTAAGCAGCAACTAAAACCATCAGTGTTAACAGCAGTGTTCCCAGGCTGAAAGGCAAAATCACAGCACTGCACCAGCTACTAAGAAGGAGAAAAATGACTGCTACTGCTGAACCCCAGGATAGTATTCACCCCTTATTGCATACCATTCATGTCATGCTCAGATCCAGTTTCAATATACCATCACTCTTATTTCATATATACACGTATATATACATCCACAGAGAGAGAGAGGGACAGATCATTCCTTAGTGGATGGACCAATCCCTATAAAGCTGCTGAGTCCATCCAGTCCATGACATCTGTCTCCATCTCTTGTAACAGTCTTTCAGAGCAGGAAAGAGAGTGTGATACACTCAGTCTGTCAGGCCTCTGTGGAATAATTAGGAAATGTGGGATAATTAGGAATTAAATTTATATTAGAAATGCAGCATTGTCCACACATAAGAGAAAAATGGACTTCCAGGGCCTCTCGGGTTGAGATGCAGCCACACCTGGCATGCCAGGAATGTGCACTCCACAGCGGTTCCTGTGGCAACACTGATTGAGGATGGAGCAGGGTGTAGATCTTGCGGCTACTCTCTGTCCTGAAGATGGGAACTAGGCGGTGCAAGAAACTGAGAAGCTGCATGCTTACTACCCTGAGCCAGTAGCCTGTCATCTTTTGACAGAATGCCGTCCTCAGTGTGATCTTTGCTTCATTATAATGCTATTATAATGCATTTACATGCTAAAACACACTCCCATCTCCAGTGCGACCCCACCTCCAAAATGAGACCACCTCTCTCTGAGCATGCGCTCTGAATTTTTGGTGTCATGTACCTTTAAAACAAAGTGAGAGAAATTTGTGCCAATAACAATAAAGGTATGTATGACTAGAGTCACTCAAGCTTCACGTTGAAGGTGAAAATAGAATAAAATGACCCAAGGGAAAGGGGGATATTGGGGAAGATACCATCGTGGACAAGTCGAGGAAGATAACATCAACAGACTCCTGGGACCAGCCGCCGGCTGGACCTCTCTTCCCCCCCCCCCTCATAGGGACGCCTGTGGGTGAGGCTTGCACTGTATCCGGTGCTCCCCGAGGAAAACTTAGAATCTCTATGGAGTTACTTCTGTTACCTTTATATTTTAGAACCAGGCTGTGTTAACTTTATCGAGCATTTGTATCCGTGTAACTATCATTCACACATGCTTTTGCAGACAGTATCTACCACCGGCAAGCCATAAGAACCTGTACCTGTTGCATCAATAAACTGCACTGTTTCGGTAGCCATTCTCAATAAACTGCACTGTTTTGGTAATCGATCATAATTTTCTCATTGAACGTGACCCCATCTCTCAATGTGGACGTGAGGGTTCATGAGCACGATTCGACCGGCAGTGTGGTGCACTATCACTGAATTCGGAGCAGTGAAGTTTGAAATAGCGAACACAGCCAGTCTAATAGTGGTCGCAGATTGTATTGGGCAGTGCAGTGCATTACCAGTGAACCCAGGTCAGTACGTACCCAGACTGATAATTGCAGCTGATTGTGCACTATCAGGGAATCTGGGATCAGGAGCACCCGGGTTGGTAGTTGGACATTGCAGCCATCCCTGTGGTGCAATATCAGTGAATCCGGAATAAGTACGCGCCCGGACTGGTAGTTGCAGCTGATTGTACACTATCAGTGAATCCGGAATCAGAGGCACTCGGACTGGTAGTTGCATATTAGGGCTATTCCTGGCCCCATCTAATTAAGCAAGGGGTTTATTTTTCCCCCTTTAGCGCAATGTACACAAGCAGAAACACACCCTTCTCTTTCTATAGGTGTATCATCTGCATATCTGTATCTATATCTACATCTCTCTCCCTCCCTAGCTATCTCCTGTGTTAGTGCAAATAAATCCTCCCATCACAGCAGCAACGATAAGTGCAGTGGAGGGCACTTGTGTGCTGAGGACACCAGCTGGAAGCACCAGAGCTGCAGCCAAGGCAAAGGGAGACAAGCTGGAGGGAGCCGCAGCAGCGACGCTGCTGGCAAAAGCTTTCCAAGGTGAAGGCAAGAAAGAGGAGAAGCTGTGAAGGGGCAGCTTGATGTCAATTGAGATGGTGCCCAAAGGGAATAGTGGGCTCTAGAAGGAAAGGATCAAGAAGCAGTGACCTCCCTAGATGGGAGAAGAGCAGGGCCATGGGGAAAAGGAAGCGATGGATTGAAATCTCTTCTCTGTGTCACAGAAGCACATTGCATGCTCGGTAAGGGGAAGTGCTGATGAGTTTTGCTCTGCCGGGCATAGGACTGGTGTCGTTGGGCACTGGCTGGCACGTCCATTCGTGGGTGCCAGTGTCAGGCCTGTGCCCTTTACAGAAAAATTCCTCCTTCCTAGTTTCCCAGGTATATGTCTGTTTATGTCAATAAATCAGATGAAGGGAAACTAACTGAAACCCCAAACTGCAACTCTGCTCACATCATCCAAAAGCTATTGCTTAATAATTACGTCCTACTTCTCAGTAAGCAAAGATGGTTCCATTATAGGACTATGATTTTGGCAGTAAATACTTCTCTGAAATATGAAGAATTAGAGCTTGTCTATAGGTTTCTTGGTCTCAGGTCAATTGTACGAAGCGATGGGGAGCAATCCACTGAACGCAAAACCATGAATTACAATGTGGTCAACTGTGGGGTCTGGTAGAATCATTAGTCCTCACTTCACTCATTATAGCATCTCTTTTAGCGCAGAAATGTAAAACTGGCGTGCAACTCCATGCGATCATCAGGCACGGTCAACATGGGCTCACAAAGGGAAAGTCCTGCGTAGTTAATTTGAAATCCTTCTGTGATAAGGTCACCTTCCTCGAGGGTGAAGGGATGGTGGTGGATCTAGTTTCTCCAGGTTTCAACGAGGCTTTTGGTACTGTCCCTCCCTTCTGGACTCATTGTGCAGCTGTGAGATGAAGAGACACACGGTGCACTGAGTGAAGAACTGGTTGAGTGGCAGGGCTCAGAGGGTTGTAGCAAATGGGGTTACATCTCTCTGGCAACTGGTGCTCCTCAGGGATCAATTCCAGGTCCAGTTCTATTCAGTCTTCTTATCAATGATCTGGATACAGGAGTTGAATGCACCATTGGCGAGTTTGCTGGTGATGCTCAGCTGAGAGGTGCTGTTGACTCCCTTGAGGGACAAGAGGTCTTGCAGATGCATGGAATAATTAGGAAATGTGGGATAATTAGTGATTAAATTTATATTCAAAATGCAGCATTTTCCACACATAAAATGGACTTTGAGGGCCTCTCTGGGTCCGACGAAGCCACACCTGGTATGCCAGGAATGTGCACTCCACAGCGGTTCCTGTGGCAGCACTGATGGAGGATGGAGCAGGGTGTAGATCTTGCAGCTACTCTCTGTCCTGAAGATGGGAACTAGGTGGTGCAAGAAACTGAGAAGCTGCATGCTTGCTACCCTGAGCCCGCAACCCGTCATCTTTTGACAAAATGCCGTCCTCAGTGTGAACCGTGCTTCATTATAATGACATTATAATGCATTTACATGTTAAAATACACTCCCATCTGCAATGTGATCCCTCTCCAAAATGAGACCACCCCCCTCTGAGCATGTGCTCTGAATTTTGGTGTCATATACCTTTAAAACGATGCGAGAGACATTTGCACCAATAACAATAAAGGTATGTATGACTAGAGTCACTCAAGCTTCACCCTGAAGGTGAAAATAGTATAAAATGACCCAACGGAAAGGGGAATACTGGGGAAGAAACCATTGTGGATGAGTAGATGAAGATAACATCAATAGACTCCTGGGACCGTTTGGCGGGCTGGACCTATCTTCCCCCCCCCCCCCCCCCATAGGGACACCTGTGGGTAACACTTGCATTGTATCCAGTGCTTTCCTAGGATAATTTATAATCTCTATAGAGTTACTTTTACTGTTACCTTTATATTTTAGAGCCAGGCTGTGTTAACTTTATCGAGCGCTTGTTTTTGTGTAACTATTATTCACACGTGCTTTGCAGACAGTATTTATCACCGGGAATCCATCAGAACCTGTACCTGCTGCATCAATAAATTGCACTATTTCGGTAGCCAATCATAATTTCCTCACTGAATGCGACCTCATCTCTCTCAGTTTGGCTGTGAGGGAATTCATGAACACAATTGAACCGGCAGTGTGATGCATTATCAGTGAATCCAGAATCAGTACGTTCCCAGACTGATAGTTGCAACTGATTATGCACTATCAGTGAATCCGGAATCAGATGTGCCTGGACTGGTAGTTGCATATTGGAGACGTCCCTGTGGTGCATTATCAGTGAATCTGGAATCAGTACGCGCCTGGAATGATAGCTGTAGCTGATTGAGCACTATCTGTGAATCCGGAATTAGATGTGCCTGGACTGGTAGTTGCATGTTAGGGCTTTTCCTAGCTCCCTCTAATAAAGCAAAGGGTTTTTTTCCCCCTTTTACACAACAGAAATTTGGTGTAGTTGGCAGGATTGCCATGGATAAACTGCTGCAAAAATATGATTGTGCCTCTTCCCCATCTGGGAAGGAGTGGGCCCAAAAGTTTTGGAAGCATGAATAGAAAGTGGTAGAATGTATTGAACTGTCACTGGCTTTACATAGGCTTAAAGAGGGAAAAGGTGAAAACATTATGTGTGCAGTGTTAGGTGCTTGTTAATCTTGAGCACGAGAGGAAGCTAAAAATGCCCCTGCTCCTAATCTGACTTCTGATGCAGAATATGCTGCTCTGAAATCAGAAAATGAAGTGCTAAAGTCATGATTAGCGTTTTACAAGGAGACAGGAGAAAAATTGGAAGCTTGAAATGATCAGCTGGAGAGTGAAAATAAAAACCTGGATAGTCCTTTTCACCCGGTACCTGTTGACCCGGAAAAGAAGCCTCATTTATATCCCCCAGATCCTCATGATAAATGGGCAGCTGTAAAGGGAGAAGCAAGGTGGGTGGGGGATGCAGATGTATTGTGTGCTTTCCTGGTGGTATATGTGCCAGATCAAGACCCATGGTGGGAAGGTCTCTCGTACGCTCTTATCTAAAGATATTAAGGAAATGGTAACAGACCATAGATTTGGAACCCCATATATAACTCATTTTATATAGTCTCTCTGTAATGTTCATGTACTAGAGGTTTGTAAATATAAGTATGTCCATGCTTCTACCGACCCTTGTAGACCATTCTAGATACTGTTGGCCACTTCTTCTGACGTAGGCTGGCCACCTGTGTCGGAATGAGTGTGCATTTTGGTCAGTATAAAAGCCCAAGCCTCATGTGATGTGGGGGAGGCAGAATCCCCGAGGGGATGCCTGCTGTGATTGAGCCTGCCACCTTGCACTGTGATGATGCTGCTTGGAGCTGTTTTCCTGATTGTCTTCACAGGGTCGTTACTTGTCTAGATTTTGTGTGTTAAATATTGTATTTGTATGGAGTGTGTTTATAGGATCCCATGCGTGTGTGTGTGTGTGTGTGTGTGTGTTGAGGGCAGACAGCGTTCTGTGTATTTATTTGCTGTCGGATTCACGTAAAAGTTTTTAATGGGTAGCAGATTAACATTTCAGGCAAGAAAGGGTTAATACAAAAGTACTGTTGTTGGCAGGTATTTATGGCTGCTGCTTGCAGGCTGGCAGCTGTATCTGCTGTTGAGCAGGCAGGCATTTATGGCTGCTGCCGAGCAGGCCGGCGTTTGTAGCTGCACAAAGTGGGGTGAGCAACTTTGAAAAAAAACAAAACAAAAAAACATAAAAACCTTTCAATCTACTGAAGTATTGGAGCAGTTTATAGAGACACCACAAAGACTAAAGAAGCCTGCAACACGCCGGGCACAGGGGAGGAGTCCTGCTTAGTGTGTTTAAGGTAACCTGGGGGTGAATCTAAGACTTGAAACACGAGCTGCTAACTGAAAAAGCAAGAAGTGTAGTGCAACCACGAGTTTTACCAGCCACCACCCAGGCAGCATCAGGGTGTCAGAGAAAGAAAAAATGGGTAATGACATAGCAAATTCCTTGACTGTTAACACCATGCAGTTTGCTTCTGCAGCTGCTCCACATTCCTTTTTATCAGAATGCCTCTGCTTTAAGGAATCACTGTAACCTGTCTTACTTCTCAAGAACTGATACCCTGGGGGAGGGGGTGTATTTGTGCCCTCCTATCTACCGGTCCATGACGGCTGCCTGCAGAGTTTGTCAAGCCTCGCCTTGAGCTGGACAGACGAGTGGAAGAGCCTGGTGCCTCAAGTATAAGAGCTGACCGTGAATACCCCCAAGCAGAATTAGATAGAGGAAGAGAAAAATGAATGATTGCAAAACATCACTTGGGGGCAACTGAAAAGTAACAGCTTGAATGTGTGCTTGTAAAGTAACTATTAATAGAAACTGTGATTTTGTGTATAAAACCACCTACACTTACTAGCCAGTTGCTAATAAGAAACTACACCTTGTATTATATGGATTTGTCACTTATAAAACAGATGTTAGAGCATGCAAATTTGCAACAGCTGCTAGAAAATGCTAAGGCAAATGCTACAAAGATTCTAATATAATGGTAGTGTTATAAAAAAGCATGCAATGGAACAAATTAAGAGGGTGAGAGAACTCCACTGATAAGAAATCTCTTTGGCTGATCCCTCATTGCCACTGGCATTTTCAGCATGCTACTGCACCATGTAGTATGCGTACTACTAATGTAAATCTGTATGTGCTTTGCCATAGTAACAGTTTGTTACGGGATAAAGCAGGTGAAACTCTGCGTTGACAATGAGGTTAAGTCTGTTACAAACATCCATACCCTTACCTCCATCTAAAATTACCAATGTTCAGCAATACCCGTTGCCTGCAGAAACACTTACAGGAGTTGACGGGGTGATAATGGAATTGGAAAAGAGGGGTATCATTAAACAAATTCACTCATTTTATAATTCCCCGGTATGGCCTGTAAAGAAACCCACCGGACAATGGTGTTTCACAGTAGATTACCAACAGTTAAACACCAATACTACACCTCTAACTGCAGCAGTCCCAAATATTGCCGAAATTGTGACAATGATACAAGGAGCTGCCCAGCCTTGGATGGCTACCTTAGATGTTAAGGATTTGTTTTTCATGATTCTCCTCCTTGTGAGGACATCCGGTGTTGGTAAAAATGCCTCAGATTGGAACAGTACCCATGGTACTAATTACTCCTAAAAATCCCCATGCATGGGAAACCAAAGACTGTTCAGGAAAGGTACACTAGATTAGCACCTGGTGAATTTTCACTTTCCTTTTAGCCCTGTTGGTCAAAGGGCCAAACATGTTTTCTCTTTTATGCTCACAGAAATTCTAGGTGAACTACATATGGACAGACAGACTGGCCTACACTGGACCTGAGTGCATCCAAGGAATCTTGTCACTCATCCTAGCTGTAACAGTAATAATATTCTCTGCATTCATGATCATTTGCCAACCTAAATTTTAAAAAAAATGGTAAACCGCAGAATTGAATCAACATTATGTTTCTACAAACCTGCAGTGACCCTGGTTTGAGACTCATACAAAATACACCGGGAGCATGGGATTAAACACAGGGAATGTAGAATTAGATTCTAACAATGACTTAAATCTGTCAACAGTGATGATACATGGGACAAGAAATAAAAGTAGGATGCAGAGTTATCAATAGATGCATCCCCAAACGAATAAGTCAGATCTCCATGACCAAAATAGAAACAACAAATGAAAATCTGTACTGTGGAGAGATGGGATTGTTAGTTCAACTTTACTTTGGTCCAACCTATCTTTGTGACCTGCCTCTGGGCACAAGACAGCATAGGGTTGTCCTTTAAATTCAAAATCAATACCATGGCAGCCACCTCTGTGCCAGATACAGAACTACTTATACTTACAACATCAGGCCTTATGTTATCAAAAATAACCCATCATACTCCCTCAAAAGTGTGGAACTATCAATGCAAATCAACATCTCTACAATTAAACCCACATGCTCACCATTTCTGGATACATCGCTGGAGGATGGTCAACATGGTTAAATGGATGAACCCTCACCCCCTTAAGACAAGCAAAGAGAGATGTAACTGGTATCTTAGGAATGGGGCTAGGAGTCTTAAATAGCATAGACGCTGAAATTCTAGCCAACAAACTAGCCACAAAAACTAAAGACTTAACTAAACTGAAATACCCTTTACAATCTTCTCTTTTGGCTTTGGGAAATCAACAATGGTTTTTATCGAATATATTACCTCGATGGAAAGAAATGAGTGAAAAAGACCACCAGCTAATCATAAATATGCTTGATGTCGCCCAGTGTTTCTCTGGCTCTCAGCTGTATCCAAGCCCAGTTATGGATACAATAAATGACAGCTGCAATTATAAGGGGAGGTGAAGCAGGTACCATGCCAACTGAAATTCGTAAAGTGGTCTGGGATAATGCGATTGAATTTGAAAAGAAATTTCAATCTTGGTGGCACCTGGTTAATTTCATTTATAATCCCATTGAGAGTAAAATCACTGCTTTTGTCCTAACGATAGGCAATGCTTCAGTACATGCCATATACCCAGTCATTGCAATGGGATTGAATCACCATGGGACTATACTCTACCCAATTTAACAGAGAGTATGGGCAAAATATAACAATAAATGGCAAACTCTTGACGTCGGCGCATGCATCACGCAAAACCAACAAGGATTCATTTGTGGAAGTAATACCATAAAGGCACACAACATTTTTCTTGATACTGAACAAAATGTTTGTCATTTTGAAATATATTCCAATGAAAATCCAGAAACTGTGCTTGTATATGTTGGAAAAGGATGTACTTGTGTGAAAACCCTTTGTAACTCCATACCAACAAATAA